>JACTAT010000013.1:4842181-5517181 GCA_014526335.1 Chrysaora quinquecirrha | reverse complement strand
GCAGTCATAAATACTAACACCGTACGCTGAAGGGAGCGTGTCGCAGTCATAAATAATAACACCGTACGCTGAAGGGAGCGTGTTGCAGTCATAAATAATAACACCGTACGCTGAAGGGAGCGTGTTGCAGTTATAAATAATAACACCGTACGCTGAAGGGAGCGTGTCGCAGTCATAAACAATAACACCGTATGCTGAAGGAGGTGTGTTGCAGTTATAAATAATAGCACCGTACGCTGAAGGGAGCGTGTCGCAGTCATAAACAATAACACCGTACGCTGAAGGGAGCGTGTTGCAGTTATAAATAATAACACCGTACGCTGAAGGGAGCGTGTCGCAGTCATAAATACTAACACCGTACGCTGAAGGGAGCGTGTCGCAGTCATAAATAATAACACCGTACGCTGAAGGGAGCGTGTCACAGTCTTAAATAATAACACCGTACGCTGAAGGGAGCGTGTCGCAGTCATAAACAATAACACCATACGCTGAAGGGAGCGTGTCACAGTCATAAATAATAACAGAGTACGCTGAAGGGAGCGTGTTGCAGCCATAAATAAAAACACTACGCTGAAGGGAGCGTGTCGCAGTCATAAATAATAACACCGTACACTGAAGGGAGCGTGTCGCAGTCATAAATAATAACACCGTACACTGAAGGGAGCATGTCACAGTCATAAATAATAACAGTGTACGCTGAAGGGAGCGTGTTGCAGCCATAAATAAAAACACTATGCTGAAGGGAGCGTGTCGCAGTCATAAATAATAACACTGTACGCTGAAGGGAGCATGTCGCAGACATAAATAATAACAACGTACGCTGAAGGGAGCGTGTTGCAGTTATAAATAATAACACCGTACGCTGAAGGGAGCGTGTCGCAGTCATAAATAATAACACCGTACACTGAAGGGAGCATGTCACAGTCATAAATAATAACACTGTACGCTGAAGGGAGCATGTCACAGTCATAAATAATAACACTGTACGCTGAAGGGAGCGTGTTGCAGTTATAAATAATAACACCGAACGCTGAAGGGAGCGTGTCGCAGACATAAATAATAACACTGTACACTGAAGGGAGCGTGTCGCAGTCATAAATAATAACCAAATAACAACATACGCTGAAGGGAGCGTGTTGCAGTAAAAAATAATAACATCGTACGCTGAAGGGAGGGTGTCGCAGACATAAATAATAACACTGTACGCTGAAGGGAGCATGTTGCAGTCATAAATAATAACACCGTACACTGAAGGGAGCGTGTCGCAGACAATTAATAACACTGTACGCTGAAGGGAGCGTGTCACAGTCATAAATAATAACAGTGTACGCTGAAGGGAGCGTGTTGCAGCCATAAATAAAAACACTACGCTGAAGGGAGCGTGTCACAGTCACAAATAATAACACTGTACGCTGAAGGGAGCGTGTCGCAGACATAAATAATAACACTGTACACTGAAGGGAGCGTGTCGCAGTCATAAATAATAACACCGTACGCTGAAGGGAGCGTGTCGCAGACATAAATAATAACACTGTACACTGAAGGGAGCGTGTCGCAGTCATAAATAATAACAGTGTACGCTGAAGGGAGCGTGTTGCAGCCATAAATAAAAACACTATGCTGAAGGGAGCGTGTCGCAGTCATAAATAATAACACTGTACGCTGAAGGGAGCATGTCGCAGACATAAATAATAACAACGTACGCTGAAGGGAGCGTGTTGCAGTAAAAAATAATAACACCGTACGCTGAAGGGAGCGTGTCGCAGTCATAAATAATAACACTGTACGCTGAAGGGAGCGTGTCACAGTCATAAATAATAATACCGTACATTTGGTGGGGCTCCTTCCAAGTCATGGATTGCTAAACAAAGCCACCAAAAAAACAAGCGCAAATTGAGAAATATATGTTGCTAACAAGACACTCACGCATTACCCATCCCAACGACAGGAAAACAGCAGTGTAGTTAAAAAATAAGCTGAACTCTGGAACTGAAAGCTGTCATTTGCCTGCAAGATGTATAAAAATGACAATAGGCAGTACTGCAGGTCAATTTACAGTTGAAAATGAAGATAAAAATTTAAAAGAACTAACCGGCTGTTTGTCTTCAGTAATGACTTCACATGATTTTTCATGACTTTCCTCTTCCATAACTGACAATATTGAGCGTACTTCTACAGCAATATCATCAAGGAATTTTCTTTGTTTTTTCAGCTGTTTCATGTTCCTTCTGTACTTTCCAGGTGCTGAAAACTTTGATAATAATCCCTGCTGTCCTTCTTCTTCTATCTTCTCTTTTACATATTCCTTTGTGTCATGCTTTTCTGCATCTTCAATTACACTGTCAACTTTTGGTTTCGTTGATTCAATTGTTTCCAATAATTTCTCACCATGAGTTTGTATCAGCTCCAGCAAATGTTCCACAGACTCTGTTGAAAGAAGATAGAACCAAACTTTTTCAATGTTTTTCACTCCATGATTTCTGTCTATTTGCTGCTTTACTGCTCACAGAAGGCCTAAAGCAGCCAATTTCCAAAATACTAACCCAAAAACGTTGGCAATAACAACAGCTTTTTGTTTGGAAACAAAAAGAAGAAAGTAATCCTTTTTACCGTATTTTGTAAAATAAGTGCTCTCCCTGGAATAAATGCCTAATTTGGATTTAGGTTGGTCTGGGACACTGGAGCTATGGTAGGGCAAGGGGAGTGACTATGAATGTGATGGCAGTTGAGACAAAGAAATTGGCAGTTTGGTGGTACTCTCCCCAGAAATTTTTTTGGCCCATGCAATTTAGATTGGCTTAAAATGCTAACAAAATTGTTTAAACAAATATTAAGCATGTTTTATAACATCTTTTGGCTGTGTCTCTGCATGTGTTCATTTTGAATCACATAAGATGGTATATTTCTTATATTTGAATAGAATTGGCATTGCCAATTTGCTGTTCTATCAAGTTTCAACATAAATTGCCTTCAGTTGAATTTCTGGGTGCAGAAATAATATTGTCCAGTAAACTATTGGTATTATTGAAAGGGCACTTTTGCCATCCCTTGTCCCTACAGGAAAGGGCAGGAGGGGCACTTGCCATATGATGGCCTGAAGCCATGACCACCTATAGGCAAATTTTTGAAGACCCCTATGGTAGAAAAAGTAAATAAAATAGATCAAACTTGGTAATCAAATTAGAAATGTTCATTGATTACCATCTTCACTTCCATCAGCTCCAAAATGGCTTTCTGATCCTTCTGGTTGAAGGTGCACCTGAGATTTACCGATTTCCTTATTTCTCAGATATATTTGAAAACATTTTTTGAAGTCTGGTCTCTTATCTTTGCTGTAACGCCTCTCAAACTTCAAAAGAACAGTTCTAAAATTCTTGGATTCCTCAACAAAAGAAGCAAGAACATCAACTGAATTTTCAAATATTTTGTCTGTTGTTGCAATTCCAAGAGATTCAGGGGTCATAGCAGCAACATCAAAGATTCTATGAACAGATAAATCAGTCTCAGAAGTTTCTTCTCTACGGTATATCCTGGGACTTCCATCAAGTGTTTCATAACTTGCTTTTTTCGCTGGACCATCTTCAGGTCCATTTGCCTTTGAATCTGGTGCTTTATTGCATTCTATGGTTGGTTCTGCAGCATCCCTCTCATCATCTTTTGTTTTTGCAACTGGACTTTCATCTTCAGTATGATGGTCTTTTCTCCTCTAGAAATAGTGTAAAGATAGCATCTGAGATTGAAACTAAATGTTCTGGAAAATATAACATCAGGCCACAATGAGTAAGACTAGAAAATTCAGACCCATGTTTATACCAAAATCATTAAAAACAATACCCTTTTGGGCAGCACATCCCCAGTACCCAAAATATATTAAGTACCCCAGGACTACTAGTAAGTAAAATAGGCCATAGCTAGCTAGAACCAATAACTAGACCTTTCAATAAGATTATTAAAAAACCAAGTTAAAAGAAACTAGAACATTATTTTAGGAAACAAGTACTTTAAGTCCTGGAAGTTCTGGCTATGGAACCACACCCTACAAGATTTATTAGCCTTATCTGGTTATTAGAGTGGCAAGTAGTAGCTTTTAATGCCACAATTAATATGCAACAGATGTCCACACAAAAGTTTGATATTTCTATGTCATTCATTATTCATAAGCATCATTTAATACAAAAATTATTTAAAACCCAATGAAAGAATTTCAGGACTTCAGAATTTCAGGAATTGTCCAAAAAATGCGGGCAAGAACCAGTCTACTCTACAACAAATACTTTCATGGAGTTGTCAAGGCTGGCATTTCCCAAGCCCTATCTACATAAACAATGGCCTAAAAGCAACACCTGACAACAACAATTATCAGATAATTTTTCAACAATGACAGGAAAATGCCTTAGCAAGTAACATGAAAAGCAATATTCTATCAACTGAACATCCCTAATAGCATCTGTCAGACATAAATAAGTGCTGCCAGGGAACACAAATGGTTTTTTTCTTTAACCCTATACTTTCAATATTAAAAACCATAAACCAATTTTTAAATAATGTTGTTTTAGAAACAGAACTTATGAATAATATATCTTGCAAAACAGGTTGCTTTGTTCCTCCCTTTTTCAAACACACAGGCTCAGCATGGTGTACTCAGTGAAACAAAAGGCTCTCATAGATAGAAGTATACATTTTGTAAAAACTGCTACAAAATTTGCTTTTGATCTTACTGACTTAAACCTTGGCAGAAAATTTACTGAAATTAGATTTTAGCTTCTAATTGAAAGTTATTATAGCTTTTTCAAGTTGCACCCGGGCATAAGTTCCGCAATCTATTGGTTAAAAATGCTTAGAACTTAAAGCTTTCAGTCACAATATTTAAGCATTTGGATATGTTTTTAACAAAATTAAAAAGCCAAATTTATTTAATTTCCCACATCAATAAGAACAAAGAAAGCAAAATATTCTACAAGGACTGCAGTGTGCACACTGTCAGAAAACAATATCCTAGACACACTTTGTTTACATAAGCTCATGGAACTTCTTATCCACATGGTCTGACCGTTCAATAAAGAGTTTTGCATGCGTGTCATAAGACCTGAGCTACTAATGATAGGAATAATTTTAAAGAGCAATTATTATGTGAAAAGTAAAGTCAAAGTACCGTATCGATAAAAAATGTAACTTAAAACCTGTCATAAACCATTACTGATAAGTTGATTAGTGTGTAACACCACAACAAAGAAAGGCCTGGCCCACAGTTTTTTCGCAAGCACGCAAGGAAATACATTCTTATGGTAGAAAAATCCTTCATTTCACCAGCAGCAAATAGATCCAACATTATGCAAAAGTACTATAGAAAGTACAAAATTCAATACTAACTATACTATGTTAAATTATTGCGTGTTCGGTGTTGTAGGCCAAAGCGTTAAAGCCATTTTCATTCACTGATTGAAAAGGGGTGTCAAATTTTTAGGCCGTTGAGTTGCGACAACAGATGACAAATTTCACACCAATAAAATGATAAAAATTTCCTAGATCAAGAGTTAAATAAGAGCAGTAATTGTAAATTCATACCGATCCACCACAAAGGTTGCCAAAGAATTTTCGCAACCCCATGTTTTGGTTGGAAGAGAGTTGCCAATGTTCTTCACAAGAACAGGTTTCAATCACCAGCCACTTCACATTTCTCACGTTGGAAACTCCTCCGATCAGATCAAGAACAAGATCAGAAAGAAGCCCTTTGTTTGTGCTGTGCCTGCGCTATAATGACGTCAATGTCTCGATTCTATTTGTTCATAAAGCCTAAACGAGGGTCAGGAGTTGAAGATTTTGGGGAGAAAAGGAGAAGATGGGGTATGATAAAGACAAAATTTCAGCAATCCGGTAGAGGTTTAATACTATCTTTTTGATAACTAAAAAAGGCTGCTTTTCATAAAACATGTTGTTCATTGCAGAGTTTTACTGTAACCGTTTTCACACATATTCCCGATTCATGTGCCTCTTTTATCCTGACACATTTCGACCCATTGCAAAAGTAGCGACCACAAACCAGACCAACCCAGTTCTGTGAAGCAGATGTCAAACGCACAGAAACCAATTTTAATAATCGAAAATTTGACAATTCATCTCCCAATATATGCCCAATACGACATCAATCGAATTACAAAACCAAGAAGTATGAGGAATTCGGCGCAATTTAAATCTTCTGAAATGACTTGAACTTCACTGCCGAAAATTACAATCTTTATAGCGAATACAACATTGGGTTTATAACACTAACTACTTTACTTGTTACATTATAGCGCTTCGATGGAAATAATATAGTACATGTGCAAATCTTCCAACGCATTTCATGATTTAGTGGTCTACTCCGGTCTACTTATCGAGCTGCTCTTGGTTGTATTAAAACACAAAATAAAAACAAAATGAAATGCAGTAATAAAGATAAATGTTAGAGTGAAAAAGTAAAGTTAAAGTAAAATGAAATGAAATGAAAAAATCAAATAAAAAAATAAAGGAAATCGTTCATGAAAAAAAATGGTTACTCTTCAAGGGGCGACGTCACAGAGCGATGCTTTTAAAGTAAAAAAAGTTACCAAGTTACCGAATAATTTACTCGCCCAAGCGCCGGTACTACTTACTGTATGACGTCATTGGAGCCTAAGTTTAACTCGCCCCTTTTTCAGAATGGCCAGTAAAGAATTTTGTGCTCACAACATTGTACTAAAGCGATTGACCCTTTTTTGAAATGTCCGTCTCTTTTCCACAAAATTTGTCGCTCAGCTACCTCGGGGTGAAAAAATCAAGGAGCGTGCCGTGCCAGGCGTTCAGTGAATTAAGTACGTTCGGTATATCATGGTAACTCGAACTTCGAAGAGAAAAATTCAGTGCAGGATTATCAATTCTACAAATGCAATGCATGAAACGTATAAACAATACAATGGCAGAAAAAACTACACGAAAAGGGGACGAACATTCCCTCGAAATACACAACAAATTACAATATCAATCAACATTGCATTACAAACAATCGACTAAACAATAGTCGACTGTGAATATTAAATATCTCAATACAGTATCGCTCAATTTAATATCTCCACGAATTACTATTTTTATGACACACTGTATCTACATTCTGTGGCCCCGTGGTCTTAGGCCCTGGCCAAGTGATCAATCATTATTTTTCAGAATTCTAAAAGCATTGTTGACCGTTTGGCCACTTCACGAAACACTACTTGGAAAAACAGAATTGGTCCAAATATTTTTACGGTTTCAATGACTTCAAAAAATTTTAAGCTTGTATCAAACAAAAATTATCGTCGAGCAATGTTTTGTTTTCCCAGGGTGTATGTTAAGTGGTTAAGTGATGTGGCCAAACGGTCAGACATTGTTTTTGACCAGTGTTTGACAAGTAAACTTCTAATGCTTGACAAACATATTTTTGATAGCTTGGCCAGGGCTTATTGTCACAATCCTCAGCAGAAATCACCTTAACTACAGAGCTCACTGAAAGATAATTTTTTCTTACTTTTACTGCAAGCTTCAATTGAGTTCGGAAACTCTTCAAAATTTACGCAACCTCAATATTGCGGACAACTCTCTACAACGAAGGATAAAATTGGTTCTACAAGTGTCGGTTATAAGAGGTTCTACTTCACTTGTATCATTTTGATCACATTGAACTCAGCACAGTTAATAAGTTTTGACGTGTATGACAGAGTAAGTTTAATACAACTATACAAAATACTCTCTAATTACCATAAGTAATGATAAATTTATAAGTTTTGTTATCATACTTTCAAACTGAGAATGTATCACCTCCCTCTGCAATCAGGAGATCGAGGACTTTTTCATCTTCCTCGTCAAATTCGAACGCATGCTGTCCATTTAATAATTCAAGTAGATCGAAATCGCTCATTGCCACCACTTGATCAGCTTGAAGATCTGTAACAAAAATAAAACGTTTCAGAACCCTTTTAACATTCAAACTACGTGGTTCAATAATTTCGTTTCTTGGGGTCCGTGCAAACTTCTGTCACCTTTCAAACATTTTCATACTCTCGAAGTTGGTATGGCAATCTACGTCCTCTATTCACGAACAAAAAAACCAACAAAATAAGGAAAGAGATATCGAGTAAGTCTGTTATTTGCAATCAATCATCCACAGATGCGAGTATCATTTGCACGAGCTATACTGGATGAATGGATGACCCCTTGTAACAGACCCGTCGGAAGCGGAGAGAAAGCGAAGATAGCTGCTTCAGCCCCGACAATAATTGCATCAACAACATGATGTCACAAAATCGTTACGTCATCAAATATTTTCTAATTCTTCACTCAGCCCCCAAACAGCTGTTCCTTCCGACGGGCTTTTGCAATCAAGCAATAGACATAACGCACAAAAAAACTAACTGACTATGAAATTGGTGGGGAGGGGGGGATGTGTGAATCGAATTCCTTCTCTACGAAGTAGTAGCCCCACAACTTTTGAGCCTTTCAATCGCACTTCATTTAGTAATGTTTCTCATCTTAAAGGAGGCTTTTGAGTGGTTGTGTTAGCACTCAGCATTTAAACTTGATAGCAAAAACTACAACTCATGTATTATGTCTAGGGTGTTTCTGCCATACTCTGTTGGTGAACTGCACTACATTAAAAGACTTTTAAAGTCAAAGGCATGGTTTATCAGAATTTACAGGATAAAAGCGTTGAAAATGTATATATTCTAACCATTCTGCCAATTATCCTGAGAACCAGTAGCTTGTGTTCCTGAAGAATGAGGATTAGAACAGCTCGCGTGTGCACTTTCGAAACTTGCATGCGACTGTGTGTCTGGCTGCATGTTTACAGATGCAAGATTGCAGTCATTTTGCACGCGAGGGTCACTTTCCCTCTGCATGCTTGTGAAAGATCTTTGTTGTTGTTGTTGTTGTTGCTGTTCTTCTTGCTGACTTAGTGGATGATGTTGTAGGGCCTGGAGTTGTTGATGCTGCATTCGAATGATGTGAACTCGCTGAGCCTGAATAGGGAAACATACGTTTGTGATTATTGCAGAGTTACTTTCAAAGGAAACGGATACTTAGTGTCAAGAAGAAAACCATGGTGATTTTGTCGTGCATTGATTGTGTCGATTAAACTTCGTTTACACGAGAAAGGATCCGAGTGGATCCGTTCAGAAAAAGATCACGACAGGCTTTCGTCGTTTACAGGGTTCGCATGGACCGTTTCTTTTTCGGGAACGGGATCTTTTTGGGCAGGGTAGAAAAGCGGATCCACTTGGATCCGTCACGATCCATTCCCGTGTAAACGCAATGAAATCGTACTCATATCATACCTAAAAGGTACGGATCTTTTGGATCCGTATCCGGATCTTTTGGATCCGTATCTTATTCTCTCGTGTAACCAGGGTCTAACTCAATGGAATATGAAACGATGCAGACAGCAGGCGAGAAAAATTATTACAATAATAATAATAAGTGAATACACTAGAAGCAACTGATATTTTGAACAGGCGTATAGCAAAGATATTTTACACATAAAGTTTTCAAGGTAACTTCTCTGATGCCCATTACCTAAAGGCTTGACTAACTTCAATGCGATTGGAGAAGTATTATGATTCAAGGTCAAAAGTTGGCATTTGCAAAATCAATATAAGAGAGCTGCTAGTCAAGCCACATCTTAAATTTATCGAAAATGCATTTGTTTCGAAAGGCGTGAATCAAATATTGGACAAATAAGCTGCAGATGACAAACTCGTCGGAATAATTTAAGGAAAATTCTGCATGAAAAATACAAGAGGATCTTGTAGACAGACCTAGTAGATGAAAAAAGCATCTTACATGATGAAGTTGCATCAGTTGTTGTGTTTGTCCCGGCAATGTTTGTATATAATCATACAAACTGTCTTCTTCAAGCTTCTTCTCTTTCTTTTCGGCTGATCGATTTGCATCGTGATTATTATTATGACTTGCATCCGGGACATTCCTCATCAAATCATTCGGGTTTGACATATTCGCCCCAGGTGACATACTCATGAAAGACTCCATACTATCCGAGTTTGAGCATCGTCGATATGAAGAATTCGATAATATCGGACTGTTACTGGGCATACCCTGGTCATTCCTTGCGTAAGAATTGCCAATTTGATATTCAGCATTTGTGGATCGTGGCGATGGTTGTCTAGGCGATCTTGAAATGTTATATTGACCAGAACAATATGAGCCACTTGGAGACGGTGGGACACGAAACTGCGAAGGCTGACCTAAAATCGACAATAGTAGCAATATTAGGACTCCCGAAAATCAGAATTAAAAAAGGAAGATCTCTTCTCTTTTTAGACCTACTTGCATGCTCAGGACCAAAATGCACTCAATCAAAAACACCTGACACATAAGCCTAATACTGATAGTTCACAGGAAAGTAGCTATAGACTTCTCCATCGAATTCACTACGGTCACAGAAAAGATCAATTGCTATCTTTATATACTCTACCGCTATTACGTTCAAACGAAACAATCAAGCAACAGCAACATAACCTGTATTAGGTTCAAATGAAATACTATACACGCCATACCTTGTTCCATGTTGCACTGTCTCGGCGTGCTGCTCTGCGGGAAACCCGCACTCATGAACGAACTACCAGGATCATTCTGGGGATATTGAAAGCGTACGGCAGACTCCATCGGCGACGACTGTAAATAATCTGAAGGATTATCACCAACACTTAACAAATTTGATCTGCTATCGGACCTCGTACTCATCTGTGGCGACTGAGCAGTATTATTTGTGTTTATTTTGCGCTGCAATAAATCCAGTTGCATCTGCTGCAGTTGCTGAAGTGCACTCACCACAGCAGTGATGCTCTGTCGCTGCTGATCATCATTCTGATGCTGACTGCCAAGCATTTGCATCTGAACTTGTAATTGCATCTGCAGGCGCTGTAGCTGAACAAGAATCTCTTGTGAAAGAGGGTTATCCAGATCTCCTGATGATAAACTACCGTCTGCTGACTTTTGTAGTTTTAAATTGTTTTCAGCGAAGATTTGCTGCAGCATTGTGTTCAGCATTGAGTATGCTGATCCAGGTTGCTGTCCATCTGTGGTATCTGCAGATACAATAACAGTAAAAATAAAATAAGCTTTAGGCGGCTCGTATAGTTATCTTATTTTCCAAACCTAATATTAGCACGCGACAAACAATGTTGCTTCTTCATCTTCTTGTCAGACACGCTCTGATGAAGATGTTAATCTGAAAGGACTAAGTGTGCTATAAGTCAAGCATTATCTTTAACAGTGCATAGCCTTCATACATCAAAGTTTTTGGTCAAAAAATTTTTTATTCATTGTTTACCTGGGTAAGCTTACATTGGGCGAACTGTTCATGTTCAAAGCATTTTGATGTACAGTAACTATTAGTGAAGTATTCCTAAGGCGAGACTGTTGCGATCTATAAGCACCTAAAGACAGTGACTCACTTTAGGCACTTTATGCTAATTTTGTTAAACTTATGGTCATTTATTCGCCCAAGGAAAATTGTTTAGTTAATTGGCAATTTTTGGGGCGATAGTTTAAATTTTGCATTGTTTATGAAAAAAGCGTAGCATTTCATATTTCATAAGGTTTATGGGTCCAGTAGTTTGCATTATATACCAAAATGCGTGAGAGGGCTTTCAAGTAACCAACTTTATCAAGTGAGCAACCAATTTTACCACAGATTCAGGGAGGAATGACCAATTTATCAAATTGCTATCAAAACATGAAGGAGGAGTTGGATAAAAGAATGGAAATAGTAAGAAGAAAAAAAGACTACCTGTCAAATTTTTGTTGTATGAAGGTTGATATCTGGATGGTAACGTTGCTGATAATCTGCCGCTAGAAGGTTCAGATTGTTCCTGGTCCTGAGTGGATTTTCCTTGTTGTTGACGTAAAAGAAGTTGAAGCAATTCAATCTGGCTGGACGGAATGCTTCCTTGAGTTGCAAGTGCCATTCCTTGTGCATTTAATACTTCTTGTTGATGCTGCAGTTGCTGCAGCTGCCTCTGAAGGGACTGTTCTTGTTGACTTGAATTCGATGTTTGTGAATTCTGCTCTTGTCGTTCTGTTGTACAACTTATTTTCGCTCTGTTTTCTTGACCACCTTGGAAAGACCTTTTAAGCACTGAATTTTCACGATAAGTACTCGAAGACTGTGCTTGGGTGTCAGGTCTCACATAACTAGTTGAAGACTGAGATGGGCCTTCAGTTCTCACATAACTACTAGAAGATTGTGTTCTCACATAGGACTGTGAAACTCTCTGATTATCTCGTGAAGGTACAGCAGGTACACTGCTTTCTTGATAAGGCAATTGACCTGACGTATTTTTGCTTGGCTTCAGCCGCGTTTTTTCGCTAGTTTCAGCAGCAGTTTTCAGTAGTTTCGATTTTTCTCTTAGCTCCATTACAATTCTTTTTGTTTCAGAAACTTTGATCTTACCATCAAGAATGATCCTCAACTTGTGGCATTGTTTTTCTTGTTCCTCAATGTTATTTTTCAGCTGTTCATAAATCTGGTTTTGGTAATTCTGCTGTATCTGCATGTTTTCTGATACACTCATCTCATGCCGAATGTTTTGCATGATTTCAAATATCAGTTTCAGTCGATCCTTCTGCTCACTGATGGACATTGTCAACGTTTCAAGCTTCTTCTTCAGCTGAATTTGCAGGCTTCCCTCGACATCGATTTCCACTTCGGAAACTTTACTCGACTAGAATTTAATTTAAGAAATGTAAAGCATAAACCTTGACTTGAGAAAATTAATATACACTTTTCTTTAATAACCAACTGGTCAATAAGCAACTAAGGGCTGAGATTTGCTCAAATTTTTGGTTAAAATCTGCAAACTTGTCAATTACATTGAACAGCAAGAAAAGAGCCAGAAAAAGAGTTTTTAGGGGGTAGCCAGTCATTCTGTGAGGGCTGAAAGACCAGATACGTTAAGCAACTTCGAGGGCTGGACCGGTAGTCAACTTGCTTATTAAAAAAAGTGCATAAGACATCTGCAGCTTCCAGGGCCTGATTATACGAGGCAAGCTGACCCGGGTTGGGCCAATTGACCGGGCCATTCCTGACCCCGCATTCAGTAGGCAAGCCTGTTAAAATCAGTTTGCGATTTCACGAGGCGGGATGGCTAAGACAGCCAAATTGACGAAGGTTTGCAAGAACCTAGCTCAAGGCCTAGTTCCGAAAGTTCCTTATTTTGGACCTCTTTTTTATTTTAGTACTAAAAGTTCCTTAATGGTTCCTTACTTTTAACTGCACACTCAGTGTCATGACTATAATACAGAGACACTTCACACTTGCATGTAAGCAAAACTTAAGACTAGTCGAGAAAACATTTGATACATCGTTGATACATCTATGTGATTTTGGAGAGCAAATGAAAGGAAACGGCTATCTAATTCTTGGTTGTTTGCAGTGATAAAAGCAATCGACATGGAAATAAAGTTCCTTAGTGATTTTCTCTTTAGTAGTATAAGTGCTTAAAATTTTCGGCCTTCTGCATGTAGGTTCCTTATAGCGTGTAAGGCCCTGGCCAAACGATCAAACATTGTTGGTCAAACATTTTAAATTTGCTTTACAACAAATATTTGACCATTTGGCCAAGTCCAAAAACATTGCTTGACAAGCAATAGTAGCAAAATTAGCTTCGTGATGTTTTTGAAAAAGATCAAAAACATTTTTTGCTTGATGCAAACAAAAAAATGTTGGAAGAGCAATGGTTTGAACGTGGCCAAACGGTCAAACATTTTCCTTGACAAGCAAATCTCAAATGTTGGACCAACAATGTTTGATCGTTTGGCCAGGGCCTAAAACGTGTTTATTAAGTTACTCAATCTGAACTAATGAATAATAAGAAATACAAAAGTCAATACCTTATGACTTTCTTCAGATGAACCTTTTCTTGTAACATTTGGGTTTGAAGGTGAATCTACAAAGCAAAAGAAAATAATTGAGATGTATTCCTTATTCTTGTTGCACGAAGATGGTGAACCATTGCTCTGCATACAGCTGTGTTTATACTGTAATCGTTTAGGAGAATAAAACTCTACTACATAAATGGATTTTCAATTGATTTCAGTAAAACCAATAGGATTCCAGCAAAGATGTACGAGATCTCAAAGGAGTAAAACTGTTCCTCGCGGACGGTCGCTTACATGGAAGGTCATTAGAGTGCTGAGCAATATACCTAAAATCAAGGACAAAATTGCTGAGGTTTCTAAAAAAGTATTGTAAAAACCCGTACATAAGAACCTAATTTTTTTAACTCAAACTGTTCAGGTTCTTACGTAATGAGGTGTATATCATAATGAAGACGGAGATTCTTAAAAGAGGGTCTGATGGAATTGCAAGGAAAAAATCATGATGCAATGTTTAGCACGGTTTTGCAGCTTTTGCAAGTCTCTACTTCTAAATGTTCTAAATGCTATGTTTTTGGAGTCCTTTAGGTTAACCCAAGCACAAGTTGCATTTAAACCCCAGTGAGTGATCCAAGTGCCCTTAATTAAGAATCTCTTTGGATATCAGGCTAAAATGATTTTTATTTGTTGGGTGGAAAATATATATTTTCAGGCTGTAGCTTCTTAATAAATAAAGGTTCTTATATGCTGAATGTTCGAACTCCTTATTGCCCCACCTAGCCCTCCTCCCCCCAGTTGAATTGGGAGGAGACACGAACACAGAGTCCCCAAACCAATATTACCTAGTATTTGTCCAAACATATTTGCCCATGGTTGTAGCTTCTCACTGCAGCATGACTTCCAAGATGGCTCACTTAAAAACAAGGGCTACGCAACAACAACAGCAACAACAATTACATCAACAACAACAAAAATACAGCAATAGCGATGACGTAGACTTATTACACGAGCCGTAGTTATCGCTATTGAATCTATGCTTGACGCTCAAACTACACTCTAAGCAAACACCTGTATGGTTGTTGTTGTTGATGTTTGCGAAGAGTGGGACTCATGTAATAAGTCTAGCGCTGACGGCGAGGACAGTAACAACAAAAACAATAGCAAAAAGATCACTGATTCCAAATAACTTCCGCACAAAAGACGACAAACAGTGCAAAACACTCACTGCTTGTTGACGAAAAATTTCTCTGGAAAATATGCTTTGTTTACCTTTGTGAGATTCTAATTAACCGAAAAACAGCAATGATCTAGCCTGCGCGCAGACTCAGACACTTTCAAGAGTGTAGAGTCTGCGAATTAAAGTCCAAAAGCTTGTTCCGCTGACTCAGCAAAAGCATAACCTCGATCTCACAAGAAGCCGTGCTCAAATACCGCGCTGCAAAACTGTTTGTACCGCTTGTAATGGAGGACGTAACGTAAGGCTGTTGGCTGTTGTTACAAAGGGAGAAAGAAGTTCAAAACGATGGCTTTATCTCGTGTTTCAACATACTATTTTGAATGAAACCTTGCTATGTGACTCTGTTCACTTTTAAAAGGAAAATGTATCTTTAAAACCCTGAAGCATGCCGTTCAGATGCATCGAAAGAAAGGCCTAGGCCTAGGTACTTTCTCGTAGTAAGCCGCCCACACTGTGGCTTGACAGTCCTGGTCTTTTAGGCCAGGACTCCAAATGAATAGCGTGATATGATGGCAGTGAAGTGTTTTTTTACTTTTCCAAGGGAATTAGACAAACCTTTAATTTTAAAAGCTTACAAGATTTTACGAAATCTGTTGTTTTGAGATAGATATCAGTGTCATGCAGAGTGTGGCTGAGGACTGAGGTCCAAAACTCCACACATGCTTTTTACTGGTATCTCTGTAAGACACTATATGTATACCAGCCCCTGCTACTTCAGTTTAAAAGGATATTCCCATTCCCTCTTCTTTCCTCCCTTAAGGGACTGTAATTCAAGAATTGTAATTGTAATTCAAGAATTTTCAAGAAGAATTATTCAAGACTAGACTATGGCATATATATAGCAAATTTTGTTTCAATGTGCAAATATTTTCCAAACAAGGTTTTTACTATGTGCTTAAAAACTATTACTGAATTTGTTACTGGAAATGCTGGTCAGAGTCAGGTCAGAATAAATAATAAATGCAAGGTCTTTCTCAATTTTTCTAATTCGCTGATTATTTGCTCATCTTTACATCATAAAAGGCTTGACCAGCATAGTAAAAAAGAACCACATTACATTGAAACACCATAAATCTTTCACAAAACCAAAAAACAAGACCAGTAGTGTTAGAATGCTTGAATGCAAAAAATAGAAGTCAGATTGTTGCAAAGATTCCTTTGCAACACCCATAAACTAAGTAAGTGAGCAATACAACACCATGTTTTTAAGTGCATCACATGTAGAAGAAGAAACTTGCAGTAATAAACTGCTCAGAAGGCTTCTTGTAATCATTATCATACTATTGAATACCTACAAAGATCACATTCACACAATGTTGTCTGACTTTCTGACTCTGCTTTCTGTGGTGTTAAACTTCATCAGGTTTTAACATAATAACAATGTTTTAGGCCGAGTCTTGGCTCAGCAAAAATTTGATATAATTTACTTCTTAGTGTGGGTCATGTAGGTTGAAACACTCGAGACCATATCCAACATAGGAAAGGAGGAGGCAGAGACAACGGGTTGCAATGTGAAATTCAGAAATTTATAAAAAGTAGGAGCAGAGTAGTATTGTGCTCAATATGTATGGATACTAGTTTTGGAAACAGATTGGGATACAGTTCAGGGCATTAGGCTGTCTTAAATAAGATATCCAATCCAGCATCCTTACATTACATCTATCCAGTTCTCAATCAAAGGCAGGACAGTTCTGCTTGTGTTCGGATTGTTTATATTAGGCATATTCGGGAGGCCATCATTTGTACAGTGAGAGGACATCCCAATCCTCTGATTGCTGTAGCAGATATAGGCCATGCCAGACAACTCAGTTTCTTCAAAGAGTGGTACACCATCAAATCTAGATATCTAGACTAGGCCCATCACCAACTGCAAAGATATGATTAATTAGCTAAGAGGATTTAGCTTAAATTTTCTTCGAATCATCTTCTCGAAAGCTTTCCATGCTTGGACGAAATTCCAAAATACATTCATCCATCATTTAACATCCATTTCTCTTTCCTGAAAGTTGAAAGTCCCATCACTGAAGTCTTCAAAGCCCTCGCTGTCACTGAGGTCGAAAATTCCTCCGCGCAAACGATCAACGCGGGAAATCTCTCAAGCCACCGTCTTGAAAGTGTCTGAGTCTGCGCGCAGGCTACAATGATCAAATACCATTACTATTTGATTATGGGTATTTACTATTCATTGTTCAATTTCCACTTCCAATGCTTGCTGACGTGGGTAGCGTTGTTTTTGGTTTATCGGTGGTAATTAAGGTAAGATTACACTGATACGTCTGTGAAAATCGATGCAAGAAGATTCCGCTCTGGAACAAATTCATTGGTATGAAACAACAACAGAAAACCTTGGACGAATTAGCGGAGTACAAGAACGAATACACGGTTATTTTTATAAGGAACCTTTGGTCTGAGTTGAGGCTTTTAAGGATGTACCATGGGAAATGTGTTATCCGGTTATTTAGTTGTAAAACACAGAGGCAAAAGCATCTTAAGTTATTTCTTGTTTGTCCTTCGAGCCTCAGTAGTTCCAAAAGCTCTTTAATTTTTTGGTATTTTCAGCCTCGAGTTCCGTATAAAAAAGTGTGAACTACTTAAATGTGGAGCCTCGTATGGAGCAACTAAGAGGTGGAGATCAATAGGCGGCGTTAATCAGAGATCGGCATGGGCTAGTGTAGAATATAATTCGCATACATTCCCAAGCCTCCCAAACTACTCTTCTTCCTCCCCTTCGCAGATGCTCCTTTAATTTCAACTGGAGTTCGCGTGTTTCGAAAATTTTTAGCAGAAGAGAAACAAGGATGTCAATTATCAACCTGCTTTAGGGCAGTCGCAAAAGATGCTATAGAGACTGGTAGAATATACGTCGCTTTCAAAAAATTTCCCCAATGTTCTACATTTGCAAAGCTTCTGACTCGAGGATGTGTGCACTGTCACAAAGAGATGGCATCGTTGAAAGAGTCGGGTATACGTAAATAGGATCTTATGAATGTATCAATATACATTCCAATATACATATGCAACAAAGAAGGACATGTTTGGTACTTACGATGCATCTTCTTACAGACGAAATCAGAATAATTTTACACGACTTTGCAGACTAAACATTTGGAAAATATATTGTGCAAATAACTCACCAGGCCGGAATTCAGTTAGGAATGTCAGATATCGCTGAAGCGAGTGACTATTCGCTGCCATTGCTCCCAGATCAAGCTGGAGCAGCGCAGTAAACAAACAACGGAACAGACAACAACATGATTTTAATGGTTGAAAATTAGATAAAAAAATGACTCATGCGCATCTATTGGTCATAATGTCTATACGTCGATAACGATCTGGAACTTACAATGGCTGCCGAAAGTGTTCGAGCTCCTGTGCTGAAATTCTCTTTCACTGCCTACTATTGCTTCACCCTCCCCCCTCCCCCTCCCCCTTAAACAATTTTGTTTAACACTAAAATTTCCAGCTAATTCTGGCCTCGCGCGATTGCTAAGAGAATCATCCATAGTCTCAACATTGATTGAGGGGGAGGGGAGGGCTTAAGCTCGTGAATATGCTACTGAAAATGTCAGTGATTCACCGGAAAAATCTTGGGGGCGTTCCAACTACATTTGGCAGCCCTGTAGCATTTCGGGCATTCTGAGAGGTCAGCCGCGCATTGTGAATAAGAAACAAGAAATCGCGCTCTGTCAAGATAATTGCACTCGTCATTACGAACATCAAACGTTGCAATATGCTTCCACCATCATTCCTCCTTTTTGTATCCTCTCAAGATGAAGTCAGGACTTTTGACAAAATTCATTTCTAGGAAACATTTTCGCCCTTTTTATGGCTGCATTTATATAGAAAATGCCCGGATAACGCGGTTTTATCACAAAATTATAATACCCTGATTATGGGGCCATAATATTATGCACTGGTCACCCCCTTAATCGGTAGATGCTCTGAGGGGTCGTGGGGGTGAAGGCTCTGTAGCGTCGTGGTCTTATCCAGCCCCAGCACGGTAGCGCCACAGAAGGTCGAAGTCGAGGTCTCGATTAGTAAACTCGATCGAGTTAACCTATTCCTGAGCTTCCAGCGACTGGCGCTTCGCGCTTAACATACCATTTCACTTCCACCTAAGGCAATGTATATTGATTTTATCCATATCAATTTATTCCTATACCCTTTCAGCGTGATAAAAAAACTTATTTTAAGAATACAATACCAGCTGCTCTCAAAAGGGGTCCTGTTTTGATCACCCGTCTCTAGGCTCATACTAGCTACCTCAGGAATTCCTTCAGTCTCCGTTTGAAGGAAATTAGTCAGGCAGAATCTCTTATTTCTTTTGGGATCTCATTACTTAATCCCTGGTATCCTGGTATTCTTGGATTTTTGCAGTATTCTAAACGAAGCCGTGGAATTTCGAAATCTTCAATTTCTCGCATATAACATTTCGAAATGGTCGACCACCTCGTTGTGAATTTATTCTTTAGGTTCTATGGACAGAGTTCATTTTTCACTATAAAAGTTGCAATAAGACTATGTATGTTAGCCAATCAAAAAACCAAACCCAACCATCTTTGTACTCTCCATTCTCAATAAAGCCTTCGCGCCATATTTTGCAGTTTTTATAGATATTCTAACTTTTGGTCAGGCTAGATAACATGTGCCGTGCCATAGCATCTGCATTTGTTTTGACAGTTTAATATTTCTTAGCGTCATCGTTTTCGCTTTGTTTTCTCATGGTTAAAATTCCGATTTTCGTTTATCATTATTTGTTATGGTTTTCATTTGAGTTCGTTTCTTATCAGTTTCATTTTCTCTTGCTCTTTTCCATGCCTTGTTATTGTCAACTCACGATAACAGTCGCTGTTTCGTAAATGTTTATAACTGTCCGGTAAAGCAGGCCAGGAATTGTCCATATGCAATCGAATTTATGGTGAGAACGGCCCCGTTATGGGCAGGTCTTGCTGACCTGTGACTGTGGGTTCCATGGTGGTTCTATGGGTTCTATTGCCACCAAGAAGAGAAACGTGAGAAGAGTCACCAGCTTGAGGTCTCTAAGACCCGGTATCGTGTCTTTGTGGGTGCTTTAGACATGCGGATCCATATGGATCCGTTCCCGTTGGGTGCCGTGTAAACAAGAGGCGGAAATTATGGGGGGTTTGGGGAAGGCTCGAGCCAACGGCAAAAAATAGAACATTTTTCACTGACTGTCGGAAATTCTGCCTTTCCAGTCGGAATTTTGAATTTCCGCCACTGGTGTAAACACTTGCAGCAGATCCAAAAAGCATGGCACTGAATGGAGGCTAATTAAAAAAAACAAACAAAAAAACAATAAAAAACAACAAAACCCTATTTCACTTGACAACTACGCAAAAGAGAAAAAGACACGGATCCAAAAGTATGATACAGTGCGTTTACACGGCAACGGATCCGAATGGGGCCTCTTTTCCAGAACACCTATAGATACGATCCTATTCCCAAATCCACCTCATGCTGCCTAAAAACACTTCGTGTATTAATAAAGGCCTGGCTAAACAAAGAGACATACCGTAAAAGCCCTGTTAAGCCCCCTCTCTATCTTAGGCCCCCCTCTCTATTAAGCCCCCCGTTTTCAAGTGAAAATTTGAAATAAGCCCCCCTCTCATTAAAGTCCCCCTTTTTATATTGGCCACTCGATAGTTCAGGGGTAAGCGTACAAACTTAAATGAAATTAAGTGGTTACGTGTTTGTTATCCAAAATTTGTGTCTCATAACTACTTATAAATACTATTGTAAGTAACCACGAATTTCGTGTGATCTTAGGTTTAAACTTTCTTATATACCTCTTTTCTAATGTCTGTAACATTCGTCTTGACCAATAAAAAGCAGAATATGCTAAATAATTTATTAAGCCCTTCCTCTTATAAGACCCCCTCTCTAATAAGTCCCCCCTAAAAACTTCAAAAAAGAAATAAGCCCCCCCGGGGCCTAAATAGAGCTGTTACGGTATCGCAATTAACTGACATGTCCTCTTGATGTCTCCCTTTTGAGCCAACAAGAGACATGCAAATGTTTCTGGGAGACAACAGGAACATTTCTTGTCTCCACGACTCTGGGGAGCATTTTGCTCGCATGTTTAGCCACCCTTGAAAACACCCCGGATGATGTGTCGCGCGCGACATGTCTCCTATTTAAGAAAAAGCTTCAGATTTATAAAGCCGACAACCTGAAAAAGAGCAGCCATTATCATCAACTTACCACGTAGATGATTCAGAAAATAATTCGCCGAAAATCCTTTTGTGTTGGAGGAAATTCCAAATGAGCTAAACTCCATTCTAAATGCTGTCTGGCATTAAACGACTCCTAAATCATTTGCCTGGTTATTTTCTCAGAACAGTTTCGAATCTTTTTAAAAATATCTCCGTAGTAGTATAATTCAATGTGAAGAATAATAAGCTGCAGAAGATTGTTTGCAATTGTGTCCACCGATTTGAACCTGTGCAATATCGTGGAAAGCAAATGTTGATCAATAATTTCACTTCTATTTTTCATTTCTCAAGAAAATATCAACATCTTGTTGACCTTTTCAATATTCATCAAAATCGAACAAATTATGAAATCAAATTTCCCAAACAAGGGTGGGTGAGGTTTACTGTTCTTCAAAACACCTAAACATTTCGGATGGAAGTTCTGCCTCTTATTATCTTCATTTCCAAGCAAGTTTATCACTTAGTTATATAATGAGTTGTTTTATTAAGTGAGTTAGTTATTTCGTTATTTAGTTACACGGTCACTCAGTTACTTGGTTATCTACGTTGTTACTTAGCTAGATAGCTAGTTAGTTAGTTTAATAGTTATTTAGTAGTTAGTTAGTTAGCTAGCTAGCTAGTTAGTTAGTTAGTTAGTTAGTTGGTCAGTTCAGTTAGTTAGTTAGTTTGTTAATTTGTTAATAGTTAGTTAGTTAGCTAGTTAGTTAGTTAGTTAGTTATTTAGTTAAGTAGTTAGTGAGTTAGTTAGTGAGTTAGTGAGTTAGTTAGTTAGTTAGTTAGTTAGTTAGCCAGTTAGCTAGTTAGTTAGTTAGTTAGTTAGTTAGAGTTAGTTGTTTAGTTAGTTAGTTAGTTAGTTAGTTAGTTAGTTAGTTAGTTAGTTAGTTAGTTAGTTAGTTAAGCTAGCTAGTTAGTTAGTTAGTCAGTTAGTTGTTAGTTGGTTGGTTCGTTAGTTAGTTGGAATATTAATAAGCTACTTAGTTAAATAGATAGTTAGTTACTTATTTAGTTGGTTTGATAATTAGCCAATTTCCATATAGTCAGTTGATTTAATGATTTGATACTTAGTTATTTCGTGTGCTAGTCGTTTAGTTAGGCACATAAAGGCTTGCTGCCCTCACACGGTATAGGCTTCTGTGCGACCCCATTTACTTCCTCTCGATGTAATCAAACCTCATAATCCCTTTACATTAAGCCTGGTGTTACAGAAATCTGGCGACTCTTCCCACTCTTCACGGAGAGTCAGACTTTTTGCGAATTGAACCAACAGTCAAAGCCTGCGAGAAAGACTCAGTCACAACCTGGCCTTTCTCACCAAATCTCATCCCCGAAAGCTCCAAAATCATCATAACCATATTGAGAGATTGTGCTTGATATTAGATTATCGAAAGCTGATTTTGAGAAGCAATCAAAGAATCGAAAAATTATATATCAGCTCACCTGCAGTTAATTGGCTATTTTTTGATACAGTGACACTTTCGTTTGAAACTCTGTTCACTTTTCTCCTTTCAATTTGCCAGGGTGGTACATTCCCTTCCTACAAAATGAGCACGTTCTAGCAAGTTATATTACAAGCGATAATTTACCATGTCCAGTATATGTTTTAAGAGAGTGGATTGTCAAAGAAGTCAACAAGAGGGACGGCTGAATCAAAGCCTAAGGTAAAACTAAAAGGAAACATAAAAATAATGACATTTTGGAACATCCATCAGACCAAAAGCCAAGGGCACTGAGTTACTTTGGTTACTTTGGTACACGGGACATGCTGCAGTTTTGGATCATTTCTGACTCAAATTTACTGTAACAGAATGAGTAGACGCTTAAATTTAGGCCATAGGTTTCCGTGTCAAACTTACGAAAATTGCTCATATCCTCTGGCAGTTTCTGTAGTTAGAACGATAAGTAAAATATTGTTCATATAAACTTGAACCGAGACGAGAAAATTTGCGTCGAATATCCAGAGAAGTTACACGAAACAATAGACCTTTTCGACGCAAGGCTTAAAGTTCTGGGACATTTCCCAAAACTTTAAGATACTAAGGATTTCGATGCTAAAATCATATACAGTAAAGGATCAAAAACTTATTCTGGGTGCAAAGTTTCATTGTCCTAGTGCTTGTAATATTGATTCTATGAGCATTCAAAGTTCCCAATTCTATAGAGGCTTTGACCGTGGAAAATGGTTTGGGGTGAAACTTTTCAACCCCACTGGGCTGGGCCCTTATAAAATCGCAAATTTTGAACGCTCGTAAAATCAATGAGAGAAGCGCTTAGATAGTAAAATTTTACACTATCTACCTAGAAATTTCGAAAAATTTCCATAATCCCGGCTGTTTGTCGAAAAGGTCTATAGGCTAGCAGGTTCATTGGCAAAGTCATTGAGGCACACGTTGCAGAGTTAGGCCAAAAAATGTTAGCCATTATTCGTCAAACATCTGATATTCGCTTTATTGTCCCGTTGGCTACGTTAGAAAACATTGCACATCAAACAATTTCTGCTTGTGACAAGCAGAACACATTTTTGAAGCTTTAAAGAGACATCTGAAGCAATTCTTTTTGCTAATTAATGTTCTGACGTGTGATGACGTTGCCAAACGATTAAACACTGCTTGTGAAGCAAATTGTTTGACAAGAAATGTTTGATAATTTTGCAAGGGCGTAAGATTGTACTGCAAGCGTTTACATGAGAATAATGCGAATGTAATCATGTGATATTCAAATACAACATCGCAAGTGAACTGCGAATGAAGAATGCAGTGGAATTAAACCCATTAAACCATTTAACATTAAACCCTGTTATAAAGGCAATGAGTCATGATAAATAGGCAGTCTCCGCTGGGGCCTTCTTGTTTTCTTTCTATTTTTGCTTATACGTTAATTTTAGCTTAACATTATTTAGTTATTCGTTTGCTGTTAGCCGGTGTTTGGGCTTTTCTGCTGTTGAAACTTGCTTTCTTTTTGTTAATTAATTAATTACACTTTAGCTTGACGACGCTCCCAGTGTAGCATGTCAGTAATTGTTGAATTGAATTGAATTGTTTTCATATAATCAAAATGTTTTTCACGTGATCACAACTGATCAAATCTTGGCGGGCAAAATTACTAGGCCGTTACTGGTTCGAATATAAAATTTTACTTCCTCTGCGGCCTACCGCTTAGCCATAGCCAACCTTCGTTGGTATCGCGTGCTGTGGATAAGCATTTCTCTAGCTTCGATAAACTGCCTCAAATTTGCACTTATATTGTAAACCTCTGCAGAAACAGACCGTATTTTATGAGCAAAAATAAGTGGAATATGAGAATAATAAGACTTTCTAGACCTTATTATTGCTTGATATTATACTACGAACATCTTTGACGCGATTTTGCCACTTTTCTGACGGAATTAAACTTTCGACTTTTCTCCAATTTGCCACCCACTTTTATGGGGTTTTGGTTAAAATCATGCCCATGTTTAGAGAATTACAGGGCCAGAAACCAACCCATATGGGCGGCACATACCCGTACACAAATTCCAAGTACCCCCCGGGTTTCTTCCCTTCCAAGGCTAGGAATATGTAATATCCGCTTAGTTTCACAAACACATTGCTTCACCATTTTGAAATTTTAAAACCTCACTCAAAATGGAAATCCATGTGATCAGTTAAAAATCTATCCAATCAAATCGCAATAAACTGCTTGCTCAGTCAGCAGCTTTAACGATTTGGGTATACCCAAACTATTTACCATGACTCAATGCCTTTAAATAAATCAAAATAAAACAATATAAAAACCTCTTCGTACCATATGCATTTGTTTGTCCTTCAGTGACTGGCTTTCACTTCTATTCATTGTGCTTCTATTTGCTGCTGAGAAACCGCGTGAAATCTTTCCAGGAGATGAGGCTTTCAATTTACTATACTGCAAAGTTTCAGTTTGCCTAATTTAAACAAAAGAAAACAATATTTAGGTAACTAAGATCGCTTCTTTCTTCATCGCTTCTGTGTATAGTTTATATTTCACACATGATTTTCAAGAGTTAAGCTCACTATTCAGCTCATGAAACCCCTCCCACCCCTTGGGCTAACATGTGATATTCTGAATAAAAATTATCTAAGGAGCTCAACCTCAACCTGAAAAATTTTAAAAACAATCAGTTAATGTACAGATATCACATAAAGAGCGGTTTGGATTATCGATTGACGCCATGGAAACCTCTTTTAACCCATTCATTCTAAACTATATTCAACGATAACATAACACCCTGTAGTTGTAATTATAGTCTTATTTCTAGCCTAAGGCCCTTGCCAAACGGTCAAACAATGTTACAACAAATGTTTGACGATTTGGCTACGTCTAAAAACATTGCTGTCCAACAACGATGTTATTGCTAATGCACAAACACGAACACCTTGTTGCTAAGAAATGTTGCTAGGTGGTGAAATGTTACAAGTTGTCGCGGTTTGACAAGCAATTTTGGAAAGCGGCCAAACGATCAAACATTGCTTGACAAGCAAAAATAAGCAAAATTTGTCGCGTGATGTTTTTGAAAAAGTTGAAAAACATTTTCCGCTTCACGCACGCAAAATGTTGGACCAACAATGTTTGATCGTTTGGCCAGGGCCTAAGGCTTTTCAACCGATTTTTACTTAACCCCTGGTTTGGATGCATTAGCATATTGCAAGGTGCAGCCAAAACGGCGCTCATAACTACCAACCGGGTACCCACTTATACACCTGGGTAAAGAGAGGCACATTTGTGTTAACAACTGGACAAAGGTTTTATCTCTGCAATCACAGGCGGAAAGACCGTGACGCGAAGTCACAACATTTTTCATTCTGAGTTCTGCACGCTAACCACTGGTCCATTTCTTGAAATCGTTGTTAGTAAACCGAGGACCTGAAAAGGCTCAGAGGGTTTGAAACATTTTCTTCAAATTAATCAGCGACTAAGCATCCCCGTTTATTATGCATTAGGCCGTTTTAGCAACAGGAAGCGAACGCGTATAACGACAGCATTGTTGCTGATTTTAAAGTAACGCTAAGATAAGATCTTAGCGATGCAGAGTTTCGATGACTATATATCGACCTGCTAAGGTCTAACTCCCAGCCAGAGACCTTCTTCGATTTCGCCCGAAATTCGATTCTGAAATGTTGTCCCTGGTAATATCGTTAATAGTTAAGATATATACATGTTTCTTTACGGCTTGGGTTTCGGTTAGAGATTGTTGCCGCATGCCGCAGCTTCTATAACATCACTTTAATATAAAATCAGTCAATGTGTCGTCATAACGTTGAATTCAAAGACGCGGGAAAATCAATAGGACCCAGCTCCTTTGTCTGCTCGTGACGTCTTCTTTACTGGTGACGTCCTGTTGCTAAAGCAGCCTGCCGAAGAGTACTAGTATTGAAGTCCCTTTAGCGATTTCAAGATAACAAACGTGTGTTATAGCCTGGGCCAAACGACCCGATTTTTCACTCGATCTTTCTCTCGACATTTGATTTCAAAATCGAAAGAAAATTGAGCATGGATGGCAAAACGATTCGATTTTTCGCTCGAATTTTCACTCGATCTTTTCACTCCACGTTGGCTCTTCTCTGCCAATTTCCACAGAAAGACATTCAACTCACTCGATAAGGTGGCCAAACCATTCGATTTTCAATCGACAACACCTTTTTCACTCGACTTGTTTGATCGAGATCAAACTTCACTCAACATCACTCGACGCCATTCGACTCGCTCGACAAGGTGGCCAAACGAGTCGACTTTTCCACTCGATTCTTTGTCGATCGAAAAATCAAGTGAAAAATCGTTTGGCCGGGGCTTTATGCTTGAATGCAATACTTGATACTTGAAGCTCAAACTCACCCAGCCAGTGCAAAATGTGAATGAATATATTCGGATTTTTCAGTCATTGGGTTAAATGTGACTTTCAGGATGGCTTTCAGAAGTGGCCAATCATCATTCTTTGATCGAAAGCGAAAAAATGCCATCACAGGGCAAGGATCTGAAGAACTCATCACTAAAAAATCAAATAATTAGTGAGAGATCTTATTTATCTTAAACATCATACGGCAAAATGAAAACGTAGACATGGAAGAAGAAGAAATAAATGTTTATGAAGATGATTTATGTTGATATTCCAAATAAGCAAAAAAATTAAGCTCAATAGGTAGGCCAGTGGTCAAACAAGAGACTACTCAATGTAAAGAACGAGGTCTAAAGGCCAGGCGTCAGGCAAAAGAGCTTGAAAGGGCAGAAGTCAAAATAGGGCGGTCAAAATAGGGCAAAGATCAAAAGTCAAAGACCAAACGGGAATAATGAAAAAACTTTTCCTTGTCGTGTCAATATCAATACACTTAACTGCATCTATGGGAGAAAAAGTAAAGAAGGGCTAAACGATGAAGAAAAATTTAAATCCCAAGCACAACTCAACGGAAAGTAACTTACAAGCCTTATGCAGCTTAACAACATCCTCTAAGTCATTCTCATGCAGATAGAAGTACAATGAGGTGTTGAGTAATTCATATGGTAGATAGCCAATAACTTGAGTGCAGCTAGAAAAGAAGGGATAAAAATTTTGTGCAAATAAACCAAATGACAGGGAGACAAAAACGTACGTATACCGTCTGTGTGTTTACTTCGTAAACAGGTTTCTAAATGGATAAACCATTTGAAAAATTTTCATCGTCACTAAATTCTACAGCTAAGGAGTGAAAAGCTTGACTAACAGCTCCATTAACGGGGAACGTACTGTATAAAATTATGGAGAATTTTGAGGGTATTTTTTGAAGGAACATATTAGAGAGCCAAAGGGGGGCTTAATAACACCCTGGAGCTGCAATAATGTACGTGTTATCTCACTATTATTTAGCTCGCACACTAAGGCTTCATGCAGTACCGCAAAGGGAAAGACTGATTCCTATGATCTCTATGCTAAGCATAATTATCCTTCACGAACATTATACCTGTTCTGAGTCAAGAATTTAACTGTACAAACAAAATTCAAGACAAAGATAATCTAACCTTGCATCGATAAGTAGAAATTTCCCATCCATTCCAAGCTGAGTTGAGAACGAGGGTGGATGTATTTTCGAGTTTTTGTCCACAACATTGATGTTCATCTTTGGCCAAAGTAAAATATCCAGGTATTTCTCACTTCCATCATCATTGCTCTCTGTTCAAAAAAGATCAATATTATTTATATGAACATTGAGAACAGTGTATTTTGTAAATTCACGTTCATTAAGCTTTAGCCCTGTTTACACGAGATCGTATCAAAATTCAATTCAATTCAATTATTTTCTTTGTAGAATGATGGATGGATCCAATGGGATCGGATCCAAAAGTGTCTGTGCTTACACGGAACTAAGTTTTTATACTTCATATGACAACAGCATCAAAATTCTAGTATCTTGAAGTTTGGGAAATTCCAATCCTGGCAGATTTTCGTTGAAAAAGCCGATTCACTTCTTGGAATCTGGTACACCCTGACGTGGAATCTCTATTGTTTTTGCGGGGATCACGTAAGAATCCTTTTGTTTCAATAGGAATCTCGTACGCTTTTTAGAGGAGTGGGATGTCCCTCCATTCAATCAAACTTAGCCTAAACGTCACACTACTTTTATTCTTTGCTGACAAAACTCGGGTTAATAAAAACAATCAAATTCTTAAAAATTTGAGCCTTGCTATTATGCTTGAAAAATTCTGAAATTAAAATAATTTTGGGCCTCGATATTCTTATAAAATTTATCCTGATAGAGAAGTGTGTAAACAACATGTAAACATTTTTCGAATGCCATTTGATACCTTGTGACTGCTTCTCACTCCAAAACCCACTGCAGCAAAGTTCTAGATCATCAACTGTATCTTTCTTTTTTGAGGAACGAAAACAGAATTCAACAGGATTTTCTTCGTCTCAGGTTCATCTATAAGAAGATTATAAAGCTGGAATCAACAGCAAAAAGGCTGGAAGCAAACATGCCCCACTAGGAAAACCCGTAAAAACCGTTTTAAAATCATAATCCCTGCATTTCGATGGTCGAACAAAACAAACAAAGTGGAGAAGTTATGCGAAGTTATGAAGTCAGAGTAACGCTTGCCTTACGAATTCAAAATGAATTAAGCCTGTTTTCATCTTTGAAGCTGAAAATCACGACCGCTCCAAGACACCCATCTTCTCCGTTTGCACGAGAAAAACTGAATCGGTCTGGTGGGATCCGGAGCCAGTTTGGTTTCGAAAAAGCCTTTCGGATACACGAGATCTTCTGGATCCGTACCATTTCTTTGTTCAGAACTAATTCTGGATCTGTTGGGAAGTAGAGCCAGCTCATCTTTGGCTCTAGATCACGCGTAAACGCCTTGGATGGGATCAACACGGACACAAATCGCACTCAAAGTGAGTGAATGAAGTCAACCAGAACACACTATCTTTCGAGGAGAAATTGAATTTTCTGCTAAAGACTGCAACAAGATTCTGCTATGATGAAGTGGAGAAATCTTAAGCAACTTTGTAGAACGAAGTGAGTGCGCATGCGTCAACGAAAGAAAAACGGTAGCAAAACATTTCTCAACCGGATCGGAGCCGACCCAGTTCTTCACGTGTATAAACATTGGAAAAGAGCCACAACTGGCTCTGTGTACCGGGCCAGGCCGATTCAGTTTCTCTTGTGTCAACAGGGTCTTGGTTCCAGCTGCGCCCGAGGAAAGCATGGGAAAAGGCACACCGTGTGCGATTAGCGATAAGAACAACATCGTCAGTTTCGTTGTATTGACGTCTTAAAGTATTTAATGAGTCCTTTGATTTTAATGCGACGTGAGATTAGCATTGCTGTTTGGTTGCACGGGTTCTTCTAAGTACTTTCGATCTCACTTATTCTTTCCGATACTTAATCTTCCGTATTCGAATTATGTTAGAAATACGATGGAGACAGTACCGAAATCAACTGAAAGGTTTTGCCGCGTTTAACTCTATGCAGCTGGTTATGAGGTTTATATAAAGAATAAAGAAACGCCGGTAGGGTCTCTGTTGCAGTAACTTATAAAATAAGATCAAATCAGTTCAGTGAAAATGATTTGAAATCCTTCGCTATACAATGCTTGGGAAAAAATATCAGGGACAATATGATGTATGGTATAATTAAAAAGTCAGGTTCAAATTGAAATATGTATTACACGAGTTGAGTTTTCGCTCCTCAAGCAAATCTGATAATTAGGTCGCTCAGAACTATTCTTAACCTTAAGTCCAGGCCAAACTGGTCAAACATCTGAAATTTGCTGTTTCAACAAAATGTTTCATCAGTTGACAGCATCACCAAACATTGCACATCAAACATTTTTTGCTAAAAACAAGCAGAGGTTTTGGAAATTTTTTCAAAACACATTGCTAAGAAAGTTCTGCTTGTTAAACAATGTTTTGCAACGTGGTCAAACGGTAAAACATTGTCGGTAAAACGAACCACAAATTCGAGTCAAATTCAATCTCTGATTCATTAAATCTCTGTTCCACCTATAAAAGATACGGATCCAAAAGCTCCGTAGATACCTTTCGGGTATGATTTCATTGTGTTTACATGGGAACGGATAGGAAACGATCCGCTTCTCTAGGTCAAGCGTACCCAAAAAGCTACGATACCGTTCCCAAAAAGGAACGGATACATGCGTACCCGTGTAGATAAATAAAAAGCCTGGAACGGATCCAATCGGACGGTGTATTTATGACCTTTTAAACAGTCGTAGTTGATTTAATAAATTTTTCCTAAACTAATATCACTATGCAGTTATCACATTTGAAATCTCGCGTTTCCAATCAGATTTTTAAAGAAACAATTTGCTACGCGACGCAATTCCAAGAACAAACATGGTATTCATTACCTTTATTTTGTAGAATGGCATTGTTAGTCATGTCTGTCTGTTTTTTTATTTCGTTCAATACAGCATTGACATCTTCTGGATGTATCAAAGCTGCTAAAGGCTCGCCCAAGACATCCTGCAAAACACCAATACCGAGCAATAAATCATAAATATTTGCTTCCTTTACACTTTGACACAGAAAAAATGCACAGACGTCAAGGGGGCCTCAAAAGGCCCATTTTTAGCACATCTGCTATAGCTGTGCTAAATATCAGGACGTGAATTGGACAAATCTCTATTTAATTAGCAAATTGAATGAGCAAGTAGAACGATAGAAAATTATATAATGCTCAAGATGTCCGCCATCTTCCAGAAAAACATCACGCCGACCCAGACCTCTTTGAAAAGGTCTGTTCCAATGACATACAGCGTCGAAGGCTTATATTATTGGATATTATTGGTCTGTTAAAATTAATAGATATTCTTACGCGGCATTCATCCATAAGATTCTTGAATAAATCAGCAACATAAGTTAATTTCCCATTTTGATCAAGTGATATAAGACATCCATTCATTAGCTAGAAAATAATAAAGATATAGCTGAAAAAAATTGAAGCTTTGGTGATGCGTTTAAGCCCCAATAGGAAAGATCTATGGGTAAGCCACTATACCTGGGGTGAGAGAAGATGTAAAAACATCTAAAATATCCAACAAAAATGTCCAGGAATTTTCGCGTAATGTAACGTACTATTTGCCGACTGCCAATCGGCGGCTTTTTTATCTTATTTACTTCAAATGATCTCAACCGCCCTGGAAACTAGGCAACTTGTTGCTTTTGGGCGGCAGCTAGTCGACGCACATTCCCAGAAAGTTGGGCTTGATCTATTTCTGTGATTAGTTGGCAACTGATTCCCACCAGTCGCAGTAAACCTGTGCGCTCTTGCAAACGCGATCAACTCCGTCCTTTTTTTTACTGAATCATCAGAGAGCCAGCAACACTTTCACTAGGCTAAAAAGCTAAGTCTCCAAGTCATGCAGCCCAAGGCTGTCATCCCGATGGACCTGTTGTGTTTCGGATGTGTTGAGCCTTCTTCAGCACCATACATATTAATATATTTACCATGAATGGCGAACAATAGGATAGATTTCTCCACAAGTGGCATACCACAATAGATGGGATAAGAGCCGCAGTGTCTATATAGTATATACTACGAATTTAATTGTCTTCGAGGCGTACGAAATTGCGTGAAAAAGCGGAAACATCTTTCCTGAGATCCAGTTTTGAATACAAATCAGCTCGCGAGATACAACGATTTCTGCAGAAATATCGAAAATATCGTCTTGAGCTCCGCTCTTTTTTCACTTTTTATTAACTTACCTCTTGCATGAGCAAGCCAAGATCTTCAGCAGAAAAAAAGCATTTCGAAGAACCATATTTATCGTTCCCACACCAAGTTGAAGTTTCTGTACATAGAAAAAATATGTCTGCTTGTAAACTGGGGAGACTTGGGAGGAATCTATTGGGAGTAATAGGCACATGGCATTTTGCGAAAAATATGGGAATATAATTCTATGCCAATAGTTGAAAAAAGGATGCTATCATCCATTATCCCGTGTAATGGTGTCACTAAGTGAAACATTTTGCGAAAGATAGTAAGGCACATTATAGTTTGTAAAGATACTGAATTTGCCACATTGTTTGTAGCTCATACATATGGCGATGTGAATCTACGTAAATATTGATATATTTCAAAATTCTGTTTGCTTACCCACTTTGGTGAATTGTATATCCATAATTCCGAATTTATAAATAAAGATGTACGGTACCCCTGAAAATGGCGCATCCCCGCTACCACATACATGTATACCATAATCATATGTTACCCCTTCCCCAGGGGGGGGACAAAAGAAATTCCGAGGATGGGATTGATACCTAGTTTATTCTTTCAAGAACATAAGCCAGGGGCACAGCTTGCAAGTCCGAGTCAGCTGTGAAGCTACAGGCCTACAAGAGCCCATCCCCTGATCTGCATAAGTTTGCTTTCATTATGAAAAAGAAAATAAGAAAGAAAGACGGACATACTATTTCGCCATTTTAGGTAATTGACAGTTTGACTGAGAACAGATGATTTGTCCATTTTGTGGCTGCCATCTTGAGGCAACAAGGCCGCCAGTTGATCGATATACATGTTCAATTTGTCTCTTCTTTTCTTCTCGGTTACATTCCTCGCTCTCTGAGACCTAGAGGAAAAATAATATGTAATATCAATAACAAACAGGCCATTTGAAACAAGTATTTGACAACTGTGAGTTGAAAGGCAGTGTGCCACTACATGTGGGCATCTTGTAATCTTATAGAAAACAATGCATACTATGAAACCTTACAAAAAAGTGTTCATTAGTCGGTTGAAACCAGGACGCTAGTTTATTTGTGATGCCATTTTCACTCGGAGCTTGAATGTCTGAACTTTCAACATTCGAAACTTCAATGGCGAAACCTTTGAATAATCGACATCAAACAGCTAACAGGGCAGAAAAGTGCTTTTTTCCTGGTTGTCCAATTATACTAAAATTCTCATTAAAACCAAAAGCTTTTGGCTTTTCCGTATTGACCAACTTCAACTTCGCCTGAGAATTTTAGCCCTATTTGGTTATGAAGGAATCTAAAGTAAATAAAACCGTCTAAAAGTCCTTAATGTATGCCACCATAGCCAATAGAAGTGAGGCACACTTCTATTGACTATGATGCCACTGGCTGAAGAAGGCTAATCAAATTAAATCTGTTCCAGGCTATCCCACAAAAAACTTGCTATCGTAAGGCGAGGGGCATTTCACTCTGCAAAAAGGCGTACGAGATTTCCATTTAAACAAAAGGACTTCCAAGGGATTCCAGAGAAAACAATAGGACTTCCAGCAAAGGTGTACGAGATTTTCAAGGAGTGAATTGCCCCTCCTCGTAAGGCTTTTAGTTCAGCTTTTTATTTGTCAATTGTCTATACCTTTTCTGCGCTACAGCAGCGATGTTTGTCAGTATTTGAATGTATGTAGGGTCAGGAATGAAGCATAAATGGCGACGTTATAAATAAACTGCAATGTAATCTATTTACAACACAAGTGGAGGATGCGGAGTATCTACATCATGTAAGTGGAGGGATATCACACACATGTAAGTGGAGGTGCCAATACAACGTATTATCTCATGTACTTGTCTTCTAGCATTCTGCCATTCATATTTAACGCAAGCTCGTGCTCATATAAGTGGAGGATGCGGAGTCTACATCATGCAATTCTAACGTGGAGGATACTAAAGTGGAGGTGCCAATACAACGTGGATTATCATCGTGTAAGTGGAGGTTGCGACGAATACTAAATGTTGCATGGAAGTTAGAGAGGATATTGCATGGAAGTTAGAGAGGATATGGCCTATTCTAATAGTCACGAAAACTCTGCTTGTACTGTATTCGAAGAAATGGTCGATGTGATAAATCGTATTTACTTATTAGAATACTGTACATACGTGTAAAATGCAGACCCTCAGTACGATTGACTTTGCTAACTGATGCTCGGAAATTTTGCATTGATGCAACAATGAAAAAGGCTAGGCAATGCAACTACATAAATATGATTGTTCTTCCGTAAAACAACCCGAGTCAACTGTTTTAATTGAAATACACAACACGAGAACCCGATTTGAAAAGAGTTTTATCATTTATGCCACGTCCATTCGATGGCAAGGGCAAGGGGTCAAGTGAGATGCTTTTGAGCTTTCTTTCATAATACTGCCTGCCCGAAGAAACAATAAGCATAGAAAAATACAGCTCTAAGCCCAGTATAGAATAACTTTTAGTGCTTCAGTTTCTGTTTTGTTTCTGTTCTGTTTGGTTAAATAAATTTTTGCATTATCAATAGTATATCATTATCATTTATCATTTTCGGTTTTATCAGTTGTGTTGTAAAAACATTTATTTTTGGTATGATAAACCTTTGCTTAAAAGTTTTATATTTATTACTCACTTTGTTTTCCTTTCGGGGGATTTGTTTGTTATGTTGTAAATAGAGCGCTTAAATTAATTCTGTGGTCATGCTGCAAAAAATCCTATTTAGCTACGTGATGGCGAAAATGTGGTTTAGCTTTGTTTGCAAAAGCAACGCAAGAGAAAGCTCAAAACTTTGCATCTCACTTGACCACTTGCCCTTGCCATGGATGCAGTGGACGTGGCATAAATGATAAAACTCTTTTCAAATCGGGTTCTCGTGTTGTGTATTTCAATTAAAACAGTTGACTCATCATATTTATGTAGTTGCATTGCCTGGCCTTTTTCATTGTTGCATCAATGCAAAATTTCCGAGCATCAAGCGTTTTACATTTTGGCGTATGTACAGTATTCTAATAAGTAAATACGATTTATCACATCGACCATTTCTTCGAATACAGTACAAGCAGAGTTTTCGTGACTATTAGAATAGGCCATATCCTCTCTAACTTCCATGCAATAACATTTCAGTATTCGTCGCAACCTCCACTTACATGATGATAACTCTCCACGTTGGAAAACGTTAAAAATGATATCCCTCCACTTGCATGATGATAACCTCCACGATACTCCGCATCCTCCACTTACATGATGATAACCCTCCACGTTGTATTGGCACCCTCCACTTACACGATGGTATCCTCCACGTTAAATATGATATCCCTCCACTTACATGATGATAACCTCCACGATACTCCGCATCCTCCACTTACATGATGATATCCTCCACGTTAAAAATGATATCCTCCACTTACATGATGATAACCTCCACGATACTCCGCATCCTCCACTTACATGATGATAACCCTCCACGTTGTATTGGCACCCTCCACTTACATGATGGTATCCTCCACGTTAAATATGATATCCCTCCACTTACATGATGATAACCTCCACGATACTCCGCATCCTCCACTTAGACGATGGTATCCCTCCACGTTAAATATGATATCCCTCCACTTACATGATGATAACCCTCCACGTTGTATTGGCACCCTCCACTTACATGATGGTATCCCTCCACGTTGTATTGGCACCCTCCACTTACATGATGGTATCCCTCCACGTTGTATTGGCACCCTCCACTATACTGCACATCCTCCACGTTACTGCACACCACGTTGTACGGGGTGGTTACATTTGCATCTCACTTTCTATTTTAGTTTTCAAGACACGTGACCTACGTGACCTTCACAATAGTCAGTAAGAGCTTCTTAAACAGTAAAAGAAGACTATCTATAAGCTATCTTTTGGTGAAACTTCGGCTTGGGTGAAAAGAAAAATTTGTTTCAGTCTGCTGAGATCAACTGTCATGTGCATAAGAGGATCTCGTTCCCGTAAATTTGCCATCCCAGTTGGAGAGATTGGAGACATTCTGCTGGCCAACAGTGCTGCAACTATTCAGCCATAATATGGAACGCTTTTAGTTGATGAGTTGGGATGTTTTAGTTGATTATATTCTTTTATTTTTACACTGTATGTTGGTTCTGTAAATAGCGAGTTTATTGGTTATTATCTATGGTTATTATCTAATTTAAAAAAAAGTAAAAGAAGACTCTTCTATTGACTATGGTGATAAAAAAAGCTGGCCTAATACTGGGAAAAGAGTTAAATTCAGATACATTATTAATTAATACAAATAATACAGTGCGAAGCCGAAGGAATTGATTGGTATAACGATGAGAAACCGTCTCTTTTACAATGCAAATAAGTGTTGACGAAATGTGATGGATGATAACAGCATCACCTGATTTCATATTACAAGATAAATCAGGCAATCTTCGAGGTGCGTTGGAGTAATGGCGTAAATTTCATGCGTTGTTTTTTCCTGTGTTGTTTACCAAATCTTCCACCTTGCAGCAATATACATCTGCTTTTTACTGATATTAGAAAATGCTCATCTGCTGTAAATACCTGTGTACAGTTTTGGTTCATATGTAATGATTACATTGTAATGATTACATGATATATCCACATTTTGCAAAATGGATTTTTAATTCTTCTTTTGATGTCATTTTCTCGTTAGATAGATAGAAGAACGTTAAAACCAGGATAGCCTAACAACTAAGCAAAAAGCACCATTATTAGGCACTTCCTAATCGGCCACATATGCTGATGCATAGCTCCAAGAAATTGCCAGCAATTTCCCTCATGATTTTTGGCTACAACTTTACCAACGGTTTGAATTCCATGCCTTATAAAGACTTATAAAGGTAGCATTAATTATTTGAATGTGAAAGTCAACCATTATTTTCCATTTTGTTTTTCTTGTGCTTTCAAATTTGTTGATTCAAGATTCAGGTAAAGGATGATGATTTTCTCACAAGGTCAAGGGCACTTTATCAAATCTTGACAATACTTGCAAACATACATTGCAAGAAAGAAAATTGCAATTTTTTTTCCCAGTCATGGCTCAGTTTTAAGAGCTGGATCTTTCTCAAAAAAAACTCTCGTTTTAATGATCAGAGAAACATGTTTTTATATGAATCTTACTAGTGGGTTTCTTAAAAAGTGGTTTCTTAAAAAAATGTGAACTTGAGGACCAGAAGATAGGTTGAAATAAAAGCTTAAATATTTTTAGTCATAATGCAAGCAAAACTGGGTTACACTGTCCTTACATCAGACAGCAAACAACAGGCAGACTGGATTTTTTGTAGTGCGTGCAAAATTTTGGGGAAAACAAGAGACCCAATTGATCTTCCATTGTCTTCATCCATGCACTGCTCAGTGCAATCCACAGAAAATCCAGTCAGGTACAACAGCGGATACATCCATGAAGCTTGAAGCAGATGTTACTTTCAAAATTTTGTAATATAAACCCTTTCCTTGTCGAACTTCCACACAGATGTCTAAAAGCACCCAATTCCAAGACTGCTTTTTTTTATTTCGAAAATTATTATCTCAAATTGATTTTTGACAACGAAGGAGTCCATATTCTCATTAGGAAACCCACATTAAAAAGAAAGGAAATTTTGTGAAGAATCAAAACATCTGTCTTATGACATCTTGGACAAGATCCTATTAGAATCACATAAGTCCTCAGCTGCAATCTCTACTGATTTCCTAGGAATCTTGTAAAATCCTATTGTTTTATAGAAATCTTGTATGCTTTTACAGCAAATGAAATGCCCCTAACTAATCTAATAGATACTTAATTCCCCTTTAAAAATCTCATACATTTCTTGCTCGAAAACCAATTTTTCTCATGGAAATCCCTTGGGAATTCCTTTGTTCTGGTTAAAATATGCCTTTGGAAGAGTGAAATGTCCCTCTGTCCAACAGGCAATTCACTCCTCAAAAAGGTGTATTAGATTTTTAGATTTTTATGAAAACAAAAGGATTTCCAAGGGAGTTCTCTGAAAACAATAGGTTTTCCAGCAAAGGTGTACAAGATTTCAAAGAGTGAATCGCCCATCGCCTCTGTCTTTCTGTAGTTACTTTGCAGGCTTAGGGCTCCTTTATTCAGTTCAAGATAGAACATGTTTGTACTGTTTCCAGAAAACAATTTTTTCAAGACCACCTATTGTAGTAATTTAATACTTCTTTCCTTTGATGAACAGATTATGACTTACAAGTGGCCAAACTATATTGGCATTGTGTACAGCTTTTCTAGTGATTTGTCAGTAAATCAAAATATCAAGTATCTACAGAAACCACTTTCATTGCAAGGGGAAAAAGAATGATGCAGCAGTAACCAGTCAGTTCAGTCTTAGATAGACGAGGTCTGTAATTCATAGCATAGTCTATCTGTTGTGAAATCATACAGGCAGATCAATCACCGCACGGGTTCGTGATTCTTTGTTTTCACCTCGACCCAGAGGTAAGGAAGATCAGGTATTTTGAGGACAACGGGTCGGACAGGCACAGGCCTACTAGTTTTTCTAGCTTACCTACAAAAGGGTTCATATCTAAAGCAAAACAGTTAAAACTCATGCATGCAACACAACCCTTTAGATTAAATCAGAATCGCGTGATTTGATTTATACATTAGTTTACCTTATTCTCAAGTTTGCATGGAAGTCAAAACTTGCAACGCTGCTGCTGCCACTTGCTTCATCTCCAGAATCATTGTCAGTGTGTTGCAGAACACTTTTCGTTCTTACATTCGGTTGTGGATCTTCATCAAGGCATACTTTATGAAAGCTTATCATTTCTTTTCTACAGTCTTCATACTCCGCGATTTTATGCATCTTCTTGATAACAAAACACAATCATCAACATCTGACATCCACCTTTCAACTCTCGTGGCGGTAGATATTGAGAAAAACATTATCATTGGCGAAAACAATACGTCATTAGGCCAGTCACGTGTACTTGACGGTTGTTTTACAATTTTATGGGCAAGGGGGACAGATTTATTTTTACCGGATAAGCCGGGCAGCTTTTCGATTGTTCTCAGGGAGGGCCAGCGCCGTTCTCGGTTGTTCTTGCAAAATGCGCGGGCAAATTGCAGGGCAATGGCTAAGAAGAACTACCAAGTAAAATTTGAAATCTGCTGCTTGTCAGCTGACGGAATCTGCTTTTCTGAATTCGCAATTTTTTGCGCTATAAAGAGCGAGGAAAGGGAGAGAATCACAATCACCAGCTGTCTGTAATTCCAGGCAAAAAGGCAAAAGGAATCACGAGGTGTTGTCACATCGAAAAGAAAGACAATTGCAGGATTGTGCACCAATTTGTAACCCACATCTAGTCGGGCAAATAAAATCACTCGAAGCAGTTCAAAGAAGAGCAACCGATTTTGTATATAGTTTATAGAAGAATTTATTATACAAACACCGTCTAAGAGCGTTACAGTCAGTGGCGTAACGGAGCAGTGTGGGGCCTTTAAACAAAATACTGGTTTGGGGCCCCTATTTTTTCAAAAAGTTTACACACCAAGATTGCCTTTAAATGCAATTTTTTTAAAGCGTTATATAATCTTCAAACAAAACAACAAAACTAACATCAACAAAACAATTATCAAGATATAAAATCAGGTGAAAGAGTTTTTATACTACTGTAGTCAAGCTTTATCAAGGCTACCACACCGTAAACGTATAATCAATAGAACATCTGTTCTGTGATAGCTTGTCCAAAAATATTTAAAAACGTCATGAATACAAAGTTATTTGAATATTTTACGAAAAGAGATCTAATTCCCGTCCTACAAGCCAATTCTTTTATGTCTTCGAGCACTGACATTTGCGAATCGATTGATAAGTTCAGACTTATCAATTGATTTTGCTTCCACGTTTCGCTATAGACAGCATTGCGAGGTTATCGAGTCCTTCTTGGGATATCTTTGACCTCAAGTACGTTTTAATCAATTTGAAGCTTTTCGCTTATATCCAAAAGTTTTTTTTACAAACTTTGGCGGGGGCCCCTTTCGGGGCCAAATATTTTGGGGGCCCTTAATTTTGTGTTTAAAGGTGCACACTGTGCGTTACGCCACTGGTTACAGTTACCTACTCTTGAGTATCGGAGAACACGGGGAGACATGATTACCGTCTTCAGAATTGTACATAATCTCTTTTATACTGATGTATCGAAATTCTTTACGCTATCAACGACCACTACTCGAGGACACAATTATAAATTATTTTATTTGGACCATCGTTTGTTTATCTTGGATCGCATGCTACCTTGCAAAACCGGACTATAAAACGCAACACTATTAAAAAAATGCTACTTGTCAAGCAAAAGAAAATGCTGTTTGTCAAGCAATGCTTTGTGACGTAGCCAAAACGTTCAAACTTTGCTTTGCTTGCATTGCTAAGCATTTTCAAATGTTTGACAACCAATGTTTGATCGCTTGGGCTAGGCAAGGACCTAGAAAAAACTTATATTAATAAAGATTTAAACGCAAAAAAGTTATCATAAGAAAGAGGAAAGACTATGTATTCTTTACTCAATTTTAAGCCACTTACGTATAAAAGAAATCAGTCTCTCCATAAAACAAGCTACGTGCCGGATAAATTTATTTATAACAATTCTCACGATTCCCGTTATACAGTATGTTCGTAGGTAAAGAAATAAAAAATCTAAAATTAACCATCCATTGTGAAACAATACAACATTAGACAAAGAGGGGTGACAGGGTAGTGGTACCAGGGACGTGGCGACCGGGGGTGTGGGGTGTGACACCCCCCCAAAGTTTGTAGATCGTGAATAGTTGGTCAAACGGATTGCTGCTCACTGTACCACCATCTGTTTGCAAGAGCGAACGCTCCTTTAGCCGGCTCAAGCTTCTTAAAAACTATCTGAGGAGCAAAATGAGTCAAAACCGCTTAGATGATCTTATGCTAATCTATTGCGAAAGGAAAATACTTGATAAAATAAATGTTAAAAATATTGTGTATAGATGGGCATCTATGAGAAGCAGGAGGATTAGCATTGACTAACACTTAAACATTAGTATGTTTATAATAACGAAGCAATAATTAAATTAATTACAACAAAAATGCATCTGCTATATATAAGTATCTTTGCTTTGGCTACATTTGTTTAGCATCCTTAAATTTATCGTAAAAAGGAAGTTGGTCAAAGTTCAGAAAAAGTTGGTCATATATGCCTGACACCCCCCAATCCGAAAGCCTTCGCCACATCCCTGAGTGGTACCATGGTACCAGAAGAGTGGTACCTGCTATCTCTATCAATTCAAATATGCTTACATTATATTCGACACAGTTGTTTACCCAGACCAAAAGTGGGACTATTTGGTACCAATGTGATTTAGATGGAACATTGTACCAAACCTCTAGACAGTTACCATTACCCTCATCAAAGGAAAGGCCTGGTTCGAAAAAGATTGTTGAAACAATCAACATCGCTAAAACCTCAAAAACCCCAATGTGATTGTTATGGTTCTAAGGCCCTGGCCAAACGATCAAACATTGTTGGACGAACATCTTAAATTTGCTTGTCAACAAAATGTTTGATCGTTTGACCATATCACAAAACTTTGCTCATCAAACATATTTTGCTTACGACAAGCAGAAAATGTTTTTGAAGTTTCTCCACAAACCTTGCCAAGCACGTGAAACCGCGTCAAACGGTCAAACATTATTTGTAAAGCGAATCTCATATGTTTGTCCAACAATGTTTGATCAATGATTTGTTTGGCCACGGCCTAAGGTCCAGTCAGTTTTCGATTATCGGACAACGTGTCGATGTCAAGTGTAGTCTCCATTGCTGACTGGTTGGTTCGGCTGTTTTCAAGGTCTCAATCAAGGTCTCATTTAGGACTTGACTTTCGATTGGTCTAATTTAAGTAAGTTCTTATACGCAACCGGCTAATAAGCAACTATGGATGGGGTTTTGTTGAACCTTTTGGTTTAGATAGCTTTGTTCATACAGTATATCACTGCAAATCTTGTGAATTACATCTAAAAGAAAGAAAAGAGCAAAATAAAAGTTTTAGGGGTACCAGTCATTCTGTAAGGGCCAAAGTGCTAGATGTTTTAAGCAATTATGAAGGCTGGACCAAACGTCCGGTTGCTTATAGAAAAAAGTGTACATTGATTATCCGGGAAATACTAAGATTTTCGGGATTTCTCAGGATTTGTGATATTACAGCGATGACATTGAGGAGTAGCTACATCATTTAAAATGTTCGTGCTTGATTTACTAATCTTCTAGAAAATTAAAACTTTACATAATGATTATTCCTTTGGCCGAAAAAATATTTTGGCATTGTTATCAATTGTGTTCAAGATCATGTCACTCGTCAAGACATTCTAGTACATGGATCTGCAATGTATCCAAATCTGGGAACGGAGCATGGCATTTTGGGCACAGCCGCTGTACATTTTGATCGGGCTCTTGGGCTGCCTCGACGCTTCCTGATTGGTACTGCGCCCCACCTCTGTTGTCGCGAGCGGCAGAACCTCGAAAGTACAAACCGGAGATGTCTTGGCTCATGCTGGGTCTGGCATTATTTGGACCCCCAACACCATACCGCTGCTGTAGCTCGGCCATTTGGTGGCGTTGAATGGTTTCAGCTTCTTCTCTTAGACGATGGTTTTCCAATTTGAGATGATGCACTTCATCTCGTAATATAAGGATATCACTGTGTTGTTTTTCTCTTGCCTCTCGTTCGATGTTGAAATCAGCTTCGTAAACTCTGACCTAAATAAAAGAGAAAGTAATTAAATAAACAACATAAAGCGAAACCTCTACAAATGTAGACTTATTACATTCGTCGTAGTCTACGCTCCTCCACACTCCACCACCCCGCTCCACTCTGAGGAAACAACTGTATGGTGTTGTAGTTGTTAGAAGCTGTTTCTGAAAGAGTGGGAGGAAGGTAATAAGTCTACTACAAGTCTACTACAAATGGACACCTCCATATAACGGAAATCCCAAAACCCCAGGGAGGTGCTTCCCTATATCCAGTGAGATAAGAATGTGCACCAACTTTTTGGATCGAAAACTTCGGAAATGGGGTAGTGTCCTAAAGTTGTGATTTTCTGAAATTGGGCCTTAGCTTGTGCCTAAAAATTCTAGTTGCTGGTTGGGGTAATGGGATTTAGTTTCTACAAAAGCGATAATACATTAATAGAAAAATACTGTTCTTTGGCAGCCAAAACATAGACGTGGGAAATCTTTCTTAAGTCGTCATCTATCATTATAATTTGATAATCCAAATTTAGTTTATTGGAAGCGGGTCATATTCGAAGTTCAAACCTGCTAATAACAATATGTCCCCGAATAATCCTAGCAAAGATTGAAGGTTCTTATACACAGGGTTTTACTGAACCTGAACTTTCTCTCAGTGACTGACGCCATAAACCTGGTCTCTATCGTAACTGAGTTCATGAGAGGAACTCCTCAACTAAGATGGAGCTCACTTGAGCGTTAGTTGTTAGTAGTTGCTGAGATGTAAGCACAAGTAACCGAAGTTTCCCAGTTGGTATCTGCTATGTCCCAATTAATAACAAATAAAACAGTATCTTAAATTTTCAAAATAGCCATCAAATGATAGTAAATTTTTACAATAACCCCCATATCGTAGTGCAAGAAAGCAACAACCGTTTGAAAGCTGCAATCCAGCAATAAAATGTTCTGTTGAATTTTTGCTAAAATTCAAATACATGAAGGTTGCAAACTAAGGTCCAACACCAGGAAATTTATACAGGGTAGTAACTACAAAAATACCGAAAACGTTGCAGTACCATTTCTATTTCTATAAATTGTGCCATTTGGTAGTCATTTAGTATTGGTAAGACCCTCCTGAAACCCACCAGACCTTATCGCTCTAATAGGAGAACCCCCGGGCTACCCTTTGATCTTATTTGTTCTTATCGTGCTCCTATTTTCGCAGAGGAAGATATTAAAGAGCTGATTAAGGGTCATTAGTAGACTCACGACACGAGTCTCTAGTTTACGCTCCCCTTATTTTGATTTGTCACTCCAACTGAGCGATTGTAGAAAACAACAACAACATCGAGCGAAGTAGTGGGACTTATGTAGTGAGTCTAGGTCATTAGGTAGTCAGTCGTATGGAATGAATCCGTCGTAAGAGATTTCGGATAATTTACATAATCATCATAATATTACATAAATTAAATCACTTACTTGTTCTTTAAGTATTGCCATTGTTTCAACCTCTTCGTTCATTTTTCTGATGTGTGCATCTCTTGAAGAAAGTTGTTTTTCATAATTCTTACAAACGTCTTCGAGTTTTTTTATCCTCGCTGTCATTCCCATTTTAAGCTCATCAAGGTACTTCAGCTGTTCCTCCATCTGCAAAAGAGAGCAAGGCAATTTTCAAATATCAAATAATTGACTACTTTGAAACCGAGGACATTGCACAAAGCTGATCTGTAGCAGAGTGTTTTAGGTGCTAGTGGCTTTCCTACACGTATTAACCAATAGTCACGTTCAAAGCATAATCAGAAAGGATGCTCAACGATGCTCCATGTTAGCCTTGAGCTGTAAGAGTAGGAGCGCTAATAGGTGCGATTTCATTGAGCTATATAGCTCTGTAGAAACGTCGTTGGTCATTTGTTCTCTGATCATGCAGTCAAGATTCGAATCCCATCTATTGCAGTATGCCATTTATGACAGATACACATATAGATATGTATGGTGCTGAAAAAGGTCACATAGCCGAAACATATAAATCAAAAGGGGAGGAGAGCCTTGGGCTATATAACTTGGAGGGTTACTCAGTGATTTCATTGAGCTCAGTGGCAACATCGTTGACTCTCCGGTCATGCCATTCAGGTTCGAATCCCATCTATTGCAGTATGTCATTTGCGACAGATATACATATAGATATGTATGGTGCTGAAAAAGGTCACATAGCCGAAACACATAAAATCAAAAGGGGAGGAGAGCCTTGGGCTATATAACTTGGAGGGTTACTCAGTGATTTCATTGAGGTCAGTGGCAACATCGTTGACTCTCCGGTCATGCCATTCAGGTTCGAATCCCATCTATTGCAGTATGTCATTTGCGACAGATATACATATAGATATGTATGGTGCTGAAAAAGGTCACATAGCCGAAACACATAAAATCAAAAGGGGAGGAGAGCCTTGGGCTATATAACTTGGAGGGTTACTCAGTGATTTCATTCAGGTCAGTGGCAACATCGTTGACTCTCCGGTCATGCCATTCAGGTTCGAATCCCATCTATTGCAGTATGTCATTTGCGACAGATATACATATAGATATGTATGGTGCTGAAAAAGGTCACATAACCGAAACACATAAAATCAAAAGGGGAGGAGAGCCTTCGGCTATATAACTTGGAGGGTTACTCAGTGATTTCATTGAGCTCAGTGGCAACATCGTTGACTCTCCGGTCATGCCATTCAGGTTCGAATCCCATCTATTGCAGTATGTCATTTGCGACAGATATACATATAGATATGTATGGTGCTGAAAAAGGTCACATAGCCGAAACACATAAAATCAAAAGGGGAGGAGAGCCTTGGGCTATATAACTTGGAGGGTTACTCAGTGATTTCATTGAGGTCAGTGGCAACATCGTTGACTCTCCGGTCATGCCATTGAGGTTCGAATCCCATCTATTGCAGTATGTCATTTGCGACAGATATACATATAGATATGTATGGTGCTGAAAAAGGTCACATAACCGAAACACATAAAATCAAAAGGGGAGGAGAGCCTTGGGCTATATAACTTGGAGGGTTACTCAGTGATTTCATTGAGGTCAGTGGCAACATCGTTGACTCTCCGGTCATGCCATTCAGGTTCGAATCCCATCTATTGCAGTATGTCATTTGCGACAGATATACATATAGATATGTATGGTGCTGAAAAGGTCCAATATAGCCGAAACACATAAAATCAAAAGGGAGGAGAGCCTTGGGCTATATAACTTGGAGGGTTACTCAGTGATTTCATTGAGGTCAGTGGCAACATCGTTGACTCTCCGGTCATGCCATTCAGGTTCGAATCTCATCTATTGCAGTATGTCATTTGCGACAGATATACATATAGATATGTATGGTGCTGAAAAAGGTCACATAGCCGAAACACATAAAATCAAAAGGGGAGGAGAGCCTTGGGCTATATAACTTGGAGGGTTACTCAGTGATTTCATTGAGCTCAGTGGCAACGTCGTTGTCTCTCCGGTCCTTCAGACCAGGTTCGAATCCCATCTATTGCAGTATGTCATTTGTGACAGATAAACATATAGATATGTATGGTGCTGAAAAAGGTCCAATATAGCCGAAACACATAAAATCAAAAGGGAGGAGAGCCTTGGGCTATATAACTTGGAGGGTAACTCAGTGATTTCATTGAGCTCAGTGGCAACGTCGTTGTCTCTCCGGTCATGCAGACCAGGTTCGAATCCCATCTATTGCAGTATGCCATTTATGACAGATAAACATACATATATGTATGGTGCTGAAAAAGGTCCAATATAGCCGAAACACATAAAATCAAAAGGGAGGAGAGCCTTGGGCTGTATAACTTGGAGGGTTACTCAGTGATTTAATTGAGGTCAGTGGCAACATCGTTGACTCTCCGGTCATGCCATTGAGGTTCGAATCCCATCTATTGCAGTATGTCATTTATTATAGATACACATATAGATATGTATGGTGCTGAAAAAGGTCACATAGCCGAAACACATAAAATCAAAAGGGGAGGAGAGCCTTGGGCTATATAACTTGGAGGGTTACTCAGTGATTTCATTGAGGTCAGTGGCAACATCGTTGACTCTCCGGTCATGCCATTCAGGTTCGAATCTCATCTATTGCAGTATGTCATTTGCGACAGATATACATATAGATATGTATGGTGCTGAAAAAGGTCACATAGCCGAAACACATAAAATCAAAAGGGGAGGAGAGCCTTGGGCTATATAACTTGGAGGGTTACTCAGTGATTTCATTGAGCTCAGTGGCAACGTCGTTGTCTCTCCGGTCCTTCAGACCAGGTTCGAATCCCATCTATTGCAGTATGTCATTTGCGACAGATATACATATAGATATGTATGGTGCTGAAAAAGGTCCAATATAGCCGAAACACATAAAATCAAAAGGGAGGAGAGCCTTGGGCTATATAACTTGGAGGGTAACTCAGTGATTTCATTGAGCTCAGTGGCAACGTCGTTGTCTCTCCGGTCATGCAGACCAGGTTCGAATCCCATCTATTGCAGTATGCCATTTATGACAGATAAACATACAGATATGTATGGTGCTGAAAAAGGTCCAATATAGCCGAAACACATAAAATCAAAAGGGAGGAGAGCCTTGGGCTGTATAACTTGGAGGGTTACTCAGTGATTTAATTGAGGTCAGTGGCAACATCGTTGACTCTCCGGTCATGCCATTGAGGTTCGAATCCCATCTATTGCAGTATGTCATTTATTATAGATACACATATAGATATGTATGGTGCTGAAAAAGGTCACATAGCCGAAGCACATAAAATCAAAAGGGGAGGAGAGCCTTGGGCTATATAACTTGGAGGGTAACTCAGTGATTTCATTGATCTCAGTGGCAACGTCGTTGTCTCTCCGGTCATGCAGACCAGGTTGGAATCCCATCTATTGCAGTATGCCATTTATGACAGATAAACATACAGATATGTATGGTGCTGAAAAAGGTCCAATATAGCCGAAACACATAAAATCAAAAGGGAGGAGAGCCTTGGGCTGTATAACTTTGAGGGTTACTCAGTGATTTAATTGAGGTCAGTGGCAACATCGTTGACTCTCCGGTCATGCCATTGAGGTTCGAATCCCATCTATTGCAGTATGTCATTTATTATAGATACACATATAGATATGTATGGTGCTGAAAAAGGTCACATAGCCGAAACACATAAAATCAAAAGGGGAGGAGAGCCTTGGGCTATATAACTTGGAGGGTAACCCAGTGATTTCATTGATCTCAGTGGCAACATCGTTGACTCTCCGGTCATGCCATTCAGGTTCGAATCCCATCTATTGCAGTATGTCATTTGCGACAGATATACATATAGATATGTATGGTGCTGAAAAAGGTCACATAGCCGAAACACATAAAATCAAAAGGGAAGAGAGCCTTGGGTTGTATAACTTGGAGGGTTACTCAGTGATTTCATTGAGCTCAGTGGCAACGTCGTTGTCTCTCCGGTCATGCAGACCAGGTTCGAATCCCATCTATTGCAGTATGCCATTTATGACAGATAAACATACAGATATGTATGGTGCTGAAAAAGGTCCAATATAGCCGAAACACATAAAATCAAAAGGGAGGAGAGCCTTGGGCTGTATAACTTGGAGGGCTACTCAGTGATTTAATTGAGGTCAGTGGCAACATCGTTGACTCTCCGGTCATGCCATTAAGGTTCGAATCCCATCTATTGCAGTATGTCATTTATTATAGATACACATATAGATATGTATGGTGCTGAAAAAGGTCACATAGCCGAAACACATAAAATCAAAAGGGAGGAGAGCCTTGGGCTATATAACTTGATTCAGGTTCGAATCCCATCTATTGCAGTATGTCATTTGCGACAGATATACATATAGATATGTATGGTGCTGAAAAAGGTCACATAGCCGAAACACATAAAATCAAAAGGGGAGGAGAGCCTTGGGCTATATAACTTGGAGGGTTACTCAGTGATTTCATTGAGGTCAGTGGCAACATCGTTGACTCTCCGGTCATGCCATTCAGGTTCGAATCCCATCTATTGCAGTATGTCATTTGCGACAGATATACATATAGATATGTATGGTGCTGAAAAAGGTCACATAACCGAAACACATAAAATCAAAAGGGGAGGAGAGCCTTGGGCTATATAACTTGGAGGGTTACTCAGTGATTTCATTGAGCTCAGTGGCAACGTCGTTATCTCTCCGGTCATGCAGACCAGGTTCGAATCCCATCTATTGCAGTATGTCATTTGCGACAGATAAACATACAGATATGTATGGTGCTGAAAAAGGTCACATAGCCGAAACACATAAAATCAAAAGGGAGGAGAGCCTTGGGCTATATAACTTGGAGGGTTACTCAGTGATTTCATTGAGCTCAGTGGCAACGTCGTTGTCTCTCCGGTCCTTCAGACCAGGTTCGAATCCCATCTATTGCAGTATACCATTTATGACAGATAAACATATAGATATGTATGGTGCTGAAAAAGGTCACATAGCCGAAACACATAAAATCAAAAGGGAGGAGAGCCTTGGGCTATATAACTTGGAGGGTTACTCAGTGATTTCGTTGAGGTCAGTGGCAACATCGTTGTCTCTCCGGTCATGCCATTCAGGTTCGAATCCCATCTATTGCAGTATGTCATTTGCGACAGATATACATATAGATATGTATGGTGCTGAAAAAGGTCACATAGCCGAAACACATAAAATCAAAAGGGGAGGAGAGCCTTGGGCTATATAACTTGGAGGGTAACTCAGTGATTTCATTGAGCTCAGTGGCAACGTCGTTATCTCTCCGGTCATGCAGACCAGGTTCGAATCCCATCTATTGCAGTATGCCATTTATGACAGATAAACATACAGATATGTATGGTGCTGAAAAAGATCCAATATAGCCGAAACACATAAAATCAAAAGGGAGGAGAGCCTTGGGGTGTATAACTTGGAGGGTTACTCAGTGATTTAATTGAGGTCAGTGGCAACATCGTTGACTCTCCGGTCATGCCATTGAGGTTCGAATCCCATCTATTGCAGTATGTCATTTATTATAGATACACATATAGATATGTATGGTGCTGAAAAAGGTCACATAGCCGAAACACATAAAATCAAAAGGGGAGGAGAGCCTTGGGCTATATAACTTGGAGGGTAACTCAGTGATTTCATTGATCTCAGTGGCAACGTCGTTGTCTCTCCGGTCATGCAGACCAGGTTCGAATCCCATCTATTGCAGTATGCCATTTATGACAGATAAACATACAGATATGTATGGTGCTGAAAAAGGTCCAATATAGCCGAAACACATAAAATCAAAAGGGAGGAGAGCCTTGGGCTGTATAACTTGGAGGGTTACTCAGTGATTTCATTGAGCTCAGTGGCAACGTCGTTGGCTCCCCGGTCATGCCGTTCAGGTTCCAATCCTATCCATAGCGGTGTGCAACTTGGAAAAATGCAAAATGGAAAAATGTATTCCTGGATATTTATACTAGATTAATAGTCAGGGGACGCAAACGTTGCAGGTCCATATTAGCTGTATACACATAAGATAACATGAATGAAAAGCTTTATTTATTGAGTACACACTTTTTTTTATAAGAATACAGTCTATAAGAATATTCAGGCTCAAAATCGCCAAAGAACAATGGAAATTTAAGAATAACAATGGAAAAGTTCGAGCCTCGGCAAAAATTAGGATATTCTTATAAAAAAAAGTGTGGAATCAATTTGCTGCATGATTCACATTTGGTGAATTCGCTTGGGCTTGAGATGGTTATCTGAGCCAACGCTTATCTAATATTGATTGAGGATTTTATTTGCGAGGACAGGGTCAGGCACTTAATCCACAAAATTTGTTCTTGCTCTGGGCTGCTGAGACATGTTGTATTCACAGTCTAGATTTGTCAGCAGTCTAGATTTGTGGATTCCCCCTTTTGCATATTGACAGAAAGCTTTTACTTTTCTAGTTTGGCTCTTCCAGGTCATGTTAATATTTGCACAGTTTGGGGTTTAAGGGTTTTACAAGAGCTCAGACGGTAATTAAGGGGCTGATTATATGAGAGATTTCGGCCCGAGCTGGAATTTTGTCCCGATTAAACGGGCTGAGAACTCAGCTCTCCTCTCTACAAAAGTCATCTCATCTCTCTGCAAAATTGATGTTGCGATTGCATGAGATAATTTCAGCCCGGGCTGAAAACCCAGCCCGAGCTGGAATTCCAGCCCTCCTTTAGCTAGGCGGGCTAGGATTTCCAGCCCACTAGAACGGACTGAGATTTCTCATGCAATCGCAATTTATTCCAGCCCGGGCTAAAACTTCTCTTGGCGCAAGCCCAGTTTGACTGCAGCTTTAGTTTCGTGCCAAAACGGTTCAATTTTGACGCCATTTGTCCTACGTATTCCATTTCAGCACGGCTGGAAAGGATCATATAATGGCATGCAAATTTCATCCCGGTTAACCGAGCTGAAATTCCAGCCCGGGCTGAAAACCCTCAATAACCAGCCACTTAAGATTCGAAGGATTCTTTGCCTAGGTCTAGAGCAAGCTCTATAGCTGTCAAATCCCTTGACCTCGCTAACTAGAGGTACATACACGCAGTTTTTTTATAAGCAGCTTCGCTCGGGTCTAGTTCAAAAATTAGCTTATTTTTGGACCTCTTATGGCCACCTTTTAGTAACAAAAGTTGCTTAGTAGTTGCTTAATTTTAGGTGTACATTTTGCCCTAAGAATAGTATAAAGGCTAGAAAACAGCCAAATTTGGAGTTATCCTATAACTTTTTATGCAACGTAACGCTAGAAAACCTAGTATACAGCAAAGTAATACTATAAATAACATCAGTCAAGAAGTACTATGTAATTGTTATCATATAGAGATTGTATTGAAAGTTAAGATGTTGCTTGGGTTTTTTCCTGTGGTACTACATGTTGCTTAAAGTTAAAGGCCTTCTACATCTTGGTTGCTTATAAGCGGTTGCTTATAAAAAAAACTGTGTGTAGTTGAGGTTCTCGGCTCACGATCAGCAGGTCGAGGCTGTGAGTCTCGTCAGGACAGCTTTCTACAAGTCTACAGTCAAAAAATTCTTCTAATCTCTGTTTCCAGGGTATCAGCTTGGGGGCACAAGTTGACGGTCTATATCAACTGTACAGCTGCCAGAACCGGGGTTAACAAATAAAGATTGCTTGCTTACTGGCCTTATTGCTTCCATGCTTGCTTTTGAGCCTCACAAATTGCTCATCATGAATCGTATTTAGGACCATAAAATAATCACTATCCTCAAGTCCATCAGTCGGTCAATTAGTCAACGTCTGGACAATCCGTTTCGTTTGATATCAAATATTCTCTCGATGAGGAACAAACCAAACAGAAATAAAAGATAAAATGTTTAATGTCTTACTTTGGCAGATTGTTGACTTTTCAACTGAAGATTATTCAGCACAGATTTGTATTCTTTCTCTGATCGTTGAAGATTTGCCTCAAGAGCTTTATTTCGCTGGCTGTAAGAAAAAAAGACATCACTGATAGACAAAAACATAAAAGTAACTAACTGAGCGCACTTTTGTGCTCATCAAACCAGGATATACTACTCAGACATTTATCGGACAAGATGTTAAAGCTCAATATCATTATGCCTAGTACTTGCTGCGCTACTGGGTAACATATCTCTGAGCTCTTGGGCAACCTATTTGGGAAGCTTTGCTGGTCGGCAACCTATCATTAGGCTACGAATTTGACTAACGGTTACTTTCATGCGGTTATATATACGGCTTTTGGTGAACCCTGTTTAGTGTTTATTACTGTGGTAGCCAATCTATCGTCGAGCCTTCTGAGATTTAAGCAGTATTCATTAATATTTCGATAGCTTTCTTAACAAGGGTAGATAATGAATTTCTTTGTAGTTTCTTAAGTGATGTTTGATCATTTGGCTGCCTTTCCAACATTGCTTGTCAAACATTTCTTTTGTTATTGTCATGCTTCAACAACTTGCAAAACTTCGGCAACTAGCAATATTATTTAGCAACAAGACGTTCGTGCTTGGCATCAGCAAAGGCTTCGTTGTTCAAAATTGTTGGTGGACAGCAATGCTTTTGGACGTGGCCAAACGGTCAAACATTTGTTGTAAAGCAAATTTAAAATGTTTGACCAGGGCGATGTTTGATCGTTTGACCAGAGCTTAAAGGGACAACCATTGTGGGGGTATGCTTTGTAATGGACAAAACGTGCTTTTAAACTAAAAGGCTAATTGGGTTCATAAAAACCTCTGTTGTGGATCATTTGGGGCTGTATCGAAGGTTAGAGACCGAGGGGAGGGTAAGAGCTATGGTTTTGACGTCAGCCAGGCTTACCTAAGCCTTGCTTTATGATTATTCGCTGGCAATGGCAGAAGATCCCTGGATTTTTGTAGCGATCGTATTGAAACGATCAAATGGAAACCACAAGTCAAATTTGCAGCAATCCTCAACAATCCTCAGTGATGTAGCTGTGGGGTCGTGATCTAATCTAGCTAGCTTGTGATAGTATCAAGAGCTGGTGAGATTGAGGTTCGAGACCCAGCTACTGTAGCGTCACAGTCAGGGTGGAGGTCTTGTTAACTCATCTACTTCTGAGATCCTATCGACTGGCGCTAGAAACACCATTTCACTTTCAGCACGACCACGCTACGACAGCAGATAAGTAGTCCCTTCAGGCTAAATAAAAAGGAACCTACCGGTAATCTTCGAGTATTTTCTGCATATCATGCATTTCTTCCTGTCCATGTGCTAGTTGATCATTGAATGCTGCAATTTTAAGCTTGCAATCTCTGATCATTTCCTTATCAGCCATTTGCTGTCGTGTATAACCGTGCAATTCCTTTTTCATGTTTTCAGTATTTACTTCAAACTGATGTAGTTCTTTCCGGAGATTCTCATTTCTGCAAAAAAATTCAGGCCTCAAAAATATGTTTTCATCACAAGTTCTGATAGGCTATTCTACACGTCCACAGGCCCTTGTGGGCTGTTTCATATTATGTACACGCAGTTTCTTATAAGCAACTTCGCTCGGGACTAGTTAAAAAATTTGCTTATTTTTGGATTTCTTATGGCCACCTATTAGTAGCAAAAGTTGCTTAGTAGTTGCTTAATTTTAACTGTACAGTTTTGCCCTAAGAATAGTATAGAGGCTAGAAAAACAACAAAATTTGGAGTTATCCTATAGCCTTTTATGCAACATAACGCTAGTATGCAGCAAAGTAATACTATAAATAACATCAGTCAAGAAGTACCATGTAATTGATACCATATAGAGACTTTGTATTGAAAGTTAAACGGAAACCCCTCAATGAAATGCTTTACGTAATGAGTAACACTGATATGCGAGGTTTTGAGGGCAAATGAATAGAAATAGCTTCTATGTTGATCAATCCTTGATTGCTTGCAGTGATATAAATTATTTAAAATTTGAAATGTTTCTTAGGTTTTTTTTTCCTGTGGTACTATAGGTTGCTTAAAGTTTTAGGTAGGCCTTCTACATCTTGGTTGCTTATAAAAAAAACTGCGTGTAATGCTTTCAGATTCACAAGAATCTTAACTTCTCTCTCGCGAAAAACATAGAATTTTGTAGCTGACACCTCATTCCTATTAAATCTCCAAAATGTTTAGTTCTCGCACCCAAATAAATTTATTTTCGTGGGTAGTTGCGCGCCAAATCTCTGAAAATTCAACAATACGAAAACACTTTTGGGCGCGGTAGCCTACACCTATGAGGGTTAACGTCTCGAGCGGTGCTTAGGGGCAATGTTGTGTCATGATTTTCATCAGCGTGTACTGTAGACGTTTACTTGTCCTCGGATTTGCTACCATTGCCTCTCAAGTAAAAAAATTCGTGAATAGGTCTATTAGCGCAACTGCCCATACTAGTTTTCGCATCAGTCTTTAGCGCAACCGGTAACAAGTCTCCTCCATTTCACACACAAGGCTAATGGTTAGTTTTTATTTTCTAGTAATTTAAAATACATTTCAACTCAAAATTCAGTGTAAATTATCGTGTATTCATCTTTGCGAAAATTAGTCCCTTCATCTTTAACGTGGAATGGAAGTGTCACTCTTGAGCCGCAACTTAGCCTCACTACATAACTTACTCTAGATTCACTACACAAGTCGCTTGTAATTTGGCTATTGAGGTAAGTTTCTGGATGCCAAAACAAACGACTTGCAATTTTTCATATACCCTAGTCCAAATATGTGGAAAATGCACGCTCTTGTTTCCTCTTGTCTTAAACCAAAACAGAAATCTTAAAGCTTTGTTTTTTATTTAAAAACTATTTAAAAATATCAGAATTACTCACATCTCCTGTTCGTGTGTCAGCTGTTCTTGAATGTGAGACATCTCTTCAAATTTGTCCAACAAATCACTTTTTTGCTGAGCAAGTATCCTATTATCTTCTTTCAACTGATGATAACTCATATCCTCCTGCGTTCTTTCTTCTAATTCTGCCTCTAGCTGTGAAACTTTACTTTTTAATTCGACTATCGATTCTTCATCTGCTTCAGCTTTTGTCTTCAATTCTTCAATCAATTTTTCGTGCTCCAGACTGTGGTCTACTTTTGTAACAACTTCAAACTGCTCGGAGATGCTTTTCTGCTCGGCGGACTATTTTGAATAATATACAGATTTGGAAAGGTGTTCAAAAAGCATCACAACGGTTAAAATATTTCATATTATTAGACTTTTCCACAAGGAGGATGCCAAAATAGACTGAATTCGAACCAGGACTGCATGACCAGAGAGCCAACAGCTATAGCTCAATCTCAATCCTCCGAGCCAAACAGCCCAAGGCTCTCCTCCCGTTTGCCTTTTGGCTTTCGGCTATGCTGAGCCTTCTTCAGCACGATGCATATTTATATAAATTTGTCGTGAATGGCGAACATTATAATAGGTTTTTCCACAAGTGGCATAACACAATAGATGGAATTCGAACCAGGGCTGCATGACCAGAGAGCCAACAAAGTTTCCACTGAGCTATAGCTCAATGCAATCGCCGAGTAACTCTCCGTGTCATACAGCCTAAGGCATTCCTCCCGTTTGCCTTATCTGTTTTGGCTACGTTGAGCCTTCTTTGGCATAACTGATTTTTGCATTTTGCTTCCAACATTGTTTTGGCTACTTATGGAAAACGCCCCAAAAATTGTTTAGTCATTGCTATACTAGGATAAGCTCACGTGAGGCTAATCGTTTAATACGTTTTTTGGAGTCAAGCCTTCCTTATTGCAATCTCCCTTTTTTAAAAGATAGTGACTAACTTTAGGCACCTGAAAAGTTTATTCACAAAGCACTAAGAAGCAGAAATGTTTCATTTTTGACCATTTACTCGCCCTAAGCTAAATGTTTAGGAATTGTTTTGGCATTTGGTCATTTTTGCAGAGATTGTTTAAATTTGACATTGTTTTTAGAAAAAACTAAGTGATATTTTTCTTTCTTTTTTCTGTCACGTTCTTTATCAATGAGTCAACAAAGTTACAAAATTGCAACAAAAAATATTAAAACGAATGTGTTCGTCGATATAAAATCAACAGCTAAAATAAGGAAATTGTCTTAGCACTAAGGAGAAGTGCTCAATCTGAATATGAGGCCAACATTTTTGGATGAACAAATTTTCTTAAATTTTGAAAACACGACTCTAAGTTGAAAAAACGTATAGAACGAACTTCTGATTTTCCAAACATACGCCTTCCGCAAAGTGCCAACGCTGGCGAATTCGGCAAGATACATCGTTCTATTGTCCACTCCATAATTTTAGGTCTTGACCAAAACCCTTCAACTGTAGACACGGGACACCGGTTGACCTGTCATGGGTTTTACTGAAAGAGTTTAGCTAAATATTAAAGATCCATTACCTGTTCAAGAACTTCAAGTTTAGCTGTCAATTCTTGAATGACCTGTAGCTTCTCTTCGCAGTCTTTTCTGAATGTGTTTCTTTCGATAACAAGCGTGTTCATTTTATCCATATCTTTGTTCTCTCGTTTTCTCATCATCTCAATCTGCAATTATATGGACAATTACTAGATGGAGAGACGTGGAGAGAGTCCCCTTACTCAATAGATCTACCATTTTCCAGAAAGATATCGTGCCCACCCAGACCTCTTTGAAAAGGTCTTTTGAGGGATAAATGTTCTAGTGAACATGGATAATCATGGATTTTAATGGTTCAGTTTTAAAGTAGATTTCAACCACTCTTAGAATTCAATGTTTCAGTTTTATAATTATTCCGACCTATGTACCTTATTTTCTCGAATAAGCGCCCTCCCCTGAATAAGTGCCCCCTTTGATAGTGCATGTGCAAGCCCTTGATAGGAAGAATCAAGAAACACCTTTAGCCGTTGCTGCAAAATTCACTTTTTCTTAGAATATTTGTTTATTCATATATATTTTCAAATAATTGCTTCTCTAGGAAAAATCGAGAAACTACGTCATCTGCATAATTAAAAACATAGCAATGCTGTCGCAATGTGCGAAGGATGGCGGTACAACGCTTACCAAAGAGTGTTTGCAAGAATTTGCAACAATGAAACAATGATTTCACAAATGAATCCATGTCCAGCAGTGCAACAGCTGCAGCAAAACTGATTATGATCATGATTATCATGATTATCACAATAATCATGACCATGACGATGATGATGATGATGATGACCATGATTATCACAATGATAATGACCATGACGATGATGATGATGATGATAACCATGATTATCACAATGATCATGACCATGACGATGATGAAGATAACCATGATTATCACAATGATCATGACCATGACGATGATGTTGATGTTGATGACCATGATTATCACAATGATAATGACCATGACGATGATGTTGATGTTGATGACCATGATTATCACAATGATCATGACCATGACGATGATGATGATGAAGATAACCATGATTATCACAATGATTATGACCATGACGATGATGTTGATGTTGATGACCATGATTATCACAATGATCACAATGATCATGACCATGACGATGATGATGATGATGAGGACCATGATTATCACAATGATCATGAGCATGACGATGATGATGATGATGATGACCATGATTATCACAATGATCATGACCATGACAATAACGACAACGATAATGATAATAACATGCTGAATCTGACAGTGATGATGTCAATGATTATGATAATGATGATTTTGGTGGTGTTGCTGATCATATTTTCGTTCACTCGAATCTCGCGAGCACTTCCACCTTCAATTCTGGACAGCAATGGGCCGTTCTCGATTCCCAAATTTGCATATATAGTTATAGGATTTTGTGTCATTTTCAAAAAAGAGAACGGAGAGAGCTTGTGGCGTAATAGAAATTCTGGCATAAACTTGCATCAACTCGATAAACATCTATCTCCCGACCTAATTGCCATTGAGTAATAGTAATCACCACTAATAGCTATTTTAACAGTTGATTGCCATTCAAAAACATGTTTATGTCGACTTTCACGTGCAGTCCATGTAAATTACGCCCAGCCGTGATTTTCGCTCAATCATGATCAATGTATTAAAAATAGTATTCAATTGTCATAACTATATCAGCCTGAAAAATTTTTATTCAAATTTGAGGGACAGATCTCCAGTAAATCAATACTAATATAATCCATATGTATTCTTTTCATGGTACTCATTTGCTTTTATGCATCTGCGGACCGCGAAAGCATATAAAAGTAAACGAAACTATTGAAATTGAAGACTAAAAAATGAAAAACTTTATTGAAGGACATAAACGGATAGAGTTGTTACGATCAATGATTCGAGTATGAAAACATGAAAATGAAAACCAAACGATCATAAAAAATATTGAGAGTATCGTGAAAAGGGGATCGAACTCCAGACCTCTAGTTTAAGAAAGCGGTGGTTTAGACCAGTTCGCCACAGTAGAAAATGCTGCTAATTGATGTTTATTGTAAATTAATTGCTTTTTGCTAATGATATCATTAATGCCGACACTTACGGCGACTTCTAAGTTAATCTATTGTTACATTTTGGCAAAAAAAGAGCGTCTTGGGTCTCTCTCTCTATACCTGGATCCGTGACATCGCATCCCCACATAATGTGCTCATCCTTCGCACATAAAAAGACATAACTGATCACATACTGCTCTGTACAATATAGTAGTTCTGATGTCTAACTAATGAGGCTCGCTTTTCTCAAGTTTTCACCTATTTCGAGCATGAATTGTTCTTAATTCGTTCTCTGTTCTTAGTTCCTCAGTTTCTTAGAAAGTAATATTGGAGTGGTACTAGGTTTGTGTAAAAATGCAGCCTGGTTGTCCATTTCTTTGTTTGCTTGCTTTGTACATTTAGTCTGACTGCCTTACTCTCATATTAAGCTGATATTCTTAGGGCTTATGAAAAGGCCAGGTCAGCATCAGCTTATTTTTTTGACAAAACCCAGGCTTTTGCTCTTATATAATTGTTCTTATAAAAAAGAGTGTACCTGTAGCTTCTCCGCGCGAGACTTCCCCTCTTTGTTGAAGAACATCAAGTTTTTAAAGGGGATGATAAATATAGTATACTCAGTATAACAACCCACCGTTTTATTGAGTAGTGCAACTTCTTTCAAAGCACCGTCTTGAGATTCATTATTCTAATGAGAAAAAGTTTCAATCAAAAACTTTGCAAATACATCACCAACAATTTCAACAAACAAAATAGTCATTTGTTGTTATACAGGTGTCGTGTTCTCCATCTTCGGCCAAGTTGCTCTGAAAGGTGGCATGGAGAAGCTGGCGATCGAGGACCGAATTGTGGGCACCCGTTCCCGTACTAGGCAAAGACGTACGCTGCTGGGTCGTCAGGCGTTGGCGGCGAACCGTAAGATGGTTGAACTGCTTTGGGATTGCCGCGATTGCAATTGTTTCAGGTACGTGGTAGCCGACGTTAGCCATTGACAGTGCAAATGAAGAAGAAGAAGATGAAGATGCAGAACGAAGATTAAGAACTAAATGGTACGATTATCACACGGTCGTTACTACTTTACCGAACACTAGGTTTTAGGCATTGAAAAAAGTATTTATTGTGAACAATAGTAGTTATTGTAGGTAGGACAAATTCTTTTTGCTGGCTTAGAGATTGCACTATGCTCCTGGAAACGGATTGGGCATATTTTGAATTTTATTAGACATTTTATTAGGTTTGAAAGGCCTAAGCGTGCCAAATTCTGAGTTTTCTTTTGCCTCCGCTGTCTTTAGTATCAAGTTTTATCGTATACATTCTACCAAATATTATAAGACAAAATGGAGATTTATGAATATAGATGACTATAAGGATAAATCCATTAAGTTTTGCAATATTTTGGAAGAGCAATAAACAATATTATTGTTAATTTTGTTATCCAAGCACCTTTTCGGAGATAAAAATCAAATCTTATACCTTTAACATTTCCAAAAGCTCGGAATTCTTCTGTTTTTCTGCAGTGATCTCATCTTTTAGCCCTTCGATTGCAATCTCATAAGTCTTTCGGATCTGGCTTATTTCTTCAACATCAGCCTGCAAAGAAGAATTTTTTGTTTCATTTGGGAGCTTGCAAGCTGTCTATATCAAATTCCCGTTCCCGTTCCGGTTCTCGTGACCAAAAGGACAAGTGGAAATCCAGCATAAGCCATATACATCCGAACCCCGGGGCTAGTAATTGATGTCCAAAACACTGATGTTCATAACACAATCCAACTTTGTCTTTCTAAATGGTGGATTTTGATCAACATCCGGTATTTATTCCAACAGATTCAACTGCTTCAGTAATTTTTTCAACAAACCTTGTCAGACGAAAAAACTTCCTTGAAAATGTTGGACTTATATCACAGTTTCGGAGGGATCATTTTCTGCCTCCTGTTTTTTCTCAAGACTTTCGAGAGATCAAAAGCCCGTTCTTTTGAAACTCTTTAAAACCGGAGGTATTTCTGGTGCTGAATCTCCTGACTCTAGGGCTGGAAGATTTCACAGACTTTGCAGGAGGTCACGTTTCTAAATCAACTTCTCTGAAGTCTTTTTTTAAAAAAATTGCGTTCTGGGGGGTCCAAAATCGAAAGTTTGCCAAGTCCACTTTTGTCAGACTTCAAAAGAGACAAAAGTCCTAAATGAACGGGTCCTGGAGAAATAAATTTACTTTAAAAGATAAAAAAATACCTTAATCTGAAGAGATGTTTGTTGACTTTTTCTCATTGATGCCTCAGTGAGAGATTCAAGTTTTTCTTCAAAGCTCTGCCTTTCTTCTTGCAACTTCTTTATCTCTTCATCTTTACTCTCTACCTCTAGTTTCAAGCTATCAATGATTCTGGTCTGCTGAGGGGAGGCAATCTGCATTATTTCAACTGAGGGTTGCTCGCATTCTAGCTGTTCAATCTTCTGCTGTTGCTGTCTGATAAACTTTTTACATTTATCATTTTCGGTTAGAAGTTTTTCGTTCAGCTCTTGTAGTTCTGAAAATTTTGTTCTCAATGTGTTGAGATTCTCAGTGTCCTTCATTCTTTCACTCAGGTCTGCTTTCAGGTCATTGATTACAGATTCTTGGGAACTAGATATACCAGAGCTACCGTGACCAGCATATTCATTTTCTTGGGTGATGCAGTCCTCAATTGAGCTTTGCAAAACTGCAAATCCTTCAGAAATTGATGCAAGAATTGACTGGCTCTCCTGTACTGGAAAAGTTAGGCTCTTTTGTATCTGGGAAACAAAAGATAAGTATATTTTTGGGTGACAGTCAATTAAAAAGAACATGTAGTGGAATAGAAAGTAGGATTTCATGCGAGGGGTGTGTCACTTCTAAAAATGGTGTAAAAGATTTATGAAGTGATACATCCCTCAATTTCATGGGCAATAGATGATTTGGTAAAGGAGGAATTGCAAGCTGCCAGTAATGAGTTCCAACAGGGGGCATGTTAGCCCCTTGAAAACCTGATAGTCTATGAAATAGCTTAGCTAGCTATATTCTTTATGCTGATTTGATCTTTCTGTGAACAATGGTATTCTGTTTATGGATGGTGTGATCCAACAGGCACAGATATGGTGAAGATCTGAGCCAGGGAGGGATTCTGACAGGACCAAGGGGCAAGGGAGTAGATGCAAGGGCAAGGGTAGGGTCAGTACAATACAAAGGGAGGTACATAGGTAATTATTTTTTAAACAATTGTCATTGTGAGGACGAAATAGCTAATTCATATTTTCACAACAGTGATAAACAAGACAAAATTAGGTTCTTGAGTTTTCAACTTAAACTGGGCAAAGAATTCACCCTCCCCCATGAATTCAGATAACTGCTTTACCTTCCTTTGGAACAGCAGCAAGGGCACTTGCACCCATTGCTCCCTCTCTAGCATCACAATGGGATAAAAACTTACCGAATCATTTCCAAGCTGATAGACTTTCTTGACATTCTTTGCAACTTCAATTAAAAGCGGCATAATGTGGGTCTTGATTTCTACTTCTGAAAGGCTGTGAGCTGGTGTACTTGCCTTAAAAGCCTGACATTCTATCAATGATCTAAGATGCTTATTTTCATTCTGTAGCTTATCAATGGTTTTCTGTGCTGTATCTTTTTCATAATTTTGCTGTTTCTGTAAGTTCTCAAGCTCACTGCAATATTCCTTATGAAAAAAATGTATAAAAATATTATTTTCTAGGGAGCTGATGAAAATACTGTTACTAAACTATTCTTCATCGGAAGGGGTATAATTTCTTATAATCCCTGAGCAGCTCATCACATAATGCCAAATTAGCCCTCTAAAATATAATAAATTGTACTGGTGATTGTGCATGAACACTGTTAAGTCAGGGGTTTGGGCTGCAGCCCCCAATATCCTCATATGGAACAAAATAACTAGTAAAAAACATAGGGGCTGGCATTGCGGTCAGCAAACTTGTCCATAAATGTGGGCTGACTTGGCAGTGGGCCAACTTGTTGAGAAAGCACAGCTGGTACTTAACTCACAATTTCATCTCCCTATGAGGATGATCAGACCACAAGGACAATTCCATAGGGCAGTAGCATTGTACAGGGTTGTTGCTGTGGACCCAAATAATTCACAAAGCCCATTGTTCTGGGCATTGTTTGGATTTTCACCAAGTTTTCCTTTTGTCTTGAAAGCAATTCAGCTACCCAAAAGAATGTCTTCTTATACCACTGTAATAAGATGCATTAGATTAATGAAGCAAGTAAAAGGGCAAACAGCTAGATACCTGTATCAAGCCATTGTGTCTCAGCAAACTGCTTTTCAAAACTTCATTCTCTTTTAACAATTTCTTGATGCTATGAACAACATTCAGTTCATCTGGGTTTAGTCCCCTCAGATCTATATCATCTCCCATGACCTCAGAGAACTGTTCTATGCTCTCAGGTTGTTTCTCTTGGCTTTTACTCCGCACCAAAATAAAATCTCCACTGTCTACAGACCCTAAAGACAGAAGACTGTTTTCATGGGCTTCCGTGGAGGATGACATCTGTGTGTTTCAAGTTTCTGGTGTCAAATCATCTAGCAGCACAGCATTTTACAGTCTATAAAATCAGAGAAAATCGTGTATTTAACAAAATTTGTATTAAAATCAACTGAAAAGGATAAAAATACCATATTCCTTTATTTATACTTACATAGCTTTTAAAAAGTAGCGCAAAGGAAAATGTTAGCTATCTTATTTTTCTCTCGTTCTTCTTTTTAGACAAATTTCTTCCTGATCTTGTGATGAAGTCAAAAAAGTGGCCTAACTAACTTGGCCTATAGTCGTCTACTTTTATGTCTTTAAATTTACAGGTTTATTGACGGGACATCATTATAGGTATAACAGAAGTACTTATCAGTTCTTTGTGTGTTAAAAGTTTTCTTCCAAAGCGGCTTTAATGCTGGTTTCTATCCAGAAGCGCAAGCAAGCAGTTGCCTCATATATTTGGCTTCAAAAAACCACACAGCACAGCAACTTTGTTTGGAGAGGAGAGTCCCTCAGTTTCGGTTTCCAAATCACAGAAATCACAGAATGTGAATCAGATGGAGATTCCTACACGATGCACCATAAAACATGGACCATGAGGACCATGGGACCATGGACGAGACGCCTGAAGGAGGCAAAATAGCCGGGAATCTTTATTCCTGTAGGAATCTAAGAAACAAGTTCACTGAGAGAGAGAGGGTAAGGCAACCCCCCTTTTTTCTCTGTAAAAGTTGTTTAATTATCCTATTTTCAATATTGTTATTATTCTTACAATAATAACAATATGGGAAAGTTCTGCCCCCTGCCCCCTTTGCTGCAATCCCGTCATTGCAAATGATAAGGACATCAATGATACCCTATAGCATTAGCATGCCTACTGTGCAAGTGTTGCTCCCTTACAAGTATCTTCCTGCCTTTTGATTTCATTGAAATCCAATAAACCTACAGCTGATAGCCCCAATTTCCACGGTTAAAACAATGTTTACGTTTTTTATAAGGAACCTTTGGTCTAAGATGAGACTGGAGTTTCTTAATTAACAAACGAGGGCTGAAAGTTTTTTATATTAAACTGTTCCTTGTTGTTTCGAGTAAAAATTTTGAATGCTAATTTTTACAGTAAATTCATTTAATTTTGTTCGTTGTTTAACTAAGCCCTTGTATAGGAAGTACGATGGGAAATATGTTTTATATATTTTAGTTACAGCACTGGTATAAAATCTCTTGATCTACTTCTTGATCATACAAAGTTATTCTTAGTTTTCATCCGAGCCACGATAGTTCCTTAAATTTTTTGGAAATTTCAGCATCGAAGGTGTTCCTTGAAAAAGAAACGTATTGTCCCTGAAATCGCTTCCACTCCAGTCTGTAAAATAACTATCACATTTCTGAAACCTGATCTTGCACGAACGGCACGAATCAGACTCACGGGATAGTGACTCACTGGTAATATAGAGAATACCACCAAATACCCACACATTTGCCTCCTTCGAAGGAAGTTGCCAGATTTCTCAGGAAAGGAAATGATTTCATTGGATTCGGAGGGTTCCCGAGGTTTTCCCTTCTGTTCTCAGAGTACAGATATAGGGGCAGGAAATTTTTCTGCTGTTTATGCATACAAGACACCCCTCATAATGAAGCCAAGAGGTTACTTGTAATAATTTTTTTACCAACTTTATCATTTTTCATCCCGGCTTTACCTCCCTAAAAAAAACAAAAGTGAGTTTCGTACATTGAGTAAATGGAGAAGGAAGGGAGCAGACGGTGACCCCCTCAGGCCTTGACATGACTTAGATGACGGCATTTTTCAGGAAACTGTACTTTATTTTGAAATTTTTCCCAAGAAAATTGTTGTTTTTTATAGTGAGGATTGTTTCAAGGACGGTACATGGTTCTTTCTATTTCCGACCTTCCGACCCGAAAATACCATCTTCCGCTTCTCTTGCACCCTCAAAAGTCAAGGTAGAAAACCATCAGAGGGGTATTTAACAATTTCAACATTACCTGCTCTTATTTTTTGAAGAAATGGCAGCAGTTAAGGAAGAATATAAACAATTGAATGCTAGTCTGTAAGAATTAAAACGGAGAATTCATATTGCCCCCAAGCTAGTCTCACTCTCAAATGCTGTGACAGGGGGTCTTTGGTGCCAATACCACAAGGTATTGCGCCAGGTTCAAACCAAATAAAATGTTAATACCTACGAAAATTGATTGATATACCAAGTTCCACCCTTTTCAGAGCTTTGGTATCAGGTACCACCCCTCAGATGGCTCCCATGGTACCATTACCCTGTCATCCCTTTCTCTCTCTCAAATCTCTGACAAACGTTTTCTTATACCATAGCCAGTAATTACTACGAATTTTCTACGATCGTTGACCGGAGAAAGATCAATTTGAACAAAAAAAGAATTTTATTCTACGCCCGAGAATGGCCCATTTTTCATTGTAAAAGCAAGGTTTGCAGCTAGGCAGGGCTTTTTTAAGCTGGATTTGGGCCCTTTTCTTGGAACTGGAATTCGAATTTTGGAGCTGGAAATTGAAATCTTTACAGCTAGAAAAATAATAGCTACCTAATACTTTCTATTTTACTGATGCTGTACCACTGATGCTGGTGATTTTACCAATCAGCTGATGTTACGGCTTCACCTTTTAGTTGGAGCATATACTGTAACTAGCATTCCACGTTTTTTTATATAAGAACACTGAAATTGAAGATAGCCATGCAATGTTCTTAATGTTTCCGATTTGAAGGCTCAAAATGTTTTTAACATGTTCTTAATTTTCTTGCTTTTTAAAAAGCTATTGTTTTCAAATTAAGTGATAATTGCTATGAAACAGGACGCACATGTAAAAATGTCACATATATTCACAATGATTGATAGTTCACCTCTTTTCCAGAGTGGTGAGCAGGACAGCGCCACTTAAGAAAGTAAATTCTAATGTTTCTAGCTTCACAAAGCCTTGTAATGTTCTTAGCATGTTCTTAACTTTTCAGCCTCTGAAGCCTTATGCTCTTATATACTTTGCTCTTATAAAAAAAACGTGTAGCCATAAGCCATTACAGAAGTTTTCGCCATCAATTTCGCGCTAAAATTTTAAGGCTCTTTGAATTTGCATGCGAGCACGGGTCCCGTCCCGTCATTTCAGACAAGTCGAAGAAGGTAGTAAAATGAATATGCGTTTTCAGGTTTAAAAGAATCATACTTGCGTGTATAAAAATATCGAAAAAAAAAATACTGTTGAGAAGAAAGAAAGAAAAGATACTTCGGGATCACCACTTTTTGGTGCGTAAATGAAAATGTGTATATTCGAACACAGATAAAAGTATCGCTAGAAACAATTTTTTTAGGATTTGTGGAGCTGGGAATTTTGTTTAGAACAAGCCATGCAGCTAGGGGCAATCGAGTAAAGTTAAAGACTTTCCTAGATCCTGTTGCTTTAATGGGTGATACCCTAGCCGCGGCTACCGTTCAATTTATCATCTGTTCTGGCGATGCCGACACACCTGAAAATGTCCAATTCTGAGAATTCCTGAGGTGGCTACATTTGCTCCAACAAAAATGCTGCGAAAAAAGTTCTGCGACGATCAGCTTGCGCGGTAAGAAGAATGGGTCCTAGAAAATTTACGGAAAAGCGTGGGAAGACAATGCAAAGTGTTGCGTAGCCAATGCAGAAATCCGGCTACACGCTTCGACATTAGCGGCAAGACAAAACATTTCGCGAAATATTCAACTAAATCAATGTTCTAAGACCGAGTTTCTTCAGGTCGCAGAACATTTTATTCAGAAATCTATCTCCGGGTGTTCATGCGAGTTTGTATTTTTTTACCGTCGCGCTGGAAATTTTTCAACACGTTCTGTCGCCATTTCAAGCAAAAAATCGCACGTGTAGCCGATTTAAAGAGTAATTAGCTATAGCCAGCATTGATGATAAGGGATGATTACAACATACAATTTAGATTGTACCATAACACGAGGTATATCGAAGAGAAAGCAAAAATCGATTCATTCTTAGAGTAGGAACACAAGGTCTCTTAGTTAAAACCAGAATTTTCAAGTTGTTACAGCCCCTTGCAGCTTTTTATTGAAATGCACTTGCTTCTCGTGGTAGAAATACGGGTTTTTTGAAGAGCAAGCATTGATATTGCACGGTACAATTGATTTGACAATACAGCTGGAAAATTTGAGCAGGAAAATCAAGTGGAACACGTTTCATGAAAATGGATAAAAGAGCATCTTGTTGCGCTGTAAAATCACCTATAATTTCTGGGCTGTCATCAAGTCTCCGAAGAAAAGATTTCGCGAATCAAAATGAACAGTTTTCTTGTTTTGGCGTTGGTGCTTGCTGTCTCTTACAGTAGCAGAGGTACGTTTATTGTAATTTTAAAGAAATGAATTCAACATTCTCTATCTAAGCAAAGCCTATAAACCATTAGAACAATTTATATTCTAGTAAGTTATTCCAACATGAGGTAATGTGCCCATTGAAGCGCCCTTTTGCGGGGTATTAGGGTACTAGCCTAGTGCCAAAGGTGATAAAGTTTACCAAAGTGCCTAAAAATTTGATAAAACCCTTATTTGATGGTCGAAAGTTTCTTAGAAAAAACTGAGTAGTGTAGTCAAGTTACCTATTTATGTAGCACGCCTATCCAAAGAAAAGAAAAAGTTGAAATTGAAATCGGTGCAATACTTCTTTGTGAGGTTAATTTCCTTAATTTTTTATCTTAGAATAAATTTTGAACAACTATCGGCAAAACGCACTTTATCGTTTGACTGTAGGGCTTATGAATCCGTCTTTTTCGGAAAATAAGCCTTTATTGTGGAGATAGCAACTACGGAATGGGAATGGGAATGTGACAAATGTTTGTACGAATTATGACAAAAAAAGTAGCGCACATTTCCCACTCTTTCAGAATCAGCTTCTAACAACTACAACAACATATTGTTGTTTCCTCGTAGTTGGAGCGAGTTGGTTGGTGTGAAGAGGTGTAGACTTCGACGAATGTAATAAGTCTAATTCTGTAGTATTGTGTACAGAGCAACTACGCAGTGGGACTGGGAATATAATAAAGGTTAAAAGAATTATGACAAAAATAGCGTAGATCTTGGTTTAAGGTAATTTGTTCATCTTTCAGCCCAAGAAAGCGCACATGATGTCATCATGAGAGTCAACAAACAAGGTATGAAATTTAAATCAGCTGGAAAAATTAGTTTTTGGCTTTGGTAATAGACCATTTCAAAGAGGCCTGGGTCGGGCGCTCGTATCTTGTTTCATGAATTCCTGTGCATATTTTCAACACAGATTCCTTTACTCTCTTTTCTTCCATTATTCGTAGTCGTGAGCAAAATTTGCTAAACTACCTCCCCCAAAACGACCGTAATTCCGTGTCTACAATTTTCCAGAAAAACGTCGCGCCCGCACCTGGCCTCTTTGAAAAGGTCAATTGTCATTTTCTGCTTCCCACCCCACATCACCAAATTTCATCAATGTGAATTTCTGTTTGAATGTTCAGACCTATTGACATTTTTTAGGCAGAGATCAGAAAACATTGTCATTGATACATATATTGTTTACTTCTAGCGTTGGAAGAAGATCTTGCATTCGGATTTGTAGGTACGTATTGCTGTATTACTTATTTTACGATATAGACCATTTCAGCTAAGGGCCTCGTTTAAGAAAAAAATGAAAGAGAAATTCCAACTTCAGATTCGAATTCAGCACCTTCTTCTTAGTGTTGAGACAAATTTTTTACTGTTCTAGTCCTTACGATGTTGATTCTATAGGGACTAAAAGTTTGAAAATTTACAAGGGATTTGACCGTGTAAAATGATTGAGGGTGTAAAATTTAACTCCAGCGATTTTTAAGACTAGAAGACTAGAAGCATAATACTTTGCCTCAACACTAAAAAGAATGTGCTAAATTCGAATCTGAAGTCGAAATTTCTCTTTGACAGAATTTTCAATTTTTTTGAAAACGAGGCCCTTAGTTGAATTGGTCTATTCAAGCTCTACACCACTGGCTCTCAAATTCTTTTGCCATTCGATTCTCAAGATCCATGATTTCGAGCCATTTAGAGGGGCACTGTATACTTATTACCAAAGTCCCAGTTATCGCTCATCAAACGAGTCGCAGTTTGATCTTCCAGCAGTTGAACTCCATATCGATAACTACGACTCGTTTGAGGAGGGGTACTTCGGAGGGGTCCCAATACCGCAATACCGCGTGAAAAAGTCGCCGAATCCCGAATACCGAACGAAAAAGTTGCAAAATACCGCAAAATCCTGTTGTGCAACCAAAATGTAAAATCGCGCAACAACATTGCAAAGTCGTGCAATCAAATGTAAAGTTGTGCAGCCAAATATAGCGTTTTGCCATTAACACGTAAATGATCGCGCAACAAATTGCAAAGTCGTGCAACCAAAAGGTATAATCACGCAGCAAAATTACAAAGTTGTGCAAACCAAAATGAAAACTCGTGCAACAAAAATACCATGTCATGCAGTAAAAACATAGAATCATAAACTTGACACCCGCGATGCGGGTGAATATTAGTACCAGTTTAGCCTTGGTAAGACAAGATACCACCCAGCTGCCTTTTAACATGCTGCCTTTTAACTTGCAGCCTTCTGAACTTTCGCTAGAGTCCGGGGAGGTTGTGGGATGCCATGGGGAGCTAACCTCCCCGGACTCTAGCGAAAGTTCAGAAGGCTGCAAGTTAAAAACATGTTAAAAGGCAGCTGCTACTAAACTAATATTCATCGCATCATGTCAAATAAACTCACCCGCATCGCGGGTGTCAAAATAAAAAGCTCGCCCGCATCGCGGGCGTCAAGTTAAAAAGCTAGTCTACTTGTAATTGTAAACACGTTAGAGAATACACCTTTTCATTATCCGCGGCCTCGCTTTCGCAAGGGAGTCTGGGACGAGTTATGGGGTGAAAGATTTTTCACAGCTTCCCTTCGCGACAACGTGTTTTGGTGATTTGTGAGAGAAAAGTTGTGTTGCTGATTAAACCTTGCAGATATACTCGTATTTCTTCAAGTTTATTCATTCGATATATTATCCTGCGTAGTCTGTTATCAAGGGAACAGTTTTCTTAAAAACTTCAAACAAGTACTTTGCTCTGGCAGGCTACGCTAGTGATCCTGATTGCCTGATTTTTTGTCGGAAAACAAGAGGAAGATGGATCTTGCAATGTTTTCTTCCATGAAAGTCGATGAGTTAAAAAGTTTTCTTCGGCTAAGAGGATTGAAAATTAGTGGCACCAAGCAAGAATTAGTGGCAAGATGTTTTGTTGCAAAAGAAAACGATGTTTCAATAATAAAAACAGCGGAAGAAGTTCAAGCCGAAATTGCACAAGAATATTCTTCAAAACTGAAAGTTGGCGAGGAAACTATTCCCGACCCTTTCAAATTGGACACTGGCTGGCTTACGGAAGAAGAAAGTTTAAAGTTGTGGCCAATGACTTTATATCCAGACATTTACAATTTCTTGTCGTTTCATCCAAGTGAACTGGTTTCAAAGGACTTGAGTGACTATAAGACTTCTAAAGCCTATAGTTACTATACAAGTGGATGGCTTCATCCTCTCAAGTACAATGAGGTTAACCAATCAAGCAAAGTATGTTTGTTAAGAACAGTATGTAGGCCTTCCCAGAAGATATCAGATGTGCCTCACAAACTCTGGATTTGCCTTTCCAAAGAAACCGGGAAAGTTCTTGCTGCTCATTGCTCTTGCATGGCAGGTATATCTGCAACATGCAATCATGTTGCAGCAGCTCTTTTCCGGGTTGAAGCTGCTATTAGAATGGGGTTGTCAAATCCCTCATGCACATCAAAGCCATGCCAGTGGCTTCCAAATAACAAAGTAGTGAAGCCTCTGAGGGTAAAAGACTTTAAATTGAGCAGAGGAGATTTTGGGAGAAGAGGTAAAAAGCTTCAAGAACCAAATTGCTCTCCCAAAAAAAGTTTCAAGCCTTTGGAAGCAGAAGATAAACTGACATTCTCTGATGTTGCTGCTACCATGAAAGATGCCTGCAAAGAAGAGGAGTCGATCTTTTTTACAGCAGTAGCAAAAGAGGTCAAACAAGGGAGCAAAAAAATGTTAACAGAGCTATGGACATTGGATGACCATTTAAAAAACTCATCAAATGCAGAATCTTTTCTTAGCAGTGTTGCTGCTTACATGCCAGCAAATTCAGAGAGGATAAAGAATGCCACTTTAGGACAGAGTGATAACCCTCTGTGGTTTTCATTTAGAAAACATACAATAACGGCATCAAAAGCTCATGATGTCAAGACAAGGATGGCATCTTTACTTAAAGCAAAAGGCAATGCTGATTTGTCTGCAATCATCAGGACAGTTTCTGGAGAAAGTCACCTGAACCCTGATATACCCGCTTTAAAATATGGCCGCACAATGGAGTCAGATGGAGTGCAAGCATTCAAAGAAGCTTTCTGCAAGACACATAAAGATGTCACCATCACTGATTGTGGGCTTTATATTTGTAAGGAGATTCCTTATGTTGGTGGCAGCCCTGACAGAATTGTCCAGTGCAGCTGCTGTGGTATATCATGCCTTGAAGTCAAGTGCCCATTTTCAATAAACCATACATCCCCAACTGATGAAAATGTGAAATTACCTTTCTTGAAAAAGGACAAAGATGGAAAATTAGAACTAAATCGAAATCATAAATATTATACTCAGTGCCAGGTCCAGATGGCTGCAACTCAAGCTGACACATGTTACTTTTTTGTCTGGACTGCTCATGGCTCAGTTATGGATAAAGTCTATTTTGATGTTCACTACTGGACTGAACTCAAGGAAGTTTTCAAACATTTTTATGAAAAATATTATGTACCATCTGTGTTTAATGACTAGATTTGTTTTCATTTAGGGTTGCTTTGCCATTTAATTGTCTGTTTAGTAGAATTGATAATATGTTGCAATTTGAGCAATAGTTTCTTTTTGGAAAACCCTGAAGAATATCAAGCTTAGAGGCATGGATGAATAAGAACAATAGTTGTGATGTTAAATTACTTTCTTTCAGCTAAAATTCAGTCTATTCAAAAAACTATGGATAAAATACAACATTACTGCTGTTATACTTTTGAAGTAGTAGGTCTTATAAGTGGGGGCTGAATATTACAAAGTGCAGCACAAGTATGCACAATATCATCAACATAAGGCAACAATGTTAATGGCAAAATGTTCTTTAAAATTCTAAATGTCTTTAATCTGTTGATTGCCCTTTCAACATGAATGCGAAGGTTTGCAACTTCTTTTGTTGTTTTGCACTCATTTGCAGTCATCTGTGACTTGGCACGAGCGCCAGGAGGGATACTCAGAGTGCAATAATGGTGCAGAAGATCTTCTTTGATCTGAAAACCCCGATCCGCCATGATTTCATCTCCATACTCCAGCTTATTGTAAAATGTACTGTTCTGGCAAATATACTGATCAGAAGTTCTTCCACCATAACAGTCTGATAAGAACATAATGTAGCCAGTTGGCGATATGGCAATCAAGAACTTCACCGTATTGTGCTTTTTGTAATCCGACCATGTTGCTGCCTGCACCTCTAATGTCTTTGGTCTCTCTATAAAATCTCAGAGCAGTCGATAATGCACCTGGTCTTACGATGGCTTTTCTTAAACATCTCTGGGAGGTTTGATGTTATCACATCGCGAGGAGCCAGGTTAAAAGTGCATCTGCAAAGGTACTGCTGAGAAATCTTATCCAGGTGGAAAAGATTGTTGAGCATGTACCAACTGAAATGTTGAATCTTTGGGCCAAGTCCTGTGTTAAGAGTCCTAATCGAAGTCTCATTAAGACCAGTAGAAACTGGTCCCTTCCTGCAACCTTCATTGTTTTTGTTGGAAGTTTACCTTTTATCTTGTGGGACAAAACATGTTTTTCCCCTCTCCAATATTTTAATCCAGCAGTATACGGCTTCAACAGCTCAAATACAGCATTGAAAACTTTGACTGACTGAAATCCTGTATAAAATTTCATATCAGCATCTTTCTTGATATATTTCACTGAAAATGGCTTTTGTCTTGAATTTGTGACACTGTTGGCTTTGATTTCTTCTTTCATCTTTGTGACCTGAGCCTGGAGATGCTTCTTTTCTTCAGAAAGTTTTTTCAACTTCTCTCTGTAAGAGTTTATCAAATCATTCTTATCCTTGCATGTTCCACATGCCTCTGAATTTAATGACAAATATGCATGGTCATGGCCAAAAGCGTGGTCCATTCTACCTTCATCATCTTTGCCAGATTCTCCACCTTTGGCTGCTTCAGCAGCAGGAGTCAACTCATGTCTCACAAGCTGACGACGCACAGACTTAGCCGGCTTTTCATAGCCAAGTTTCAAAGTAGGAACAGGATTCTCTGCTGTTGGTTTCCCACCTTCAAAATGTTCTGAGCACACCATATCACTTGAACCTGGCTGCCACGGAGTGTGCTTTTTTGTCACTCGATTCAGCGCTCTAATCCATGTCTTCCGAAGCTCCCCAAAACGCAACTTACTTGGAAATGAATGCAGTTGAAAAGGCGGATCGCATGGACAATTCTCATTTATCATTCCAGCATGCACCATACATTCCTTCTTTCTCCATTTCTTCAATTTGTACTTGTTATTCGTACAAGATACAACTGCACACGTTCCGTTGACCATATTTGAACCCAAACAAAATTTCGCAGAAGGAATCTTCCTGCAAAACTGATATTACGTAGCGTAGCCTGCCAGAGCAAAGTACTTGTTTGAAGTTTTTAAGAAAACTGTTCCCTTGATAACAGACTACGCAGGATAATATATCGAATGAATAAACTTGAAGAAATACGAGTATATCTGCAAGGTTTAATCAGCAACACAACTTTTCTCTCACAAATCACCAAAACACGTTGTCGCGAAGGGAAGCTGTGAAAAATCTTTCACCCCATAACTCGTCCCAGACTCCCTTGCGAAAGCGAGGCCGCGGATAATGAAAAGGTGTATTGATAAAAGGGTATTAAACTGTAGACAAAAAAAGAACATCATCATCATCATCATCATCATTACCATCTTCATAATCATCATCATCATCATAATCATAATCATCATCAGATCATCATCATCATGATCATCATCATCATCATGCCATCAAAATCATAATAATAATAATCATCATCATCATCATCATCACAATCATCATTATTTTGATGTCATCAAAATCATCATCATCATAATCATTATAATATGAAAGCTGAAGGTCAAATATAAGCCAAGTTTTATAAAACAAAACCTTGGGTGGGATAGTGAGCCAGTGAGTCACGGAGGTTAAGGGTATCTCTGACGGTGTTCCATCCACTTGAATTCTAATGCTACGTTTCTATGCCCTGTCTGCACTCGAAAATCCTATTATTAACAGCCTAAATAAAAGTCAAACAGTTCGATGGTAGATGCTTCATGAAATATTTTGCCACCAAATTTCCAGATCTACTGAGAATACGTACTTACCAAAATCGCGAAACAACCCAAAACTTCCCAAAACCAGCCAAAACGAACTATATCTTGATGAAAAGCACCCAAAACCACCCAGAAATGTCCAATTCACCTGGAATCATCTATTAAGTGGCAGAAAATCCTTGAAAATCGCCAGAAACTCTCATGTTCTTTCAAATTTCATTCTTAACTCTTAAAATTCTAATTTCGTCTTGGGACTTTTGTTGACATAAAAAGCTTTTACATCGCTGGAGTGGGAAAAGCCTTTTTTGTTCACAACAGTAATGTAGTATTGTATTTGAGCGTGAAGTTGAGAGATAAGACACAATCGCACGCTGGCAATAAATATACCGTTGGGAAAGGTATCCATTGTCTGGAAAGCGTGTTTCGTGTTTCATTTTGATATCTCAAAATATCTACTTGTAAGAAAGACTACATCACAACTAAATTGTAGCAATGTAATCGTGAAGGCTCTGCTACGACGAAAATGTCGCGATTTGTATTTATGGTCGTGCGATAATCGTACGAAAAGAAATTCTCACGTCTCACGATTGTGCGATAGTCGCACAACAGTTAAGATTTTGTATGGAAACCAGGCTTTTAAAGCCACAAGTCACTGAATAAACCCCTGAGAGTTGCACGCAAAAGAATCAATGTACATGTAGTGAAAGGAACATAATAGATGGCCGCAATCAAAACCAAAACTTGTTGAGGCCGAGATAAAATCGAAATTTTAACTATCTTTTGGTTCTCAAAACATTTCGAAAAATAGCGCATGCACTACCTGGGCAGAAAGGGCTTCGATCAAAAAAAGAATCACATTTCTAGGTGGCCCAGGGAAAAAGCCTTTCGTGCACAATCGAACAATGGGCCACAACAAAGGGCCAACCTAATTTGCATTTAAGGAGTTTAGTAATAGAGATATCACAATGGTTGAATTTCACAATTCAATACATAAACCTTTGCTATCTTCATTTCGACTTCTTTTCATGTAGCTATTGGTCTCTGGTAAATTTAAGTTTCCCTTCAGCTATGGCTTTAAAGGTTCGTAAAGTACTAAATACCGCACTGTAAAACTTCAATACCGTAACACCGCAAGGATTTTCCGTCAATACCGCAATACCGCGCATATTTTACCCCCGATACCGCAGTACCGCAAACCCCGAAGTACCCCTCTTTGAGCGATAACTGGATGGGCGATAGCAGGTAATAAGTCTACAATGCCCTCTAAATGGCTCCAGTCTAGGGCACTGGACATGTTTTGGTATAGTTGCTGGACGGACCAGTCCCAGATCCCTTCATTGCATGATTGACAAGTTGAAATATCGTGAACATTTACCGGTATCTTAACCTTGTTTTATTTGAATAGACTTGTACTCTTGTAACGTTCGAACTAAGAACTCGCTAGTATTCTTCAAGTTGACTTGGAATGGGTGACCATTTATTTGTAAGCGGATTCCAACATTTTTGTACATAGTTCAGTGAATCCAGTTGGTTAATCTTCAAAAACATGCCCGCTGCATTTTTATATCAAGCTCAACTCTAAGTCTTGAGGGCCGTTTCGGGTTCCAGGAAACACTGGAACATGCGAAATGTAGCCAGGGAGCAAGGAAAAGTGGCCAAAATTGAAGGAAACATCGGCAAACAGGGACCAAAAAGCCTCCCTATTAATCTTCTTGACTTCCATTCTAAAAAAATAATCCCACACAACTCCAGGAAACAAGGGATTTCTCAAGGGAACAGGGAGCCGAGCATGTAACTCCCATAAACGACCAATTTTGACGAAACGATACACTAATCTCTGTACAATTTTCACGAAGCATTTCACCATGAATACCCTACCTATCGTATACGTAAATATTGAAAATCGGTTACTTTGCAATGCCAAATGCAAAACAAATCAGTGATTGTCGTATATTTTCTGAATTATAGACCAGCCACCCCTAATCGAGGGAGACATTGTTGATGACGAACGTACAAGAGCCATGATGGAAGCAGAAAGAAGAGCAGCCAACGGAGAAGCCAGCGCTTTCGATGCCTCCAATTATGGGAAATGGAAAGACGGAATTGTACCATATGAGATTGATGGAAGTCTAGGCAAGTAATGTTTCGATGCCATGCCATAAATGATGTATATTCAGTATCCTTTTAAGCGACGAAATAAATACTGATAGCTTGTTGAATACACTCTTTTTTTATAAGAACCAGGAAATTTTGATTGAGGCTGGCTGTTCTTAAGTTTTTGCCTTTTTTGAGCCTGAAATGTTCTTAATCTGTTCTCAATTCCTTGGTTACTGAGACATCTAGATTTTGTCAGTGAATGTCTTTAGTGGTAATAGGGTTGTGTAAAAATGGAGCATGCTTGTCCATTTCATTGTTTGCTTGCTTTTTACGTTGTCCGACTGTTGTACTTTCATATTTAGCTGATATTCTCAGGGCTAATGAAAACGCCCGGCCTCAGCTTGTTCTTATTTCGCTCTTAAAATCTGGGCAAAGTCCAGGCTCGTGTTCTTATAAAATTGTTCTTATAAAAAAAAGAGTGTAATAAATGAATGAATGATGGGAACTCAGGGACGGGAACATAAGCAAAAACATGCCGCTAATAAAGTTAGGTTCAAGACTGCTTCAAACTGCTAAAAGCCGAACATCCTCTAAACATGGATTCTATGTAGTAAAATTCTGTCCGAAATCCCTTACAAAGGTTATTTTAGGCTAGACTTATTACATGACCTGTAGTTATCGCTATTTAGTCTATGCTGGAGGCTCAAACTGCTCTGAGCAAACAGCTGTATGGTTGTGGTGTTGTTGTTGTTGCTGCTGCTGTTTGAAAAGTGTGGGACTCATGTAATAAGTCTAGGTGTTTTAGTGTTCTGATAAATTTTCAAGGAAGATTGAAAAAGTATCCCATAATGCTTACCGTACCATTATTAGCTGTGCCGCGTTGCTGATGAGTCCTGTATTTAGAGGGTCAAGATCAAGACAAGACTACTCTGGGTACCAGAGCCTCGAAGGGTCACAGGGAGTGGAAAATGAGAAACGTGAAAAAGAGGGGAAAGTAGATGGATCTTTTACTTCCCCCACTCTATTCCTCGTTTCTCATTTTACTCCCTGTGACCCTTCGAGGCTCTGGATCCCAGGGTAGATCTATACCGACTTAGATGAGCTGCGATCTAGTAAAGAAGTCGAAGTTTTGCATGAGGTTGCTTCTCTTACGACAAAAATTCAATAAGGCATGGTTGAAACTTAAGCGTAACGAAGAGGGAATCGATAAATGATGGGTCCAAACAAGTTAGGAATAGTAAGCCGTAGCAAATAGGGTTCCTAAAGGGTTCGGTGTGACATCCATAAGCAATTACCGGCTTTGTGGTTCCTAGCTAAGTTTTCATCAAGACGAGAGCTGAAGAATGAGACAAAGCAAGAAGTTAATTTCCAACTCTGTGGGCTAGAAAGTGACAGAAGAAGTTCGTTTGTTCGAACTTTATCAGCTATTCCTTCAATTTCAATTCTCCTACAGTTACACGCTATTTATGACTACTAGGATTATACGTTTCAACCTGGAATACACTTTCATTTCAATGTACGGTTGGTGCATGCAGCAGTTAGGCTCATAAAACGCATGAGCACAAATTCGTATTCGGCCTATATGAATAGTTTCACCAGCCGCCCCATTCTCAAATGCCAGACGCGTTTCGCTCTTTTTGGAGCTCATCAGTGACATGTGGGAATCGAACCGGGGTTTATTGCGTTTGAAGCGCTAATCACACAACCACCGGAGCTGGGCTGACATGTGAGTAACTGCGTGAGCTTTTAGACCCGTATCACACGAGTACCGAAGTCTTTCATTTCAGGAATTTGGTGTAAATATAAATGAGCAGGACTTTTTCTTCTTGGGCGGCGCGTCCCTACCCCTGGGTTTCGAAGTTTGAAGCTTGCTGTGTCCGTATGAATATGGCGTCCTCTCTTTTAAACCAGTTATGATCAGCCTTGATTAATAGAGCTTCAAGTAAATTAAAAAAACTTGCCAAATATTAAACAAGGGTAAATTTTTTAAAGGCAGCAGAGCAAGATCTCAGATTCAGAGAGCTGTCGAAGAGTACAGAACAAAAATAGGATGTGTCAAGTTTGTGCCAAGAAATGGCCAATACGATTATGTCCGTTTCTACAGAGGAAGAGGGTAAGCAATTAGAAAAAAATACTGAAAAAGTAGTTTTTGATAAAAAATATACTGAAGTTACCTTTAGGGGACGGTGTACTTTGTTCAGTCCGCTGATGAAAGCGTACCATGAAAATTGAAATATCGTCATATAGTCTCCGCTTTTGTATGTCGGACACTTATAAATAAAATGGTGTTTTAGCGCCAGACGCTAGGATCTCATCTCAGTAATAGATTAACAAATTGATACCTCGATTTCGGCTGTGACGCTACCGGGGCTGGGCTCGTAGCTTGACCACGCTGACCTCCTGATACAACCAGTCAGCTGAATTACACCACGACGCCCACAGCTCTTCAATATAACACCAGCAGTATCAGCAAAAGTAAACTAAATGTTAACAACAAGTGTTTCTTTCCAGGTGCTTTTCAATGATTGGTCGAACAGGTCGTGGAAGACAAGATATCTCAATTGGCAATGGCTGTGAGAGTCTTGGAACAGTTATTCATGAAATGATGCATGCAATTGGATTTTATCATGAACAATCAAGAACGGACAGAGATAATTACGTCACAATCAACTGGGGTAACATCCAAAGCAGTAAGTATTTTTTACAATCATCTCATCTTTTCTTGGCTTGAAGGTCCCAGGTTCGAGTCACATCAGGTACATAGACAAATAGATGGACATTCACATAGGTAGGCATGACAGATAGAAGTAGCAGGGAGACTGATAGATAGATAGAGAGAGAGGCACATCGCAAGATGTGGGTTCCTGCGCTCAGCACAACAGTACCACTGAATAGCCTAGGGCTAATCTACGCGATGACACCCAAGACCTTCCTCTTGATGTGACTACACCTCGTGATTCCTTTTGCTGGCGACTGCGACTCTCCTCACTATTTAAGACATTTTTAAATTGGTGGGGATTGAACAGAGAATCACAGCAAAAATTTTGGTATTTTTACCAATTTCTTTTGTCAAGTTGTCTAAGACACCTCTGGAGTCATTACCATGGGGAGAACGAACGCCACCTCACACCAACGTCAACAAACATGGCCCCTTGCAGCCCTGGCAAGGCAAATCCGATAGGTGTCAAACAGATGACCTCTGAAGGTGAAATGGTTTGTTTCTGCGCCCGTTACTAGAATCTCAGAGGTTTGTTGAGCTAATGAGACCCCAGCCCTATCTGTGACGAGATGGCCATGACACCACAACACCCCCAACTTCTCGCCTCGCCTAATCTGTGGTCCAAAACGGTCAAAAACAATAGTTTTTGTGACAGTTATTTATAAAATTTGTGTTCGACTTCGATCTTTCTTACAGCCCATGGTTGTACTATACGTTTCAATCAATGTGCTGGGGCACTTTTGCATAGTAAATATCACCATTCATTGTCCAGTTTGGATTTTTGCATGGCGGACACTGGCATGTGACACTAGCAGTTTCAGTGATCGTAGATCTAATGTCAACAACATGTGTTTCATTTCAGATGTTTTTCAATGATAAGTCGAACAGGTCGTGGCTTTCAAAAAAAGTTGGCCTTACGTATCATATAGCTACCGTAAATGTCTTGAAATTTTAGATATGGAATACAACTTCAAGAAATACAGAGATGGGTCTGCCAGCACACATGGTGAACCTTACGATTTGAAGAGTGTTATGCACTATTCTAGGTTTGTTGATCTTTTGAGTTTTAACTCCTTAATGCAAAATTTTGCTTTCTTCTACTTATTAACATTGCTATACGTTTAGTGAGCAGTGATGCAAAAACCCTGCACGCCCACACACCTGGTTTGGCGGAAGGTTTTGGCTAAAAAATGAGGAAGGTTTAAGTTTTGTTGTAAAACGACTCTTTATATTTTTGCCACAGCTAATTCAAGTGCGGACAATAAATCATGAACCAAATGCCTTGAATTATTAAAAATCATTCAAACTGCCTGCAGTTGGTTTAGGAGGCATTTCAAAATTAATCAAAGTAGAAAAATCAGGCTTTCTTGGTCATTTTGTCAACCCTTGGTAGGTCAGGGCCGTAGCTTATGAATCACCCTGGGGGATTGCTGTGGGGACCTGGGAAGGTGTGACACCCCTGTTTTTCGAGGCAAGTTGTCCGTCGGCAAATTTGAGAAGAACGGAATTTTCGGCAATAATAACTAAGGGCGAGAAATGTTGCAAATCAAAAGAAACAAAAAGTGTCGGCAAATGTCGGGAAAGCGTTCAGCACATAGCTTGCCGACGAATGCTAGCATCCACTTTCCACAGCTGCCGACATTTTAGGTATCAATAACGGTTAAGGGGTTGCTAACTGCGAGCAAATGCCGAGAGAAAGTGCTTCCTTACCAGCTTATCGTATCTGTATATGCCAGTTTGACAGCCATAACAGATTCAAGCGCACAGCAGCGAACAGGATGGAGATACAATGCACGGGGTCACCAAGATTGCCTATGTCTAGAATTAGAGGTTTAGTCCCATTTCAAACTGTAAAGCGCTCTAGAGTGCATTATCAAACAAGTCTCAAATTATACAGTGTATACAAGAATCAAACTGGCAAATGATTACAATGTTGTTGTTCAACAGCTGAAAAGTTGTGTTTCACAACATTTTAGAGTTCAAATTTTCAAAATTTTCCGGGGGAGCATGCCCCCGGACCCCTCTTGCACGTGTGTCGCCAGGTGTGTCTGGCCCGGGGGGCAAAGTGGCGATCGCCAGCCGGGCCCTCTAATAGATGAACGTTACAGAAAAATTACGGGCCCTTTCCTTGAAAGTTTGAGAAGATAATTTACATGCACCGAATTATTGCAGTCATGAGTAGGGCCCCACAATGACCGGTATCTACAGTTTTCGAGAGCAAACTCAAAAAGCGGATGTATATTAAAATTGTTTCGTGCCGTGCGTCGTGCGACGGCTGCGACCATACGCAAAATCATTCTCCTTATCACAGTGAACAAGATGGTTGAATCTTCACCAGAGGAAAGCCGATCATTATACATACTGTAATGTTTCTACAGTTTTATTTTGAAATTTTAAGGTTTTTCCTTCTCTTTTTCGTGGGGTTTACTATTTCTTTCATTCCAAAGATGAGGTGCTCAAATTGCTAAAATAGCCGTTTTGAGGGTCTAGCAACCAAAATTTTCTTCGCCGCCCAACCATGGTGGGCGGCAGATTTAGTCTTCCCACTTGAAGTTTATAAATGTTGAAATTCGAAAAAGCGAAAAAGTGCAGAAGTATGTTTCTCAAATTGAAATGCAAGCATAGGTCCCCCTCAGCACATCTATCAATTAATAACAAATATTGACTGAGCGTATTTAAGATGAATTCTTTATAAGTGGGTGTGGTTCAGAAACTTTATTTGTCACACCCTGAACTGGGCCCATTTGATTTGGTAGCCACCCTGCAATTGTGGTGCCAGACCGCCCCTGTGTGTCCCCCATTTCTATATGATGTTCTATGATTCAAGCATAATATTCCTGACCTGACTGTTGTGAGCAAAGCATGGAAACAAAACAAATTCGCCAAGGAAAGAGCAACAGCCAAGCCACACCCATGTCTAAAGGCCACGCCCATTTTGTCGGCAGAAAGCTTAGCTACACCCCCCCAGTCGTTGAGTCCTAGCGACGGCCCTGGCTAAAGATGCAGCGCTCAGGCCGACCAGAATCTTTTCAAGAGCAGCGACCCAACTTTCGCTGGATACCTGTAGGCAAACTTCATAGATGTCCAAATTTCAAATATTCTGTCATAAAGATCAGTTCAATTAGAAAGTCAAATTCTTGCTATGCACTGTTTTAATCGCCTGACACATGAATTACCCTTACCCGTGCACGGATAAGGGATATGCGTCATCCGACAACGCCGCTCATTCGAGTAGCGATGAGCAACCTCAAATGAAAGTTCTCGATCTGACATCTGACACGTATAAGGACAAACGTTATATTTTTTCATTATTCTCTTCTTAGCTACTCCTTCAGCAGAAACAGACAACCAACAATTGTATCCAAACGAAACCCCAATGAGCGTCTCGGTAATAACGCAGGATTCACTCAGATTGACATCAATCAAATCAAAAAGCATTATGGATGCTTCGATGGTACAACAAAGCCACAACCACCTCAGCCAAGTGGTAGGTTTTTAATTATTCGCTTTTTTGGAAAAATCAAGCCAATAATCAACCATGTTGGTAAAATCAGCTAAAGAACCAAATTTTCGAGTAACTCTCCAAGTCATACACCCCGGTCCTCTCCCAGTATGTATGGCTTTGCGATTCGGCAACGTCGAGCCTTTTTCAGTACCATCTGTATCAATGTTTCTGTTGAGTACATATATATATTTATGTATTTTTGTGTATAACTCAAATCCACTCCACGCACATTAAAACGAAATGTATCTTTGGAATCGGCATTTTTTGGACAGTGACCTCGGCGAAAAAGTTTTTCGAAAAAACGTAAAGAATATATTTTTCTTGATTGAAATAATAGCTAGGTATTAATCTTAAAAATGCGCTGGGATGTGGATTTCGAGAAGTCATTGCGAAGTCAATATGACTTCATAATCAGAATCATTGAACAGTGAAGGCCTCGGTTAACTAGGAGACATGTCCCGCGCGACATTGTCAAAGTGACATGTCCTCTAGATGTCTCACGGGGACATGGACATGCTGCTCACTTGTCTCTCGCATGTTTAGCCACCTTGGCAGACGCGTCGAATACGTAGCGTGCGATATGTCTCTTAGTTTACCAATACACTCTTTTGTTTATAAGAACCAGGAAATTTGTTTGTCTTAATTTGTTCTTAACTCCCTGGTTAGTTAGATATCTATACTTTTCAATGATTGCCTTGGGTGGTACTAGGGTTGTGTGAAAATTCAGCATTCTTGTCTATTTCTTTGTTTGCTTGCTTTTTACATTCATTCTGGTTGTCTTACTTTCATATTCAGCTGATATTCTTAGGGCTTTATATGAAAAGGCCAGCCTCAGCTTGTTCTTATTTTGTTCTTAAAATCTGGGCAAAATCCAGGCTCGTGTTCTTATAAAATTGTTCTTATAAAAAAGAGTGTAATTTAAAGTATGTGATCATTGAACTATAAACTTTTATTTAAAGCTCAATGATCAGAATACAGTGTATACGCTCAGAGCGCTCTCAGACAATCAAACTCGATCAAAAGCCTTTATTTCCATTTAAAAGTTTGCTAACTTTTTCTGTTATAATATTATAACTGTTTTCTGTTTTGTGGAAATGCCTGTCATGCTACTATACTTTTAATAAGTACAGCAAATTGGCAAATAATAATAATAATAAAAACAAAAATACAGCAAATGGGACTAAGGTCTTTTTATAAACAGCATTAAGAAAATGGCCAAAGAATACATCTAGATAACGCATGAGACATTCCTTAAAAGCAAAATAAAATCGATTTTCTTTATTTCAGAATGCAAGGATATAAGTCCATACTGTGCACAGCACAAGCACAAATGCAGTTACAACGACTACGTGCGAAAGAAGTGCAACAAATCATGCGGAATCTGCAAATGATTTAAACGTAGATTTGAATAAACATGCATTTAAATCAAAGATATATGAATAAAAACAATTCTCTTTTTGAATCTTTGCTCTGAGTTCCAGTAAGGAACGATTCGGGAACACCATTCGAAAGGGAAAGGACATTAGCGGCGTTAAAAGACGTTCTGTCAAATCTTCCCTTATTGCTGGCTCACCACCATAAATTTAACAAAATCTTGAAGATTTAAGGCCTGGCTAAACTAGGAGACAGTGCGCGACATTGATGTCCCCTCGGTATCTCCTAGTTTAGCTACCTCGGAAACTTTGTTAAGCACGACAAAATTCGTAGCAAGAGACACGCAAATGTTTCTGGGAGACAACAGAAACATTTCTTGTCCCCGCGACATACAAATGACTCGGGGAACATGTTGGTCGCTTGTCAATCGCATGTTTAGCCACCCTGGGAGACACGCCGAATACAGTGTCGCGCGCGACAAGTCTCCTAGTTTAGCCATAGCTTTAAATTCTCGACGTTTCTTGATGTTTTCATTTGTCCACTTTCAGAACAGTTTAATTTTACTTATCATTTTTTCATTAGCAAAATGCAATTTTACATCCACCTATCCATTTAGCGAATGAAAATTGACAAGAAAATCAGTGCCTTCGCTTAGGGGTTGACATTACAACTTCTTCCAATTGTCTATCTATTGTGAGTAGACTCACATAAGTCCAACTACTTCGCTCAGTGTTGTTATTGTTGTTGTTTCCCAGAATCGCTCAGTGTGGAAATAAAGCTTTGTTCAATCGCTCTGTTGAAATTAGAAATCAAAAGTAGGGGAGCGTAAACTAGAGTCTAATATGGCGACAGTTTGGTCGGAAAAAATACGAAAGATCGGACTTTTTTGAACCAAATAATAAAATGTTTCATCCACAAATTAAAAAAATCATCCATTAGAAGAAATATAAGCGTTTTATACAATTGTTCAGCCTGTTATTTAGCAATTGTGTTGTTGTCCGTGTTTGCGGTGGTCTTTGAAAAAGAGAGAACTAAAGGCATCAAATAAGGATCTCATACATATTTGACTACATAAAATACAAGATGACTATAATATACATTTAGCGTCGGTCGAGTCGATTTTTGCGATCAAAAAGTTCTTGTAAAAATCAATTTATTTACACTATTTAATATGGAAACAAATGATTAACTAAAAATCAAAATTGCAGCCATATAAGAATTAATAAGTGATTATTTCGTCAAAGTTGCTTCTGATACATGATCACAAAGTTCAAGTATTTTCCATAAAACAGCAAACTTTAGTAGCAATATTTGCTGCACAAATGATAACAAATGCTAACATTTGGACTTCGGATCCCCAAAGATTTTCCCTGCATCATACTTCTTGCTGCAAAAGCATTTGCATTGCTCTCTGTCGCTCACGCATGCCAGAACAGCCTTCTCTGTTGGTGCTCTGTTGTAACATTTCATATATTTTTTCTTCCAACAGTAATTCATATAGCATTTGCAGTATGGTCTTGTGTCTTTAGGGTCACATGAATTTTTTTTATCTTCCTTGCTCTCGGCTGGGCGAGCAAATGCACCAGCAGCAAACAACACAACAAGGGACAGTGTAAACAAACGAAGCATTTTATCTAAACAAACAAACAAACAAACATGAAATAGCTCTTCCGGAATATTCAAAATAAAACCACCAAAACCTTATGTCCACAGTTTACAGGATAGCAGATGTTTCAAACGACGCAGACAAGTTTCTAACTATATAGCCAGACTTCTTAGCAAAAAACTCACTGAAACTTTAAGTCGACTCAGTTAACTTGGGTTCCGTGTTACATAGAGTACATAAAAATTCATGATAATGTTTGAACATTAACTATGGTTTGAACCAATCGCAGTATAGCGTGCACTGAAATTACGAATTTTTCAAGCTGAAGAAATATTTGCAAAATTGTATGCAAATTTCGGTCGGACCTGACTGTGTCCGGTGGGAATGATCGCGTCCGATGTTCTTCCTAGATGACTTCCGGGTATTATGAAAATCACAGAGCCCGCCCATGGCGCGCCCTGGAACCAGTTTCAAACAGTTGTTTCAAAAGACTGGAATGTAACGTGCGGAAGCACGAACATTGCAGGGCAGGGAGCGCTTCGGCGCTCCCTTTGCAGGGGCCTAATTATTCCCCGTGTGTTATTCCGGGTCGTTTGGCCTCGGCCCCCCTCAGCGAAGTTTTGTTGTTACTAAAAAAAAACAATTGAATAGGTTCGGAAAAAATTAGGCCTGAATAAAAACATAAATTGCAAAGCAAACGTTTTGATCTGCAAGAAATACATGTACTGTAATCAAAACATGTTTACAATAGCGTGACAATATCTTTAGACATCTCTAGACGAGATATTTGCTTTGCATTTTCAGACGCAGGAACTGGGAAGTTGGCCTATCATGATAGGCCAAGAAAAGTTTTCAAGAAATGAAACTACTCTTACCGTATGTAGGCTAACTTCAAGGATATTTGTAACTTCGAAAATATTTCTTTCAACTTCGCAACTTCAAGAGTTAACTTTTCTCAACTGCGTCGAAATGGACACAAATGACTAAAAGTTATCTCAAAACAAAAAGCTGTCGTTGCTTGCCGGTTTGCTCCCAGTGAGTGATCACCGGATCACAGTGGGACAATCTCAATGAAATCATTCATAATCGGACATTGTTGTAATTCTGTTGTGGCTTGTGGCAACCTGTCAACCATTTTGCGATAGAACAAAGGCTTCCTGCTATTTTCTGAATCCAGATGTCGCATACTTGTTAAATTATTTCACAATTTTTAAATTAATCGATGAAATATGAACAGTGTTTTCACCTTCCTTCTGACACGATCCCGATCAGTGAATTTTCCAGCTCTTTCAGATATCGGACATCTTCGACCTGTCTTCGATCGACCTGGCATACGGATGGATTGGGATCGCGCGATCGGATGACGCAGGCAAGGGAGATTAAGTAATTACTTAATCTCCCTGACGCAGGCTAGCGATCGGGGACGCAGGCTGTGGAAATGGAAACTTTTTACACAACAAATGAGAACATTCCGATAAGGATGTGTGCCACACGAGTCAGAGTTTGATTCTACTTAACCCTCTGCAATCCCATTCCTCTCTATCATTTCTCGTTTCCTGACACTGCTCAAAGCCTCAGTCATCCTTTGATTCTTCTATAGTCAATAGAAACACTTTTCTATAGACTATGATTTTTCCGTCTCTCCTTTTCCTTCCGAGGTTGGTAATGAGTTTGTGTTTACCCGAGGGTTTTCGATATACATATCGGTCTTAACTAAACGTCGTTGCACGGGCAGGTTCACATCAGCCTTTTGAACTCCAAATCCTTCCGAATTCAGAAAACAGCAAGCTTACCTTTTCAAAGAGGTTTGGGTCGAGTGCGACGTTTTTCTGGAAAATGGTAGATATATTGAGTAAGGAAATCCTCTCCGCGTCCAAAGACCAGAATTGCAGTCGCTTTAGGAGAATGCAGCAAATTCTCGTTCAAATTCATGTTTAATGAGAGTTTAAGGGAGAGAAAAGATTCAAGCCCAAGTTTATCTGCTCAAGGAGGATTTTAATTAAGTATTTTCCTTTTTGTGAGTTATTTAAAATTTTCGCGCCGAAATTCTTGCTTGCCTCGTCCCTAGACCATTTAATGAAAAGTATCCAGGCAACTGGTACGATTAAATCTCTTGAACTTCAAACCCTGAATCTCTCCAGAGTCTCGGAAACCAATGATTGTCGGAAACCTGCTTTTGATGAAAGACAGAAAGACGGAAGGTTTTGGAGAGCGAGAACTCCAAAACCTCCCGTTTGCCGAAGAATGGCTTCGAAAAACACACATTCCGAAAAAAGAATTGGCTTAAAAGAACACGCCGTAGCCGTACTGTAGCGATAGGTGGTGTCTTGGGGCGTCATGAGTTAGTCGTCTTGGAAGTTAAGACGTCTTACGTCGTGGAACTTAAAGCTTGTGTGTCCATGGTCTGGCTTTGATTATATGGTAAGAGCCTGGTTAGGCCTTATATATAAGAGGAGGGGAAATAAATCAGAAAACTCCTATCTTTTTCTGTAACTCAAGCAAAAACTCACCTTTTTTACAAATTCTGATTCTTCAACTTGCTGCCAATCTGAATATCACATCACGAAATATCCCAGTCAAACGAGGAAATGCAATACACTTTCTAGAAACACCTTCTGCCTGATAAGTTTTGAATTTGCGTCAAAAACTGCAAAAGCAGGAGTTTCATATCCAAATCGAATTGTTTATTCTCTTTCATTGTTTTCGTTCCCCTTGAGAAATCAATTTCATTCCAATTAGTGAGCCGAAACAATTCCATTAGAAGCCTTGAATTCTTGAATTACCTAGCCTGCGTGCAGCCTCAAACTCTTCTCCGAGAAAGAGTAGAGTCTGCGCAACAATGAAAGAAAGCTTGTACCGCTGAGTCAGCAAAAATGCAGCCTCTTTCTGATGAAAACAACCGTTGGAGCCTACGCGAAGCGTTTTAATCACCGCCTACTAGCACTTCGGGCTTTGAGCAAGTTCGTTTGAACTTTGAAGCTGTTTTGTGTAATTCCGTAACTTTGCGAAGAAGTTCTTTGCGATGAATTTCAAAACAAAATGATGTTTTGTATTTACACTTTGCTGTATTGGACATTTATAAGACGTCTGACCAAGAAAATCTTTCTGAAAAGCAGAAAGTGAAAAGTTCTTTCCCGTCTGTTGCTGGGGCCTAAACTCTTGCGTAGGCCCGATAACTCGTAGATGCTGACCATTCATATAAACGTGACTGCTTCTGTGAACAGTGCTGCTTCTACTGTCAATTCTTCAACAAAAACTTTCAATCTAAACTAAAGAGCAATTAAATTAGTTGAATTTTTTTCATGAGGATACTTTAAACACAGGCTAAAAGACCTGACAAAATATCATCTGGACAGCATCTTCTGGTATTTGGTGTTTATAACTTTATCACTTGACTTGGAGGAGTATCTTCATATATTTATATTTTGTCAGCTATCTTGGATATTTTATTTTCCTTTGATCTCTCCAGGAAAAAGTGCTACAGACAAATAGGTTGATTGATATATCCTAGATGCATAGATAGATGCAAAGCTTTTTACTGTACTGTTTTTATTTATAAGTTTGTTGTTTATAAATAGCTTTTCTTTTGCATAACTCTCAAATTATCCTCAGTAAGAATTCTTGCTTGATCAAGGAAAGGCTTGAAATGTTGAGTTTGGACTTTTCTTGGTACTGGACTTACAGTATTCATAAGTTTCAAAATATGCATCCATCTCAGTCACAGTTATTCTTCAATTAACTGCTTGATTTTTATCCTTGGTTTATAGTTTTTTTGGTAAAATTGCCATGAATTTTGGCAGTGTATTACAATGATTTTTTTTGGTGTTTTGGTAGTTACTAACTTTTGATAATTGATCAAACTTGAAAACAATTTGTCAATATTGTGGGCTATGGGTATTGTAGGCAATATTGTAGGCTATGGGTCTTCTCATAGATTTGGTATGACAGACATTTTTCTGCTTTTTAGTTTATACCAGCACTGTGTCCATCTTAATCGACCAGCAAGCTGTTACATTTGCCACCAGTTTAAGTTTTAATTTTAATGACTAAATACTGAATGTACATTTAATTGAACCATGAAACTAAACCAAGGCACAGATAAAGAAGGTGCAAAGCTAAGGATAGCTTGCAAAATGTCCACCAAACCTTTAAAGGTTAAGTTGGTGTTGTTATCTCTAAAACCACACTGAAAAATAATCTGCCAATAACTATAGATGTCATCATTATCCACACTTCATGTTTTCAGGTTGTAAACATTGACCAAAAGACAGCTTTGGGGAAGGATGGCAAAATATTTGGGCTTTTGCTGCCCTAAAATGATTTCAAAAGCATTTAAATGGTTGAGCAAATGATTCTAGTTTCTGAAGAAAGACTTAAATTGAAAGAAAATAAAAACACCATAGGTAAACTTTCACAAATTTGTGCCTAGAAAATCCTTCAAACATCACAGCTGTTACTTTATAACACTGAAAATTTACTCCGGGAGGTATTATTATTTGTACTGATTCAGTTAAATGCATGTAATCTACCAGATAAGACAAGTCAAGTTAAATCTTACTATCTGTATTTTTTTGTTCTTTGTTCTGCACAGGCACACTGGGTGCACCCTCTTCAGATAAACCTAAGTAGGCTACTATCTAGTCTATACATGCCTAGAAATAGACAACTTGCTTTGGAAAATCCATGTCGGGCTTGTTTCTATTCTTGGCATGGCTTCAGTTGATCACAATAGTGCTTTTCGTAAGGTAGATCACCGATAAACCATCCTTTACTCCAACAAATATTTTCGTGCAGCAACCAAGCACACATTCGCCATTTTGTTTTGGCAAAAGGGTGCGCGCGACGCAAACCAGCCGTGTCAACGCGGCGCGACTATATTAAAACAATGAAATAAGCAATCGACCAATCATGTTTCTCTGGCAGTTTTCTGCCAGAGAGCGTTGATTGGTTGTTAAACAATAGGCAAACAAAAGATTTACCGCCACACTTTATTTGAAAAAGAGGCCAGTACAAGCTTTCGTTCATTGTTGCGCAGACTCTACTCTTTCTCGGAGAAGAGTTTGAGGCTGCACGCAGGCTAGAATTACCTTTCATGCCACAGAGCACAACGTTGTGTGACGCAATCAAACAGCAGAAGACGCAATTGCAAGAATTTGAAAAGGGTGAAAAAGTTATCTCATCCAAATTTGCCGCTTTCAAGGCGCAAAGAAAGTTGAGTAAAAACTAAAAGAAAGTTGAGTTCAATAAAAACTGGAACATTTTCTATAAATAATGGAAACATATGCTCTGACCTGCGCTGCCAAATTAGAGTGGCATAGGGCCTGATTATATGAGAGTTTTTCAGCCCGGCAAAACTTTCAGCCCGGTTTGCCGAGGTGAAAATATTTCCGATTATATGGATCATCTTTCAGACGGGATGAAATCGGATCACTTGGCGGGAAATTCGTATAAAGAAAAATGGCGCCACACAAACATGTCCTCTTCGTTCTCACACAATTTAACTTGTTGATATTTCTGTTGCTGCAGCTGAATGGCTTATTTTTGACCCATAAGCTATTGGAGGCAAGAAGAAACATGGCTTAAGCGACCTATTTTTTGACAAAAAAGACAAAGGTAGCCCGAAAAGAACGATTCTTGGCAGAACGTCGACTTCGTCGAAAACCAAGGACTGTATGGGTTTCTAATGGGAGAACAGACCAATGGTGGCAAAATATGCTGGGTACAGAAACACCTGAAGCTTTTTGGAAGTACTTCGTCAAAGTACGCATGCTCAGGTTTTTCATCCCGCTTGTTTCACAACGTGTTGCAATTACATGAGAAATTACAGCCCGTTTTGTCGAGGTGAAAATCCCAGCTCGTTTGTTAAAACCGGGCTGAGATTTTCAACTCGGCTAACCGGGATGAAACTTGTTCATGTAATCGAAATTTGTTTTCAACAAAGCTTTCACCAGATAAACGAGCTGAGTTTCCACCTCGGCAAACCGGGCTGAAAAACTCTCATATAATCAGGTCCATAGTGTAAATGGTGATCAAAAGCGCATCAAAGTTATCCACCACAGTGTAAACGCAAGGCCGATCCGAACATCTTTGATCTGCATGAGTTGAAACCGGTACAATGTAAACGGGGTCTAAAAAAGCACATTGGGGCAAAAATCCACCCAGTGTCGTGTCGAGCAAAAGTATGTGCAGTGTCAAGCCAAATTTCCATAACAATCAATAAATCTAAAATGTACAGCTACGAATCGGATATGAATCGGACAGTCCCCAATATCTTCCCATACACCACTGCGTCATTCGTTTTGGATCTGTGTGTCACCCTTGACGGTTTTTGTTTGGTCGTTAGGTTCAAAAATTAAACTTCATGGGATATATCAGGCTTTTCTTAAGCGAAATTAATTGTGAAAAAGCTACATTAATAAAGACATATATTTGTTCATAAAGAACTTTAAAATTGAAATGCTAAGCTTATTACCTAGTGTATTTACAAATCTGCATCGTAATTCACATCTCATGCGGCATGGATGATGTTCTTAAATGAGCTCGAAGCTTCAGCCGCTAACTCCTAAGCTCCTACTGTAACAACCTCTCAGCTCTCCGTTGTAGCCAAGAATGTTCAACTGCCACCGCTCAAGAGTTAGCTAGTAAGATAATTTTCCTGTATATTTTCAAATTTAGAATTTTAAATTGCTTTCCCATTCAAAATGCGAGGAATAGTCACATTCTGGGCTACCCTGGGTTCCACAGCCTCAAATAGGGTTGGGCGAAACAAGAGAAAGAAAGGAAAAAAGTAAGAAAAATAGAGGTTGGCTACTGATTTGCCCAGAGCCTCTATTTTTCTCAATTTTTTCCTTTCTTTCTTTTGTTTAGCTCAACCTTATTTGAGGATCTGGAACCCAGGGTAATTCTGGGCTGGATCCGTCGCTGAGTAGATACAGTACCGCAAGCTTTTCAACTGGCACGGAATAGCTCTGGAACGAGATTGGTGTAAAAACACCCAGTAACCTAGACTTACATGAGTAGTAGCTGTTGCTATTGAATTGAATTGCAGGACGCTAACCCAGTCTGGCATGGTTTTGTACCGGTATCAAAACTGGCGGTGTAGGGTGGTACCAATATTGTTGGGTGTATTACCCCCGTCCTCCTGCAAGCCTTAGTATCTTATATTCTCTTGTTTTGTTGGCCTAGGCCATTCGTTTGTAGTCTATATAATATCAAGTCACCATAAAGGAATCTCTCTTCGAGTGTACCTTCGGTAACAATATAGTGCAAACGAGGTAGAGCAAAAAATAACATATCAATTCATTTTAATGTAAGAAAAGCAAAAAATACGGACTTGGGAAGCAATTCTACCTATAAGCAGTGGAAATGATCCCCGAGAAAGACGGTACATCCACGTCTGGGAAAGAGCCTATACTGAGTGTTCCCTCTTACCTTAACATCATCCGTGCGGCGCATCGTAGTTAAGCTTACACTAAACATTACACAGACATACTCAGGAGACAAGGTGCTGCTTCAGAGATGCTCTTGTTAGTCCCCAAAACTTCGACGGCGTTAGTCCTTTATTGCATGCGGTGAATCTCCAACCCATGTGTATAGAACATGAAGAACATTCAGCAATAGTCCAAGCATACCTAAAAATACGACAAAACCCCAAATCATCATCACATTTTACATGAAACACACAGGCACTGGTTGTCTTGCCAAACCTTGGTTTATTTTCAGTCTACGATCACAATACACCGATTTTATGCCTGCCGTCCACGTGAACTAGCTACAGAAGCTGCAGAGAACCATATTCGCATTTTCATACTGTTGTACAACAATGATGCGAAAAAGATATGCTTTTTCCGTGTACATACATTTTTCATTTTTTTTTTTTTTTTTTTTTTTTTTCATTTATTATTATTTGTACACAAATTAACCCTTTCAGCATAAAATTACTAACAATACCTGATAAATCTAATTACAATATATAATTCCTAAAATATGGCTTAAAAAAAGGAAAAATTTGCGCCTATTAAACTAATCTGTATTGCTGATCTTCCAAGGAGTTGTGTTTGCATGGTCTAGCTCCTTAGATGCGTTTTTAGTTGCTTTTTGAAACGATCTAGTGTAGGTAGCTCACGAATTTCAACAGGTGTATCATTCCACGTTTTGAGAGCTGCGTAATGAAAGCCTTTCTTCGCAAATTCAGTTTTGTATCTAGGGATCTGGAGATCTTTACAATGCCTCGTTCTGTAGGTCGAGTGTAAAGATCTCGGTTGGTATTTGTCCCATAGGCTCTCGGGGCATAGTTTGTTGATGATCTTGTAGGTCATGACATTCCTATCATAACGGAATAGGTTTTCTACGTTAATCCAGGAAGTCGACCACTTATCTTTTATTCTTGCACTATTTATTATTGAATAAGCCCTATCTTGAAGTTTTTGAAGAGTAGCTATTTTCGTTTTGATAAACTACCCCAAATAACATCAGCGTAACGCAGGTGACTCTCAACCAATGAGTAGTATACATTACACATTTGAGATTGTGGAATGATATTTTCAATTTTTTAGGGCTGCAAGACCTCCGCTCACTTTGCCTTTGGTGCGCTGAAACTGTTCGTCCCAGTTTAGTTTCTCATCTACTATCACTCCAAGGGATTTTACTTTATCGACTCTTTTTATATTGGAGTTGTCGAGTTTCAGAACCTCTGGCAGGTCAAGATTTCTGGTTTTAGGCGGATGCCCTATAACCATGAATTCTGTCTTTTCCGGATTGGGGCTTAGTTTATTTACCCTCATCCACTCAGACAGATTGGAAAGCTCTTGATGTGCGTCTTCAATAAGTTTCGCTACATCATTAGATGCAATCGTTATACTGGTATCGTCAGCATAGATATTAGCCCTAGAAAGTTTAAGACACTTTTCTAGATCATTTAAGTAAACGATAAAAGAAGAGGCCCTAAACAAGAACCTTGTGGAATGCCGCAGGTTATGCTTCTGGCTTTTGTTTGCTGACCGTTAAGAGAGCAGAATTGTTTTCTTTCATTTAAGTAAGAATTGAACCAATCCCCAGCTTTCCTCTAATTCCGTATGAATACATTTTCCTGATCAGTATATCATGATCGACTGTATCGAAGGCTTTCTTAAGATCGAGAAAATAGTTAGATTTACGTTGCTGCTATCAATATTTTCATACCAGTAGTCAGTGCTGCTTATAAGAGATGTTACCGTAGAGTATAACTTGCGGAATGCTGCTTGGTTGCAAGAAATACTATCATTTGCTTTGAGAAACTCGAACAGCTGATCGTGAGCAAGCCGTTCTAGCATTTTCGAAAAAACTGAGATTACCGAAATAGGTCTGTAATTATTTAGGTCAGTTTTGGGGCCTGACTTATAAATTGGAGTGACTCTTGCTAATTTCCAAATGTCAGGGAAGATGCCGTTTTCGAGTGATGAGTTATAAATCAGCAAAAGTGGTTCAGCGATAAATTCGCACGCGTCTTTTACCAAAGTTACGGTGATTTTGTCGGGACCAGACGCTTTTCCGTTCTTGAGCTGATTTATAGCATTCACCACATATTGCTTGTCTATTGTTCTAAGTAGGAATTCATTGTTTACTGGTGTGATATGTTGCAAGCAGTTATCACCTGGTCTCGTTTTTATGCTACTTGCGAGCTTTGGTCCAACCGAGACAAAGTGATAATTTATCGCTTCAAGTACGTCATTTTCTTTTGTCAATGTTTTACCATCAACCTCTAGACTTGGAATCGTCGTCGACTTTGTATTTTTATCCAAGACTCGATTGATCGTTTTCCACATTTTCTTTGAATCCCCTTTATTTTTCTCTATTAACCCTTTGTAATAATCCTGGATGGAACACTTAATTTCTTTAGTTACTTGATTCCGCTGCTTGGTATAGGCAGGCCATAGTTCCGGAGATATTTTCGCTAATTTTTTTAGTTTGTCCCTAGTTTCCATCGATTTCCTGAGATTTGGGGTTAACCAAGGAGCAAACTCTGATCGTACTCTCCTTTTTCTAATGGGAGCATGTGTACTCAAAATCGATTCGAAAATCTCCTGAAATGTAGCAGCCATAGCAGATGGATTATTCGCAAAAGGGGTAAGAATGGTTTCCCAATCTACTTGCTGTAGGTCCTGCTGGAAAAGTGCCCTGTCGTACTTTTTCATTGTACGCGATTCGACTATTTTGGCTTCGTGCCTTTTTATTTAGTCGCCATGCATTTATTTTTCTTATGCCATACACCAAGTAGTGGTCCACCATTCCAGTTTCTAGAACATTGGTCTCTAATATATATTTGGGGCTCGAGGTAGAGAAATGGTCTATAAGTGATTTGCTTATTCTTTGTTCACCTTGTTCGGTTGTTGTTATAGCGACTCTTGTGTATTGTTTAATCAATTGTTCTAATTGGAATTCAGAATAGACATGTTTCAATTGTTTTGTATTAGCATTTGCACTATTCTTAAAATCACAGTTAGTGTCGCCAACTAGAATAATTTCTTTTCCTGCTTTATCGAGTTCCCTAATTGTTCCTCTAAGGCCCTCAAATGCTACGTCATCAACCCCAGCAGTTGGTAGCGGATAGGCAGCATATGTGAACAGCATATAGGCAGCATAGCATCGCGGATAGGCAGCATATGTGAACACTTATGGCGCAGACAGCCTGCGATTAGGTTTGCTACATCGCTACGTATGAGTACCAAGCTGAAGAGAAATACTATACTTACCCTGGAAACCAACTATTTTCAGGAGATGGCGATCCACGCAGATTTAATCCAGCTGCTTTGTAAAATGTCACAGTTTCATGAACATATCCACCAGGGTTTACGTAGGCACCAAGAGGTCCTTTCACCGACATGCTAGAATTATCGAGAAATAACAATCACAGTCAAATCTAGTGAGACACCAATCCGTTGTGACATCATAGGTACAAGTATCTCCCTTATCTATCAAATTTAACACCCCACTTATATTCGCTGCTTCAATTTTACATGCAAGAAACAGAGTCCAGAAAAGTGCTCGACCTTCCTCCAGACAAAAATAACCCTAGCTGAAAACCTTCCTCACTGAACAATGAAGAATGAAAAATAGGCGTGCTTGGGGTGCGTACTTCTGTTCTAATTGGCCTTCCTCCGGTCAATGACCGTGCGACCGTAACTTTTTCCTGGCTTTGGGCCAAGAAATCTCTGCGTACCCGCTAAAACAAGTCATCGCACACCCTTTAAGTTTCACACAGCCGTTGAAGTTTTATTCTTATTCTCACTGGCACTGGAGGCCAAAAAGATGCAAAGATTTTGAAATTTTAAAAAATATCGTGTTACCAATAAAGATTATTTCTGCTCGTCATGCAATGTTTCGTGAAGTGGCCAAAAGTTGAAACATTTCTTGACAAGCGTATTTCAAATGTTTGACAAAAATATTGATCTTTTAGCAAGGGTAAAAAGCCTCAACGCTACTGTATACGGTTCACAAAAAGTAGCAATCTCTTAAAACTGAGAAAATATAAAAAATTGAAAAAATATTAACTAAAAATACCTGAAAAGTTCGTTTTTATTCGTGATATAATTTCCACACTCGGCGCAGTAAAGTTTTGAATACTAGAGAAACAAGAAATTCAATTTCATATTTTGAAAAAATAAAGATCTAATTTACGAATTTAGGTTACACATTATATTTCCTTTTCAGATGTTTAAATGAATTCTGTATTACTACACGTTTTATTTTTATAAGAAATCTGCAGTCTGATTAACAGACGAAATAGTAAAAGTATGAAAGTACCTTTTTCATTATATCAAGTTGCTTTCGGAGTCGTACAGTGCTGCAATCGATTTCAAGTAACGAGTGACGAAGCGTATCATCGAGTGGTAAATTAGCAGTAAGCCAATGCGAAAATTCTGAAAAGAGATATTTCAATTAATAGCCTTGCTAGTTATATAGTTAGTTAGTTAGTTAGTTAGCTAGTTAGTTAGTTGGTTGGTTAGTTAGTTGGTTAGTTAGTTAGTTGGTTAGTTAATCAGTTAGTTCATTCATTCGTTCGTTATTTAAAAAGTTGATTAGTTAGTAAGTTAGCTAGTTGGTTAGTTAGTCAGTCAGGTAGTCAATTAGTAAGTTAGTTAGTTAGTAATTGGTTAGTTAGTTAGTTGGTTAGTTAGTTAGTTGATTAGTTAGCTAGTTAGTTAGTTAGTTAGTTAGATAGTTAATTAGTTTAGTAGTTAGCTAGTTAGTTAGTTTGTTAGTTGGTTAATTGGTTAGCTAGTTAGTTTTACTAGTTGGTTAGTTGGTTGGTTGGCTAGTTGGTTAGTTAGTTATTTAGTTAGTTAGTTGATTAGTTGGTTGGTTAGTTGGAAAGTTGGCTAAATGGTTAGTTAGTTCGTTAGTTAGCTAGTTAGTTAGTTAGTGAGTAAGTAAGTAAGTTAATTACTTAGTTTGTTAATTAATTGGTTCGTTGGTTAGTAAGTTAATTAGTAAGTTACTGACTTAGTTAGTCAGTTAGTCAGTTAGTAAGTTAGTTAGTTAGTTAGTTAGTTAGTTAGTTAGTTAGTTAGTTAGTTAGTTAGTTAGTTAGTTAGTTAGTTAGTTAGTAAGTTAGTTAGTTAGTTGGTTGGTTAGTCAGTTAGTTAAATAGATAGTCTTCATGACAGCTTTCGAAGCAAAAAGTTGGAGCGAATGCATTAAAGACAAGTCTTGCAGATGCAAGAAAGTTACTGCTTGATACGTCCATCAAAAGGACACCGTTTATTAATAGTTAGTTAGTTAGCTTCGTAGTTTGCTAGTTTGTTAGTTTGTAAGCATGTTAGCTGGTTAGTTTGTTACTTTTTAGCTTGATAAATTTTTAGTTTGCTAGTATGTTAGTCTGCTAGCTTGTTAGTTGGTCGGTTGTTTACTTGGTTAGTTACCTGGTTAGTAAAGTTATACGGCTAGTTAGTTAGTGTGTTAGCAAATTAGTTTCCCTTTTCAAATATTCAGTTAAACGTTGCCTGATGATTGAGAAAGTCTGATATATTTTGTTATCATCAAATTTGCTTTCTCAAAGATTTTATAGGTTGATTTCATAAAAAATGAGTATTTTATTAAATGAATTCGTAAATTTAAAAGTTACCATTGGGGTCTGTTGGTAAACTTTTCACTTCCAAATTCTTGTTCCAACTTCTAATTTCGTCGATTAGAAGATCCATAAGCAGAAACTGCAAAACATTTTATAACAAAAATAACGTAACTTAAAATAACATAACATAACATAACAATATGACATAGCATAACATGACCTTTAAGACCTGCTTAAAAGATGAAGGTAAAGGTGTATTAAGTGCCATTCGCTAAGTTCTCAGTAGACAAATCAAAGAGACGTTGAGCCTTGCTGTGATGCTACCGTGGAAAAGGCTGGGACCTCACTGAGCTCCTGAGGTCAAGAGCTAGAGAGATTTTACCATGACTGACAACCTTCATAAGCTATCAGACCTCTGCTGTTTTATCTGTTTAGGAATACAGACAAAATTCTCTCAAAACCACTTTTTGACAAATAAAAAGGCAAGAAAAAGATTACTTACGGGGTTGTACTGCTGATAGACCCAGAATGGAAAAGCACTAAGGCTAGTCCGAGCTGTCTGAAAGAATGGAAAGACGGTTATTGACATGAAAATCACAGTCCTTGCTAATTGATTTCTTCGTTAGGGCGCGAGGGCAAACACACAGTAAGGAAAAAAAAGGAAATGGAACGAAGGCACGAGTGAACTCATCTGATAAGGGCACAAATGCATGAAAGAAAACGGCCCGGGGAAAAGTAGACATGAGGACATGAATATGCAAGGACATGAAGGCACGTACGGAAAAAAGCACGTAGGCACGGAGGAAGTCATCTCACTAAGGCACGGCGACACCTGAGGCCCGCGATTTCGTTCACAAAGTGTGCTGAAAGAGTTTTCCACTTTGATAGCCATTTGATAGATTTTCGAGTTTTGTAAGACTGAGAGACTGTTTATCCTACCTTAAGACAAGTTTTTGGAAAATATTCTTGACTTCTTTGTACTCCTTTCGTCCATTTTGGGTTGGTAGCTTGCATGTGTTCTTGTGAAGTTTTACTAGATAGAAAATTTGGTTTTCTTTTGTAATTGCAAAGAAGACAGTCACTTGGTAGTGCTGGCAGATTCACGTCCTCAAGAATCTTAACTTCACCCATCATGACGCTGAAATGATCAAACACCAGAGTTAATCAAGGACTACAGAAGAATCCTATATGAGCTACATAAATATATTTATAAAAGAAATGGAGGCAGATAAGATAAGTCACCAACATCAGAGGCATCAGTAGAGGCTATGGCCATAGGAAGACGAAGATGATGGTGTTAAAAGAAATAAAAAGAAAGCCATAAATTTAGACAAGTTTCAAATGAAGCTATTATGGACCAGCTTAGAGAAGCAAGCCTTGGAGGCGCAGATCCCCTTCACGGCGCAGAAACTGACTGCAGTTAAACTTGGGGATCGCTTTCCCCGGCGCCGGCGGATTCCGCCGTCCTTCTGAATGGTGTGCGCCGCTTCAGACCTCTTTAAAAAATCTCTTTAAAAAAATGTAGGTAGTGCATTGTAAATTGTAAATAGTAATAGCGGAAAAGCCAACGTGGAGTGAAAAGATCAAGTGAAAAATCCAGCGAAAGATCGAGTGAAAAATCGAGCGAACGTACATGAATGGCGAAACGATGCAAAACTCGATTTTTCACTCGATCTTTTCGCTCGATTATTCACTTGATCTTTTGCAACTTCCCACAGAAAGACATTCAACTCACTCGACAAGGTGGCCAAACGATTCGCTTATCAATCGACAACACCTTTTCCAACTTTTTTATCGAGATCAAACTTCACTCAACATCACTCGATGCCATTCGACTCGCTCGACAAGGTGGTCAAACGAGTCGATTTTTCACTCTGTTTCTTGTCCAGCAAAAAATAGAGTAAAAAATCGAGACCTTTGACGGGGGCTTTTAAGTAGCTCTCTTGGCTATCTTTTTTAAAGTAGCCTAAGAAAAATAACATTTATGTATCAGAAAGTCGAAAGAAAAGCAAGGATTGATGATTTACCCATCAAGTTGGCGTTTGTAATCTAGAAGTTTGAATCTCTGTCTTCCTTCAGCCTTTACTCTAATAGTTGTAATGCCATATTCAGTTTCTTCTTTCGTTGAAAACACTTCAGCTGTTGTGCCAAACTTTGCAAGTTCAGGCCTTAACAAATGTCGTCTATCTTGACTACAAAGAAAAACAAAAGCAGACGCTATTACAGTACGGTAGCTATCAAACGAATCTATTTTTGCGTAAGGTTTGAATAAAGCCTACAAGAACATCATTTTTCGAAGAGAAAGCAAATTCTCTGCTTTAGCATCCCATCAGATGCTGCTGCGATAAAAAGAAGAAATTTCAAGCAGTTTTGTAGCAAAGCCTGTGGTAGTCAAATGTTTCTGGAACGGATTAGAACTGATCCAGTTTCTCTCGTGTAACCGGGTCTTTGCCCCAGTGTTTCCAGTGGGACAAATATGCTAATTTGGCAAACAAACTAGACTCTTACGAAAAATATTCAGATTTTCAAATTTATTAACAAATGCAGTAAATTCTATGGTGTTATAACAAATACCTTAAATTCAGCAAGCCAAATGTTCTGTCCGCCTGTAGCACTTTTTTCATCATTGATACTGACTGTTGGAAAAACAATTGAAACAAAGTAGTAATTAAAATTAGCACTATTCCTCTATTTTTAATTTTATTTAGTTCCGTAAAGGACAAACGTTGAATAGCCAAGGGTTCAGGATTTATTCTGCCAAAAAATGTATCAAAACATCCATTTTTGCATTTGTGCTTTAAGGAGTGGGAAATGAAAGGAAAAACTGTCATAGGAAGAAACTTTTGTATTTTTTGCATTTATGACCCAAATTCAGCTCTTTTTCTTTGATTCTCTTGAAGTTAGAAAATGATCCATCTCTTTCCAGGCATATTGAAAACAAGATTGCAAGTTTTTATTAAACCCGCCTCTCTTACCCCTCTCACTGGTAGCCCGCTCTAAATTCTAAGACTGAAAACATAGATCCATATTGGGATACAGTATTAGAGAAAATATGGTTTGTTTGAAAACGTTGCTGCATGTTATTGAAAACTTGAAGTTCTGTATGATTCAAAGAAGGTACTACAAAAATTTTTCTCTTTACCTGTTGATTGAATATATGCAATGGAAGAATTTGACCAGGGACTAGAATTACACCAGGTAATAGCAACAGCGGCATTCTGATAATCTCATCTGCATCATGAATCGTTCTTCCATGTAATTCTTCCATCCAAGTCAGCCCACCACCAAGTCAGCCCATCCCTATCAATCCCATATTTACTAGTTATTTTTGTCACATGTTGGGATATTGGGGCTCCCCTGCTTTAACAGTGCACATGTTTCAAATTTATTACATTTTAGTGGGCTGACTCGTTATATGCTAACAGGCCAACTTGTCTAACACATTGTGGGCTGACTTTGTTGTGGGCCAACTTGTCCTGTTACCATAAAGTCATGGCAACTAGGGACCCGGTCTACAGAGTGCACACTGTTTCAATGAGATCTCACTGATGCTATGCTAACTGCTGGTGCCTATAAACCCATAAAAACTAAATTAAAATACTTATATGATAGAAAAATAAACCTGGTGGATGTAAGTTATACTCTGGGTCATGATCAAGTACCATCCATCCATTCAATTCTTCTATAACTTCTTCTTCTTCCGATGACGCAGAGTCATCCACTTCTTCTTCGTCGGCCATGTTTTTATTTTTTCTAAAAGAAAACATTGGTCAAACATGAAGTACTTCCACTTGCCCGATGTTGATGTTCAATGACGTCATGATGACGTCGAAAAAGCGTTTTGCCCTTTTCGGACTTTTCGAGGTGTGAGGTGAGAATTAGTAATAAGCATGGTCAATGAAAAAGCATGTTTTTGAAAATAAAGAAACTCCAAAAACTATGCTGTAACTGAGCACTGACTCGGAAAGATGACCAGACTTGCTGCATCGTCTGAATTTTCAAATTTTGGGAAGGGCTCCGTCGTTTTCTTTTAAGAAAGACAAAGTGCGTGTTTTCGCGTCTGGAATGGGAAGCCTCCGAAGTTGACTTTTTCTAAAATTCAGAAGGTAAAAGCTCCAAACGAATTTTGCAAATTTAAGAATAAAGAGGATTGTGAAAAACACATAGAAATACATCCACAACTCTATTACAATATGCTTGCGCAGCCTGGGTTTGCTTGTAAATTCCAATCTTGCACTTGCATGCGAACATTTCAACAGAGTTTTCAATGCAAAATGCAACATGCAACATGCAACTGTCAATCAATGAATTGTTACATTGTAATGGTTTCCATATTTACGCATTACGTCACAATCAATTTCCCCGTTCCGTCTTGTAATGAAAGGTAACTTTTGAAATAACATAAGAATCGATGAATAATTATAGAAAGGAGAGCTGTAATTGTGTCTAAATAAATGTATCTAAAATGAATAGGCCCCGTTCATTGTTATCAGGGCACGGCTCTGGATATTCTAGTCAAACGGAAATTTTACAAGAAAGTCAACAAAGTACTGAATTCTACACAGAAGATGACGATGGCAGTTCGGTTCAAAGCTCCGTCAGACTGACAAAGGTTAGGCTTCAGATCTTGTGTTTTTCAATTCACCTCAAAGTTAAATTTCGACTTAGGTAAATGCCTGGCTAAACTAGGAGACATGTCGGGCGCGACATTGATGCCCCCTCGGTGTCTCCCTGTTTAGCCACCTCGGAAACTTTGTAGTGCGCTAAAAGTCTCCTATAGTTTAGCCACAGCTTAAAATGAAGAATTAGGTAAAACGTATTACGACCATGTGACATGAGACCAGTCTTCCATGTGTAAACCGCGACGAACAATGTAATGTAAAGGATTGAAGACCAGATCCTGACTGCAGTTCCAACCCACCGCCTTTTCCGATCCCTGGGCACCTAAGAGTACATCCCTGTCTATTGCAATATTATATATTCAATAAAGCAATTGACAAAATAGCAATATGGTGTTATTTTACTCCATGCAGGGAAGAGCAGAATCTCCTGCAAAAAATAAAGGGAAACTCGAAGATCAGATGAACCATGATAATCTTCAAATGTTACAGCAGATATTTGAAGTAAGTTTATTCACATTAAGCGTTTGTTATTATTTATGTTATACTTTTTGGTACTTGTAGAAAATACTTTCTTATGGTAGACTCACTACATAAGCCTTATCACTTCGCAGGATCTTCTTATTATTGTTTTTATAATCGTTCCATTCCAGATCAAATTAAAAGTCCGGGAGCGTAAACTAGAGACACATATGTAGTAAGTCTAATTGATCCTTCCTCTTTTAGCATGCAGACGAAGACTGTGGAGGAGGGTTGGACATTGAAGAGTTTGGCAAGGCAATGAAAATGGCATTTCAACATGAAGAGGTAATTTGAAATCATAGAATGAACACATGGTCAATAAAAGTAACAGGTTGAATATTCACTGTCTTTTTTGTCTCAGTTAGGGTGAACTGAAAATACGAACGGTGCATCTTCAACAATCAGAAGGCCCTTGTATTATTAGCCTTCTCTTGCTCGTGCCACCTTATTAACTCTTCATTCCTTACAGCACAGTAGTAAATACAGTTCAAATGTAATAGAGAAGAAGTAGCATCTCTCATTTCCTCTTCTTTGACAATGGACAGACATTTTTCTAATAAGAAACGTGACTAAGGGTCAGCCCTCAAAATTGCTTAAAACATCTAGCACTTTGGCCCTTCCCTTTTTTTAATAAGCAACTTGACTTTCGTCCAGCCCTCAAAGTTGCTTAAAATTTTAGACATTTCAGCCTCAAAGTTGCTTAAACGTTGCTTAACATTTTTTGTACTTACTAACCACCCCTGACTTCGCGGGTCAACATGGTCATCTGTTAGGCCTACAACATGACTTTTGGGAGACAGTACGTGGAAGAACGTTAGCTAACGAACTTCAACATGTAAAACACGAGAACGAAGAACAATTTCCTAACACAAGAAAGAGAATAAGATTGATTGTTTGACTTCTTAGTTGCTTACAGTAATTCAGCTGAGCCCTCAAGTTACTTAATGTTAAGGTCAGTTCAGCCCTAGTTGCTTATTGAGCGGTTGCTTACTAAAAAGAAAGTGTACACGCACAAGCCAAAATGTCAAATTTTTTAGCTCTTGAAACGTTAGTTGCAATTTACAAGGGTTACCGAGTGATTCGAACCAAAGAAGTCAGCAAAAGCAAAATATACCTTGCTTGCTTGTTAAAAAAATGTTCTACTTCAATGTCGAGGATCTCTTGAGAATCTCCAACTGCAATAACGCTGAGAACGTTTGAAAGTGTATGTGAAAAATAATGTTTAACGGGGAGGATTGTCAGATTACGATTTTTATCTCATAATTATTACTTTGCAGCTCGATGACAACCAACTGAATATGCTGTTCATGAAAGTGGATACAAATTGTGATGGAACAGTCGACTGGGTAATTTAAAGATTTCAAAATTGATAAAACTCATCAAAACCTAACCTCACGTCTCAAAGAAGCGATGCATTTTCCATTAAACAGGAGGATTTGTAGGAGCTCTGAAAAAAATAGGAAATCGTAAAACTTTTTTACATAAATTTAAGGGAGTTATGGGGAGGTAATAGCCTCTTGAAATAGTAGAACCATTATTATCGATCTTATCAACATTATTGAAAGATCTCTGAAAATCCTCAATAAGCTACCATTAGATCTGCGTAGAAGTTCCACTAAGATCCATCTAATAGGTAAAGTAACGAGGCACTTGAAGAAATATCTTTCAGAATAATTTCTGGCTATTCAAACTAAATTAGCATTAGCATTCCAATTAGCTATCCAAAAGGCATTCTTGAATTTGTTTTCAAAGGAAGAGTTCTGCGACTACATGCTCTTAGAAAATCAGCAGAAAGATAGCATGAGCAGAGATGTTAATGAGGTAAAAACTGGTTGCTAATCTTCTTCCTTTGGTCCTTTTCTTCTTTGTCTATTCGTCGATGTTGTATGAATCATCTTATTCCTGTCGATAATCTTTCTCTTCTTCATTCAGGCAGTCACAACACTGATTAACAATCAGTCTTCTTTCAATACATATCTGAATTCTGTCTACATTGTTTACCTTCGTCTGGTTGTAATTCGTTGGGATCTTCTTCCATCTATGATTCTTCCATCTTCTTCCATTCCATCTTTCTTCTTCTTCTTTCATGATTTTCTTCTTTCAATAATGTTATCTCCTTCTCCATTTGTTCATTTCATCTTCTTCTATCTTTCGTTGCTATTTGGCTAATCTAAGTCTTCTTACTTCTGTCTATGATGTTAATCTTCTCTTATCTTTCGTTGTTAACTAGCTTCTTCTTTTTATCGAAAAGTCTTCCTTCTTCAATTTACCAATAACTTCTTCTTCTCTCTTTTTCTTTTTTCTCTTTGCTCGTATTGTTCTTCCTTCTGCAGATCATGACTATCTTTCTTTCTTCTGTCCATAAGTTACTAACCTGCTATCTGTCGATTTTACTAAGCTTCTTCCATGATGTACAACTTTTTATTCAGTAATTTAAACTTATCTTCTAAATTCTATTCTGGCGTTAACGGTCATCCTCTCCTTTTCTATCCATAATTGGGTATCTTCTTCTGCGTTTTGTTTAACCAAGTCTAAACTCTTCCTTTTGATGGTTATTTTAACTTTCTGCTTGCTGCGGCAAGTGCTCTTTCTTCTGTCGACCTATTCTTTTTGTTGTCTGTTTTAGTTGTTTTGTACGTTTGTATCAGTTTTTGTCAAAATGTTTTCTCCTTCTTGGACAATCTTAATCAATTTCATTCAGTCGACCATCATACTATTTGTCGATACTGTATTTCAATTCTATATCTTCTTGACTTCTTCAAGTTTACCACTTTGAAATCTTTCATATTTACAGCTTCCGTTTCCCAATCTCGCAAGGTCGATTGTGAGGTAAGAAAAAAATTATCTTTTATTAGATGTTCCTGTTATGATGAGTTTATGGAATGTGCCTCACTACTGAAAAACACATCATCATTTTTAAAGTACTCATTCCTGTTCTTGTTAGTATTTGTAAAATACAGTGGATTTTGTGTGTATGTCTTAACTGGTGAAAAAATATGTTATAGATTCATGAAGAAATGGCACATAGGAGCAAAATTCCCCAAGGCTTAAATTGTTTTATTCTCATTAACTACTTTGGGCTTTCATATGTATTGGAAAGATCGCAATGATCTAGAGCCTTCTAAGCTAGCTAACTCAAAATACATCAACAGTAAATAAGGGCAACTTGAAGGGTGTAAAATTCTATAATTTTGGTTCTACCACATCTTTAACAACATTTCTCAAAATTTCACTTTCAGTCCCCATCACGACACCTTGATCAGCTTGACGTATTTGCCATCTCTTGGAGTGAGTCATGGTAATGCTAATTTGGCAGATGATTTGGACTCAGGCAATGGTCGATACATATCATGCAGTAAAGATGGAATGCTGATTTTCTGGAATTTGGAATTTCAGCCTCAAAGAACAATACTAGTAAGAATAAGACCTTGGCCAAACGATCAAACATTGTTTTGCATGCAGATTACAAACGTAGAACGAACAATGTTTGATCATTTGGTCAAGGTCCTGGCCAAACGATCAAACATTGTTGGTCCAACATTTGAAATTCGCTTGACAAGCAAATTGTTTAGCCGTTTGGCCACGTCCAAAAGCATTGCTTGTCCAACTTTTTTGTTTGCATTAAAAACAAAAAATGTTTTTGGACTTTTTCAAAAACATCACGCCACAAATTCTGTTACTTTTACTTGTCAAGCAATGTTTTTGGACACCGCCAAACGGCCTCAAAGAACAATACTAGTATGACTATAGGGCTATGGCCAGACAATCAAACTTTCAGATTTTCGCCATCTATATTTGGAAGCAGGTAATGCAAATTACCCTTCAATCGGCTATATCTCTGTCAATAATTATCACATATAAAAGAAATATATATGGTTGGACTTCTCTTGGGGAGAGCTATCATTTGATATATCATTTGAATGTTTTTGACATTGTTGGCAAATTTTGTCACTTGTCACGTGATCAATTTAATTAATGTTGTTAATTAGCCTAATTAGCAATTTTTTTTAATTTTTGGATTGAGTCATGCATAACGCAGTGTAAACTATGCTTTTGAAGATTTTTACTGAAAATAAAGCTTGTTATATACGTTTTCCAAAATGCTGAGTAAGCAAAAAAATTTTTCCTCATCATAAACGCTTATAAAAGTTGACAAGAAACAGCAATTAGCTGATAATTAGCTTAAATGATAGAAAAAGTTTACTTTCTATAGAGATTTTAACATTTACAGTGCCTTTTACCTATTTTAGTCTGATTTAGCTTGATTTTCGGCAACGTAGATGAAATAGTCATAATTTCACATTCTAAACGGTCGCTAGGCAACGTGTCACGTGACTAATTAGCAAACAATAGTGTTAATTAGCTGCAATTGGGTACTTGCACATGTCTACTAAGATTCATCTTAATCAGACAAATAGCAGCTGAGATAACTAGGGGGGGGCGAAAAACGCCCCCCCCCCCATACTTAAAGAGGCAAAAAATAGCCCATACCAAATAGGGTTAAAGAAGGCGCTTGGTTGACTACCAAGCTATCTGAACAAGGACAAAATTTTAAGAGGAACAGGAAGTTTACCATAAGATTATTCAACATCATACGATATTGTAACAAAAAAAACAAAGCTACTAATTCGTTGGTTATATTCATCTTAGATTGGCGAATTGAACGCATCTGCCAACAAAACAAGGCCTATCTGGGTAACAAGCGTTGTCAGTCTTGCAAACGTGAAGAAGGTAGCAGTGTCGACAACAGAACGCGACATTTGTAAGTAGTAACGTCCAGGATAAGTGCAAACATTCCAGTTCTTGATAAATGAGATACATTTTAATTCAATAAACTAGAGAAATAAGAGTATTTTTTTCTATTTGCTTACGTTGTTATGCGTTGTAGCAAGTGTTAAGTCAAGCAAATACTTCCTAAATAATTATCTACATGTTTCAGCCATCTTTGACTGTTCTGGAAATAATTTCGATAAACAATACATGATAACGGGACTGGATCATAGTGTTGTATCAATGGATTATTGGTTAGTAGCAGATTTTTCGAAGTAGAATAGTACGATAATTCTTTGTATTGCAGCAAAATGTGACAAAGCATAGTATGGTTTGGTCAAACAGGTGTATTGAAGCATAAAAGAGTACAGTAAAGTACAATATAGTACAGGAAAGTAAAGTATATAGCAGAGCATAGCAGATCATACAATTGTATGCTTTGGCATGCTGTTGTATCTACGTAATGATATAGGGTAACGACGTAACGTAGCTTTAACATAGTATGGCAGTGTATCGTATTGTATATTATACGGTGTGGTATAGTATGGTATGGCATGATATGGTATGCTTTGGTATGGAATGGAATATAGAATTGAATGGTATGGTAATGTATGATATGGTATGGTATGGTATGGTATGGCATGGTATGGTATGGTATGGTATAGCATGGTATGGCATGGTATAGCATGGTATGGTATGGTATGGTTTGTTATTCTATGGTATTGTATCGTTGTAAGTTATGATATGGTATAGTATGGTATTGTTTGGTACTGTATGGTATGATACGCGGTACGGTACGATACGCATGGTATGGTATGGTATGGTATGGCATATGGTATGGTATGGTATGGTATGGTATGGCATGGTATGGTATGGTATGGTATTTTCTATGGTATGGTTATGGTATGCTGTGGCATCTTGATTATGGTAGAGGATAGCGTTAGTACAGAAAACCAGAGTACAGCATATAGCAAGCAATATCATAATATCACAGTATAATAAAAGTGTGGCGTAGCAAAGCATGTTATATAGTGGGGAATTCAGATTAAAGATAGTGGATAGTGCTGGGTGATATATTCAGCATGGTACAACTTAGAGAATAGCATAGTTTTGTTGTATATTTAATGAAATGGTACAGCCGAATCATTTATTTTACCAAAGGTACAATCCACGCAATTTGAATGAAAGTAAACTTCTACTGGGTGACACTGGTGGTGGAGTATCTTGTATAATTTTTACGGAGGCAACTGTTGGCTTGTTCGATACGAAAATTGGCAAGTTGCATGTCATGTCGAACTGTAAGTACAGACTAAAAATCTATAAAAACTTTTATCTATGAATAAATTGACAACGAGCTCCTTCAAAACCAACTTTATCTGTTAGACAACCCAGATCGTGCAGAAAATTACAGCGAGGATTGGTTCAGAATAATTGGCAAAGCAAGATGTTTGTTTCATTTAGGGGTTTTGGACTCTGAAATCTGTATTCATCAAAGCCAAAAGGTCGGTTATCAGACAGAAGAGTTTGTTTTCTCTCTTGGATACTTAAAAACGATTTTTTTCTGTTTTCAGCATCTTATAGGCAAATCCAGTTTCGAGAGCTTGTAAAAGGCAATAATGCTACAGTAAAAGTTGTTACTTTAAGTGTAAGTACAAATAAAACATTTATTATTTTTTGAGTTGAGTGAAGAAACTTGACGAAAAACATTTATCTAACGGTACACCGACTTTTCACACAGTCAAACAAATTATCCCTAATTTTTCGGGACCAAGCTGTTTTTGTCCATAAATACCGAATGGTCCATAAACGGAGGCTGCTCTTTCGTTTGTTGCTACCCATGGAGGTAAGGATGGGCGCATTCCACTTCCTTTCACTCATCCCTACTTTTTCGTGCTGAGTGCTTAGCAGAGAGGGAAGCGTAACTAATTTTTCGCTTTTGACTTTACATTGATACAAGACTCTACTCTAATTCGGCCAGAGCTTGAATCAAATACATCGCAACACGTGGGCTAATAAAACTAACACCATAGGCCACACGATAGCTTGCGAAAAGAGTGCTTCTCTTTTATGCGAACTTGCGCCTGAGTTTGATGCAGTCGTTGAGGGTTGTTGGTGGTCATTTTCAAACTTCGCTTTGAAATACTGTCAGTGACTATATGGAAACATCAGAAGAAATCTTCTGGTTGCTGAGATAAACTTTGTCAGCAAACATTTCTGATTTCTGTAAACCGTTGCGAACTGAGGCCTCAAGAACGATCAACAGTGCGATTCCGAGCGTCCATTTTATGGGTGTAACGGTAAAACGTTAGCGAACAAGGCCGTCGGTAGCGGGGGGTTTGAGCCCCCAATAATTTTAAAACAATAGTATGATCTCATAAAATCATTACGTTATCAAATACTTTTCAGTTGTTCACCCCCCCCCATAATCTCAGGTTCCTTTCTACAGCCTTGTTAGCGACAGTATAATGGTAGTGAAACGTTACTGTTATTTTTCTGAATCAGGGTCTGCATAATGATTGGGTGCGAAAGGTGAAATACATTCCGAGTTTGCAATGCTTCATATCGTGCTCAAGTACAAGCACTTCATCGTTGTATCTTGGAGACATTCAGAAAAAGAAAATGTAAGCAAATAATATTCGAAAGAATAGTCACATTCATAGTAGTATTAGACATCGAGTGAATGTTGATATTACTTAGCATTCCTAAATCTTGCAAGTCCTGTTTGAATTTTACATGTTTTTCTACTTAATTTCCTATTAAAAATCTCTTATTTTTTCAAGGAAATCGTACTTCAGAGTGAAGAAAGGCATCTATACCTTTGATTACGATAAAGATAACAATGTGATCAGTACGTTTTATATAGTTTTCTTTCCCCTCTTTCTCTTACCAAATACAGATACACCTAAATGATTAGCAACTTGAAGACTTTATAAAATTAAGACTTAAAATCTGACTCCATATGACCTATTCCTAAATTACAACAGTTTTCTATCATTATCAAATGTTCTATATCTAAATGGCGGTATCTGCTTTCTCAGTCACAGGTGGTCCTGATCGAATCATCCGACTTTGGAACCCCTATGTTACAAACAAGGCAACATCAGTAAGTAGAACTTATAAATCGCTAACTAACAAAAAATAAATCACTACAAGCAAAAACGGAAAATCTTGCCCAAAAGCTTGCGCTTCACAACCTTATTCCTTGATCATTTTGCATCTTAAGCCGCTTAGGTCCTTCCCAATCAAACGCGAAACAATGGCTAAACATTTGAGAATTGCGTTAATTTTGAGTTTGACCCTTTTGCCACATCAAAAACACACTGTCTAGCAAGCAGAATATCTTAGCAATACACGTGGAAAGCCCTGCAGAGCCAGACGATCAAAGGGGAGTAGTTTTCTGCCCTTCTCTCAAGTTATAAGTAAGCTCGACGGCACCTCTCAGTAGTCCAACTTTGTCGAATCTTAAGTTACTATTATAGAGAGAGACTTTTGCCTCCAAAGGGGTGCAAATGCATCTCTTCTAATGTCAACGAAAAGCATCGCTTTCACCAACAGTCCACAAACCGAAGCAAGGTCAAAAATTTTGACCAGCAATGTTTTGGAACGTGGCCAATTGGTACAACACTGTTTTTGACAATTACATCACATATTGCATTTTAATGTTTCACAAAAAAGTTTTATCGTTTGGCCAAGAGCATTAAAACCAACCTCGCTTTTGCTAAATGGTGACTTCAATGCTTCAACGTTGCTTTACTTATTTCATTTCTCTATTCTTTTAATTTAGGTATTAAAAGGCCACTTGGCTCCGATTGCTAACGTCATAATGGATGGCGAACACCAGCAAATAATAAGTATTTCAAAAGATAAGGTGAATGTTTCATTGCATTGTTTTAACAGTCGAGTTTAACTCCATGAATTATGGTAGTCCCCATGGTACTCAGAGATGCCCGCCCCAACAAGTCATGATATGACACCCAAGCATCGTGACACAGAATACACTGAATATCCTCCAGGATACTGTAAGTACATCTTACGGATCCATTACTTGGTTACCCTAAAAGAGGTTCAATATTGAGGTTTCAATACCTCGCAGCGACGAGCGACACTTTATAGCTTCCATAGCCGTTTCACTCCAACATATTGACCGCTTCACAAACAACCAGAACGTGAAACTTTGAGCTCAGAAGCATTTTTACCGTTAACCGCCTAGAACTTCGGGGTAAAACCACCAAAAGGTCGAGCTTGTTATTTATGTATAGGAGGCTTCTTATATCTTGAGTTTGTTATATTGAGATAAGACTGTGAATGTGTAACAATTTCACGTCATTTTTTGTCTCATTTGGCTACTTGAATGCTACAGGGGTGGGGGGGGGGGGCGGGGGTACCAAAGTGTATCTTGTTATATTTCGCAAAATTACGAATCACCATGTGAACCAAATAATTGTGATTTCTAGATGATCAAAGTGTGGGATATGAGAGACCAACTATGCATTCAAACAATTCCAAGCAGATTGGTCGACATTGGTAGCATTCCCATAACAACAGCTTATTACAATGCGAAGCAGATGACGCTTTTGATTGGAGGGAACTCGGTTCGTATTATCACAGCATAAGAGTAACATTCATCTTTAGCTAGTTTAAGGCCGTGGGTGAAAAGTGGTGTGATACACTCTGATACTCTAGACAAAGCAACACGCCTTGATAGAAGAAACAGTTGACAAAAATAGAATTTGCATCTTTCAGAACTTGACTGATTTTATCTAAGATTCTACACCGTACGTAGTTGACACTCGAATGAGAGAATATTACATTTTGAAATCAGCCTGTTGAGTGTTGTAACGCTAATGCGTGACCTGACTTTGGTGTAGACTCGGTACACAAGTCCTTAAAAATTTTGCTATTGAACTGAATTGCTGGACCCCAAAACCAACGACTTTCATCGTAAAGCCACCCTCTATGCTTCTTTGATCACGCCTTTTAGCGTCTCCCAGGTTAGCCCTCAATAAAAGGGGAAAAACGTATCTCGTAATATTCAGCCGCTAATACACCTTACTTTAAACCATCGTGACATTTAAAGCTTTCAAGATATTGTTAACATCTCACAAAACATTTCTACTTGTTCTCTCCTATTTTAGATAGCAGTTTTGGAAAAGAAAACGAAAATAGAAAACGCAACTGCTGATGATGAGCAGACAAGTCATTGCAAGCCGTTGTGTGCTGCTTTATATAACGATCTGTTCAATCAGGTAAAGACATGTTGAATGCCTAAGATGTATGTTGCAAGGTGCAATTAATCCTGCAATATGACTGGTAAAGTTATAATAAAGTCTTTATCTGTAACTTACAAGCAAGCAAGCAAAATTTTTATGTTGAAGCAGGTTGGGACTGCATGCAGCTAATGTGATGTGGACATGCAACTTGTGCCCTCAGACTGATATTCTAGAACGAATACCCTGGTACTCATTTACCGACCTCGGAAGGATGACAGCTGCATTGACTAGGCTTGTGTTAACTGGTCCCGACGAGATTTGGCAACACCAACCTTCAGCGACAAAATAGCTGATCGCGACATAATGACTGCTTGATGGTCAGGCAGCTTGTTCTAGGTAACACTGAGAATGCAGTGGCTACATTAAAGGAGAAGGCAGCGTTGCGCAGATATTGTATGCACATTGTAAAGTGTTGCATAGACATCGCATTGACATTGCATAGCGTTGTGAAGATATTGCATAGACATTAAACAGTGCTGCAAGGAAGAATGATTGAAAATGTTTCAGCAAGAATATACAAATTCTACTTCATGCGATTCTTGCAACAACAGGAAAAATAATAAAATAGCTTGCAAAGATAAGTTACAAGAAAGCTTTTACATAAGAGAGTGGGTCCATTTTCTTTATTTCATGCCAAGTAAAATACGTTGCGACCTTACCAATTTTTTCCAAACGGAACAAGGTGTTGTTGCGGTGCTTTCAAGGCATTCGATTACGATTGAGATACCGTGGTTTTGAATCTTGTAGACTTGAATCTCGCGGGGATCATTTTTCTTCTAGATCATACTAGATCAACCTAGATATTTGCTGGACCAAGATATCGCCGACTCAGCATGTCCAACCTTTCGAGGTGGGAGTCTGCAGCTGCACTTCCACACTTATACATATATCATCAGTAATGTTACTATAACTAGAATTTGTGGCAAACTTTACTTTTCATTTAGGTTGTGAGTGCTGATCACGATTCTGTTGTCAATGTTTGGCAGCTAGAAACCGGTGAAAAATCTATCATGCTCAAAGTAGCACCAGATGGAGTCGAAATCACAGCAATCTCATTTGATGAAACCAAAAGGAGGCTGATAACTGGTACAAGAAACGGAGCAGTTAAAGTGTGGAACTTCAACAATGGTGCATGTCTTAGGGAGTTGCAGTCACCCGATAACTGTGAGGTATAATGCAAATTTAATGCTTGATATGACATACATCTATTTATGTTTGAGACATCTATTTATGTTCATGCGTACCATATCTGTCTATGTATACTTAACGTATCTCTTCACATTGCTTATGATTCACTCGTTCGTTTATTGTTCAAAAGATGCTTAAATTTCACACATCAATAAAATGAAACAACAGTGAATTCCTTGCTGATGTTCGAGACTTGTTTGCAGTAGCTATAATTTGCCACATTTCTTTTGATTTAGCTGGTGTCATTTTTTGCCCTTTTCTCACCCAGATAACAGGAATAGTCTGTCCAAAACAGAAAATTGTTTTCGTTGGATGGAACCAGAGAGTCGCCATTTTCAGGTAAGATGAACTTTCACAACCATTAGCTACCCACCTCGAGGACCGTATTTCCTCGATTAAGCGCCCGGGTTGCTTATTTAAGATCCGTCTCAAAGAGGAGCAATTATTTGAAAGTTAACGAATAAACAAAGTCTCTAAAAGTAACTAAGTTTTGCAGCAACTGGCAAAAGTGTCTCGTGATTCATCCAATCAAGAGCTTCCACAGCCATTATTATAGGAGTGCCAGTGACCGACCCGATGGGTTGCACAGTTCAAAGGGGGCCACTTAATCGAGGTGGGGCGCTTATTCGTGGAGATACAGTACATTTTCGTGGCTATAGCTGACTATACCTACTATGACTATAGCTCCGCTATTTTGACATATCAACTGGTGGGACATTGGCGACAGCGTTGAGCTCGTCGGCCGGCTCCAGCACTAACAGAAACGAGGGGCAATTCACTCCTTGAAAATCTTGTACACCTTTGCTGGAAGTCCCATTGTTTTCTCGGAAATCCCTTAAAAGTCCTTTTGTTTTCATGGAAATCTCGTACGCTTTTTGCAGATTGAAATGCCCCTCGAACAGAAACATTGCTTTTTGTCGTTTTGTTCCAGCGGCATTAGTCTAATAGGGGTTTTATACACCGTATAGAAACATTAAGAAAGTGCTGTGGCGTCCTGTTCAATCCAGTTAGCTCATGGAGTCAAAAGCTCAGCGAGGTCGGGGTTCGAGCCCCAACCACGGTAGCGTGACAGACACGGTCGAGGTCTCGATTAGTTAACCTATTACTGGGATCTCAGCGATTGGCGCTAAATACACAATTTCACCTATGAAGTAGTATTAGGGGCACTCAACAAAGAGGGCATCAGGAACGTAGGAAGAATATTGTAAATATAGTTACAGTACTTCTGTTAGTGCATTTTGTATCAAATTCAATTGTACGAAATATCTTATTTCTCTGATCGCAGGGATGTGAGAGGAGCTGAAGAAGAAGAACCGAAAATTATCAAAAATCTTCACAAAGACGACATATTGGAAATCGATGTTTATAATTCAGGCATAGCAACAACTGCAAGTTACGATGGATTGATCAATGTGTGGAGTCTGGAAACTGGTCACGTTTATTGTTCTTTCAATGTCAATAGCGTAAAAGGAAACAAAAAATATCAAGGCAAGTCCATTAAAGGACTAGAGTTGCTCCTCCAAGTCTCAAAGGGTTAGAAGCGTAGCTTTGAAAAGCCATAAACTTAAAACACGGATTGCAGCTTTCCCTAATTGAATAACTGGCCAGAATGCAGGTTAACGGACAGCGCAGCAAGATTGGTGTGTTAGGCCCTCGCCTAACGATCAAACATTGCTGGTCAAACATTTTAAATTTTTGAAAAAGTTAAAAAACATTATTTGCTTGACGCTAACAAAAAATTTTGGACGAGCAATGTTTTTTTGGAAGTGGCCAAACGGTCAAACATTTTGCTTGGCAAGCAGATTTCAAATTTTTGACAGACAATGTTTGATCGTTTGGCCAGGGTCTCACAAATAGGTCTTGGACGAACGATCAAGCATTGATGGTCAAACATTAGAGATATGTTTCACAAGTTGTGTTTGAAAGTTTGGCAGCGTCACAAACACTGCTCGCCAAACGGAATTAGCTTAGCCTTGTCTTTTAATAACCTTAGCAAGCAAAAAATGTTGGACCAGCATGTTTTGCGGGGTGGCCAAACCGCCAAACCACCAAACATTTCATTTGACGGGTAAATGTCTTGACTAACAATGTTTGATAATTTGGTCAGGGCCCTTGCGATAGAACTTCAAACAGCAAATAGCTTTTCTGGTGTAACAGTAGTGTGCAATAAGTTATTGTTTCTGTTACTTTGGGGAGGTAGCCAGAAAATTCACTAGGGTTTCTCTCGGAGTATTCTTACTTGTGGTCTAAGGCAAAACCAGGGAGGGAAAAAGTATAAGCCAAGTTGTTTTTTCCAGGATAGATGAAAATGGAATTTGTGTTAATTTAACTTGCAGATTCATTTCTATTGGTAAAAGAAAATTTATGCTATTGTACCTGCATGTTTGCAAGATTACAATGTCTCTAGAATTACTCAAAACGCTACCTCGATATAGGCCCTCATATTTCTGTTTTAAGTTTAAATGCAATGACCTTTTATTCGTTAGGGTATCTGGCAAACAACGTAAGTTCTGATAATTCATTGCCTGCAATATCAAAAGAGAAACTCAATAATCGCTCTCAGTCTCCGAATCGACCGACGCGGCAAACTACTCCTACAAATAAAACAGATAAGCGAAACGACTCGCCGAAAATGACATCAAAGGAAATACCATGTGAGCAAAAGTCGAAAGAGGATTTGCTGAAGCATGCTAGCCAACATCTTTCTGTTGACAAGGTATATTAACAAAATCTAAATAATCTTTACTTTCGTTTTATTAAAGGAAGAAACTTTCGCCACTCGAAGAAAACGCGAAACTTCGGGATAAACTTTCGCGAATGAGAAAAAACTAAGAAGTTTCACGGAAATAAAACTTTTCGCGTTTACGCAAAATCAAATGAATACGTGGGAGTGAACCTCAGTGAGTTTGAGTAGCATACGTACTGCTTGGGCCTGTCAAAGTCAGCCCTTTACTAACCCTCGTATATTTACTTCAGTGACTGATAGCAAGCGATTGATGGACTGATGTCGCTGGCTATTGCAGCACATTTTGCAAAGCTTAGCGACAGCGAGCGACGCACGGGAACCAAGGCTTCGGTGGGAAACACAATTGAACATGCAATGCAGCCGCATTTTCAACGATAAAACATCAAGACAGTAGAAAAAGAGGAGATTTAGTAAGGTTCTACACTTCCCCTGAGATAAGACAAGAGGCCGCACGCAGGGTATATGATGAAACCGGTGAAACATATTTAATCTTACTATTTGACTCTCTGACACTGTAAACTACGTAACTTGCACGAGAGGTTATTTAGACCCCGTTTACACGGGAACGGATCCGAGAGGTCAGTTCCCAAAATGGTTACGATAGGCTTTCTCGTTTACACGGATACGCATGGATCCGTTCCGTTTTGGGAACTGGATCGTATTTTTTGGGAAGGCTAGAAAAAGCGGATCCATTTGGATCCGTTCCACATTCCGTTCCCATGTAAACGCAATGAAATCGTACCCAGACCTTACCCGAAAGGTGCGGATCTTTTGAAGTCTCAGTTTATCTGCTCTGGGAGGCATTTAATATCGTATTTTCTTTTTGTGACTTACTTGCATCTTTTTTCCTTAGTTTTTACAGGTATTTGAACATTTACTGTCACAGATTCCTTTTCTCTCCTTTCTTCAATTAATTGTTAATAAGAAATCAGCTGCTATACCTCTCCTAAAGCGACTGCACTGCACCCTAGGTCGTTGCACGCGGAGAGGCTTCCCTTACTCAAGATATCTACCATTTTCCAGAAAAACAACACGTCTTTGAAAAGGTCTATTCATGGTTATTCCTTTGGTTACACAAAATATTTAGTAATATATTTAAGCATTTCTTTCCCAGGTACTTTTCTTGAGACATCGAGAACACGACAGAGAAACAGCAACGCTTTTGTCCAGTGCTGGCGGGCAGATCCAAGCCTGGAGTGTGCACGGTGGTGGACTGCTAGGCCAATTTCAAGCCGCAAGAAACTCCGAAGAGTCGGTTCTTGCATTGGTTACGGATGAACGAAATCTCATCTTGATTAGTGGTGACAGTGCTGGATATCTTACGGTATGCTTTCCAAAGCCTATTATATACGGTATACTGTCAAAAAAGCTTTCGATACAGTAGATCATAAACTTCTGCTTGATGATAAGCTTAGTCATTATAGGGTCAGTCGGAAAGGAATCAAAATAGTTCGATTCATATGTATCAAACAGCAAACAGTTTTGCCGGATCAACGGAATCGACTCTGAAATCGGTGAGATCGGTAAAGTTGGAGTGCCCCAAGGCTCACGTCCTTGCCCTTTTCTCTCTCTTTCTTACATAAGCGATCTGCCTTCCATTATTCAGAGGTCGGTTGTATCAGGCTGTACTAGCCTTGCATAAAGACCTATGGATTTGATTCAGCTCAAAGAGGCAATGACAGAAGACATTAAAAGTTTTGAAACTTGGTTAAAGGGAAATAAAAATATCACAACCACCCACTCCATGCTAATGAGTTCAAAACCAAAGAAAAATGCAGTGAAGCAATCCGAAGGAAAACTGGGCCTCAAAATTCCGGAGAAGGGTTGAGAGGTGGTTCAAAAGACAAAGAATCTTGGTGTGCAAGTTGACCAAAACCTTGACTGGAAGTATACCACATGTCTTCAAAAGGTCTCCTAGGCTATTGATCTTCTTAAACATGCAAAACGCATTCCCCTGTGAGAGTTTACCCTTAAAGTGACCACCCAGGGTAATGTATGTGCAGAACAGTGGAGGGTGGGCAGTACAGTGGAGGAAATTCAGTGCAGTAGAGGGATATCATCAGTACAGTGGAGGGATATCATCAGTACAGTACAGTCAGTACTGAAAACCCTCCACCGTACTGATGATATCCCTCCACTGTACTGATGATATCCCTCCAGTTTACTGAATATCCTCCACTGTACAGCACACCCTCCGCTGTACTGCAGCACATCTATTACCAGGGGTGGTAACAAAACAGTAACAAAGCCGGTCTCTAATTGACCTTTTCTCCATCAAGGTATGGGATATTTCCAACTATGCAATAAAAGAACAGGCAACAATAACACCATTGCCGCATGCTGAACAGAGGTTTAACTTCAGTTCTCTCGTCAAATCCAAACTAATGCAATCGGCTATGCCAAACATCAGCGAAAATAAAAGCAGCAGGAAGCCTGGTGGATTTGTGAAACTGATGAGAAATCTAACATCAACAGTCAATACAGAACCCCCGGAAACGATTGTCTCTTTCAGGTCTGTTGTGTTTACTCTATATTTACAATTTGGATGGTTATAGGGGGTATGTGTCGCCTGGACGAGGCTTATTTTTCGGTGGCTCTGTGTACGAAGCATAATCTCGTTGTAACGTACTTGAAGGGACCAAAGCATTCGGTGCGTCAAAAGCAAAGGGCGTTATACACAGGGTATTTCCTTTGTCCTTTGGCTCAGAGGACCGACGATTTCAAAAGCATATAACTTGATTTATGTTCCAAGGTTCTTTAGAATGATTCACGTTTCAGGGTGGCATTCCAATTGTATAGGCTTTACAATACATGTTACTCAAGGAACAATAATTTGTCAACTGTATGATGTTGGCGATGGATAAAGACAACAAGCAAAATAACACCGTTGAACGTTGATGGTACTAGGGTTAAATGCTGTACTAACAGCTGTAGTGATACCATCAAAACGTGAAAACCAGCCAACCAACCAACCATCCTAACGTGAAGAACATTTCTACATCATGATGATATTCCTAAGAAAAATTATAAGGAAACACGGAGCCGAGACTGAACCCTAGTTTCCATATAGCCAAAAGTGGCGGCCAGTGCTGAGACACGGCTGTACCAGTGCTGAGACAGTGCTGCGTCGTCTTTATTTTAGTGAAAAAACTTCCTTACGGTGGCTCTACCGCGGCTGGGTAGTTGCTCTACCGCGGTGGCGCCGATATAGAAAGTGGAATTTGATTCAACTTTCCCGGCTCGTATGACGCTTCTGCCTCCAGACGACTCTAATGGGAACATGCATCGCAGGCGACGGTGACACCTGCCTTGTTCTCACTGAGCACATGACTGTAACAAGCCAGTCAAATGTGGGCGAATATGAAACCGTTTCATAGCAACAACTGTCTCAGCACTGGTACAGTTGCGTCTCAGCACTGGCCACGCAATTTTTGGCCATATGGAAACAAATTGGTAACGCTTTCTCAGCACTGGTACAGCCGTCTCTAAGCATTTGCGCAGCCACTTATGACTATATGGAAACAAGGCTTTAGGTCAAATTTTCTCAAGACCAGATAATTATAATAACATTCCTTATTATTTATTTTTTTATGCAGAGCTCATACGCAGAGTATCGTCAGTGTGAGTTACGCAGAGAGCAAACGACTTATCATAACCGCATCGACAGACTGTTGTGTAAGACTATGGAACATACACGGTCGCTACATAGGTGAGTTGTCCAAACAATGTGCAAAGTTTCTGATTGATAACAGTTAATAGCAAAGAAATCGCAAAAGCTCTCTGCATGTTTGAGATCTAACTACAAGATAGCAAGAAATTTGCGTTCAGCAGAATCTGAACACTACAATTTGTCCGTTCTGTCCAGACAATGGTTAATTATCAGTTTCGAAGACAACATCTAGCTACCATTCATGTCAGGTCAGGGCTTCGGGCATCAATATGCAGTTGCTGTGGGCCTTGTTGAACAACAGATCGAGCCGGACACGCGGTGCCAGCAGAATGCCTTGAATACTTAAGCCATACCACTGTTATCACAGAAATCCCGTATAATTGCCATGCAATGGCCTCTTTAGTAAAACCATAGTGTATTGTGATTTGCACCCGATCAGCTTTCTCACCATTTGGGAGCAAGGGCTTTCCAGATAGCAACACAGTGTGACAAAATTATGTTCTTAGAGGGGTTTATTGACGGGGGTTTTTCAACCCCCCAAAAAAGGAAAAGGTCAAATAAATATGCTGTTCATTCATAGCCTTCAGATTTCTATGGAAACAACACAGACATAGGTTTGATAACGAATCAGTTACGCAGGGTTGTAACGTACACGATTCTACGACTCACGACATAATTCTAACGACATAGTACCCTCAATGTACCCTTGACATAATTCTAACGGCAGTTCTATCGCACGAAATCTTTTGGTCTGAGTCTGGCCTGATTCAGTCCCCCCTCCCTTTCCTTGTAGGCAGCTGAAACTACACTGAGTTTGAACTCAATTTTTTATACATTGCAGGAACCTTTGGACAAAAGGCACCATGGTTATCTCCTGATACTTTCAATCTACCAAAATGCCCGAAACGCGTTCCTGCTGACATCCAAAGAGTTGCTTCACAAACGACCATCAAAGTACTTACTGGTTCGGGTTCACGATGGAGGTAAGCAAACGGTTGAATTGAGTTTGGGAGCCCTTTTACAATAGATGAAGGAGGTTTTGTATCGAAGTTCATTCAATGGCGAAAAGAAAACAGTTTAGAGAGGCATAGCAGCTGAAAACAACATTGTATCGAAGATAGTAGGATAGAACGAAGCACTTGAAAGACGGACGCCAGATATTTGACATTTGCATTGCCTGAATGCATTCGCATTACATTGAATTGCGGTCATTTAGCAAATTGCCTTAAGACACTGAGTTTTGCATGGGTCGGACTTGTTGTCGTTGAAATAGTAAAAAAATCTGACAGTTAACCCATGAAAATCGATCTTACCCACAATAGATTAAACTCAGTAGACAAACCGAAAATTACTCAAAATGACAGTTGTAGTGGGCAGTTAGGGGCGGAATCTAACGACTCATGTAATAAGTCTACCAAAACTGTGCGAATTCAAAGCTACGAGAGTATTAAATTTATCACTTTGTTTTCCCTCTTTAACTGTGTGCTGTGTGCAAAATAGCATTGAATTCTTTCACTAATGTATCGCTTGCCTTTGCTCCTTGATCTTCGCAATGTCACTGTATATCACTGGGCTGCGAACGATAACGTTTATGTAAAAGACTAACCCCGCCCAATCACTCATTAACTTATCCTTCTTTAGGATAGCAACGAACTTGATAAGGTTTCTTGGTATGAGTCGACGACGTTCAACGCATCCGGCGATCATGAACGCCGGCGGAACGGAAATTGACACAACCGAGATCCAGCGTGTTGAAGAAGAAATACAAAGAAAGCTGAATACTTTACACATACCAATGAAAGATATCCTTGGCAAAAATTACCAACCAAAACAACGCCACAAAATTCCGCCATCCAACATCAAACAAAAAATGATCCAAAATCAGTGCGTCGTTTACGCGTCGTTGCCGTACACAAATCTACGCGAAATCAAAGAACCAACAATGCCGCCAGTACTAACCAAGAGGCTCTGGCAAAAGTCGAATTCCAACGTGAAAGGTGATGCGATGCGACCACGGCATCTACACAGGACGCGGCGTGAAAGCGCGTTTGCAAGACGCATGTCCGTTTATCGTGGACACAGAAGCTAACTTAACTTTTTCGTATTGTGGAATTTTATCGTAGTTGAAATTGTGAATTGACTTAACCTAACCTAACCTAACCTAATAATATTTTACCTAATATGTATCATTCCTCATAGTAAAATTAAAAATTGTACGAATATGTTTTTGAAAAGATAATTTATTAATTTGTTTGTGTTTCTTTCTGGACCTAATCTTATACGTCAACACAACACACTTTGCTTTCTCTCTAGCTTAGAGGTAGAAACTTCCTTTACAGTTACACGCAGGGTGTGTTCTTTTGGAGCGAAGCAGAAAGTTTGATTCGACATTTTTCTGTTCTCTTCATTGCAGTAGCAAAGCTACTTTGCTTTTTCTGATCGAATCAAGCGAATTCCTTTCGCAACAATTCGTTTTTATTACTTAGCGAAGAAAAGCAATTTTCTGTGTTCTTTTGAAGTTGATTTGCTTTTCGCTGTTGTTTCTTGCTGGGTCTTTAGGTTACACGATAATTTAAGGCTGGGTCGAGTCTGATTTTCGCGCCAGAATCGCAGGAAAGGAGGCGAATCGAGCACTTTTTAAGATTTCTATCAAGATTTGTCAGCTGCTGGATTAAATTTTTATTGCGTGGCTTATCAAAGTTTGCTGCGACAACCACTTGAAAAAGGATAAATATTTCTTGGAAACTTGAAATCTGCTTGAAAGACAGAATCAGTGAGTTCTTTTTGTTTTGCTTTGTTTCCAATTCAATTCAATTCAATTCAATTCAATTTCATTCGTAAAAAACAGTTACTGAATAACATACAAAGAAAGAAAAATAATGTGTTTTACGCAACACAAGAAAGCAGGGTTTATCAGGCTTGTGCCGCTAAATCGAAGTTATAATGTCTTAATAGAATAAAAAAAGCGAAGCCAATCTCTGATTCGTTTCAAAAGAACGCACCAATAGTCATTTGAAGTGAGTAAATAGAAGTGAAGTTCTCACTTCCACAGACTGAGTTACAATAGGTCATTTTTTTAATGTAATATATCCATAAAATACCTCTCTCCATGGCACATCAATAACTCTTTTCGTGGCACGTCAAGGGTTTTTTTAGGAATTTGCATTCTTCTCTTGAGAAATCAAGTTGACAATTGCAGCAATGTCATGAAGCAGCTACCCAAGTATAACGCCACTTCAAATAGCCAGTTTTATTAGGATTTAATGCCCAGGAAGGTTCGGTCCTCCTCCTTGATAATTACCAGACATCTCTGCCTTACTAAAGTCAAAACCAGGATTCTAAAAGGAAAACGCAAAATTTAAGCAAACGAGAAAAAAATTAGCTCAACATTCGACGATCGACGACAAACACGATATGGTTCGTTCTCTAATCTAATTTTAGGTCACAAATATAGACTTTTTAGAAATTACTAGGAAAAATATGTTGTTATTCGGTTACTTTTAGTTGTATGCATAAACCGTCTTTTTCTTGAAAAAGGTATTCTGAGTTTTCATTCGAGCCGCAATAATTCCTTATAGTTCCTTTAATTCTTTGAAAATGTTCAGCCTCGAGTTCCTCAGTGTTCCTTGTAGCAAAACATTCATCACACGATTGTCAGGTCGCTGAAATTGTTACAGCGTCGAGGGGTCGTGATTGCAGTATGATTAAACGATGATTTCTACGATTTAGTTGCATTCTGTTTCTTATTAAAGATCACTACTGTGGATGATCATGTAATATAGTCGTAAGATAATCATGCGATTCTCAAGAACGTATGGAAATCAGGCTTTTCCATAGGACCGAAATTGAAGCTGGATTAGATTTTGTCTAAGTGCTAATTACAAACAACTAAAGCATCATTTATTTTTTACAATATCCACAGAAATGAATGTTCAAATAATTCACAACTGAAATACAGGAAGAATGCTCAGGTGAAGGTGAAATGGTGTTTTAGCACAAGCTGCTAGGATCTCAGTAGTAGGTTAACAAATCAAGACCTCAATCCTGGCCTTGACCCTACCATGGCTGGACTTGATCCCTGATCACACTGAGCTCCTGACACCATGAGTCAGCTCGATTACACCACTATGCTCACTAGGAAGAATAGTTCAACAACAATTACCTCTTTCTGAAATCGTTCTAGAGTTAGTTTTTTCTCCATTTCATTAAAGATCCATGGGTCAACTGCATAATTGTCAGTTAATAAAGATTTCCAACAATTAGCAGCATCCTTTTTGGCTTTAACAAGGTTTATCTGAACTAATTTCCTATCTTCTGGAAGAAAATGTTAGTGAAGAGGGTAAGTCTTCTTGAAATTGAAGAATGATTAAAAGTTTAATAAAACAGCTACAAACAGCAGCCAGACAACAGAGGTTGTAATATATTCAGTGGCCAAGCTCAAGTTTCAAAATTTAAGTGTACAGGCAGAAATAATTATCATGTAGCATGCAGTAAAAATATACAAATGAACCCTATAATATTTTTCATATTATTTTAAAGCTATTATAGACAATAACATTTAATAGGCTTTAAGGCACTGTCAATCAAAATATTATTTACTTTTCCATTGACAATTCTTTTAGATTTCATGAATTTTAATTTTAGCTTCTTAATGGCAAGTTAAGAAGCATAATCTTAATTTTGAAAGGACATACCTAGAGTCCACACACAGTCATCAACAACTACATTACCAAAAAGTTCACCCTAAAATGAGAGAGAAAATAGTAAATCTGATATAGGAGATATGCTGGTGGTGCAGATAGTTTGTTATTGCATTGGTTTTTGTACCAATTGCTTGGGTGGGCTCACAACTCCTGTCAGTGCAATCATTTGTGTATTCAACAACTGAGCTAAATTAACTGCCCAGTTTCTCAAGTTTTTCTCTCATAAAGTATCAGTCTTAGGGAGTACGGTCATGCTGCAAGTCCACAATTTCTTTCCTGCCTCTGCTTAAGGAACAAGTACATTGTAAACTGGCCACACTGACCAGAAACCATGCTCTCCACCTGGACAAAACAGGTAGTTAGGTGTTCATATCAGCTGAGCTTTTGGCATCAGCTGAACAAGCAAATGTTGCCTACTTTTGAATACCTTACTCGGTTAAAGGTCAAATGATGCATGATGATTTGCTGTAGACAAAAGAACAATGAAACACTATATTATTTTTTTCTGAATTATAACAAGGAGTATAATAGTCTAGATATGGCAAAGATACCTGGAATAGAGCAGAACATATTGGAAGAGAGGGCATTACAGATTAGCTTAGCTACACTGTGTAGCCTGCGCATAGTTGGTACAGGTGCGTGGCGGATTGAAGACTGGAAAGTTTGCTCCGTGCAGCTCTGTTCTGGTTTTTTAAAATTGGCCGCGCAGTTGGCATAAACAATAGAAGAACAATAGGTCACGTGACCTTTCTTTGTTTTTTCGACGCGCAAAACGCGCACGGCAAATTTAGGCCATTTCAACTTGCCCGCGCAAAAATCAAACTTTCCAGTCTGAATCGGGCCTAATTTTTACCTGGAAAATAACATTTTCCTTTACAGTTAAAGATATCCTTTTTGAATTTATGATGCATTTGATTGTTTTACCCAATGTTCCTTCAGGGACATCAACTAAAATGATCACATCTTCAATTGTCTGTCCCCATTTGCCCCATGAAGTCGAGCAAGTAACCAGGCCACTCCTTTCGTCAAAATTGTCCACCATTTTGTAAAAATTCAAAATTTTAAAAATCTTTATTTCATAAAGAGGCTATGTTTACCATAAAGAGGTTAACTCATGAGAGCAGATTTCTTCGAATTTCATCATGCTTGTCTGAATGCAAAAATTATTGTTCTCTGCAACTTGCCGGCATTTCTTTCGGTATTCCCACGTAAGAACATTGAATACAGAGATAGCAAGAAGAAATAATAAAGCTCTGTCGACAAGTATTACGAACTTTGTCAGAAACTGTTCAGGAATGGCGGTAAGTAGAGGTGTCGATGTCGATTATAACTCTCCTACGGCGGTAGATGGCCTAGGTATGATCTACAACAGTACCTACTGTCATATCGTGAACCACCAACCTATGGGAGGGCGTCATCGCAGTGGTCATCCAGCTACTATACGCCCTGTGGTTGACCAATTTTTTAACAATTTCTTGAAGAGCAAGAGCATGCCAAGTCAATAGCATTTGTTTTCTGCTCTGTTGAAAAATTAAGAAAAAATTGAGAAATCCTAAAAATAAATTTTTTATTATTTTTACTGACTGTGATTAATATGCTTTTTACTGGCTTTTTTCTAGGAATTAGAAAGAAAAAGTAAAGTCAAGCTCAACACCCTACTTGAAATTGAATCAGCTGTCCAGAAAAAATGGGAGGCAGAGAAAGTTTTTGAGGAGGATGCTCCTATGGTATAAACATTTTAAATGTTTGATCAAGTTTGCAAAACGAAATACCTACTCAGTTCCTTTTAGACATAACTAAATGTCATACCTCTTTGCCTCACAAATAGTGCCAACTTTGGTTGGGACATACCCAAAATATGTATATTCCTTGTAGCCTACACTAGATTGGAGATCTCACCAGATTGGAGATCTCTGGTGTGGGATTTGAGACTTTTTGATGTACGGGCATGGCTATTTAGGAAAGCAATAACCAAGACTATTAGGTTGGCTTGTGATTAATAGATATACTGTCATTTGCATAAAGTCAATCTTCATTATCTTTGCTCTAGAACCAGACTCTCAATTTGAGACACACACATTTCTCAGATGCACCCCACAGGAGACACTACCCCACACAAGAAATACATCCCAATCTCATATCACAGTATCTAGAGAAGTTTTGTATACATTCATGAGAGCACAAGAATTGTAAGGAAGATGAAATTAATGCTAACTGTGCAAACCAGGCAAATTAGAAGTTCCGTCTTCTTGGCAACTTTTTCTGAAGATTGAAAATGAAAAAGGTTTTTGTTTTTCAGGGTGGAGATCAAAATTCAAAGTGAGTACTATTGGTATCTTTGTTATTTGAAATAAATTTTTCTGTTTGATTCTGTAGATTTGGTTCTGTTTGCTGCTAAAAGCCCATTCAACATTGACTTGACCTAATTGTATTCAGATTGGGGAACAGCTAAAGTGTTTCTATTGCTTATTTGCTCATCAAGAGAATTTGCTGATTTGTAATTTATTTTACAGGAAGGAGAAATACTTTGTCACCTTTCCCTATCCCTACATGAATGGTAGACTACATCTTGGACATACGTTTTCACTTTCTAAGGTAACTTGATTTTGTTTCATTATCACTATAATTTTGAAAGCAGCTGAGAAATTCTAACTGCTACTAATCAAGTCTTCATTCACTGTCTCTGTTTATTAAAAATAACCAGTTTGTGAATTGTGTCTTAGAGCATGTGATTTATCTTTGGTTAAAGAGACTCATCTCTTCATCTTATAACTTATCTATTTTATTCTGGTGATTGTAGTCTGTAACTTTTTGTCATATACTTCTAAAATAAATGCTTTTTGTTTTTCATGTGTATGCTGATTCTCCTTTGTATAGTGTGAGGTAAGCTTCAATTTTTTTTAAATTATTGTTTTTTGGCTTCGAGTGGTACAGAATTTCAAGATTGCGATAAGAAAGTAAACTTATTTGAACATACTTTGAATCGTGTTTTACCTATTTAACAGTTGTAGTGATTGAATAAGGTGGAATGTCTACCCAGATGCTGATTGAAATGCACCAGATTCTCCCTGGGAACTACATGACCCATGGATGGATGGGAATGTGTTTCCAAGATTTAACAGACTCACCCATTTACAATGTTGACACAGACAGGGTACATACCATGTATTCTGGGTAATAACAAACAGAATATGATAATAATAAGGTTTCCTGGTCATATCATTACTTGAAATTGAACTACAAATATCTTTACTGCAATATTTAAACTATTCAGACTCAAGTTAAAGTGAATTTTTTTAGTTCTTTTTAGTTTTTTAGTAATCGTACCCATTTTCAGAGAATTACTGAAACAAATGACTAAGGTGGAATTTATACCCAGATGCGGATCTAAATGCACCAGTCAGAAAGCAAAGCTGAATTTGTGCATTCTGATTGGTGCATTTCGATCCACATCTGGGTATAAATTCAGCCTTACTCATTCGTTTTGGTCTGTTTCTGATGTTTATACTCTGAAGAGTGTGAGACAAAAGAAGCTTTTAAGTATGCACAAAAATTTTTCCGTTGTTTATCACAATTCTAAGTTCAAAAACTATTCTCTTCATGCTCTGGGAAATGTACCATGAAAAACATTTTCGAGAATAGCAGAAACATGCTCTGGGAAATGTACTCTGGGAAATGTACAATGAAAAACGTTTTCGAGAGATGTTTCTGCTATTCATTGCAAACATAATAGTGTCTTTTAATAGTGTTCTTTTTATAGCTGTATTAAAATTGTATGTTTTCTAAATTTGTAGTTTGCTGTTGGGTACCAAAGATTGAAAGGAAAACAATGTTTGTTTCCATTTGGCTTTCACTGCACTGGAATGCCAATCAAGGTACAGTCTGAATTTAATTCATTAATGCTTTAATTACAATGAGAACTGCTTTAGAGCTCTGTTTGTACTGTAGGTTCATCTCTGCCTTCCCAGTTGCTCAAAACACGCGATCTGCTAACACGGTTGAAAACGGAACAATTCCAAATGTGTATGGATTAGGCTTTGCGTTGTAACGAGATTTTTGCCGAATTTTTGCTGAGCAACATTAGCTCCATATGCGTCATATGCCTCTTTAATACTTGAATTACATAATAAATGCCCCCTGTTTGAAATGCCTCCTTCTAATAAATTCATTCTTAAATCGGGCCATTATTCAAATCAGTGCAGTTATTAACTCGCTTAACACTGGGGACTGATCGACCCTTTTCATCAATACATCAAAGGAAACGGTTCCAACTGGGAAAGGGTTACTTTCTAGGCGATCCCATTTCGATATGGCTGTAAGATCCATTTGAACAGTTCCAGCAGTTCTCGTTGAAACTCTACACCCATCCTTACCCATTTTGGAGCAGTTCCAAACGTCCGTGTTTTAAATAGTTTTAATGGGGGTAAAAAACAACTTTGTTCTCATTAGTACACTATTTTTGTAGGCTTGTGCTGATAAGTTGAAGAGAGAGATCGAAGATTTTGGATACCCACCGGTGTTTCCTAGCAAAAAACCAGCAGAATCTGACGCTGTGAAGGTATGGTATTGTTAAAAGTCATTTCAAAGTTGGACGTGTCGAAACAACTGGTTTTCTTGCCAATCCTCAAGCAATTGAACCTCTTAGAATGTTCATCTTAATATGTGATTCGGCATTTTTCTTTTGATTGATAGCTCTTGTAAAAGCCCATTTCAGCTCGCAAATCAGAATTTTGTTTCAAATATGGTAACTTTGAAAAAAAGTTGCATTGATTTAAGGCCTGCGCTATATAGCATCCCTAAAAGACGATTTTTATCATTGAAATCAAATGCTGCATAAGATAGACACATTCAAAAAATGGAGGCAGTGATATCGCAGCACATGCATTTTACTTTTAAAATTGTTGCGTGACTAAAGCACTGTCCGAACTATCAAAAATTGTTTGTTCATCGTCCGAGTATTGCTTCACAATGTTTGAACGTTTGGCTTGACAAGCAGAATCGCTTATCAATGTTTTTAACAACGTCGAAAGCATATTCTTCTTCTCATAAGCAAAAATGTTTGACGAGCAGTGTTTTGCGCCATTGCCGGCTGTTAACAAGCAAATTTCAATTGTTTGAAAAACTTTGCGGCGTGGCCGAACGTTATAACCTTCTATGTAACTAGCAACAAACAATGTTTTATCGTTTGGCAAAGGACTACTCAAACTATTATTTTAAAATAAGCAAAGGAATGTATAGAATTTCTAATATCTTAAAAAAGTGCAATAGTCCTTTAAGCGTACAGTACTCATCAATACTCAATCCATTTATTATTATTATTTGTCTTCTGTTTTAGATGAAAAGCAAAGTTGCTGCAAAAACTGGCGACGCCAAACATCAATGGGAAATTATGCGGAGCATTGGGTTAAATGACGAAGAAATACGCAAGTTTGTATATTTCTTGAATTTTATGAATTTCCTCTCATTCAATAACGAATCTTAATATGCTATAATATTAAATTTTATTTTATATTAAATACACTTTTTTTTTTTTGAAAAAGCTTAACTCAGACGCTCAGATGTTAGTGCAAATTTGATTTATTTAAAATTCGACCACAATATAATGCCAATATGAGTGTAGTCTTGATGCAAGGTGCCATCCGGGCTATGCCAATAACCTCCCTCGTATTACCTCCCGGCGATGCCTATGCCTATGCACAATATTTGTGGCAACTCGTACAGTTTGAGCCATAGGGAGATTTTGGAAGTCCTTGTTCTAAAAGCTCCTTGCTTGGGACACACGAATTACGGTTACAAATTGTTGGTATTTAAAAGCCAAAGAGTACTCAAGTATACTACAAGAGGAACGAGCGTAAAATTTATAGGAGTATGTGGTTCAGGAGTTACTTAAGTAAAGTAGTCTAAATGGGCCAAACTGCAACATAAACGTATTTGAGTCTTGTTACAAAAATAGCAACTTCGTGGTTAATATCCTCACTTTGTTTAGGGATAAAGTTACACTAGCTAGACTATCTTAGTTCTCTTATTTTAATTTGGTTTTAGTTGCATATATGTATTTTTCCCTCAGGTTTGCAAATACCGATTATTGGCTTGAATATTTTCCACCAAAAGCAAAGAGTGATCTGACGAGAATGGGTCTAAAGGTTTTTGTACATTTTCAATATTTGTTTGCTGTAGATTTATTCATATCATTCAAGTATTTGAATCGTACAAAATTTCAAAATTGCGAGAAAAAGCAGAAACATCTCAGGAAATTCCATTGACTAAGGCAGAATATTACTCACAATCCTGGACAAAAGGCACCCCCCTCCATTAGTAACTGTTTTGGAAAAATAAAACACCGCCAACAACACCGACCACTTCTTCGTGAAAACGACATTGACTATGGGTGGAGGGGGTGTGTTCTATGAAAAATGTAAAGAAAATCCTTGGTCGGTCTCCTTACTGTTGTCCAGGATTGTAGATATGGATCAAAATGCACCAATTAGAAAATTTTATTGCTGTAAATTGTAATCTGACAAACAGAAATGAATTGAATCGAATTGAATTGAATTCCTTCCTGTATGTTTTATTATATTGATTTATGTTAACTAGTCAACCTAATTTACATATTCTACCTTTCTCATAGGTTGATTGGAGACGATCTTTTATAACAACAGATGCAAACCCATACTATGATTCATTTGTTAGATGGCACATGTTGTCTTTAAGAGAAGCTGGCAAAATTAAATTTGGTAAAAGGTAAGTCAGATCTTGATCTCTCAATGCTTATATAATGGTCGTACAGTGTGAAAACATAAAAAGTATGATTGATTTTTTGGATGCTGGTGAGCTATGGATAACACCATGTTCTCCGTAACCCTTCGTTGTGCCATACGTGAAAAGATAGTATTTTTGCAATATTTTTCTAACGATGTTTAGGCCTAGAATGTAGAGTCATCAATGACTGTAAGCAAGGCATAGTATTGAGTGATATTTTTTATTGCAGTAATTTTTGAGTATATTTTATCATCTTTTTTGCAGGTATACAATTTACTCGCCTAAAGATGGACAACCATGCATGGATCACGACAGGCAGTCTGGCGAGGTAAGATTTTCGCGCGCTAGCCGTCAGCCAACTCAGCTGTTCATTCTTCCGAGGTCGATAAATGAGACCCAGATTTCTGGGGTACTAACTTTCAGTGTCCTCTACTGGTAGCAATGCTAAATACCTTGTCACTTAAATAAAGCATAGAGATATGAAATAAATTCATTATTATTATTTCTATTATTACCCTAGCAAGGGGGCTAACTTCCAAATGCAGCAGAGAGGCTGGAGACCTTTCCTGATAGTAAAAATCTTAGACTCTCTGTATACACGAGTTGTAGTTAGCTCCATTGAATCGAATTGCTGGACGCTTAAACTACTTCAGCAAAGTACAATAAAATTGCATATTCATTTCATTATTAGCGAAAGTTAGGACTTGTGAAGCAAGTCTAAATCGATCTCTTACGTTTTCTTCTGAAATTGCATCTGGAACTCGATTTTGCCGGATTGACCAATTAGAGCGAAACGTATGGTTTAGTTTGAACTGGATAAATGCTCAAGTTTGAAGGTGTATTTCTTATTGCCGTACTTATTTTTAATCGGCTCAGGGGCGGCACCATGGTGTGGACTGGGGGGTGTGTCTACCCGAGTTTTGTCAAAGATCAATTTTGCAATTTGCCTAAATTCGACGACAAGTGGTGAGAGGGGGTGATGAGTCATTTACTTATTTTCTATCCTTAGAAACGTGACCTTTGTATTTTCCTACCGAAATAATTGTTCCTGTCACTCTAAAGGGCGCTTTCCGGCATTCTAAGGGGGTGGTCCTTAAGAATTTGCGCCCCCTGACCCCATTATTGCTCACTTCGCTTGACAGTTCACCCCATACGTCACCGGCTGGCACCGTCCCTGAATCGACTGCTTCTCTTTGTAGGGTGTTGCACCTCAAGAATACACGCTGATAAAAATGCAAGTGCAAGAGCCTTTCAAAGGGAAAATTAGGTAAGCAATACATGTTCTTCAAATTCAATCGAAAATTAACCTTTCTAATTGAAAACCGGATACAAACGAAGTAGAAAATTTGTTAGCTAGGCAGAAATGGATTTTAATACATCTCTTGATAAATCAGAGCATTAGGACTGTTCTTAATCAGGGATTATGTCAAGGGGTTTCGTTGTCGCATGGTAGAGGCCAGACGATTGAATGCTGGTGGGAAGAATCATCGATTCCTGATGGGGTCACTTTCCACAAGCCTTCAGCGGTCTTCGCGGTAAATGAGTATGCTTTGATATTCGTTCTAAAATAACTGTCTTTCTTTCTATCTAGTTTTATTTTGAATCAATTGATGCATATAATAACCTTGCTAAATAAAACTAATCTAAATCGATTGTTACTTCAGCTGCTTAAGTGGTTAATAACACTAACAGATTTAAGTAATTGCTGTGCATAAGTAACATTTACATTGTTGGCCAAACTATTTCTTTATGTTACATTTAAAAGTGTCTAAGTTCTCATCTAACGTCATATTATAAGGTAGATTGTTCCAGAACTGTGGTCCGAGAGATTTTGAACTCTCGGACCGAAAAGTTGTTTGGTTTGATCTGTAGTGTAGAATATAATTTCTTGTACGTGCGGGGTATTTGCCATTGTTTTTCTAGCTTTGGGTCAAAAACAACATCTTTACATCATAAGTAATGTTGCCCATTATACAACCCTAGATTGCCAGAAATATATGCATGTTTGCTTGCTGGTTCTTTGAGGGGTCAGTCAGTGGTCTCTACTATTCTTGCTCGAGTGATACGTAACGGCCAGATCAGCTTCAGCTTTGGTAGCCTTAGTCAGGGTTTTTTTAAAGAAAAATTTAGAACTGCACACTATCCTTATGCTTATTGTTCAATAGGTGAAGAAAGTAGAATTCACGAAGGTTGACGTAAATATAACTCAATGCACTAAGTTAGGGGGTATAGGCATGCCCTCGAAGAACATTTTTAAAGTTTTATGGGTCTAGAATCGCTCTGGTGGTCATTTCGCCTCATTTCGTGATTAGAATAAGCAAAATCTAACTATGAGACCAGGCTATTTTGCTTACTAAAGAAAAAATTATACCGTTTGTTATTTGGTAAAGGGCAGCAAGTACTTAAAATAATGTGAATTATGTTTTATGCCAATTTCTCCACTACACAATTTATCTTTTAGAACTGCACAAAAATTTCTTGAACAAAATCCCTGGCCTTAGTAGTCTCTTTGGCTATTTGAGACGTTGACTAGTCGATGGTAAAGCAATAGACCATGTACCCGAATTTTACGGTAATTAATCATTAGGTGCTAGAGTAGAGAAATCGGCTCAAATACAAACATGCTGATAAATAATAGTTTTATAACGTATTCATCATTCTGTATTTTAGTGAATTAGCTGGCAATAAAGTATATTTAGTTGCTGCAACTCTGCGACCAGAAACTATGTATGGGCAGACGAATTGTTGGGTCAGGCCGGATATGAAGGTACGTTTTTTATTCTCATTTATGCATTTTGTGGCAGATATAGCGTCATACGACGTACACAAACAGATCATTTCTTGAAACTGTCTGGCAATATCGCTGTCAGAAAACCTACAACTTTTTGTGCAATTTCCCAGTGCGATTGTGTTAAGAATAGCTAAAAATCACTGCGTTAACTTAATCCTATTCTAATCAGATATATCATGTTAGATTTAGCAACAAATACTTTGTTACCTGTTAAGGTGTTAGTTAACGTTTTTTATTAGTGCGTCTTGTAATTTCTTCCACGTATTTATGCTATCTGTATCTTCTAGCCTACTGCTATCTATTGCTTCCTACTCGCTACTCGTAATGTGTGCTCCCTGTGTCTTTATACTAAATGTGTGTGTCCCCTATAGCTTAGCATGTGTTATTTATTGCCTTGCAGTGATGATTCACACTCCTTTACGGTGTTTCCACTGGCGTTGCAGTTATTTATTAACGTGCTTCTTTTTGCATCATGCTTATTATTTGTTTCCCTGTTTCTTTGCACTTATCGTTTGTGCTCCAAGCAGCTTTGCACTTGTTATTTGTGCTCCCTGTAGCTTCATAGTTGTCATTTGTGCTCCCTTTAGCTTCGCACTTGTCACTTGTGCTCCCTGTATCTTCGTACTTGTTGTTTGTATTCCCTGTAGTTTCGTAGATATCATTTTTGCTCCCTGTAGCTTTGCACTTGTCATTTGTGCTCCCTGTATCTTCGTACTTGTTGTTTGTATTCCCTGTAGCTTTGGACTTATCAATTGCACTCCCTGTACCCTCGGATTTGTTATTTGAGTTCCCTGTAGTTTCGCGCTTGCCATTGGTGCTCCCTGTAGCTTCGTACTTGTTATTTGTGCTCCCTGTAGCTTCATAGTTGTCGTTTGTGCTCCCTGTAGCTTTGCAATTTGTGCTCCCTGTATCTTCGTACTTGTTGTTTGTATTCCCTGTAGCTTCATTTGTGCTCCCTGTAGTTTCGCACTTGTCATTTGTGCTCCCTGTATCTTCGTTCTTGTTGTTTGTATTCTGTGTAGCTTCGTGCTTATTGCTTGTGCTCCCTGTAGATTCTTCATTGATATCTACAGCCACAGTTTTAACAGCTGTCACGGTCCACCTGGATTCCGCTGCTTGATTTTCTCCTGCTACAGTGCTGGTTAGAAACAGTACCCTTTACACTTTGGGAAGAAGAGACCGACCAACGTGATTAGCGCTACCAAATTGTTGAAGTAGTCGATGATATATATGATATAGATCCCCTGCTTTTTTTGAAAGAGCAAAATTGCTGGAATAAAAACTCCCCACACAAAACAAACGATGTACATTGTTAGGCCAATGCTGTTCGCTTCATTGAAATTCGCAGGAAATCGTCGCGTCTTGCTGGCAAGAATGGTGCAAGCAAGCATCAGAGAAAAACATGGAATAACATTAAATCCGAAGCTTTTTAGTTCATATTTACAGTACGTGTACAGGCTTTGGTCGACTCTCTCCCTCGTGATTATTGGCTGCTCAATATACGACCATAACCAAGCAAGTAATAGCTGTACCACCAACAAAGCAATACAGATCAAAATTTGTGATCTTGCACCAACTAGAGACGGTTTTGACGTTGATACTTGCGATGTCTTGAATATGCGATAGATTCTGATTATTTTCAACAGCAACGGGGTGTAACAGGTCGTGAAGACGATTCCAAACATGAACTTTTTCAGTCGACAACTTGTTATGGTTGGTCTTAAATGATATACGAAGGAAGAGGCGAAACACAAGACTAATGCAAGCAATATGATTATGCTTAGCTCTCTGCTTGATGCTTTGATTATCCGAGCGTTTCGGTATTTTATGTAGATGCCTATCACTGTGGCAGTTAACAAAATGCCGATACCTGAAACAGCAAATGATATTCCTGAATGGAGTTTACTTGAGGTGATATCCCGTTTATCAAGGCATGTAAAACAGCATTTTGGGTTACCCTGATATTTGACTTGTTGGGGTTTACATGGTAGCGAACACTGGGAAACTTTGGACGTTATCTGCATTATATCTGGAGAGAGATGACGTTGAATAATCTTTCCTTTCTTTGTTTTGTGATTGTACTTCCACAAAGCGGGTATTCCGAGTTTCGTGTCAGTGAAGGAAATGAGTCTCATATCTCTAGGTATGAATCTCTCCTCAGTAAAACCTTGAAAGTTTTCCAAGAAAGGACAATTTGAGTTGTTCTTTGGCATCGCATATTCAATCCTCGAATAGTAGCTACAAAAATACATTTTCCAGTCAATGTCTGAATAGCCCCTAAAATACGTGTATCTAACATCGCAAGCCCTACTTAATCTTTCTGTCATACAATTATGTAAATACACACTGTCAATAACTGATCTTGCTATTGAGTGTGGAAAAATATCATCATTGTATTTCATACCAAGACTTTCGCTTCCATCGCATATCTTGGCAAAGCCGCTTTTTCTCGTAAGGCCACATTGGAATTCTTCACTCCAGAACTGTTGGAACCACATATAGTTGTTGTTTTGTAGCGTTAGTTTTAAGAAGTAGTCCATGAAGCCAATATCTTTCATTCCGTCGTAATCTAGGGTTAATATATTTCTTCTATTACGAGAATTCCTAACGTCTCTCAATGTAAAATTCCCTTCACTCCATCCTGTGTTTACCAACCAAATCAAATCATCATTTGCCACAGCTTCAATCAAAGGTATCGATTCATAATCGAATGTGAGCATCACAACAACTTTTGATTTAGAATCTTTTAATATGTTGGTTATATTTTCGAAGTCAGCAACATTTCCCGACTCTGAGATTCTTATGCTATTTTCAATGCATATATCTCTTTTTCTATTTCCTCTTTGAATTTTTCCTCGATGTTCAATGCATAGAGTTGATCTAAAATCACCACTGATATGTATGTCCAATGAAAATGATCCAGCACATCTGCTATAGCTTGCAACTGAACAACATGTGGTAACAGCATCGTGTATAGATTCTGATCAATAAATCTCACATCACAAGATTCTCTCGCTGCTGAGGCAGTAATTATCGGTATTTTAAACCTTTTGTAGGCAATTTCCAATAGACTGGCATCGCTATAGGTCGCCGGGCCAAGGAAAGGTTGCCTCCAGAGATAATTAGCAATCTTCTGAAATAGATGCGTTGTATTTCCGCAGTAATCAATTATGTTAACTTTATTTTTCTGCCAGTTGTTACTTCTGTTTTCTTTTGCTGCTGCATTGTCATACCACTCACTGAGCTTTTTCGTTGCGTACCGAATTGCCTCTACATGAAATATGGCATTTCTCTTTAGTCGATGCGCGCATCCATATTCGTTCTTCCGATTCGGCTCATGAATGTTCAACATAGCTTTGAAAGTTAAGCCGCTACTTCTTGGATTTTGTGAGAATGAGTTTCCTGCAATGTGAAATTGACAGCTAAATTTTGTTGTTTGTGAGGTTAAAACGTAGCTCCGTCCTTATTCAGAATTCCCGTCCAACAACGCAGCTCGAAGCTTCAGTCTCCGCAAACAAACTCGTTTTCGTCACTGTTCGTAAAGCCCCTAAATTCAATTCTCCTCTGTCGAAACTCTTTTAAAAGCTTGGGGAAACCCATTTCCTCCTGTCCAAAAGCCCATAAAACTCAGCTTTTTACAACTCAGCTACGTACCGCGAACCCCGTACACTTTCACCTGTCCGTGAACCCTGTTGATATTGATCATCATCTTGTGGACAGGACCTTAGACCTTAACTCGATGCTTGTCACCTTTGTTTGTGTGTATAAAATAGACGTATTTTAGTCATTTTTAAAGACTTTATAGGCCCTTGCCAAGCGATCAAACTTTGTTGCTCCAACATTTGAGATTTGCTTCTCAAGCAAAATTTTTGACTGTCTGGCTACGCCCAAAAACATTGCTCTTCCAACATTTTTTGTTTGCGTCAAGCAAAAAACCGTTTTGAACTTTTTCAATAATATCACGCCTCAAATTTTGTTACTTTTGCGTGTCATGCAATGTTCTTTGACGTGGCCGATCGGTCAAACATTTTGCTTGACAACGAATATAAAATGTTGGACAAACAATGTTTGACCGTTTTGCCAGGTCCTTAGACCCCGGTCACACGAGAGAAGCTTGATCAGCTCTGGTCCGATTCAGAGCCAGTTCTTGCTTAATAACGCCTTCCGTTTACATGGGATCTCTTTGGCCTCTACTTTTTCTGGCTCTGTTTAGAGCCAGTTCTGGATCTGTTCAGAAGTAGAGCCAGCTCGTCTCAGCTGGTTCTGTTTATATCCAATGTAAACGCTGTGGATCGGATCGAAACAGGTACGGATACGAAAAGTGTCTCAAAGTGAAAGAATAAAGCCTGCAAAAAAAAAACCATATATTTTTCGAAGATAAATCGAATATTATGCTTTAGCGCCCCACAAGATGCCGCTATGATTAAAAAAAAAGAAATTTCAAGCTGTTTTGTAGCGAGAAGTTTGGCAGGGTGGCATCAATCTCTTCTCGTGTAAATGCATGTTAATCTACTTGGTCTAAGCTTCGAGCCTGAATCTCTCAAATTTTCTTTATTTATTTCCACCGCTCTTAGGAGCAAAAACATTAAAAAATCGCTCACCTGTTATGTTCGCCGATATGCACTGTGCAAGTTTGCATTGAAGCACAACGTGAACTATAACTAGGAATATTAATAGACGCATCTTCAACACTGAAATTAAGCGATGGTTTTTCGCTATATGCATCAAGGAATTGAAATTCTTGATACTACAAGACAAGATATACCTTGAAAAAAATCGACTTTTGATAAATTATTTAAATTCATTTAAAAATTGCTGACAGTTTTTAATAACAGAGATTTTGATATTTCAATTGGACATATATTGTAGCTGTTTTTTCTTATTGAGAGTTATCCAATAGGCAGGTGGGTTACTGCGTTTAATTTGCTTTGGTCTGAATAATTTACCCGTCAGAGGAGCCTGAAACAATTCGTAATAACACTGACTTCTATATTTTTCTTTAGTTGTTTTTGTCTTTGGTAGAATTGTTTATACGTTTCCAAATCCACTGAAAATTCGCTCGGTTATTTCGTACTGCGTCTCTTTTGATTTGAGCGCAGATGTTCAGTACCTATCATCATCATTCATCATCATCATCATCACCATCATCATCATCATCATCATCATCATATCATCATGATTATCATCGTCACATCATCTTGATAATCATCACCAACACCATCGTCCATCATCATCATCATCATCATCATCATCATCGTTCATCATTATCATTTCATGATCATGATAATCTTTATCACCATCAACGTCATAATCAATGCGTTCACAGATGTTGTCAGCGAAAGTACCAACAAGATGTTTCTCCGGGGAGGGGCAACCATGTAGAGGAGTCCAGAGCAGGGTTTCCATTTGCCTGCTCTGGTTCGTTCATCCAAAAATCACCTGCAGAAGGAACCGCCATTCACGAGTGGACACTTTACTATACAAAAGACGTTTTGATCATTTCCTCATTGCAAAAAGGTACCTTCATATAACTTACACCTCTCCAATTGTGTCCAGTATGGTGATGCCACTTACCTAACGAATTTGTGATTGAACTTTGGTTTTGCATAGCACGGATGCTTAACAGGTATCATATTCAACTTTCCGACGTCATTTAAGCTTTGGAGACTATCGGGACCTCGGATCGGAATTATTGTAGTCAATTTAATCAGCATTTTATGTTGCGATATGCATGGTTAAGACTGTAAAAAACAAACCACTTGTATAAATGGGAGCATTCGTAATGAAGAAGATATTGAAAGAACATACATGTGTCTAGGTCCCTAGTGCGTTCCCTATGAAACTCGACCTCGTTCCTGGGGCGAATAGTACTCTTAGGTACCTAATTGCCGTCCCCCGCTAATTAATTTTGAAAATTTTTCCAACCCCCGCTCTTATTAGGACCCCCGCTTATTAAATTTTCAACTTCGCGTAAGTGACGCGTATTGAAAATTCATATCAGAGGATTCAAAATCACAAAATAAATAGATACCAGTCTTGCATAGACAAAATAAGATAAAAATTGAGTCTGAGTCTTGAGTCATTTTCAACAAAATCCAACCCCCGCTAATTGGGACCCCCGGCAATTAATTTTCAACAAAAATCCACCCACCCCCCGCTAATTGGGACCCCCGGCAATTAGGCACCTAAGAGTACTCTACACCAACCTCGTACCCAGGGCAAGTAGAACCTGTGGAGGGCTAAGCTTACAACAACATCATCAACAACAACTAGTCTTGCGTGTAAACTACATTTTGTTGCTGGGGAGACACTTGACCTATGAACCTTTTTAGGCCTACAGTATGGTCCTCGTTTCATATTTGAGCATCACATCGAGATGAATAACTCAACCTGAGAGGACTAAAGCACAAACCACAGAGCAAAGAGACTAAATTTATAAGGGAATAATACACGATTTCAGGTGAAATTTTTCGATAAGTAACCCGCGCAGGAGCAAAATTGCTGCAGAAGATACAATGTTTAGCAATACAAGTGCCCCTGATTTTGACTATATTTATCCTGGTGGTATCTTAACAGTATGAAAGAGCAGTATGAAATACCATTCTAGCTAGTTTGATGGATTTTCCTTGCTTTGTCATTGACTGGATTATTCCATTCCTCTTGCAGTATATTGCATTCAAATCTCGATCTGAAAATGAAGTCATCATCTCGACTCGAAGGGCGGCTTTGAATATGGCATATCAAGGAATGACGAGAGAAGAAGGAAAGATTGATGTTGTCTTGGAATTAACTGGTGATGATATTCTAGGCACTGGATTGAAAGCGCCACTGACGTCTAACCCGGTTGTTTATGCTCTGCCAATGCTAACAATAAAAGAAGATAAAGGTAGCTAGCTTTTTCAGACAATCCTTATACTTAAGCCCGTTTGATAAGCAATAGCGGTGGGCAAGGCAAACGAAATCTTTCAGTCAGCGCTGTGTAGCCACCATTGTCAATCAGTTGAGATCTGGTGATGAGATTCATCATATTAGGGATTGGGCAGTTAGTGTGTCAGCCCAGTGCCAAAGTCACTTCGCTACTAGGGATGGGTTACACGAAGAAACGAAGTTCTTCCGCAGAGCACCACACAGTGTCCATGCAAACAACTAGAGCCCTAAGACCCCCTGGAAGAATGAAAAGGATTAAAAAGAGAAGGCAGTTATGCAAATCAAGCCAGAGAGGGAGGATTGGACGAAAATCTGCTTTACCAGTACTTTGAAACGTTCCCTGTTCACAGTTCATATCTAGTTTTGAATGATAAGAGCAGACCGGGTAGCGAAAATTTTATAGCCACGAAATTTAAACGCATGAATCGATCCAGTCTACCATAGCAACTACTGTATAAGGAATTACTTTGCATGAAATAGCTTCAACCAGTCAAGAGGGGGATACAATATAAAAAGCCCCTGTTACATATTAAGCCAGAATAAATTGCATTTAGCCGTGCCTTAAACGATCCAGATTTCACCCAGAGAATTTTGCGATTGTTTTCCGTAGTAGGATTCTGTTTAACCGGTTTCTTAAAATAAAAACGCACATGTGCAATTCCTTCTTTCTCTTTACAGGAACTGGTATCGTTACCTCAGTACCATCTGATTCCCCCGATGACTTCGCAGCATTAAGAGACGTGAAAAATAAAGAAGCACTCCGAAAGAAATACAACATCACTGATGAAATGGTTTTGCCTTTTGAGCCAATACCAATCATTGATGTGCCTGGTATGGGCAATCTCTGCGCCGTTACTGCATGTGACCAGTTTAAAGTCAAGAGCCAGAATGACAAGGATCAATTGCAGCAAGCAAAAGAACTCTCCTATAAAAAAGGCTTTTATGAAGGCACGATGTGTATTGGTGATTTCAGTGGAAGAAAAGTCCAGGATGTGAAGAAGGATGTGCAAAAACTATTGTTAACTGAGGTATGTTAGACCCATATAAATTTACTACATGAGATGTAGTTATTGCTATTGAATTGAATTGCTAGACGATCAAACTACTGAAGTGAACAAAAATAACGTCAATTCAATTCAATATGAAAGAAAGCTAGGGAATTAGGAAGCAAGCCTAAGACCTATACACCTTTTCAACTGACAACCCCATTTTCAAAATGAAATTTCCTCAAACGAGAAAATGCCTTCAGACTCGAATTCAGCACTTCGAATTTGATGTTGAGAAAAATTTTCTTCTGTCTTGTGTTTGCGTTTCTTATCTTATAGCGACAAAGAGTATGAAGATTTATAAGTTTGAAATGTTACACCCTCAGTCATTGTTCACGGTCAAACCCCTAATAAATTTCAAAATTTGATTTCCCATACATCAACCGTGTGGAGACCAGAAGCACGAAAATTTGCCTCAAGACTAAAACTAACATGTTGAATGAGAATCTGAGAATTTCGTATGAAGAAATTCCTTTAAAGTTTTGAAAACAAACCATTTATCATTCGTTCAAAAGGTGAATTACAAGAGTCTAGTAGACCTATTACACGTGCTCTACTCTAAGCAAACAACAACAATTACCTTTTAACAACCACAACAACCTAGTTGATGTTTGTTTCAGAGAACTCTGAGCAAACGGCTGCTTGTTGTTGTAGTTATTAGTAGCTGTTTCCGAAAGAGTGGGAGCAAGATAATAAGTCCAAGAGTCTAGACCAACAACAACAGCATTTAGCCACAACTGATTTGGGTTGCCTCTTCCTTTGGGGCTGTGTTTCTTAAACCGAAGCATAAGCTTTTTACGTTGCGTTGTTTTTTCTGTTATTTTCTATGTGTAACCTTTTAGGGAAGCGCTATGCTGTACATGGAACCAGAGAAGAAAGTCATATCAAGATCTGGAGATGAATGTATCGTTGCTCTTTGTGATCAATGGTGAGAATATACATTTATCTTAATCAGATTTATAGTTAGTGTATTGTTGCCAGTTTTTAGTTTACTCGTTCACTCAGCATTCTTATATCAACAGATAATGTGGTACCGCCTCATCGTATAAATTATATTTATGATATATTTTCCGTGAATGGCGAACACTAGGATAGATTTTTCCACAGGTGGCATACCACAATAGATGGGATTCGAACCTGGACTGCATGATCAGAGAGCCAACGACGATAACAACGACGAACTGAGCTATAGAGCTCAATGAAATCGCCGAGTAACTCTCTGAGTTAACATGTTGGTGGTTTTAGCTTTTTATATTTATGCTAATTATAGACATTTCACCTGTTTCAGATCAGTTGGTTTCTTAACTTATTCAAACTCAACATTACTTTTCAATACAAAGATAGGTTTACAATAGAACTATAGGTATTCTACTAAGATCAGAATAACACTGATAGAATAAATCTGTTTCTGGCGTTTACAATGTCTGCTGGAGCTATTTCATTCAGAATTGCTTAGCCATATCTCCAAGAATTTATAGACGAACCTTCCTAATCTTCATTCCTACCACGTAAATGTAGTTCTGGTAGCCCTGAACGAAAAATCAAAAGCTATGGTCTCATTATCAGGAAGTTCTATGGGCTTCTTGGATCAACGTTGCTTAAAATTCATTCTTTGTTTATCTCGGAAAATGTGTTATGAATACTTGAAATCAGATTTTTTGAAGGTGTTGTAGAGTTATCCTACTGCCTCGTGGAATCAGAAGCTCAACGAGTTCGAGGCTCCAGCCCCAGCTATACGGTAGCTTCAAAGCCATTTCCAGGACGAGGTCTCGATTTATCGACCCTGGTTTCCATAAGACCGTATCTGTCATACTACTATCACGCGGTCGTTAAATTTTCTTATCCTATGATTGTCGCGAGTCAGCAGCAGTCGGTGTAATCGTAAGATTACCGTCGAAAGATCGTGGAGTCATGTCGACTTTCACGGTTTCTATGATTTAGTTTTGGTATGTTTACATTGACGATCAATGCTCGTGTTGATTGCCGGATACAATCGTGCGATAATCGTAGGAAAGTTAAGCTATGGCTAAACCAGGAGACGTGTCGCTCGCGACACTGTATTCGGCGTGTCTCCCAGGGTGGGTAAACATGCGAGTGACCAGCGAACAACATTTCCCTCGAGTTATTTGCGTGTCGCGGAGAGAAGAGAGGTATCTTGTGTCTCCCAGAAACATTTGCGTGTCTCTTGCTACGAATTTTTTCGTGCACTACAAAGTTTCCGAGGTGGCTAAACTGGGAGACACCGAGGAGACATCAATGTCCCGTGTGACATGTCTCCTAGTTTAGCCAGGCCTTTACGATCTTATGGAAACCAGGCTTGATACACCACTGAATGCACCATTTTACCTTCACCTTCACCTTCACAATAAGTACGTCGGTATACTTGAGTGGAATTCATCCTATTTTAGGTATCTCGATTACGGCGAGGAAACATGGAAACAGGAAACAGCGAAACTGCTCAAAGATCTCCAAACGTATGTTAGACTTTCTTCACTTCTCTTCTGGCTTATAAATTGTGCAATTATTCGTTTCTTTCTACCAGTAAATTGATAAGCAGCAAATTGATTTTATTATTAGCAAATTTTGTGACACGTTGAAGGTCCATGGCTAGAATCGTGGAAAAAAAGTGCTGACTACATGATATCAAGCCTTGGTGTTGAGGCTCTGGCCAAACGATCAGAAATTGATCGCAAACATCTGGAAAATTGCTTAACAAAGAAATTCGTGGCCTATTTGGCCACGTCGAAAAATGTTGCTTGTTGAACATTTTTGCTTGTAATCCCAAGCAAATTCTGCTTCTCAAGCAATGTTTTGTGACGTGGCTAAACGGTCAAACATTTCTTGTAAAGTAAATCAGTTTAGCAGTTTAGGAGCCTTTGCGACCGCCTCCAACTACTGTTGACCGAAAAATCACAAAAATACACTGTTATGATATTGTTTTGCAAAAGAACCATTATTCTTCCTCTTACAGCTACACAGAAGAAACCAGACATAATTTTTCAGCAACCTTGGACTGGCTTCATGAACACGCTTGCTCTCGATCGTATGGTCTTGGTGAGGCTGTATTCAAAAATCTGATTTTTTAATAAAGTATACGGGTTGAATTTTTGTTTGTTGAAGTTGAGCATGCTCAAAAATAAAGATAATATTTAATACTATTTAATTGTGTGTGGCTACTCAAGCTATTGCTGCGATTAAACTACTGTCTGCGATGATATAGCTCAGCTGCTAGTTATTGTTAGTTAAATGGATAACGGACACTGACATTTCCTTAGTCTTAACCAAATTTAAGATATGCAGCAATGTGCAGCATCGGCTTGCTGCTATGTTTATCTGTTTACAGTAGTCTTCAGGGATTAAAAGAAGAGAAAATTCTTCATTTTGATTATGTAAACTTTGTGCAAAGTCTACTAATTTTACTACAGTAGACGGAGTTACTATTCCATCGCTAATACGGATGCTCAATCTGGTATCCAACATTAGCAATCGGTATATTCTTTATATCCTGTCAGCCCAAATGATAGCAATTAATATAGCGAAACGAGCAGAAAAATATTTGGTCTTACTTTGACATTTGTTGTCTCAACATCAAACCAAAAACTGGTTTAGTTTAGGCAGGTGGAATTCTTTTTCTCACTTTCAATTAATTCTATTGGTCTTCCCGCTGTATCCCTTGAACTGATTGATGTTCAAAACAGAATATAATTTCAGCTTTACTTTTCGATTGGTGAATTTCGATCTGACTCCGGGTATAATTTTCGCCTTCGGCAATTGTTTCGGTATGTTCCTGGGGTTTATACTATGAGGAGTGTCAAACGAAAGAAGCTTTGAAGTATGCCCCAAGATGTTTACACTCTTTCGCACCAATCATCTTGAAATTTTGTACAACTCGAAGACGAACGTTTCTGTCAATCCCCCTGTTTTTCTTAAGGTTTTCCCTCACCCCTACGAAGTTATTAGCTATGTAAAAAATGTAACTAAGGAAATTATTCCCAAAATTCCTTTCGAAAATCCTTAATGAAAACAATAGACAAAAACAATGTCTTAACCGGCGGCCATCTTTTGCGGAAGCGTCTTGCTCTTTCTCACTAATTATCTTGAAGTTTTGTACAATTAAGTACAACGTAATCTTCCTCGATTAAGGGCCCGGGGCACTTACTTATTAATCCATCTCAAAGAGGAGCAATTATTTGAAAAATTTATGAATAGATTAACTTTCTGACGAAAACTAAGTTTTGCAGCAACTAGCAAAAGGTGTCTCTTGATTCCTCTCATCAAGAGCTTTATCTTGCACCTTTAAAGGAATGTCTGGGACCTCAAAGGGGGCGCTTGTTGTAGGGAGGGCGCTTATTCGAGGAAATACGGTAGTCTTAAATGAACTTCTAAGGAATTTTTTTTTTCTTGATCTTAGGTACGAGAATGCCATGGGATGAGCAATATTTGGTTGAATCTCTGTCTGATTCTACTATATACATGGCGTATTACACGGTTGCTCATCTTCTTCAAGGAGGTATCGTTGACGGGTCAACATCTGGTCCTTCTAATATCAAGTATGCAATTTGTTTCTCATTATATTTTCCTATAAACATCATCTATAAAATTTTTACTAGAATCTTTCAATAAGAGTGAGTCGAAACATCTTTGTTTGCTAGTTATTGTAATAACATTATAGAAAGGACGACTGACTATGAGACCTCAGGAAGCCTTAGGCTCTTCCAGAATTTATTAATGAACTTTTCTGCATAATTCATTTGTCGCATAATTTATTATTCAACATAATAGTTTAAAATCACCTGGCCAAACGATCAAATATTGTTGGTCAAACATTTGCGATTTGCTTCTCAAGCAGACTGTTTGACCGTTTGGCCACGTCCAAAAAACATTGCTCGTCCAAAATTTTTTTGTGTCAAGCATCACGCCACAAAATCTGTTACACGCTTTTTTTTTATAAGGAACCACTTTATAAGGAACCTACATGTAGAAGGCCCAAATATTTAAAGATCTTATACTACTAAAGAGAAAATCACTAAGGAACTTTTCATTGTTGAATATTTTTATCACTGGAAACAATCAAGAATTAGAAAGCCCATTATATACATAAATCACATAAATTGTACTTTACGCGTGTATCAAATGTTTCCTTGAGTAGTCTGCTTACTTGCAAATGTCTCTGTACCCTAGTCATTAAACTATCTGTGCAGTTAAAATTAAGGAACTATTAAGGAACTTTGGGAACTACAATCGTCTCAAAAGAGGTAAAAAAATAAGGAACTTTAAGAACTAGGCCTTGAGCTAGGTTCTTTATAAAAAAAAGCGTGTACTTTTGCTTGTCAAGCAATGTTTTTGGACGTGGCCAAACGGGCAAATATTTGCTGTACAGCAAATTTAAAATGTTGGACCAACAATGTTTGATCGTTTGGCCAGGGCATAAAAATAGACGATTCTAAAAAAATCACTTCGAAGGTTTGGAAGTAAAGGATACGAATGAACCTCAAATAATGAAATTTATGTATATAACGATGCAAAAACACCACAATGATGAAATACGATCTGTCTTCCTTGAGCATTTTTTTCTGAAAACTTCTATTTCCTCATTTTCGCTTTGAAATTTCTCTTACAGACCAGAGCAGTTAACCAGAGAAGTTTGGGATTTCATTTTTCATAAAGATGCTCCAGAACCAGCAACGGAAATTGATATCAAAGTACTTAGGTATATATACTCCAACACAATTAATTGGTTTGACTGAAGCGTTTGTAAAACTGGGTAAGACTGTAGATACTTCTATAGTTTGTTGGCTTTGTTAGCCTCAAATATCGTGGTCGTTCAGACAATGTTTCTATGGAAGCATTTGACAGATGGTGTTGTGGCGTCGTGACCTAGTCCAGCTAGCCTCGTCGTGGTGTCAGAAGCTGAGCGAGGTTGGCAACTTCAGCAGCCACGGTAGCGTCACAACCAGGGTCGAGGTTCTGAGGTTTTTTGATGCGCGCTGTAGCGTTGTGTCTAAGTCGGCAAGCTCTTGGTGTCAGGGGTTCAGTGATATCTAGGTTTGAGCCCCAGCCACGGTAGCGTCACAGCCAGGGTTAAGGTCGTTAGTTTATCTCAAGAGAGAAAACTTCGAGGCAAGGCCTAAAGCCACTTTTGGTTCTTTTTGCACGGCAAAAGCATTGATGAGAGTTAAGTTAATTAGAGCGAACATAAATACCCGATTTGCTAGACAATACAAGTAGTGAATGATATAGTAAGTGCCCGGTATATGACGCCAATACAATAATTAAATTTTTTTATGTAATGCATGCTATTTGTGTTTTAAATCCTTTTTATGCAGCACATTCCAGTTTGGGCTTTCTGTGGTTTGTCTATTTCTGAGAGCCTAGCGATTGACCTTACATATATTATTTCGCATTCACTTTCAATAGATTCTTCACTATTCAGTTAGTCTTTCAATGTTTATTTTCAAGGGATCTTAAAACAGAGTTCCAGCATTGGTACCCTGTCGACCTTCGTGTGTCCGGCAAAGATCTGATACCAAATCATTTAACTTACTTCTTATACAATCATGTTGCTATATGGCCTCAAGAAAATGAAAGGTAAGGAACAGTTATGTCTTACTTAAACTACCCTAACTTCTGTTTAAGCGTTTATCGACCCAGAAATGATGTGTTAGGAAACAAGCCAGACAGTATTTTGGCCTCTGTGATCTCTCTGGTCTCTCTGTGGTCGTAGTCTCTGTTGCGCAGTGGTTAGCGTGCTGGGCTCACAACGAAAATGTTGGGGTGCGAGCCACGGTCTTTCCACTTGTGTTGCAGAGATAACAATCTTGGGCGAGTTGTTAACACAAATGTGCCTCTTTCTATCCAGGTGTATAAATCTGTACCTGGTCGGTAGTTATGAGCGCCGTGTGTGGCTGCACCCTGCTATATGCTAATGCATCCAGACCAGGGGTAAAGTGTATAGCGCCCATGCCTATCTGCCTATTGTGACTGCAGCCAATGTCTATACCCCCACACACACTCTCGTTTTTTTCTCGAGTCCTAGAATGTTTCCTCCTTCCTAATTTCTGGATAAGATTATATTCATATCATATTATAAACTGACGTTCTTTTGAAAGTTGATAATTTCTTAAGGAAAGTAAGGAAACGTTGAATGTACATGTCCGTGCTTGTTTCATCAAAATTGAAAACCTGTTTGACCACATTGAGAACCTGTTTGACGACATTGAAAAGCTATAGGACAAGTCTCTGATAGCTTTTGAGCAGTTGTCTTGAGTATCATCAAAGAGTGACCATGATGCGGTCGTTTGCGATTTTTTGTTTCACTCTCCAAATCTTCGTTATTCACTTCGCAAAAAGCGATGTACTCAAGTCATTTCCAAAGACCTGTTTGGACTATTTGAAGGATGGTATGAAAGCAAATGGTTATTATTCAGTTGCCGGTACAAATGGTGAAACGATCACAGTCTACTGCGATTTCACTTCCGAACCTGGCTCAGCTTGGACTCTCGTGATGTCTTGGTCTCTTGCAAACAAGAACCTGCCTGCATTCAGGAGTGATCCTCTAACTGAAAATGTCCCGGTTAACGAGCAAACGCCAAATTGGGTTGCCTACAGAATGTCGAAGCCGCAAATGGCTATTTTGAAGTCTCGTTCGACTCACTGGAGAGCTACTTGCAGTTTCGCTCAGTTTAAGGTCGATTACAAAGATTATGTACGTGGCAACTTCAAAGACTTCGATATTACCACCTATCTAGGACATGGTAAATGTAAAATGATTGAATTCATCAATATACGTGGACATATTGGCTACCGGATGGAAGTTGCTTTTTGGCAATGGAAAAGTGATGCTTTGCTTCATACTGACAGCAGTTATAGGAATTGCCAGTTTCGAGGAAGTGCTGGTGCGGTACACAGTGAGGACAATTTTGGCCTATATGCAAATATAAACAAGAAGTTTAGATGCACATCTGGTCCAACGGCTACCACACAGTATTGGTTTGGTGGATATTTGTAGAAAAGGACACTAGTAAAGGACTCAGAGTAACGAGTATATTGTATAGTCAATAGAATTACCTCACTAGAAAGATAATTTCATGGAAATTTTTGTGTAAAACTAGCTACCTGTTGAACCTTTCTGTGACGGTCGTGTTTTCAGCATATGCTTTTTTATATGTAGAAAATTGTCGGGGTCTAGAACAAGTAAGGGGTTGAAGTAGAGGAGACTGTTTATTGAATTAAGAGATAATAATATGAAGGGGGGGCTCGAATATATTTGCAAGGTTAGTGATCATGAAAGGGGTCAAATTCTTCCTGTCCAGAGGTGGATTGTTAAAAGAGGGGTTTGAATTTCCTGTGTGTCGTTCAAATTGGTTGAAATACAATTAAATAAAGGAGAAGGTTTAGAACCTTTGTATTCTGATGAACGTCGCAACTAAACTCGAAGCGTTGTTATTAGAAATAGAGGGCTTTAATGTAACTCAGCTGAAAGAAGTGGGGGTGTTAATTAGGGGAAACGTTTGAAAGAGAGGGAAAGACGTTAAATAACAGTGAAAATAATGAGATCGTCAGCATCATCATCATCATCCTATCATCATCATCATCATCAATCATCATTATTATCATTATTATCATCATCTTCATCATCTTCATCATTATAATCATCAGCATCATCATCAGCAGCAAAATAAAAAGGAGTCAATCATAATCATCAATCATCATCATAACAATGTAAATAATGAGATCATCACCACCATCATCATCAACATCATCATCAACATCATCATCATTACCATCATCTTTATCATCTTCGTCGTTATTTTCGTCATCATCTTATTATCATAATTCATCAATTCTTTATCAATGTTATCAATTTCGTCTCTGGGCCCTTAATATACAGCCACAAGCATCCTATCTTTTCTTATTCTTCTATTTCCTATTTGAGATTTTTTGTATCGATTATTGGTTTTCCTAGCGCTGTCATTGCTCCTTTATAGGGAAGAGTTGCTTTGAATTAACGTGCAAGTAGTTTTTGCTGCATGGGGACGATGCTTTCATTGACACACCGTCACTGAATGCTGCATAGCGTTGTATAACCTTTTTTATAAGAATCCGGAAGTCTCGCCTGACCTTCAATGCTTTAATTTTTAGCCTTAGAACCTTCTTGTTTATTTTTCATTGAAACCCTTTTCCAGGTGGCCAAGAAGTGTCAGAGCCAACGGTCATCTCTTGCTCAACTCTGAGAAGGTAAACACGCATTTAGTCTACTTTGCATCTTTCGAAAGAAATTGCCAACCTTAATAAGTTTGTCTAAATTTTTGAAAACCCTGTCAGAAAGTTTTTCTTCTATAGTTCTTGATACAGTAAGGGGTGAAGTAAGCAATAGGATTCTGACGAAGGGTGATTTACTGGATCTTTAACAAAAGGATCCAGTTGTATGGATCCAGGTGTATGTAAGGACTTTCATGCATATGACGACCCCCTCTTTGCCCATTCTTGTCACTTCACTGTCAAAACTTCGTTGTTTATTAGACACCCGGACGAATTTATGAAGTAGATTTTAACGGTTGAAGACGTTTTTTATCTTGAAAGGGTACTAACGTAATAATGCACCATCCAGTAACTCCAAAATGTGATTTGCGTTCTTTTGAAACGTAGTTGCTACTTTTTCCTGCATCTCTCTTCATTCAAACGTTGTTACCAGATGCAATGTATGTCTATTGTTTATGTCTTATCTTGTTGAATCTTATTGAAAAGCTTTTGAAGAAATAATTCTTAAGGATTGGCAGTGTGTGCCAGTCCCGTTGTGAAAATTTTATCATGTCAATGATTGAGTTACTGTCCGCTCTTCGACTTGCTGTATAACCAACAATCTGCGGTTCGTCTTGAATTTTTTGAAGAAACAAATCAAGTCTTTTCTTGAAAAATTCAACACCTTCTCCAGTTATATTTCTTACTATTTTCGGAAGAACATTAAAACGTTTAGGACCATGGATCGCGAAACAAGCTTCTTTATGCCGTTGAATAGTTGTGGACTGACCACGGACCATATCCACTTTACATTTTCTTCCATGTCGTACGTGTTGATACCATTGAATATATGTGTGTCTTTCTAAATGTTTCTTTTTTCTGTAGATGTCAAAGTCGACTGGAAATTTCCTTACACTTTCTGAAGCCATCAACAAATTTTCAGCAGATGGTAAGCTGACGAAGTTACTCGCTGTTAGCTTAGAATAGGGGCAAACAGAAGGCTGACGCATGTCGGAATACTAAAACTTCAATCTCATGGTTTTTGAGACAGAACAATACAAATAATAGTCTACAACATGCACACAGCTCAAAGCAAATAGAGAGCTTTTGGCAACGACTTGACCTTGCTTGTATGTGATATATTGGAAATTGCTTAATCGCTTCAGTTAGCCTTCTAGTGAATTCCCTATTTTCTGTTATTAGTTTTCATTCCGCTTTTTATTAGGATTTATACCCGAAACACATCGTAATCTATAGATGAAGATGAAATGGTGTATTTAGCGCCAGTGGCTAGGATCTCAGTAGTAGGTTAACCAATCAAGACCTCGACCCTGGCTGTCACGCTACCATAGCAAGGGCTCGAACCCCGTCCTTGCTGAGCTTCTGACACCACGAGTCAGCTGGATAAGGCCACGATGCTACAGCACCTTCATCTATATGCAAGTGTTTAAAGATTAAGCAAATGTGAATGATCACAATCGAGCTGAAATCATATTGCAATCATAACTTCCTTTCATGGTGTACTTTTTGGAGTCAGTTGGTTATAAATCTTTGGTTTCTTTTAGGTATGCGTCTTGCCCTCGCTGATGCTGGTGACAGCATTGAAGATGCTAATTTTGTTGAAAAGATGGCAGATGCTGGAATTTTACGTCTGTTTACTTTCATAGATTGGGTCAAGGTATTAACTGATTTTTACATCTTATTCCTTCTTAATGTTTACGACCCTATATAGAACGAAAATTACTATTTTAAGGGCGTCGTGACACTGATTCTACGAATATTTCAGAAGTAATAAGTGACGTGAAAGATCAGTAAGACCATGGCAGGTTTTGAGCTTGTGACAAATGCTGACTATATACGCCCCCGCTCTACCATCTGAGCTACCTAGCCACATAGACCCAGACTTTCGATGAGACGTTTTAATGTACCAGTCGCTCACATCTCTCATCTTATCCGCAAATACAGGGGGAGGCATCGCAGCATACCATACATGAAAAGATTAATAAGACAAGGGCAGTTCTCGAACCGGTGATCTCTACCGACTGTGCTACTGACTGTGCGGCTGACTCTACCGACTGTGCTACTTTACCACAGACCCTCGATGAGTCCTTCAGTTATACCAGCCACTCACTTTGTCCATCGTGCCCGCAAATGCAGGAGGACTATCGAAGTAAGCAGTCACTTTCTGTGTAGCCTGTCAGGGGATAGGACTTTCTAACTAGGGGGCTCTTCAAGCCAACCCATTTGAATAAGGCAATTTTACTGAGAGTAATTCTTGGGTTGTTTGGATATTTCTGTTGGGATTGCAAGACAAATATGTTTCGAGCATCGGTGAAGGTAAAGGTTGAATGTTGTATTTAGCGCCAGTCGCTAGGATCTCAGTAGTAGGCTAACGAAGGAAACCTTGACCCTGTCTATTACGATATCGGCGCTTTGACTCGAACACCGACCCGCGGAGCTTTTGAGACCAGGCTGGATTAGGCCGCGACGCTACAGTACCTTCCAGAGCGTAGAAAAGCTTTGTCCAATGCTGAGTCCTCTAGTTCGTGGCTTTAATTTCTCAATATTTTGTAAGAGCCCCACTTGTTATATTTCTAGTTTTATGGCAAGTGAGATAATTACGTCACATCTTACTTCGCAATGGCAGAGCTTGATATTAAGTCTAAGCCTACAAAGTGTTGCTTTACTTCTATTTTACTTTGCAACAGGAAATTCTGGCTGGCAAAGATACTTTGAGATCAGGAGAGTTGGACAAATTCAATGACCTTGTCTTTGAAAGGTAGTTATACAAAGTACTTTTTAGCTGTACTTCAGATTTCCCTAGATTTTTCCACAAGTGGCATACCGCAATAGATGGGAATCGAACCTGGAATGCATGATCAGAGAGCCAACGACGTTTCCACTGAGCTACAGGGCTCAATGAAATCGCCGAGTAACTCTCTGAGTCATACAGCCCAAGGCTGTCCTCCATTTGACTTTTTTTGTGTTTCGGCTATGTTGAGCCTTCTTCAGCGCCATACATATTTGTACATATTTGTCATGAATGACGTTTCAGATTTCCTTAGGTATAGAACCTACTTATTTGCTGACATGGTTAAATTTGCTGCAGTCACAGCTCAATCACTCTGATAAAAAATTTCTAGAATCCTTCGTTAGTTAAGTTATCAAACTACATCACTATGAATTACAATGCCTGCCAAATTGCTTTGAAGGCCACACTTGGATTCTACTACAACGCAATACCCCCCTGCCCCCCTTCTGTGAACAATATTGGTTTTGCGAATGAAAAGCAATGTTTTGGTACAAAAACACAGGAATAATGAGAAATTGTTCTTAAACTTTCTCAAACAAAATAGCTATCATTTTTCTTTACAAGCACTGAAAATTCTGTGGGGCGTTCCACGTTAATTTGGCAGGCATCGTAGTTCATAGTGATGTAGTTTATTAATTTTCTGGCCCTCTCAGTACTGCTTTATCATCCTTTCTTATAACTTGACAACTTTGATTATTTAAAAGAATGATTTCTTTTTATTATTTGTTTTTGTTTCTAGTGAGATAAACCGTGCAATCAAGTTAACCGAAGTAAACTACGAGAAGATGTTGTTTAGAGAAGCTCTGAAAACAGGGTTTTTCGAGTTTCAAGCTGCAAGAGATAAATACAGAGATGTATGCCTGAATGGCATGCATAGGGATCTTGTCTTCAAGTATATTGAGGTATGTAGAAATGCCATATTTTCGCTACTTAGTGCCTGTCGTCACTTTCCTTCAATTGGGTATGCATTAGTGGTTATCAACGTTCGTATCATCCACTAAGGGTAACATTTCACATTTAACCTGCATTTTGTGCTGTAAATAAGAATACTTGTTTAGTGGGGTGTAACGTGAAAAGGCACGAAAACACAAACATTAAATCTCTAGGGGTATGTTCGTATGTAGTATGATTTTTCAACGGTTATATACCGCCCATTTGGGTGGGTCTCTTAGGCTGAAATTCTCTCAACATCGGTATAATTCTAACCAAAACCTCATATAAGAATGTGGGAAATTGAAGTAAATTATAAAATTTCCCCTTTTGAGTGAGAATCATCTTAGTATAGCATCAAAGATGTCATAGTACTATTTCAAGCAACAATTAGGCCTATAAAGTCATTTTTTTCATTCCGCTTATAATCTGTGTCTACATTAGAAGAGAATAGCTATGTAAAATCTGGGCGGGAGGCACATCCCAGTCCATCCATAAGTCATGTACTCTAACGGGCTCAAAATTTTATGGATATTATAACGATTATGATTATAATGAGTAAGAAGTCAAAGCGGTGGTGATCCGAAAAATCATGATGACAGTTAGACTTATTACCTGAGTCCTGAGTCCAAGTTATCGCCAGTGAAACCGAGGCTAACTCTAAAATAAGATTACTCGGTAGCTGTGGCGGCTTGTAGGAGTGATAGAGGAGGGGAACTAACGACTCAGGTAATAAGTCTAGATGACAGTGTTATTGGCTTGATCGACGATGTCTTTGTTCAACTTGAAAAAACAGACTTTTTATTCTGATTTCTGAAAGTCTTTTATAAAAAATAAAGGCTCATTCATTAAATTTTCCTACATATATTATTTTTTTCAGGTGCAAGCTGTCCTTCTATCCCCGATCTGCCCACACATTTGCGAACACATATGGAGCTTACTTGGCAAGGTAATTAACAGCTAAATACTCAACTTCGGACATTGTTGCGGCAAAATTTCAGGATTCCTCTATTAAAGCTTCTAGATCCGATTAAAAAAGCCTTAACTTGACAGAGATCACATTGACTTTGCTCAAGATAATTCTTCTTTTTTGAAATTTGCGTGGAGTTTTATGGAGGTTTTATTTTGTTGCTTACAAAGCACACGAGTAATGTGGATGTTTTATGCTCATAAAATTTGCATATGCTCATCTTGACAGCGCAAAACTTCAAAAATCGCGTGGAAACAGGTCATTGCCTCGAGTCAAACAGAAAAAGTTGTATTTTGCAATACAATACACTCTTTTTCTAAGAAACCCGTTTATAAGAAACTCAGTACTGAGATCAATATTAACTTTCAGTACTCGACCCAAAATGATAAGAAACTCGCAGGTCTCAATAGTCTTTAAAGTTGAATATAGCATCGAAAAACGAACTTCTGCTACACCACAAGTGTCTATTTTTACAAATAGAACAGCTCGTGTAAACGTGAATTGTATTGTTTCTTCTGTTTGTCAAATTCAAGTGTCAATTAACTGTTTTGGCACTAAGAATATTTGATCCCTAAGAAACTGCTAAGAAACTTTCAGTACCAAAATTGTCCAAAAACTAAGAAACTTTGAGTACTGAAAAAATCTTAGTTTCTTATAAAAAAAAGAGTATATTAAGATGTATTTATTTGCCATGAAGCGAACACTAGGATAGATTTTTTCACAAGTGGCATACCACAATAGATGGGATTCGCACCTGGGCTGCATGATCAGAGAGCCAACGACGTTTCCACTGAGCTATAGAGCTCAATGAAATCGCCGAGTAACTCTCTAAGTCATACAGCCCAAGGCTTTCCTCCATAGCCGAAACACAAAAGGTCAAACGGAGGAGGGCCTTGGACTGCTAAGAACATTATACTTCAAATTCAACACTTATTACACAATATTTTCGAAATTTCGACTTTTAAGTTTTAGAAACCCTGCAAGAAACTTTTACGATATCAATTGTGCTCGATGTAAAGAAGCCCTACTATATGGCTCAGGGGGAATAGTATCTTATAAAAGAATTAGTTTTCTTGGCCTATCGAATTAATACTGTTACTACTTAGCAATGGAAATTTGGTGAAGAAACTAAGGACACAGAAAGGTTTTTTTTAAAATTATACCTAATCTCCCCTTATCTGCATTTTAGGAATCCAGCATAATGAAGGCCTCATGGCCTGTTGCTGGTGACGTCAACGAAAACATTCTCAAATCATCGCAATATCTTATGGACTGTGCAAGAGAATTCAGACTGAGGCTGAAAAATATGATCTCTGTTCAGGAGAAAGGGAAGAAGGTAAAACAGTTTTTTCCATGATTTTCTGTCGCTTATTTGCGTTTGAAGTTTGCTTTAGCGTCGTGGTCCAATCCAGGGTGTCAGGGGCATACACGTATTTTTATAAGAAACCCTTTATAAGAAACCCGGACTCTCGAATGGCCAAAAATTTAAGAAACTCCTGTACTGGAAATTTTTTACATAGGAAACTTTTCATCTCAGACCGCGAAAATTTTATTTTATTTCCCGTGTTCGTCTGCAACAAAGCATTTCTGTGACAAGCAGACAAATAGAGATCAAGTTTTAAGCTTCTTGTAAGAAAAAATACGATTGGTGATGTCGGATCTCGAGCCCCAGCTACGGTAGTGTCCCAATTAGGGTCAATTTTGAGATTTTGAGTGCTTGAAGTTCTTAAGGGTTTCTGGAAATAAAAGAAAATTTCTCGCTGTCTGACGTGAAAAGTTTTCTACGTAAAAAAATTCCAGTGCTAGAGGTTCTTAAGTTTTCTTATAAAGAGTTTCTTCTGAAAAAATACATGCAGGGGTATATACACACACAAAACACTTCTAGTTTTAAATAGTGGTTTAAAATCGCGATTTTATTAGTTAAACTACAATCTTGGACATAATATTCGGAACAAGGCATGTTCTCCAAGGAATAAGGCCTATTCCATTGATTTTCTACTTCCATATCTTCAATTCTTCTCCCTTTTACCCCCAAAATTATGTTGGTGGTAGAGCAAGACAATTTTGTACGAAACAACATTGTAACGGGGGAGAAAGGGAATCAATAGAGAATAGCAAAACTATTTAGGCCGTTCCAATATATTTTGTCCAAGATTGTAGGTTGTTATTTCAAAAGATAAATGGCTTTTCAATAAATCTTAAATTTTGATTTTTCAGAAATCTAACGAGCCTATCAAAAAGCCAACTCAAGGTTTGGTTTACATTGCAAAAGCATACCCCCGTGGCAACACACGACTCTTGTGACACTAAAGAAGTTGTACGATGAAAACAAGGGGAGTTTCAGATAATACACTTTTTTAATAAGCAACTGGTCAATAAGCAACTAGGGCTGAGATTTTGTTCAAACTTTGTCGTTGAGATAGCTTTCTTTATACAATACATCATTGCAAACTTGTCAATTACATTGAAAAGCATGAAAAGAGCCAAAAAAGAGTTTTTAGGGGGTACCAGTCATTCTGTGAGGGCTGAAAGACAAGATACGTTAAGCAACTTTGAGGGCTGGACCAAAAGTCCAGTTGCTTATTAAAAAAGGGCAGTACACCGGTACAAAGCAACCGGTACACGGTACGACGGGCTTAAAATCCGGTACATGGTACACTGTCACGAATTTTGACCGGTATGCTGTCAACCCCCCTCCCCCACTATTCATCGCCAAAAATTGATTCTGTAAAATATGGCGGCAGTTTCTGTCCTTTGTTTTTTGCTGAGAATTTTCGAAGGGGATCCTGGGAATAATTTCCTTAGTTACTGCAGCTGAAGACAAATACGTTGAATTGGTTGAATTCCGTAACGAAGGAAATTATTCCCAGAATTCCCATCGAAAATCCTTAATAAAAACAAGAGACTGACAGAAGCGGCCGCCATCTTTTGCGGAAACCTCTATTGATTTTGCCGGATTTCGCTTTAATGAATAATCCAAGTTTTCCCTGCGCTGTTGCATACCGCTCCGGCAGATTTGAGCATGCAGATCTGTGTCCCAACAGCAGGTATGTTGTACCTATGTTACCGTCTAAAGAGTTTCGTAAACTTTGTATTCAACGATTCGAACACAGTACTGCACGGAGGTTCCGTAGGGCGGATATCTGCAATTACGTTTGTCGTCTTTGCCGGTCTATGCAACGAAAATTCCGTGGGCAAGCAGCTTTGCATTACCTCGAGATCTATCTGTTTCAAATGAACACAAAAACCTCATGCCAAAACCGCTTTTAAGAATTTGCACTGCAAGTTTAATCTGTATGGTTAACCGAAATTACTGCAAATTTACCAAACCATAAACAGTTTATAGAAGAAACTTTAGCTACCATCTGAGCCTAAGAAGTTCCATGGTAGCTTGCTCCTTAAGTTTACTCTGGAAGAGTTGCTTTGTAAACTATAGAGTAGCTTAGTCAGATTGATACATAAATGATAGGAATTAAACTTTGAAATCGCCGTTAAGTGTTGTCGTTAGTGGGCATAATTAACAAAATGCAATTGCTTGCCAAAAACATCAATTAGTATCAACTGTTAGTGTAGCGCAGTGGAATAATGCGCTTGTTTCTGGCGCTAAGGGTTGTGAGCTCGATCCACGATGCAGGAAACTAAAATTTGACACCAAGATTTTCTCGCAAAAAGCCGGCTCGGTCGGGTTTCAAAAAAGTTTGACTACAATATTGCAAAATGTTGCTCAAATCTAATTTGATTTTATTTTTATTTTAAATACTTTCATACAATTTTTGATTGGGTTGTTATTCTAAGAGGTTTCTAGAAGTCCTATTACATGCAAGGTACTTTCGTGTGAAAAGAGGAGGAGATTGTGGCGCAGTAGAAATTGTTGCCAAGTTAGACAGAAGAAATTTTTTCAAAACAGTTTGCGGCTTCGAAAATCATCTGAAAATAAATGGTTCAAAGTTGACAATGAATTCTTCAAAGTGCTATTAATTATCGAATATAGTCATCTGCATTGTATGGGAATTGTTATGATAGCTTTTGGAGATTCTAGAATTAAATTCATCATTTGTAGCGAAGATTACAGGTTTCGGTGCACTGAAGGGAGTTATTTGTTACACAGTTTAACCTATGAGCTCAAATTTATTGGTACATATACGTTACTAGAGATTTTCTATTTTCGATTCAAAGTTTTGGGATTCTTCCAGGAAATATTCATCTGATCACATTGTCAACAATCGCATCATCATCATAATGGATCATTATCATCATCACCATCATCATCACAATCACCAATCATTGTCTTCAACATGATCATCATGTTGAAGACGGTGATCATCATTTTCCTCTTCAACGTGATCATCATCATCGTTGTCGTCGTCGTCGAGCATCATAATCATCATCATGATCGTCTCTAGCATGATCATTATGGTCATTATCATCCTCTTCAAAGTCATCATCATTATCATCATCATCATCATCATCATCATCATTATCATCATCATCATCATCATCATAATCATCATCATAATCATCATCATCATCATCATCATCACCAACATAATCATCATTCTCATCATCGTTGTCTTCTTCTTCGTCATCTTCGTCATTATTAACATTATCCTCATCATTATTATCATAATGATCAGCGTCCTTCGGACATTGCTACAGCGTTGCTATTTTTTAATAAGCAACCGCTCAATAAGCAACTAGGGCTGAACTGACCTAACATTAAGCAACTTGAGGGCTCAATTGAATAACTGTAAACAACTAAGAAGTCAAACAACCAAGCTTATTCTCTTTCTTGTGTTAGGAAATTGTTCTTCGATAAGTTCTAGCTTTTTTGCCTTAATCTCACACCTGTTGTAGTACCTCTGAGCTTGTCCTGGGTTCAATTACAATAGTTTCTTTATATGAAAAAAATACTTTTATTATTTCTGGCTTATTGTAAATGTCTTAGAAACCTATATGATTTTTGATTTTCCTCTTTTAGCTTGAAGATATTCAAATCAAACCATCATCTGAAGCAGAGGAAAAATTGCCGAAGAATGTACTCCAGGAAAACCCTTCTCAGTTTTCAAAGCATAATATAGAATAGAATTTTAAATTTATGAAATATTGATGAATTCCCAGAGTCACTATAAACCTCTTTTCTTTGTCAGGAGTTGCTCTTTCCCTTACACGTAGATTAATTTTTTGGGGATTTTTTGGGATGCAGAACAAGTGGTGTGGTTCAAGCTGGGCCAAGAATAGCGTATGTCCTCGATTAAGTGCCGGGGGCGCTAATTTAAAAATCCATCTCAAAGACGAGCGATTTTTTGAAAATTTATGAATAAACTAACGTTCTGATGAAAAGTAAGTTTTGCAGCAATTGGGAAAGGGTGTTTCTTGATTCATCAGATCAAGAGCTCGCACAAATGTACTATCAAGACTATCAAAGGTCTCAAGGAAAGGAGTGTTTTGGGCCAAACTGACAGGTGTTTAGAGGGCTCCAAATAAACACGGTATGCGAGTTGAGACTACATTATACCAGACGATATAAATGGAATACATAGACCTGCTACTTCTTGATCGAGTTTGTGTTCTACTCCTTCGTGTTTTTGGCCTTGTTCTCTAGTCACAAACTAAATTTAAAGCAAATAGGGCAGAATAAATGCATTCTTTGCTGTGTTTGGATTAGTTGCGGACTCTTGTATCATTACACATTGTAGCAAGCATCTTGTTGATAAGCATCTGGGGGCTTAGATCAGCACAGAGGCTGGCCCTGACTAGAGAAAAGGGCTAAGTAATACCTTTGATTGACGTTTTCAGGATTTTTTGAGCAAAAGTTCCGAATTCTTTGTTTGTTTTTTTCGCGGTGTCGTAAGTAATGACAATGAGCATGCGCATTACATCCAACTGCAACTCCACTTGAAGTTGAAACTGTTGTCGTTCAGCATTCGTGCGGTTTGAGGAGCCGAGCTGAGTTTGGGAATTGATAGAAGTCAATCCCTGCTTCAAAAAAGTATTTATCAACCTGTACTCACAACACCAATGATGATATTTGTTTATTTTACATGAAAGATGCTTGACCTTTTCAGTTAGAAACTGAAACAGCCTGATTTTCTCAGAGGAAGCTTGTTCCTTATTAGGCCAAAACGTCATTTCTAGGCCGAGCCCGAAGGTTGGAAAGAACGGTAAACAACAATAATGAGCGAAGCCGAAGAGAGTTCGAGTTCACCTAAAAGCTCCGGCAAAAGAAAAGATAGTGCTTCTAAATCAAAGGTAGGAACTTATGTTATCAGAGAAACTTAAATGTTTTTGTATTTCTTTTCTTGCGAATCACTGAATGTTATCTCAAAAATGATTTTGTGTGGGAGCGAGCCAGCAGCTGAATTCCGTTGGCAATCGATGCATGGGAAAGTAGATAGTAATAAAGGTTGTTTTTTGTGGAAAAAATAGGCCGCGAGCTAGATAGTATTTGCTCTATTGGTTTACATGGTAGCATTTGTTTGTATTGAAAGACAAGAAAATAAAAATATACCATGGTTGCCAATGCTTCAGCATGAAATTTATTATATTCTTATATTAGCGGCCTCTCTTTGTATTAAATACAAATAGACACTGAATTTTTTATAAGAAACTTTGCCACTCATCTTGTAGTGGCTGGTTTCTTAGTTTGAGCATACTAACTTGTAGAAAACATTTCTTCAATGCACCTAAACCTGTCGAGGCATCAAAAGAATTAAAGATATGAAGATTTTGTAAAGGAAAAAGTAATTTGTCTATAAATATTTCAGAACCACTTGCAAAATCTTGTAGTAGTTTTCAAAAAATCTTGTAAGAGTTTTCACATTAAAAAGCAACATACACATTCAAGGGTGTGTGCTTATACATATGATTTTCAGGATTTAGGAAGATATCAGCTCTACTGCAAATTAGGGATCCCTGCAGCAATACAATCTGTGCCAAAAAGGATGGAACACTTAAAATTTTTTCCAAATTTATTGCTTTAGAAATTCATTCCCTTTTGCTTGACTCAATATTGGCCAAATTGAAACTTTCATTGGCCCAAACATTGAGTTAGGGGGCAGGGGGATCTTATATTCAAAATATATTTTAATGGGGCTGGATTTTTTAGGTAAAACATATAACAAAGTGTTCCCAATATTTTTGGGGATGATCGTTTTCCTAATAGTTTGGAATTAATTAACTTTCGCGAATCAAGAAAAATGGGGAGTTTCATGGGAAAAACTTTTGCACTTCACAGAACGAACAGTGTTTTTAATGGGAATTTAAACTCCAGCGAATTTGACTTTTTAATTCAATTTCCGATGATATTTATGTGTCTTAACATTCCATAAATATTAGACATGAAATCGCTTCGTAAAACCTTGTACAGAGCAAAGTTTTTGGAAATATTTTATTTCCATGATAAACATTCGCGAATCTTCTGTTAAAGAATCTTTCACTGGATGTAATTTTTGGGAATTGTGAATTTTGAAAAGTTTGGCACAACAAACTTTCCCTAATTTGGACCAAAAACCCGAAAAACACGGAACTTTCTTCCCCCGAAAGTTTCCCCCCTTAAAGAAGTGTGCTTGTTATACTAAAACTATGCTTTGCCTGTAGGTGAATTTGCGACTAATCATGGTGAGTGGAAAGACAGCTGATTTTGTCTTTCAAAACACAACATCAGCTGGAGAGGTTGCAGAGTATGTCTATAATAACTGGCCAGAAGGTAAAGACTTAAAAAAATCCCTCGTAAATCTTTTCAAGTTGATAATAAATTCATCATCATTCATCAATTCATAAATTCCATGAGTTTTTTAAAATGAAGTTTTTAAAGTCTGTGTATTAAGTTTTGAAAATATACATCAATATACATCAATATTTTTCGTGAATCTTGTATCTTGTGACTCTACTGTATATGCACTTCTTCACAAAAAATATGTTCATTGGTTTTGAAAAACAGAGATAATGAAAAAGCCCCACAGTTTGCCAGCCACCTGGTTATTAAGGCATTATTTAATAATAAATTGCTTCAAACAAGCTTTGGGGTTGTTTCTTCTGGTAAAGGAATAATTTTGATAAGTGGTCTAAGTAGAGCAGAACATAGATCTGTTCCTACAACAAATAATTGTTTTCTGCTCTAACTTGTCAACGTTAAAGTCTATAAATAACAAAGTTACTGACTGAATTTAAGAAAGGCTTTAAAAAAATCATTTCCTTTGACATAAAAATTGCATCCAACTTCTATTATTTAAAAATAAAAGAGCTCTCACATTGCAACTTCTTTACAATTATTAATCATTTATGGTTTTCTTTGGCAAATATAAGATTAAATATTTATTAAATGAATTGATGATAAATTTGAAGTTTCAATGATTTCTTGGTTTCTTCTTAGCGTGGGCTGATGAAAAGGAAAACATTACTAACTTCCAAGTCTTGAGGTTAATTTATCAAGGTCGTTTTCTTCATGAAAATGTCACATTTACAGGTTAGTCATTGTTCATTATTCATGCACAGTTATCTTCTCTTGCCCGATTCTTTTGACAATCAAAAATTTTGAGAATTCAAGCTTGGAGCTACAATCCTTGCCAAATTAGTTGGAACATTTCATGAAATGTTCTACATTTTCACAAGGAGGGGACTATGAAATTTTGACTCCTACGTTTTGTTTGTTGGGCCTGTCAATGATATTTGCTAATGGCCCTTACGACACTTCTGCCACTGGAAGATTTTAATAGAAACATGTGGCACTGCCATCGGCAACTAGTCTGTGGCACTTGCCTTTGTTCTCATTGAGCACATGACTGCCAATCAAATGCAAGAAAATATGAATCCATATTATAGCAACCATTGTTTCAGCACTGGTACAGCAGTGTCTCTGCACTGGCACAGCCACTATTGCTATATGGAAACGAGGCATCCCAACACTTTCTCAGCCCTGGTCCTGCCACATATTGCTATATGGCAATCATTGACTTTATCATAAAGGGAAAAAGTTTAAGATAAATGCCTTTCTATTCTGCAGCATTGAATCTGACATCTGGAAAAAGAACTGTTATGCATCTTGTGCCAAGAGAAAAACTACCACCGTTAGCATCAGATGGTAAGTGGTATTGTCCGTAAATAGCTATCCATAGTGAATAAAACATATGTGCTGTCATTACATAATTTTGCTGTGTTCAAGTGATTGCACCGAGTTTAGTTTAGACTGTACTGGTGTTGATTGCAGTATTAGTTTGTCCTGAACTCTTGAGTCTATGGTAAAATAATGCATGAGCACTTCCTTAAGAAATTTTTGTCATCAAAAAGTAAACTTTCCATGAAATTCACACTTCAAAAAATTCCGTGACTTCAATTGAATCTTTGCCAAACCTTGTTAACACCTAGAAGTCTTAATTCAATTAAAGTTCCAGACTGTGAGTCACCTCAACAGGAAGATATTTATAACGAGTTGTTGCACAAGTAGATCAATGATAGTTCTTCATTTGAATCTATATGTAAACATCTCAGAGTTTCAATATTTTCCTAAGCTTTGTACTTTTTTATTTCACTTATCCAGTTGGAAGTTGGATGTTCTTGCCTCTTGGTTGTGGTTATGGTCTAAGTCACTTAACCGTCTCCTTCTATTTATAGTCTTTGACTAAGGTTCTGCTTTCGTCTTTATATAGATTTCTTTTGCACTATAGACATGATAATCAACACTTATCATGACAAGCCTTTGATATTTATTAGGGAAACTGTCTCCCAGCAATCAGCCATAAGAAATGTAGTTCTTCTCTTATGTAGTGCATTGGTTGGATCTAAGAGGTGTGAAAAACACTAACCAATCATGCAAGGAAGCTAAGATTTTTTAACGCTAAATTGCTAAATCTCAAGGTTTCAAAATTTGATTTGGTGCAACAATTGATTTGGTGCGACATTTGATTTGGTGCGACATTTGATTTGGTGCAACATTATATTTGGTGCAACATTTGATTCGGTGCAACCCTTGATGTTTTTCAACAAGATTTCTGGGACAGTGATGGTACTAGAGGGTGTCGCCCTGGTTGAGGGTATTGTTACATTAGTCAAGAATTTCAGCTGAACGATGGAAGTTAGAAAAATAAACTCATCATAATTCTGTTCCTGAACTCTTACTTGTTGTTGAAATGAATTATATTGGATATCGTGCAACTCGTCTTCTGTGACGAGCAGCGCAAAGACAAAGTGGTCGCGACGGCCTAAATTTTTTGAAGTCGCCCTGATTGAGGGCAAAGATTAAGTGTGAAATGTGCCTCCGCAGAGACCATGAAACAGTTAAAATAAGCTTGCGGCGCCGCAGGAAAATTGTTTCCTTTTTCGTACCACAGGGCGTAGCCTTAGTAAGGCTACGTTGTTAACAGGAAATAACCATAGGGCCCTCAAATAGGGCGACTTAGGCCAATCAAACAGCTCATGGAAACAAAGCCTGTGGCGACGGAAACGGATATCAAATTACAAATCTTACATTATGAAATTTATCGGGTTGAATTAAACTTGTCATGAAGCTGTGTTTTTGTTGGAAAACCTTTGCCCACTCTAATAAAAGAAACCAAAACAAAACAGTACAACAAAATCTGAAAGTGAAAATGGCGAATATTTACAATTCGTTTTCAGGTACGCATTTTAAAAATATTTTCTCTGCTGGTGGACGAAAGTTTAGAAAAAAACCTAGAAAATATTTCGCACATGGCGTCATTAAAATATTTTCGCGCGCTTTTAGGATTTAACTACACCACAATTCTTATTATTCAACAATAAATAGAAAGTACTAAAACCTATCAAACCGTGTTTACCCTCAACCAGGGCGACACCCTCTATATGGTTGCTTTTTTCTATCAATCAGATAACAAAATGAATGAGAAAGCCTCCGAAAGTAGCTGTTGCTGTGTTTTATTGTAGTAGAATGTACATTTTGGTAAATATGTGAATAGTTAATTGGTCATAAGTGTAAATATTCAGACAGGTAATGTTAAAGAATTGTTTGCTTAAGTTGTATTTGGAATATTAAGGTTTAAAAAGCCCTAAACTTTGTCACACTGGTTAACTTTATAACGCTTGTTTTTTGTACCCCTCAACACCACTCTGAGGAACAGCAAAGCTTAGCTTTGCATATTAATATTTAGACTAAGAGAATGGATCCAAATATGCTTTACACAAGGGATGGAAGAGCTCACAGTGCTACGATATGAAATCATAAACACAAAGAACTCTCATAACTCTACGCATGCCGGAAAGTCCCATAGTCTCTCAGGGACATAGTTTTGGATTGCTTGGATGGGAATCGATAAGCTAACTATAAAATGGCAGCCATTCCCCATGCGAACTGGGTCCAACGTCAATTTCTCAAGTCACCACATCAAACATTGTTGGTCCAACATTTGAGATTTGCTTCTCAAGCAAAATGTTTGACCGTTTGACCACGTCCAAAAACATTGCTCGTACAACATACTTGTTTGCGTCAAACAAAAAATGTTTTGGACTTTTTCAAAACAAAATGCCACAAATTTTATTACTTTCGCTTGTCAAGCAATGTTTTTGGACGTGGCCAAACGGTTAAACATTTGCTGTAAAGCAAATTTAAAACGTTGAACCAATAATGTTTGATCGTTTGGCTAGGGCCTAAGACTGATTAATAATTAGCCATGTTGCACTTCTGACGTCAGCGAAAGTCGACTCAGGACTTGGTCGTATAAAAGTGGCCTAAAACAATTTTTAATTGTTTGACGACAACTATAAATATTTTCGCTGTAAATTCGTTTAGAATTATAGCACGATTTCTCTTCTTCCGTCACCTGAAATAAAGCTAAAATTAGTGCAAGCTGGATTAAGATCAGATTCACGTTGTTGTATTCAGACACCAAGAATTACGTTCCATTCTATTTTTAAGTTTGAATTTCTGATGTGTGACGATAGTTGTAGCTTATAAAATGAATAGATTTATTATTTTTTCGTTCAATTATTTTTTACGTTGTGCATTTGTTAATAATACGTGGAACAATTTTTTAAATCAGGACCTGGCCAAACGAGCAGAAGTGGTTCTCAAACATCAGAGATTCGATTGCTCCGAAATGAGTGCCAAGATTTGTTTTTTTTAATGTTTTTGAATCGTTCCAAAACTTTGTACGTTTGACCAGCCCTACGTCTTCCAGTTTTGGAGAAATGTCCATGAACGCTGGGCGACATCGCAGTTAAGTGAAACTTAGGAGACTTAATTTTTGTTTCATTTTAGACTTCCAGTGTGTTTTATTGTTATATGTTCATTTTAAACTACTGCTTGGTTTTCTTCCTTAATCTAATGTAGTATTTGGAAGCTATGGTGAATGACTAGTAGATTTTTGGTCGACCCTCAGCTGTATTGTTTCTGCATTTTCGCGTTCTGGGAAATAAATTTTTGCATATCCACTTGTTCCAATGTGGACTGTAGTTAAAAAATCTTATAGAATTGCCCAAAGGCTTTCGAAAAACGCAAATGTAGTGCTGAACTCGCTGGGTGTGAGGCGTGCGAAAGACGTGTGGATTTTTGTTTAATAGGGGGAAAACTTTCGCAGTTACAGTATTTCGACTAATGGGAAAGATGTTCATTTGCTGGAAGTGTTCTTCCATGTTTCATGACATATGCTCCGATAAAGGCAGATTTGGGTCTTTTAGCTGTAGCTTTTTTGGCAAAGTAGGGACAGCCTGGTTAAGGCTTGTTTTAATTTCACACCCATAGAAAAATGCGACAGAAATACCTTTCACACCTGAAAAGTTTAGAAGAAACAGTTCGATAAAGTTTTGTTTACATTTCACACCTATGGAGAAAGACAGTAGAAAGCTAGTTTCACACCTTCCAGGAGTAGTTGTTCAGGAAACATCTCGAGAAAGTTACGTTTGGATTTCACACGTCCATGGAAAGGCTTTGAAGAATCACACATTACGTTAGATGAGATAAACAACCTGTTGTAAGTTCGTTTACATTTCACACCTATGAAGAAAGATTGTAGAAAACTAGTTTCACACCTTCAGGGAGTAGTTGTTCAGGGAGCATCTCGATAAAGTTACGTTTGGACACCTTTAGATCAGATAAACAACCTGTTGTAAGTTCGTTTACATTTCACACCTATGAAGAAAGATTGTAGAAAACTAGTTCCACACCTTCAGGAAAGGGTTTGGAGTTCACACATTACGTTAGATCAGATAGTTTCACACCTTCAGGGAGTAGTTATTCAGGAAACATCTCGACAAAGTTGCGTTTGGATTTCACACGTAAATGGAAATGCTTTTAAGAATCACACATTACGTTAGATCAGATAAACAACCTGTTGTAAGTTCGTTTACATTTCACACCTATGAAGAAAGATTGTAGAAAACTAGTTCCACACCTTCAGGGAGTGGTTGTTCAGGGAGCATCTCGATAAAGTTACGTTTGGATTTCACACGTACATGGAAAGGGTTTGGAGTTCACACATTACGTTAGATCAGATAAACAACCTGTTGTAAGTTCGTTTCCATTTCACACCTATGGAGAAAGGCAGATAGAAAACTAGTTTCACACCTTCAGGGAGTAGTTATTCAGGAAACATCTCGACAAAGTTGCGTTTGGATTTCACACGTAAATGGAAATGCTTTTAAGAATCACATATTACGTTAGATCAGATAAACAACCTGTTATAAGCTTGTTTACATTTCACACCTATGGAGAAAGGCAATAGAAAACTAGTTTCACACCTTCAGGGAGTAGAGCATTCAGGAAACATATCGATGAAGTTAAGTTTTGATTTCACACGTACATGGAAACAGTATGGAGCTCACACATTACGTTAGTTAAGATAATCGACCTGTTGTAAATTCGTTCACATTTTACACCTATGCAGAAAAGCAGTAGAATACTAGTTTTACCCCTTTAATAAAGTAGAAACAGCCCTAGTACAGTTCGTTTGCATGTCCAACATTGTTTATAAATTTATTCTTACCCGTTATTACAGCCCAGTAACGGGTAAGAATATACTAATGCTTTATGTTGGAGAAATCCGATTAGATTCCACACATGGGAAAGTCTTCGACAAATGCAATGTAACAAAAGAAAACACGAAACGACAGATAACCCATTTTTGAAACACAACATAACAATTCCAACAAAACATAAATCTGAAAATATAAAAATACATACGTGAAAGTAGCTAATAAAATTTTTATAAGTCAGGTTATCTTAATCAATCATAGCTGAGGACAGTAACAGTAGCAAATTTACCGTTGAGATAAAACTGTAAGGAAGTAAAATTGTTCCTAAGTGAACGATTTGGTCCCGAGAGTATGGCGCTTGCACACCCGAGATTTTCTACTGAACAATAGGTTAGCAATAGGATGGAACAATTGAAGTTGCTCTTGCACACCCGAGATCTCGTTGAAAACTGCCATACTCTGCAAACAGGCAAAGCTATAATTGTGAGTCCCTTGCATATATATTTCTCTTATAGCGTATGGATAAAAAGTTTAAAGGAAGTCTAAGTGTAATTAAAAAAGGTTAACAAAACTATAAAATCTTTCAAAAATATCTTGATGTGGTGCAAAAACAGCAAAAAATATCCCATTCTCAAGTCAATCAGCAAACAGGATAATAACCTGACTGCAAACATTTCAGAACCTAACGACAACACTATCTATTTTGCTGGGATTTTCTGTAATTTAACTCGTTGTCCTGGCAACACGTCAACATTGTCGGTTTCAATTATAGGTTTCGTGTTCAACAAATCGTTATCCGATGGAAAGGCAACCGAGTTCTTCCCGAGAAACTGCCGCGGCAAATGCGTGAACATTCCACTAGATGGCGAACCAGTGCGAGTAACATGCATTTCCCGTACTTTTGCACGTCCACGAGGTTCAGGCGTTAGACTTTTATTGCGCACACCGCGATTGCCAAATAGATCTCTGCAGGCATCATCGGGTTGAATTTGTTGCTTAAAATCAGTATATTCCTCTAGTTTGGGGGATTTTTTCTGGTTTTCAGGGCTTAATTTGGGAAACTCATCATCATATGAGCTGTTATTACTTGTTGTTCTATACCGTGATACTTCTGGTGTAAGCATGGTTGAGTGATCTTTCGACTTGGCACCTTGTCCTGCATCAAAAGAAGATGACCGTGATCTGTCAGTTGATGGGGTGTCACAATCGAACCAGTCGATTGGTGGTTTTCTAGATTTTACATAAGACAGAGTATGGCTTGAAGATTCCTTGTTGTTGTTTTGCGCTTTCCTGTCGAAGTTAATGTCAGCTGATCGCCTATCCTCGTTAAATTCTTCATCTTTAGAGTAGGAATTCCCCTGATCCGCTGACTGAGTTTCTTTATATGGAGACGTGGTTTCTTCATATGGAGACGTGGTTTCTTTATATGGAGACAAGGTTTCTTTATATGGAGACTTGGTTTCTCTATATGGAGACTTATTTTCTTTACCAACTGACTTTGCCTGTTTCTTCTTTTCTTGCACCTTTGATTCAGAAATATATACTAATTCTTCTTCCGACTTCCCTCCTTCACTACTATCACAACCTGCTTTTCTGATTGAATCCCAAGGCACCCCATAGCTTTCCGTCCCTTTACCGACATCGACATTTGCTGTCACCCTATCTCTACCAATCTCATTTCTTTCGATGATTTTACCATGACGTTTCTGATAAGAACTGGCAAATTCTGTTCCTTCAGTCCAGCTTTGATTAGTTTCATTCACGGGTACTTTGCTTTCATCTTCGTTTACTGTCACTTTACTGTCATCCTGTTCGATTTTCTTATCAATCTGTTCGTACTTCCTCCAGCGCCGTTCTTCAGTATTTCTCAAGCGACTAAATGCTGCAGGCACACTCCTTTCCGTCTGCAAAAACAATGTGATTAAATTAGTGTAGAAATATCAGAGCTTACCAAACTACAATTTAGTCTGTTATAAGCAGTCTAACACCCAAGTCACACCCGTTTTTCATGATTGTGAAGTGAGGAAGATTTTAGCAATGCGGATGTTGCCTGCAGGGAGGTTGAACGTCTGGACTCTGAGCATTGGCAAAGGTCCTTTGGCTGTGTATTTGTAACAATGGTGAATTCATGGTCTCAATTTCAACATATCCTCGTCCTTGTTCCACGCTACACTTTGCACTAAACCTGTAGGGACGTACCCCTGGCCCCTTATTTGTTCTTAATGTAATTAGAATTTACCGATTTTAGAAACCTTGAGAACGTTACAAGAAATCGGAGACACATGGGAGAATATCTAAGCCAAAAGCTCGTTTGCTTGAAATCTCAATCGAAAATTCAGCCGATAGAAGCAACTATCTAATTCGATAGCATAGTGGCTTTGTCACTAGGCTCAAGCTAAAAAAATCTTCAATTAGGGTTAGAACTCAAAAGGCGAACGCGAAGCAATTTTGATTTCAGCTGCAAGCCAAGCTCAAACTTTCGCAAAAGTTTTACTTTGGTTACGGCCTAAACTTGGTCACGACGGCTGTATCCTGTTCGCAAGCGAGCGGCGAACTGCAAATTCGCTAGCGAACAGCGAATGCGAATGAAGTAGAAAGACGTTCATATTGATAACAGAGCGTTTTAATGGGAACTGTGTTGAATAAACTTACCAGTGATTTACGATTTTGCTTGCTTGCACTTCTGAAAACATCCAGATAAATATTGACGCCATGAAGAAATTCAGCCAACATATTTTCTGTTTGTGTAATCCTTAGCTCTCTGAGATATAATACTTTCTGAAAGGACAAGGAGGAAATGAGTTTGAATAGACACTTACGTTTACACAACGTTCGTACCACGTGCCTTTTTATAGGAACACCTTTTTAAGGAATTCCTAGGCTGATTATTCCCGAGAAAACGAAGCAATTTTAAATGAATTAATTGCAAAATTAATATTCAAACATTTTTCACCACATGGAACACTAAGAATAACTTTCAGCTTATTTTAAAATTAAGAACATCAGCCTCAACTTAGACCAAGTCAGAGTCAGGAAAAAGTTACGGTCACACGGTCATTGACCGGGGGAAGGTCAGTTTGAACAAAGGCAAATCTTTTGCCACACCCAAAACACGCCCGTTTTTCATTGTTTAGTGAGGGAGGTGTTAAGCTACTGGTATTTTTGTCTGGAGGAAGGTCGAACACTCTTATGGAGTTTGGGTTTCTTATAAAAAAGGTGTATTCCGCTTTCCTTGATCAGTTTTGTGTAATTGCTTCACACTGCTTCACTTACAAAACCTACCGATATGTGGACAGTGTAGTTTGAAAGATCTTTAACAAAAGGAAGATTTTCTACAGTGCATTCTAAAGCCACATTCAATGTTTCATTGTTTGGCAAAGTCCTAAGTAACGGACAACAGTGCTTTAAAGAGTCTACATAACTATTGCAAATATGATAAACCCTTAATTTAGTTTAAGTTACCTCAGCAACTGCGTTGACCAGTTTTCGTGGCAGAGGTCTTGATGTCCAGATTTGCGGTCTCTGTAGATGAGAAGAAAAACAAAGAATAAGTCAAAGTATAGTGATCAAAGCGAAGATATAAGTGCCAATTGATTACAGTGATTACAGTGCCAACTGATTACAGCGATTATAGCAAAGAAATGTTTCTGAGTTTCGTTGGGTGCATCGGTTACATATGTTGCAGAGGTAGTCTTTAAAAAAAATGGAAGAATATATGGATAGCAAACCTTAAAAACGCAGGAATACTCAGTGAAACTTAAACACAATGCAAAGAGCAAAGGGGTGACAAACCTAGAAGATTGAAACATAGGATACCGAAACTTTGCATCGACTAATTTTCCACTTATTTTTCGTGCTATTTTTTACCACTATTCTATGAAGTAACATAATATTCGTTGACATAATGTGAACACAAGAAGCAACCATGTACTTATGTACTTAGTTGTGCTAGGACAAGGGGTGTCAAACATTGCAGAACATAGAAACATAACGAACTGGCGCTAACAGCAAAAAGTACAGTGACCTGAAATCTTTGGAAAACATAAATATTCAAGGAAATGGGGAAATACACTAAAAAATAGGGATGTCAAACCTTGTAGAAGCTGGTGAGAATTGTTTGGAACTTGCATTGGGATTCTTTCAAGTTTAGGTATTCGTACAAACAAGGTAAAATTCCATTCACAGCTCTGAAATTCAAGATAAGTTGTTAAGACGCAATTTAATGAATAAACCTAAAGAATCTCTTTCTTCCACTGCTCTTGTTGTTATTTTCCTTTGCTGAGGTCATAGCAATATCTTGAATCTCTTCAAATTAGGGTCATTTACACTTTACGTAATACTCACCAATTTTAGACCCCCTCCAATGTAAAGTTTGCATGACCCCAATACTATCGTACAGTTAAATTGTATTTGATAAAGATTCTCTACAGGAATGTTCTGTGATTTAGAAATGACAGAACTTCTTTGAAGGAAATAGCGGTTTCTCTGTTTTAAAATGGTAGTTACTAGATAGCTCATTGATAAAAAGCACAGACCAGCTATGAAATACACTTCTTAAAACAAATCTAGGATGATAGAAATTTCAATTTTTTTAATTTTTGGTGCGAAAAGTCAAAGATTCGTAAGTTGGAGGGAAAATCTTTAGTGACAGAGCATGTCCAAAACCACTTTTTCTAGTCATCCCATCACTTAATTGTAAAATACACAGCTTGTTTGGAAATGTTAAACGTTCATCAATTATCTTACTTCGGAAGCTTGCCTCTCTTTTGTTTATAAATGATGATGTCTGCAACCTACATGAAAACATAAAGCCCGTTAGTCTGAAATTACAATTACCAATGTATGAATCTAATTTCAACTTCACCTGTGATTACTTTAAAATCAGAATTTAACCGTTAATTGAATAAAAATTTCGGATCCCTTTGACTGAGTTGTAGTACCAAAAGCTTCTAAATAATTCCTTAAATTTCTGCGAATTTTGACCGGATTAGATGGAACCGGTTTCCTAATTCTCGATGGTTTGCTGTGATAAAAATATTCAAAATCTGAAAGGCAAAAAAGCCTATGTACAGTTCATATTTCCTCATACATATCACATTTACAATGCATGAGACTGCAAGGAAATTGTCATCAATCTCCTAAGTAAATCAAAGGTCAGATATAGGTCACATAACTTCATTTACACTCATTTCTTCTTAGAAAATCTGTTTTTAGGCATATACAGTAATACACGTTTTTTTTATTAGAAAGTGGTTTATAAGAAAGTAGTGCTCAACATCTTAAAAACTTAAAAAAGTTCAGTACTGGATTCTTGTAACTTAAGAAAGTTCTGTTTCATATTTTCACTCTTAATGTTCTGTATGTTATCTTCGCCCTTCTGTTCAGTCGCTCATCTTGCTAATAAACGAGTCTAATGATTATTTTCTTTGAAAAACGTGGTATTTGTGCAATGTATACAGTGCCCCAAACTGTGCATTCGCAGAAATACTGCATTCTAAAATTTTTGCTAAGAAAGTCACAAGAAAGTTTTGATACTGAAAACATGAAATATCTAAGAAAGCTTCAATACTGGCCCGAAAAAAACTCTCTTGTAAAATAAAAAAACATGTAAGGTAAACTTTGAACGCAGCCATTTAGTAATTGCAGAGTTCTAAAATCAAAATTTCCTGAATTTCTCGAAATCCCCTCTGATTGTTGAAGACAACCACTGCGCCCTATTTCCTTCGTCTGGGTACGGCTCAAGCAGCTTCTGAGACACCAGAAGAACCTAATCTCAACCTGACGTTTTTTATCATGACTGTATGTTTTACAAGACTGCTCCACTCATCCGACTGCTAGCAATTTTCGGGACCCTTAATTTTTTGAAGCATTTGTTTAGAAGCCTTATTTGTCTTGAGAGAGTAAGAGTGGAGCAGGACAAAAACTCTATGAACGCCACAACAAGATGGAAATAAGTTATAATTGTCTTCATAATTGACTACTTCCATTTAAGGGCCTGTTTATATGGGGAAAATCATCCCACCTTCCAGCCCTGTAGCTGAGAGGTGAGATCTCACCTTCCTTTCCTTAGCAATTTTATCTTTAGTTGTATAAGATCTTTCAAAGCTTCGGCCTTCTACATGTAGGTTCCTTATAAAATGGTGCTTTATCATAAAGCGTGTATTCTTATTAATCTGTCTCTTAAGCAAGACTCAACCAATCATCTTAACCTTTTACTTTATATTTATTTGAGTTTCTAACGTTGAAGCTGTCCCAAAAGTTGACTTAGCCTACATACACTGCAATATTCATTAATATCAGCAACTGAAAGTGAAAAGTCATCTTTGCTAGGTATAAAAATGTATTTTCAGGGGGTATGATGACAACTAGATAATCAGAGAAAAGGGGTCATATGTCAGAGAATTGTCAGAGAAAAGGGGGTAAGATTGTACTTTCTTTGTCAGAGATAAGGGGTCAAGATTATTTTTGGGAACTCACATGGTATATAAGTTCTTATGGAAGTGGACCCGCCGGGTTTGCTGTGATAAAAATATTCAAAATCTGAAAACATCCTTAGCGATTTAATTTATAGCTGTATAATATCTTTCAAATCTTCGGCCTTTTACATGTAGGTTCCTTATAAAATGGTGCTTTATCATAAGGCGTGTATTCTCATTAATCCGCCTCTTAAGCAAGACTCAGCCAATCCTCTTAAACGTTTACTTTATATTTATTTGAATTTCTAACGTTGAAGCTGTCCAAATGTGGTAGCATTTACCTGAGTATCAAATATATTGAGCATCTTTGTCTTGTATTGATGATGCAGACAGTCGCTAAGAAAACGGCAATCGTGAATAACCTAAAAAAGACATATATAGCGTATATAGTAGACTTGCCCCAAGTCTGTTTCTCAATATCCTTCTGCAAAGGTCTACCATTCCGTGAAGACATATTTCCCTCTCACTCTTCTTGTTCTTTCATGGAATGGTGGACCTTACGAGAAGATAACTGACTTGGGGCAACAAACTTCACTAGCAAACCCTGCCTCCCTAACTACTATACTGGGCATTATCCTGGCCAAAACGAGAATTAAACAATATTAACAATATACTCTTTTATGAGAAACTTGACTAAAAGTCAAAATAGCTAAATTATCTAAGGTTTAACCCTCAGATCTGCCCATATGTTGCTTGAGTCTTCGCATTTCTCTTAGCACGTAGTGGTACCTATTTCTGTTATAGAAAAATCAAATATGGCGCTTAAAGCCTATGTTAAAATTGACAAGATTTGACATTATATATAAACAAAAAGCTCTTTATGGCTGCTTATATTTTTTTCGCTGAGCCCTTAAACGCTCTAAGTTCCCAGCTCTGTATTAGACATGATAGCCACCACTTATCATGAGAAGCCTTTGATATTTAGTAGGGCAACTTTTCGGGAGAGATCCGTCTCCCATCATCAGGCAATAAGAAATGTGGTTTTTTCCTATTTATTCCAAAGATCAGATCGATTCCAAACCCTGGTTGCTTAACAACGGAAACGTGTAATCTAGTCCACCATGTTATCTAGTCCATCGTGTAATCTAGTCCTCATAACGTGCAACAAACATACATGTGTAACTATTATATAAAAGAACGTATTTCTACCTTCAACAGATAAGGGTTTTCCAATATAGAAGTCAATCCATCAGGAAAGCATTTTTCACCCAGTTTGTAAACATCAAAAACGTATGTACATTTCCTACTGCCAATCGTCAGCAAACAAAGTTTTCCATTACGACCAATGTTCTCCCCATCAGCTGCAAGGCCAACAACCCTTTGTTCGTTTATGTAATTGACCTGTAATAAAAACAAGCAATAAATGAAAAATATTCGTACTGTAATTTTTGGTTGCGTTATCGGCACAATTCAAGGACTTGTGTTGACCACTTGGTCGTTATCGTGCAATGGAATAAACTGTTAAGGATTTCCGTGATGCGATTCTTGCCTTCACTAATAAAATCACAATCTTTTGTAACGGACAGTGCACTTGATTTGAGACGGATTCTGTTAAAGCCCTTGTTTAACAATATTTCTTCGCAGTGAAAAAGTATGCAAAATGTCAGATTCTGAGACGTCGAATCCAGGTTTTGATGAATAAGGATGGAAAATATGTTGTTATATATGTTTAGTTAGTTGTATAAACCGTCTATGTTCTTGAAAAAAGTTACTATTAGTTTTTATGCGAGCCTCTGTAGTTCATATGATTCAAATTTTCACCCTGGAGCTCCTTACAACGAGTTTACAAGTGTAACAGACTTGTCAAAGGCTGGTTTTTGATGATTGGTTTATAAGATTTTCAATATTCACTGTTGTGTTGAACATTAAAATCGTATTCCTGCCATGTCTTACTAGCTGACGATGCACAGTTACTGATTTTGCAAATTAAAACTATATCTGATTTGAAAATTACTTACAGCTGAATCAAAATTGTCTCCGAATTCATCAATCAAGACAACTTCTGGTGGATCTTGCATTTCTTCTTTTGGAACCCTTTTGACAAAGCATTCTTCGCCAGCAAGAACTATGATAAAAGGAAAAGATTTCGAAAAATTCCAATCTTGGCAATCTTGGCAAAATCTTGGCAACCTTTTATCGAAAAGGTCTATGCTTGGTGTTTTTTACCATTACCAAGATAACATACTCTTATGTTATCTTGCCATTACTTGAAGAATGTCATTTTAAAGGAACATTTTTTGCTAAATTATGAAGACATCGGAAGTAACCAGGTACCTAATTTGTACTTAGCCAGTTCGCAAAGTGTGTGAGTGGTGCACCCGTAATATTTTTGCTAAAATCATTGTGCACCAACACACCATTGTTCTATTGTTTCCATGCAAAAAAGTTTTTGTTAAAAACATATTATCGCCCTTGCACCAGCAGTTTCTTGACTGACATTGGCACCCCAAGATCTTGTTGAAATGGTGCACATTCTACAGACTGGGTACTTAGTTAGACTGGGTACTTAGTTGTGCTTATAAAAATATTTTCACTTTGAAATAAATTACAAATCGAAAAACTTTTCATACTTCAAAAGATGAACTTTTTCTTTTGCTTTGACCAATTCAGAATTAGCTATAAAAACATATTCTTAAAACACTGTGCTCACATCTGCTAGGAGCCATTGGTTTTCTAGCCATCAATCTTGGGCCATCATCACTTGGATCTTTTGCAGAAGCTTGATCAAGTTTGTCTCCTTCACTGGATATCTCCTTTTCTTCATGTTCTTCAGCAGCTTCATTGACATCAACATTACTAAAATCAACAATTTCAAAATACATGTCAAAAAATCTGAATTTGTTATCTTGTACACTTACTACAATCAGTGATGTACAAATGAAAAGCACTGGGTACCATAAAGCTGGTGAGAGCTTATTGTGCAAAATCAAAAGCATAAAACAATGTGTTTTGTTGGAACAATAGCTTCAGACTCCCAAAAATATGCAGTGTCCAAAACTGTTTAAGATACCCTTTACATTGGTTCTTTCAGTCAAATGTTCTATCTTATTGTTATTACCAAAATGAACTAACAGCTTAACAATTTCTCAAGATTAACAATAATTTCACTCAGTTTTTTCTACCTTGAAGCCAAATCTGCTTCTTCGGTTGATTGTTCGTCAGGAAGAAGATTTACTAAAATTACAAAATAGAAGTTTCCTTTTTCATATCATCCTTGTGGGGTAATTTTTCATTGAGACAAAGAAACAGCTCTCCTATATAGCAAAAAGAGCAAGGGTTCCTTGGTATCAGCAGAATACAACAACAAGGGTATTAAAGTCATGAGATCAATATAGGGGGAAGAGTGAGCTCATAGAAGGAAACATTTAAAGTACTTGATGACTTTTTGTAATTTTAATTTTGTACAGAAAAGTGATTAATGTTTTTAGAGATTTAAGAAATCTGCTTCAGTAAGTTAAGGAATATTTTCTTTTGTCTATTAGTATCGACCACCACCAAAATATTTATTCTTTATTGCTAATAGTTCTTGGGGCTTTATTAGGATTTGGATTCAAGCAGGGTGTTCATGTTTAATGTTTGGAAAAGGGGGCTTCTTTTAATTGACAAAGGGCCAGTGGTGTTGCCAGACACCCAACATTGGAGGGACAAATGGGCGTGATCAAAGAAAATTAGGGCATGGCTTCAAGCAAAAACAACCCAGTTGTACCATACAACATTTTTACATCACTTTTAGCCCATATAAAAACCTATCCTGCTGATGATTTGGGGGCAATGGCCCCTCATGCCCCCCCTTGGCTACACCCCTGCACAGGGCAACCTTTTTCTGTATAACTAGGATAAGCTTTGGGCTCAACATATACTTCTCAATTTGTAAAAAGGAACTTACAGTTTTTTATGTCACTGTTGAAAAATATCTGAAGACCTCTAAGCTTTCTTCCATCAACCAGAGAGACTAAAAAATAAAAGAACGAAACTCGAATGTTCTGCACAAACAACTGTAAGCAGGTAAGCAATTAACAAAGTTTGCTAATTTTAAAATCCTTTCTATTTTATTTTGTCTTTCTCTTTTAACTTCTTGTTCTTTGACTGAAGATCCCCTAATCTTTTGAAGAGTTATGGAGGGGTCATACCTTAATCAGAATCTCTTGAACTACACCTTTGCTGGAAAGCGATTTTTACATTGAAATTTTCTGGCCATATTTGCTTTTTATTGAAATCTTGTACACCTTTTTGGAGAGTGAAATTCCCCTTGAAAGTGTTTAAAACTAAAGACAACATTTTTTAAGCCCAAAAATATCCATACACAAAGGGGGCATTTCAGTTATCCAAAAGGCACAGCACACAAGGTTCCTGCAGAAAGAAAAGGATTTATAAGGGATTTCTGTGAAAATAATAGAGATCCTGGCAATGTGTGTATGAGACTCAGAATGATTTGCCCTTTGTGAACACACAACCTTATTCCCCTGAACAGTTGGAATACAATGAACAAATATAACCTTTATTGAGAATTAGTTTCTTATTTTTGGCATCAACTCCATGGATGATTCCAGTATATATGCCCTCAAATGTTTCCACAGAAATTTTCCTCCCAATGAGATCATCACCCATTGCTTTCCTGCAATAAGCAAAAATAACAACAAATTAATGATAATTATTATCCACTTACAGAAATAATAGGGGAAATATCATCCTACATTATTGATATCTTAAATTTCAATAAGGCTAATTACACACGTTTCAATCTCTTTGTAGATACGGGACAAAAATGTTATCCCATAATTTGAATAAACTTTTGTGTTTTTTGTTTATTAGGTATCTATTTGTTTACTCTCTACGTTTTGAACAAACTTTCCTGGATATTGTCTACCACGAGGTAGATACAGGGCAATTTTGATATCTAAACCATTTCCCTCAAATCCTGTCTTCTTTGGCATTATACCTACTCCTAAAATCTGGATTGTTTTCTTGCAGAAAGTGTTTCTTGAGTGGCCTAAAATTTTCCTTCATCAACATCAACAATTCTTTTCATTTTGAAACAAAAATTTAAACATTATTTCCAAACTTAATAAACTGGATAAGGTGGATAAGGTATAGAGCTGGCAAATATAAATTCTTAAAATTAACAATGATACCTTCTTTTTTGGTAGTTTGCTTTTCTTCACTTCTCGGAGTTCAAGCATCAGCCATCAAACGAAAATTATCATCCAGAATGTTCCCGTTTGCAATGCTGAATGACAGGGAACTGGTGAGCATTAATCGAGAGTTTTGTTTCTTGCGAGAACAATAAACAAAACAGCTGAACAGACTAACGGAAGTTCTGAAATTCGTTCGTTTTTTTGTTAAAAAGCCTCGTGGCTGAGATCGTAAACGAGGTAAACGACGTCACTTCCTGGAAACAACCGTTAGTTTCGAACATTTTCAGATCAAAGTTTGAGCAATGGCGGCTAATGTGTACTGGAGAAGCGACGAACCAGATGAGTTTCAAGTGAAAAATATAAACATACCTGGTGTATTTCCTAGGCCTTCAAGCAAGATAAATGGCAAGACGGTCTTTGTTGATTCAAAACCTTGGCTGCAGTCCCAAAACTTCAGCAGCCAGAGCAAAAAGACACAAAAGTTAGAAAACAAGGCTAGGCCCAAAGACTGCAACACAACTCTGGAGAATAGGCCTTTTGTTCAGTCAGCTAAGCAAAGTAGCAATACTGCAAATGATTCTAGAAGTAAAATAGATGAAAGGAAAATGTTATCAGCTAGTTTAAAAGACTTGAAAAATGAGGATAAGAAAAAGATTGCCAATTTGATAAAAGAACTTGCAAAAGCTGGAGAAGAACGAAAAGTAGCTGTTGGTGCCTTGCATAAAGAGAGGGTGATTTTTGAGGAGAAGCAAAGTGAGTTGAAAACACAACAAGAAAAGTTGATGTTAGAGAGAGATGAGCTTAAAGAAAAGTTGCTGGAGTATCAGTTGTTGATTAACCAGTTTAATAAACAATTGAAACACGAGAAAGATACTTACATGGCAGAACAAAATCAGAACTACCAGCATACAGAGCCAGAAATACCCATGTCATCACAAACAAGTACAATTAAACACAAGGAAGCAAATAATTTGAGCCCTCTGAAGGATGACCTGTGTAACACTGAATCCTTTAGTGTAATGCCAACCTATTATCATGTTCCTAGTACTGAAAGCATCAAGACTATGGGTAATCAATTAACAGAAGATGCAAAAGAGAAAACAAAGCCAAGACCTGAGCATGACCACAACAATTGTATTTTGTCAAACCATCCAAAACAGTCATGTCTCAAAAGCATTCATGAAGAGCTTCCTCATACAACAAAGAAAATAGATGACAATGGTAATTATTCTCAAATACACCAACAAAAAATGCCATCAGATAAACAACCTCATGCCCAAGAGATTACTAGTTTCATTAGAGATGGAACCCTTAGCATTTCTTCTAGCTTTCATAATGCCCTAATTGAACAACAAAATATATTGTTAGAGCAACAGAAACAAATGCAACAACAGATTGAGCAGTTGCAGTTGATTCAGAAAAGTAACAATGATGATCTTCTGAAAGCTTTGAAGCCTATTGATGAAATAACTAAGCACAGGGAATCAGACAGTCAACCTTTGATTGATGAAAAAAGCAAGCCAACACTTTCCCATATTGCTAAAGAAGAGACCGACACAGAGCCAGTTTGCTTGCTCTGTAGTAGTTCTGTTAATCCAGAATCTTTATCAATGAACAATCAAGTACAGTCTGATAGAAGTTTAAGACAATCTCCAGTTCAACAAAAGAGAAGAAACTCTCAAAGTTCCCAAACCCAGACTGAGCATTTTAGCTCAAATGATGAGAATCAACACTTACATAAAGTTCAGCTCCAAAATAATACAAATGCACAAATTATTGATAGACCTTCTTCAACAGATCCTCTGATACAATCTAAGCTGTTTCATAAAGAGTTTGATGGAGCTGGAGAGGAAAAAGTAAAATTCCAAAGTGAATTTCAAAGTGTACAACTCAATGAAAATTTGAGAAGAGGAGGAAATAATTCAAATAGTACATATATGCAAAACATGAACAGCAATCAAAGAAATGCCTCTTTTTGATGAGCTTTCCTCTGTCTGAAGTGAAATCATATTCTGTTGCTGCAAAGTCATCCCACAATACCATTGAAGCAAGAGGTTGGATGGAGAGAAATGAAAACCAACATGCAAAACCAGTTTTAAGATCACATCATAGAAGTAGCTCTTATGCAATGTTTAGTCCAGGAATAAAGAACAAAAGAATGAGAAGTGATGCATGGAATGAGCAAGTAAGGCAATCATCACTACTTGACGTTTTTGATGCCATTGATGATGACTTTCCAGTATCCCAAAACTTATTTAGCCCTTGCCATAGTAGTATATTAGACTCTAACGCTAATAGGTATTACAGTGAAAAATTTGAATATGAGGGACCTACTGTTTATACTGAAGATGAATCTGAAATAGATAATCAAGAGTCAGAAGTTTTATCCGATATTTTCTATTTAAAGTCTTTAAAATAGTGCACCTATGATATACTGATTTCAATTCATTATTTTTATATTGATTGTTAGAGATATTATATTAATTCTTATGCCTAGGTTCGTATTTCTTCCACGTTTGGTATACTTGTCCTCTTGAAACGTGAGACTGAGACGCTTGGTCATACACTGGTTCTTGGCTCGAACCAAGGGAGCAGCGTAGTTGCGTTGTTGCGTACGGACGAACTCTGAAACATCTCGTGTGTTACAGATCCTGTGAAGGTCTGCATATGTGTAATAGAGTTTGCAGCACTCTTGGTCAGAATCATTTCGTCTGCTAAACCCATCTCGGATCATTTTTCGTAAGAATGTTCGCCAGGTAACATCAATTTTATCCATCTGCAATTTTGTTAGTACCCAGCTCTGACAGTTAAATGTCAATCGGGAACGACCGAAAGCACGTAGAAATACGAAACGAATGGGTATGTAGTTCTCTTGATTAAGGAGCAGATTCTTCATGGAGGAAAACTTGTTCTTCTAACTAAAGCAAACTAAAGTTAAATTAAAATCTTCTTGCGGAAAAAGGATCCTGGGAATACTTAACTAGAGAATATTTAATATCAGGGTCTGGCATCCAGGATAGAGAAACAAGTGTGTCCACAGGGTCCAGGCTATCAATTCCATTTCATGGATACGCTGTCCAAGGTCCAGGGACTCGAGTCGACCCATTCCGCGCATTCTCAATTCAGACTCTCAAGGGAGTGCATGTTATCCATTGTCGACGCTGAATGAATTTTCTTTTACCTCGTGTGCTGTTTCTGTAATGGCTGCTTGATTAACTGAAGAAGACCAAGAGAAGATGGGATTTCCAAGAGGACGAGGAGGATCTAGAGGCGGAGGAAGAGGTGGTGGTGGGAGAGGAAGAGGACGAGGTGGTTATAATAACTATGATGCTGGACCTCCAGAAACTGTAACCGGTGAGTGAAACTGTTGATTTTGCTTGTCGGCTTAATTAGGCCATGTCTCCGTCTGTTTTGTTTGGTCTTGCCAAAAGAATAAACCGTTTGAAGCGTGGTATATACTAGCCTAACCAGATTTGAGCCGCAGAAACATTTATTTAATTTTATCATTTGACCTTTGTATAACAATTGTATTATTTTCTTTTCAGAAATTGGTCACTATCTGCACCCATGTGAAAACGATTTGGTGATAAAATGCACAAATGAAAGTGTACCGTATTTCAATGCGCCTATTTATTTGCAAAACAAATCACAAATTGGAAAAGTGGATGAGATCTTTGGACCTATCAATGATTTCATATCCTTTCCATATAATCTAATAGTAATATCATCGTTCAAAGTGTACGTATGTCACTCAAGCTAGCAACCAGTGAGCTTCAAGCTAAATCATACAAGTTCTAGTTCTTTTGGAAGGAATAAGACTGATGTTGCAGTCCCATGAACTTGGCAATCGTTTTTGGATCATTAAGAATCATTAAGGCTATGTGGGAGATCTCTGATGTTGAGTTCAAGTCTTCATTGGAACAGATCCCCGAGTTTTAGTCTATTGTTTTCCCTATCTGCTTGCATTGATGTGTCTGCTGAAACTTAAATTTTTTTCCAACCTGGCGCAGATCTTAAGAAGACAATAGCCAGGGCCTCTATTGTGACAATAGAATTGATAATAGATTTATTGTTTCTTTGGCATGAAACTAGTGATGGCTGCCTTTTCCTCAGCTTGGCAGTCACATGGAATGCACCCTTGGGTTTCTAGTCCCCTGGGGCAAGTTGGTAGTTGGGGGACGTGTAACCCTCCCTTGATCCCTTACTGGGGTTGGTCACTGACAGACCCTTGAAGTCCCCTTACTCTGATGTTCCAATAAATTTTAGAACTGGCCCATCATTTTCAGCTCATGCAGTTCACAAAGAGGAAATTTCTTCACCATGTAATTTGGGTTCCCTCATTTTGATTTACATAAACCTCAAACAAGAAACATAGATGCCCTTTTCTTTTACATAGATGTCCTTTACTTCTACAAATTAACTGTAAATTCCTTAACTGTCACACTATTTTTCTGTGAAACTTTCTCAAAACATGAATGCATCATCATTTGAGAAAACACAAAAGGTAAAATTAAACTTAAATGCATGTGACCATTTTAACAATGCCTGACAAATTGAGAATTTACTTGTATAGTTATATATAACTTTTGTTACTTGAATATTCTTTAAGAATGTCTGGAAATCCTCATTCATTTTTAAATCTCTTTGTTTTTCTAGTTTTTTATTGATCCTGCAAAATTATTACCATTGGCTAGATTCCTTCCAAAACCTCCTGGTTCCAGAGGTAAGTGTTATATTTCAATTCAAGGGGGGGGTTACATAGTATCATACCAACATAAATAACTAGCAAATCATAAGCACTACTGCATGTGGTGGTAACGCAATGTGTTGGTATTTTTGCAAAAGTGGACAGTGGTGGTATTTTTTGCTCAAAAAATCCGCCACAGTATGCAAAAAAACCACCACATCAAGCGTAATACCCTACCACATCAAACACAATAACCCACTACAGTAGTGTGTATCCACCACAGTATGCAAAAAATACTGCTCCATCAAGCATAATAACCCACCATTTCAAGCATAATGTCCCACCACCCAGGGTGCATTCCATGTACTTAGGCCCGAAGATCTTCGGCGTGGACATAGGATTTTTTCGGCGTATCAGCGTGACAAACGTAAAATAACAATAGGAAGTGGCATGAGAGTGTCTAAAAATAACTATTCCTATTGTTTTCCATTTCAGAACATTGCATAATATTTACATGGAATGCACCCTGGCCCACCACAGTAGCATGTATCCACCAATGTACCCAAAAAATGCCACCACAGTATGAAAAATTCCACCACAGTAGTGCCTATCCACCTCAACAGTGTGCATAGATTCGCAAGCCTGGTGAGTATACATTGGGCAGGGAGACTAAAGCTATGGCCAAAGTGTATTTGGTGCATCTCCCAGGGTGGCTAAACATGCGAGTGACAAGCGAGCAACATGTCCCATGAGTCATTTGCATGTCCAGGAGACAAGAAATGTTTCTGTTGTCCCCAGAAACATTTGCGTTTTTCTTGCCACAAATTTTGTGGCACACTACTAAGTTTGCAAGGTGGCTAAACTGGGAGACCCCCAAGGGGACATCAATGTCGCATGCTACATGTCTCCTAGTTTACCCAGGCCATAAGAGTCTAAGAGCCCAACTGGAAACTTCTGCAGAAAAACTTTGAGTCAAGTCAGAAACTAATCCCTCTTGCATTAGTAACATTGGTATTTCTCTGTTGCCCTATTCCATGTTTGCTTTCTACATTTGACTTAACAAACGATTATAGTTGCTGTTGTATTTTTGTTATTTACAGGTGCTGGTAAGCGTGGTGGTGCTGGTGGTAGAGGAGGAAGAGGTGGCAGAGGAGGTACCCCACGTGGAAGGGGAGGTAATATAAATCATTTCCTACACTGTTATTATTTTTATCACTATGAGATTTATAATTGGTCATATTCTACTCCACCATCCTTTGTTGTAGGAAGAGGAGGAGGGCGTGGAGGCTTTGGCTCACCAAGAGGGGGAAGAGGCTTTGGTAAGTTTGATTCTTCAGAATTTTTTTGCAAAGTTGTTGAGTTATTGATAAGTTTTTTTAATGAAACAAATATCATGTGGATCGACAACATGCATTGTGGCATAACACTAGATGCTGTCACATCACCATATTTAAAGAATTTTTTAATCATTAGAGTGCACACTTCATTTGTATTTCCATTTTGCTGTTTTGTTTTTGGGTTATTTTGCTTCTTTGGCTGGTGCAAAAGTTGTTTTTAAAAAATTTGCTTTTCATCGGTCACAAAAGATTCTTTTTGGGAAAATTCTTTTTGAAATAGCTTCATTCAGCCTGCATGTTTATTATTTTTGGACTGCTTTTCCTCCATGTCAACTACTATGCTCTTCATAAACATGTTTAAAGTGCATTTATTTGCAAGATCTAAATGTCTGGAGACTGTACTAAACTCTAGTAGTTTCTGAGATACTGTAGCAGAAAATTTGATCTATTAAGTCTCCTGGTGTCTTTTGTCCTTATGGAAACACTTAATATAAATTCTTGAAAAAGAATTATTAGAAGTAGGAGTCCTTTTCAAGGGTTTGCTCCATTGATGAGAATTTCTTAAAAAATGCTGATTGACATTGTTGTGGTCTACAGCTTTGTCCTGAAAAGTTAATAATTTCTCAAAATCGGTTAATTTTCAGGTCGAGGTGGTGGTGGTGGAAGAGGCTTTCGAGGGGGTGGCCGTGGAATGGTAGAAACTTTAGTAGCTTACATTCATTAAAAATTTTCACAATAAAACTGAAAACAAGATTTGATCTGGGTACCATATTGTATATAATACTACTGAAAGTTTTAACCTTTTTAAAGAAAATGGAAAACAGCATACCCTAATTTGATGATGTAGTGTCCAGGTGGGACGTGGGACGCATCTTCCCCTACCACTTCTGTTTGTGTCCTGCAACCCAGGTCCCACTTGAGTCCCACCTCTTGATCATCAAATTCTGGTATGCCATGAAAAACCTTCCATTTGCGGTAAAATGTTTTGTTTAACTGACTGTTGTAACTTAATATCATGCTAAACAAATAAATCTTGAATTTCTTTCCTTTATAATTCTGTAGTATTTCTTTACCTTAAAGAACTTTGATCAACAAGTTTTTGATGAAAATTTTTGGAGTTTAAGTCATTTTTATTGTTGAGTTGATTCTGAATTCCTTAGTTCTTGTGATGCTTCATTTCTTACTTTAAGGATAAATAGAGCCTTTGGGGAAGAACTTTTAAATTTCACTTTTGGATCAGAACAAATAATATAGGTATAATAAGTTTGATTAATCCAAAACATAGTTGTGCCAGAATTTCATTCTCATTTCATGAGACAACTTGTATCATTGCTTAATACTGTCACTTAAAACATAGCAATGCAATATGGCTTTTGAGAGAATTTTCTATCCTATGTGTGGTGCGGTCAAATATAATAGATGAGGTGAAAAAAAGTAATCTGTATTGTATCATTCAACCTTATATAAACACATTTTAAACAGTTCAAAATAAACAAATTGAAACTTAAAATTTAAAGAACTTTAAAGAACAATAAAACATAAAATTCTACTTATAATACAGTGATAAAACCTAATAGACTATCTCTTTGGGATCTCTTCTAAGTTCTAAGAAAAAGGGTCTATTTGAAAAATCTTTTCAAGTTTGCCAGCCATGCTTTATTGAAAAATCTAAGAAATTTCATGATTCTTGCGTAGCTGAGTTTACCCTTCAGTGCCAAATAAAGCAGGTTCCATCAAATGAAGCAAAGCCCTTCTTAATCTCTGTTGAATTCTGAATATTTCAACAATGCCTTTCAAATTTTCAAAATTTTGTTTATCAATAGCTTGCTATGTATGGCTTTTGATGGAATCTTATGTAACCAAAAAATAAATATGAGTTGTTCTGTTTCACATCTACATTGATCCTCCCCTAAGTCTCCGAGCCAGTTCCATATCTTTTGGCATTATGGTAACTCTGCGAGCATGAAGAGCAGCAAGGTTTGTGTCTTCCATTAATCTCACCATAAATGCTTCTGTTGCCTCTTGCAGTGCACCGATCGCTTGAGCCTGAAATCTCAGGTGTTTTTCAGGTGCGATTCTCTGTACAATTTCACGCACTAACCTTGCAAACGGTGCTTTCCTTATCAACAAATGATGTGTACTCTGGAAAAATCTGATCTCTTTCAAAGCTACTGTACCTTGTCTGAACCGTCTTTTTTTCCTGCAAGGGAAGAACCATGTCATTTGTACTTGCCTGTACTATGCCCAATTTCACCTGACCACAATAACAAATTATAAGAAAGATCATTACCTATCTAGTTTATAACACTGAAAACCCAAGTCCTTTGTACATATATTGTTATTTTAACAAGTCAACAATTGCAAACTCATTGAAAAAAGGAATTAGAAAGTCCTTTAATGAAAATGAAAATGGTACCTAGGGAGCAAGCTGGCCAGCGAGCTAGCTGGAGAGAATAAGAAAAGACAGAGCCCGGAGAGGAAAAAAGCTTTTTGCTGAAATAAAAGATAATTCCGCTTTTCAAAACCAGACCATTTTAGCAGAATGGTAATGCAATGATAATCATAGATACAGTAGTAGGTAGTTAATGTAAGCTTGCTTTAGATTCAAGACTCAAGACTGCACCATTAGGAGCCTTGTACTATTTTAGGCCTAAATTTACTCACACATCCGGTCTACTTGCAGATTTACCAACAGTAGATAATTGAGATGTTTTCCTTTTCTTGCCACTTTCGGGTGTTTTTGCAGCATTCGAAGGTCTAGCAGGTTTGGAAGTAGTCTTCATTCGCACCATTATGAAAATTTTGTTGAACAAGACAAGGCAAGGTTCAGAGGCAGAGATTTATAAACAATATGGCGGTTGTTCTGTTCACGTGTTGTTCTTGCTCCACGCTTCATCGCGTCGATCTTTTATAAATTTGAAACCATCCAATCAGATTTCTCCGTTGTTGCTGCTATGGCACCCTTTGTTTTACCCTGGGTTCATTTGTTTTCGTCCTCAGCGGATTTTGACTGACCAACCTGTTTGCGCATTTTGGGTTCAGCAGAATGCATCTTCATGATTTCCCCCCAGTCAATGCGTTATTTGGAATACAGCTATAATCAACAAGTTTTGATTTATCATTACTGAATGCCTGAATGTCTGTGCCTTTAAATGTCGATATTGGACCAACGAAGATACTGTAGCACATTTTCATTATGACGTCGTGACGTCATAGTAAAGGTGGAACAATACTTGTAATTAAAATGCCTGTCCCCATATTCATAGCTCTCGCTGTACTTAGCTGCACAGGAGGGCAATTTCTGCAGGGAAAAACACCCTCCTCCGAACCCCGAAGCTATGCAAGAGCAAGTCATAGAAATAAGCCATGTAGCATTAGGGTTTTGGCCCTGAAGTGGTTAGTAGGGTATTGTGTTAGTAGTTAGTAGGTCATTATGCTGTTTTGTGCTGAACGAAACACAGATGTTTGTTTCCGCATTCCCGCAGAAGTTTTTCCCGAAAGCCTGAAATGCATGTCCCGTTGAATTTCCACAATGGCGATCTAAGGATCTATGGCTGTTTCTGCGGTGGCGATATCTACAAATTTCTTTGTCTTTCTAGCCAATGAAAGCCCACATTGGCAGCTTTCGGCAATAGCGGAGCCTGAGCAAAGGATAGTTCCGAGGAAATATAGTGTTGAATTTGTTGGTAGAGTCCAATAAAACTTGATTAACTTGGGTTCTTCTGTTTTCCACTCTCCATATCTCCTTGCATGTAGCATTTCAACAAGCACAGCCCCGAACACAACAAAGAGGCCAGAATAAGGAGTCTGGTTCTTTAGATATTTTATTTAAAATAAATATATATCAATGAATGGTTGATGAATCTTCGGAGAAGGAAAAAGTAATAGAATAAATCAGATTGTCTCAGATAAGTGGAATTGTATAGTCGATGATAGCTGGTCCTCTGTATCTTGATGTCATTTTCTGTCTCACCCAAGATGGCCTTGAGCTTCCTTTATAACCAATCATTGCAAAGGCGGCGCGGTATTGGGTCTGGAATGGGCCTATTCCTTTTACTAGTGACAGTGCACGACTGACAACCAATGATGTATATCTTGATGCTTCATCTTGAATTCCAATTAAGACTATCTTACTGTAAAAGAGAAAAAATAGTTTTTGTTTGTCACAAAGTTTGACCATTCTATAACACAAATCAACCGTCCCGAGAGAGAAAAAAATGGGAGAATTCCTCGTTTCGGTGCTGTGGCGTCGTGGAGTAATCCAGCTGACTCGTGGTGAAAGGAGCTCAGTATGGTCAGGGTTCGAGCCCAGCCACAGTAGCATCACGACCAGGGTCAAGGTCTCGATTAGTTAACCAACTACTGAGATCCTAGCGACTCGCGCTAAAACACCATTTCACCTTCACCTTCCAACTTTTGGAACAAGATTCTTAAATATGAAAATTGAAGAAATATAGACTTCGTGCAACTTTTTGTAGCCTGGCCACAGAATAAATATTCGTACAGTACAGTTATACAGTTACACAGTTTCAGTTATACAGTTAGTTAGTTAGTTAGTTAGTTAGTTAGTTAGTTAGTTAGTTAGTTAGTTAGTTAGTTAGTTAATTAGTTAGGCACCAAAACTTGCTGCCTCTGTATGATATTGGTTTCTTTGCTAAGAACAGGGGGTCCACTGAATAATCCAGGGCTAATCTAAGAAGTGTGACCCCCGTCCTTCCTCTCTATGCGAACACACTTCTGTATTCCTTTTGCCTTTTGCCTTTTGCCTGGAAATAACAAGAGTTGGCGACTCTCCTTACCGATACTTTGAAAACTCCGAAAATTTTTGTGGTGGTGGTGGGGGGGGGATTCCATCCAGTTAGGCAGGGATTCTTGTTCGCGGTATCGGGAGGTCAGTGATGATTGAAGTCAGGGAGGTCGGGATGAGCCGAGTAAGGTAAGGTTCTAATCTTGTTTTTCTTTATCTACATATGAGAGCAATAATCAAAAATGGTCATTAATACAAACTTGTTGTCAAGGTAAAGAAGATGATAGAGCATCTTGGTTGGTGCATTGTAGTCCCCATGGGTATCAAATGACACAGCTTGTTCAAAAGCACCTAAAAGATGAAAGCAAGCAGTTCAGATGTAAATTTTTTTGCATTTTGCACCTTTTTTCTATTTGCATAAAATCAGACCCCGTTTTCAAGAGAGAAAAAGATACGGATCCAAAAGATCCGTAGATACGGATTCAAAAGATCCGTAGATACGGATTCAAAAGATCCGTAGATACGGATCCGAAAAATCCGTAGCTTTTGGGTACGATAACGGATCAGGAACGGATTAAACTGGATCTGCTTCTTTAGTGCACCTGAAAAATACGATCCTGTTCCCAAAAAGGAATGGAGATCCATGCGTATACCCTTGTGAACGTAATGGCTATCGGGACCTTTTAGGATCTCTTCCCGTGTGAACGGGGTCTTAAAGTGAAGTGTGTTTGGCTGGGACTATATGACTTGTGAAAGCCTGAAAATGCCAAGTATAGCTACCCCGATACCATCTTACATATGCCACATTTTATACGTCTGTGCATGCATTACCTGTTTGTCCATTGAGAACAACAATGTTGTAGCCTCGTCGATGTAATGACCTATCAACCCCATCGACCTCAATTGTAGTATATCCACACGCGGATCTCTTCGTTGGATCGTCGCATCCTTCGGATTGTATTTTCACATGAACTGCGCCTACGCAATAAAAAGACAGACAGCTCTATGTTTAAACCTGATTTCTCACGAGGTCATCAAATAGTGCAAATCCTCGAATACACTTTTATTTTATAACAACCTACAATCATGGACAAAATTGTTGAGACAATACTGAAAATGTACGTTCAGGTCCCTTATTGCCCCACTAAGCCCCCTCTTCTAAGCTGAATGTTAGTTAATTTGTTTCTTTGGCGCCAGAAGTAACTGATCCATCATGCGTGACAAAATTTATAGTGAAATCCGTCAGAAAGTAATTACCACTGAATGGGGGAAGGGGTGCAGACCCCAATCAACATGATGGAGTATTTTTTCCATCATTGTTGTTGGGAGTGATGAATTGCCGGGTGGGGCTTATTTAAGGATTTACGATACAATTTGTCTGACCCTAGATTAGGATTTATTCGAAGGCCAAAAATGACAAATTTTTGCTACATTTTGCTTACGATTTTTGCAGTTATTTTGAGAGATAGCTCCTGTTTTGCTTGTTCCTTTGCCAGTTGGACATGAAAAACATGAGGTGCTGTTTGATCCTGGTTGATAGAAACCCTTTGCACAAGCGATACATGTTGCCAATCCAGTTTCCGAATAGGTTCCAGGAGGACAAATCTCTGAAAAGTAAAAAATTGCTTGTGGTATATGGAAATGTTTCCTCAGTAGTCTGCTTCACAGTCCTATCACCACGATGCTATTTATAATCCTATCACCGTGTACACTCTTTTTTTATAAACAATGGGAAATTTAAACAATGACCCTAAAAATTTCCAACATTTTAGACAATAACTAAACAGTTTGCCTGGGGCAAATATATGGTCATAAGTTTAAAAAAATTATACGGCATTCACACTGCAAGTCAAACCAACTTAACAAATGTTGTATTCTGATTGATCAATCCAGGGATTTGAATTGATTTCATTGGTACAATCTTGTACACCACAAACTATTTTTACTTAAACTTTGCTTACTTTTGCAAGATGTATAATTGCTTGATCCGTATCCATGCGTTGAAAATCCTTGTGGACATTGTTTGCAAACTGATTGTCCTTCATTGTCTTGATATGTCCCAGATGGACAGACCTGGCATTTCTTTGTTGCTGCGTCGTATTTTGTACCAGCCGGGCATTTTACTGCAAAGACAAAAACAGCAATTGTAGGACACAAGCATAGCAGCATTTGATATATGTATTATGTACCAAGCACATAGTTGCTTCGCTCTTTATGAGCCATTAGAAATTTTGGCAAAAACAGCTTTTTAGGTACGATTAAATGAAATTCTATCGGGTTTGATATATGACAGGGGATGATATTTTTATCCCATTCTTGCATCGTACAATACAGCTAGTAAGGCCGTGTCTTGCTTTCCCGATGATAGGTTGATTTCTGGTTATTGCTTTCACTCGGAAATAATTGAACGAACCGTCATTGTCCCTTCGGACGGGCTTGTAAGGCCTCTTGGCGATAGAGTAGTTTTATTGTTGAACACAAGGTCTTCAGTTTATACGGTTGTAGAATGAGCAACTTACCACACTTGCTTCGATCTGTTGTCGACCCTGTTCCATTGACAACACTGAATGTAAAACCATCTTCGCATGCAAGTTCAGCTGATTTTTCTTGCAGAACGACGTTCACTGCTGTAGCTTTCAACTGTGCTTGAGCTACTCTTTTCACCTATAAAATAAAATCTAGCCAATGGGATGGAATTTCATTTCATTAGAATGGGAATAAATGTGTCTCTCCTTTCCTGCAACCTTTCTAGCCTACTGTCGTGTCTCTAAAGTCCTCTTCAAACTTTCAAAATCTTTGAAAGCATATAGGGCTGCGGCTTTAAAAGGTTTTACGATACTAATATATATGATTGAAAACCGTTACCTCATTTCCAAGACCACTCATGGAAGAAATAATCCTTGTCATCTTAGTCATTTCACTTGTTTGATCTTTGCTTGGTGATTTGTCTTGCACGTAGAATTCAAATGAAATATGTATGGTATTCGCTGATGCTCCAGTACTCCTCTTCTTCACTGTTGAACAGTATACTTTGACGTTCTTAACAACGCAGTTTTGGGCATTCGTTGAGCAGTAAACTGAAGATATTACAGGATCTGTTATCAAAGCTGTTACGAAATTCAGTTTCAACGTTGCAACGTCCTGAGCGGTACATGTTCCACCGATGACCGTAAACGGCTTGCTGACTTCTGATGGTGGGTTGCCCTCTGAAATGGTAGACACGAAAGGTTATCCATAATCAGTCAGAAAGCTTTTTATTTTGCCCTCACACATACACTTTTTTTCTCAATAAGCAACTGGACTTTGGTCCAGCCCTCAAGAGTTGCTTAACATATCCAGTATTCCAGCTCTCACAGAATGACAAGTACCCCCTAAAACCTCTTATTTTGGCTCTTTTCTGACTTTTCAATGTAATAACAAGTTTGCAAGGATGTACTGTATAAAGAAAGCTATTTCACCAAAAAATTTAACAAAATCTCAGCCCTAGTTGCTTATTGACCAGTTGCTTATTAAAAATAAGTGTAGTCGCCATTATCAGCTAGAACGGAACTCAAACAGACGAAACCCAAAACGTATGAGGCTCTGATAATGGGGTTTTGGAAGCAGGCGAGCAGGGGCTAAAGCGGGCTGGAAGCACCGGAGAATTAGTAAGCACAAGAGCTTGTAAGCAAACGGATTTATGGCGAATCTATATTTGAAATTGTATACTTTTTGGTAGTTCCTTTGCCCCATGCTCCCTGATAATTGTGGACCCCCAATTGTCAGATACATTCTTGTTTTCGCAAATACGCAATGGGAGCAAGGGAGCAACTACCCCCCTCCCATCAGAGCCACTCACAGCCTAGTGACAGTAAAAACACTGGCGACAATTGAAACATGGATGTCAAAAAGGACAAAGAGTCAGCTGCTGTGGCGTCGTGGTGTAATCCAGCTGACTCGTGGTGTCAGAAGCTCAATGTGGTCAGGGTTCGAACCCAGCCACGGTAGCGTCACGTCCAGGGTCGAGGTCTCGATTAGTTAACCTATGAGATCCAAGCAACTGGCGCTAAAACACTATTTCACCTTCACCTTCACCAGCTTCCAGTTAAAATTGTAAGCGTTGTGGCGACAATAGGAACTATAGTGGCAATAGAAACAGCATCTTTAATGTCAATTTTCAAGTTTCACCAATTTTTGAAAGATCCATTTGAGTGAAAACTCTGCTTTTCATAGGTACTATTGTTACCATGATTGGTTACTACGAACTCAAGCTAAATTTCTATTTATATATCTTACCTGAACAATCAGGCCATGGTGTTTTTCCTTTAGGGATGTCTTCGAAAAATGTCATCGCTCCAGAACCAAGTTGGTTTTGTCCTTTCCAGCCGCCATCTTGTCCACAGACATAAAAGTCATATAGGGTTGGGATATTTTCACCTTGTAAAAACCAGTAATTTGTTTTGCATGCAATCGAACAGAGGTAGAGCTCCTCAACGCCATCTTTGTTAATATTGCATGAATATGCACCGTGTTTTGGAGCATCGTAAAGATTGCACTTCAGTTCTAGAAACGAGAAAAGATAAAATTGGCGTATTGGTACAAAAATAATATAAGCCGGTAGTTTCTTTAAAGTTTCGTTACGTTACCCAATTAAGTTGTCTAAGATTAACTTGGTACTCCAAGGGCCTAGTTTTTGTTACCTTCTTTATCAGTAGACGCCTTCACTTTTTTTTATAAGAAACTAGGATTCTTTTTCAGTACCCAAAGTTTCTTAATTTTTGGAGACTTTTGGTTCTGAAAGTTGCTTAGCAGTTTCTTAGGGATCAAAGATTTTTTACTGCCAAAGCATGGACGCTTACATTTGACAAAGAGAAGAAGTAATGCAATTTACGTTTACATAAGCTGTTTTTTGCAAAAATAGACACTAGACACTCCAACGTGTAACAAAACTTTTTTCTTCAGCCTATATTTCTAATCATAAAGAGTGTTGAGACCTGCGAGTTTCTTATTTTTTTGGGTCGAGAACAATTAGTTTCTTTACCAATATTCGTCTCAGTACTGAGTTTCTTATATACGAGTTTCTTACTTACGAAAAGATTGTAGACTTTGATCGAAAACGACAGGTCTCAAAAACTTTCTGCCCCCGAAGCAGGAAGGTTTCCCAGACATCATTCTCGTTCGTCTAAACATAAAGGTTTTGTTCGAATTCGTTCTGATCAGCCTTTTACCGTTTCTGCAATCTGTGGCAATCTGTGTTTTGGGGTATTGGAAACTTTTTCCTGTTATGTCTACCACTGCATTAGTGAATCATTGACTTCGACAACGCGGTCGATGTTTAGATAATATTTTGCCAAATACCCCAAATGATATAAGAAAAGGGACAGCGAATGAAGTGATGAAGCAAGGAACCCGTAGAATCATACCACAAAAGAGAGCAGGCATAAAAGTGGCTCAGGGGATAACACATTAGCAGTGCAGACCAGAATTATTTGAGGATAAGAAGCTTTATTTTAATTTCTCTCCTTTGAAACACTCAAGAAAAGAACGCTCTAAGAGCAGAAGCATACAGAAGTGAGCAAAGATAGAGCTGCAGGTAAGGCCTATTTTCTCCTAATTTGATTTATTTAACCTAGAAAATTTAAAGCAAGGATCAGAGGCCCTCTTTTCTACAATAAATAACGAAAAAAGCCCCTTAGCAACGCCTAACAACTAGATTTATTATTTGTTGAACATTATGGGTCCAACGTCTGATATTCGCTAACCAGGCAAAATATTTCACAGTTGATGACGTAGTAAACATTGCTTGTCAAACGTTTTGCTTGCGACAAGCAGGAGTGTTTTTAAAGTTTTTCAAAAATATTGCTAACTAGTTTTGCTTGTACTGTAATGTTTTACGACATGGCCAAAACGTTAAACATTGCTTTTAGAGAAGATCTCAAATGTTTGACTATAATGTTTGGTCGCTTGGACAGGACTTGGAAAATAGCTTGGGAGTTTTTGGGTCGCCGTGCGTGGAGAAACAATCTCCGCAGACTCCAGCGAAAGTAAAACACTTCTTTTCAACTGCTTTTCAAATTTGAAATCCCTGTGTAGAAAATGAGGCGGGCACGTGGTTGCTGTGCAGAATATACAATTTTTGCTGGTACTACTCCGTAGCAGGCTGGAAAGTATAATGCTAGTCTTATGAAGCAAATAGCATGTCAAGGATTTCAATAATGGCGATAGTACCTGATATTTGTATTTTGAATTCACACGTTGCTTCGTTGAATGCTGAGTCATGAACCTGGTAAACTACGTTGGTCGTTCCTTTAGAAAATTGTTGTCCATTTCGATGATTTGGCTTTACGATGAGAGCATTACTTGGGTCAACATTGTCAGAAAATGTTGGCTCTTCCCATATAACAGTGTGTGGTGTTGTTTCCGTTGATATGATTATGTCTTTTGGACAATTGAGAATTTTTGGTGGTTCAGTATCTAAGATAAAAAAAGCATCCTAATATTTCTACTTTCTTTTTTCTGATGTTAATATTCTACTTTTAATTTTAATTTTACTTTTTACTTCTTACTTCTTCTTTAACTTATACTGTTTCTTTAACTTTTACTTTTATTTTAACTTTTATTTGAAATTTTATTTGAAATTTTACTTTTACTTTTACTTTTACTTTTCCTCTTACTTTTACTTTTATTTTAACTTTTATTCAAGTTTTATTTTAACTTTTATTTTAACTTCTACTTTTATTTTAACTTTTACTTTTATTTTTCCTCTTACTCGTACTTTCATTTTAACTTTAACTTTAACTTTAACTTTAACTTTAACTTTAACTTTAACTTTTACTTTTACTTTTACTTTGACTTTTCCTCTTACTTTTACTTTTATTTTAACTTTTATTTTAACTTAAACTTTTACTTTTAATTTTACTTTTACTTGTACTTTTCTTCTTACTTGTACTTTTATTGTAACTTTAACTTTAACTGTTACTTTTGCTTAGATTTGCTCTAAAATTTACTTAACTTTTACTTCTGGTTTATTTCAGTTTTACTTTTATTTTTATTTACTTTTATCTAGTTTTACTGTTGTTTTTGTTTTACTTTTATTTTAGTTTTTTTTCGTTTAGAATACTAACCTTTAGCTTCAAACCGTGCAACGCATGATTTTGTATTTCCTGCTTCGTCTGTTGCAGTATATGTTACTGAGGCAATTGTTCCTACCGTAACTTTGAATGGTGATGTTTGATCCATTGTAACAGTTGGTTTTTCCACTTTGATCGTCAGCTACAGCATCAGGAAGATCTATTATTGCGTAATTTTCGTTTGCTACATTCGCAACTGGCGCAGTAGTAGGACATGTAATTGTTGGAGGAACAGAATCTACAAAGTAACCATAACAATATCATTGCGTACAGAAAACATTGGAAAATGTCTAAGGTTAACAGAAATTACCAATGCGCGACTCATATCCTGGGCAATTTCACGAAACTTGAACCAAAGCCAGGCTGAATAACTGTCGAAAGGCCCACATGCTGGGGCGAAGGGGCAGCACATGTGACATGTGAACTACTCATATTCTGTGTTGAGTTTTGAATTTTCTCTTTTACAGGCAACTTTTGATGCACGCGAAAATACCTTAACTATAAGGTAAATATGCATTATTGCAGTTACAAGATCATTGGTTTGTCATAAATCTTTTTTGTCGTTTAAGGTTTGTCCAGCATAGAAACGTGGGGGGGGGGGGACATTTTAACACTAGATGGCTATATGTCCCACATCAACAAGTCCCTAGAGCCGGTTTTCCACTAGATTTATTTTCCGCCTGCAGAAGCTTTTGATTGATTTTATAGGCAGGCGGACGCGGCGAAAAAGATCTTTCAAAAACTCATGCAGCAGACAGAGTCCGGAAATGTGTTCAACCTTCCTCCAGACAAAAATACCCCTAGCTGGAAACCTTCCTCACTTAACAATGAAAAATAGGCGTGTTTTGGGTGTGGCAAAATATTTTCTATTGTTTTAATGGACCTTCCTCCGGTCAATGACCGTGTGACCGTAACTTTTTCCTGACTCTGGCAGCAGAGCGTGTTGAAGTGCTCATTTTAGAAAGAACAAAGCAGATACAATAGCCGTTCAGCTGGGCGCGGAAATCCTCCTAGTGGATAACAAATTTAAATCAAGTAATCGCCTTACCTCTGCATACCCCAAGCTGTCTGTTCCACTGTCCATTTGCTCCACAAGCTGCATATCTATTGCCTTGCAAAGGATACCCTGTATTACATTCAACCTGGCAAAGTTCATTGCAAGCACTATTGACACCATCGCATGCCGTACCAACCAGTCTTCCGTTTGCTGGACTCGTCAGCTTGTTGCATTTGATATCTATTAAAAAAGTAAGAAAAGTTGTTACATTCTTTGATAACGGCGTAGTAGCTTTAAGGATTCCTATCCAATAGCGATGTGGAACCTACATCACGTAACATATTAGTTAAATTAAATGCCTATGACATGTATTACTTGGTTTCTATATCCTCTTAAGCGACGGATGATTTCATTCGTATTTTTCACATTGTTCAGTGAATTTTGTTCCACTGTAATGCAAAGGATACAATATTTGGACAGGAGTGAATGCTTCAAATTTCTATATTTCGTGTCGATAAAGAAATTTTAAATTAATTTTGGTATTTATAGGCATTTACAGTAATACGTTATTAGCACCAGCCATTTAGCCCCCATTTAGCCCTCATAAAATGCTTTTATATCTAGTCCGGTCGACGAGACAGATATCATTTCTCTGGCTCATATTTGTGAATCTTCCAATTTAATATGTTTTCTTCTAGATCATACCAGAGTTTACTGAGGCGCATGGAAGACCAAGAAGCAATAGGCATAGAAATCAGGACAAGGGCAGAGTTAATGACAATAAATGTCAGAGAGGTGAGGATGATATTCTTAGATGTTTAATCACTGTTGGCCGCTAGTATTACAACTCCCTTGTCTTATTAACTTATTAACCCCCCGCTTATCAAGCTTTGCATAAAATCGGGTACAACTTTCGATTCCTGTAAAATCAAAACTAACATTCCTTTGGTACTTTGTTCACGCAAGCCTTAAAGAAACAATGGAATGATCTAGCTACAGCCTTTTTAAAAAAGTACTAATATTTATAAAAGTTTCTTTGGGTGCAAGCCAACCCCGTGGCTATTCTGTCCTCATCAGTTAGGTACCAAAGAATAAAATCGATGAGGAGGACATTTGAAATTTCAACGCCTTACTCCTCGTACAGAATGATAATAGAAGCAACGCTCGCCCTTGCTGCTAAAGTAAGGCTTTTTTGAAATCTGAAGTATCTAAAAAATCTTAATGATAGAATGAAATGCATATAGTATCTTCTTACGCTATAAACTGACCTTTTTCCTCTCTTCTCGTTGGTCTGCTTGACATGATTGTGGCCCAATACTGATACAGTTAGCGAATGCACCTTTGTATGCTGTTGTAGCAGTCCATCGTCGGAACCTTTCTTCATTCGGGCATGAGCCAGCCGAAGTTGTAGTCGCCAAAGTCCATACGGTCCAGTCTTGTTGCACACAGTGCTTATATGAACACATACCTATTTAACATGGATACAGCTTCGTTAAAACCAATGCGTTCATCACTTCGTCAATAAACACGTGGATTCAGTCGTTGAATTACTGTAACAAGGAAATTGTTCCCAAAATTCCCTACGAAAATACTTAATATAGAAGAAAGGACGGCCGCCATCTTTTGCGGAAGTATATTGTCGAGCGATCTTGAAGACGATATAGCAACAATTTATACGATTCAGTTCCTATGTGATTCCATTGAAGATAACTACCGGTATAAGTCGTGCGATAAGCTTACGACCGTTATACGATCTTTGTTCGAACAAGGATATACTTACAATTCGACCTTGAGTATGACTCAGTTGCGATCTGTTTCCATTGAAGATTAATACCCGTAGTATTCGTCTTATGCGTCGTGCGATAATCGTACAGTTTTTATACGATCTTGTTGGAACAAGGGTATACTTAAAAAGGGCAAGAGTATGACTCAGTTGCGATCTGTTTCAATTGAAGATAAATACTCGTAATGATCGTCGTATGCAGTCGTGCAATAATCGCATGACCGTTATATACAATCTTGACACAAGCCTATACTTACAATAAGACCGTGAGTATGACTCCCTTGCATTACAGGATCCTTGGATGCCATAACAGTTATCTTGCTGTTCAATATAAGTGTATGTTGGGTTGAAATCTCTATATCTCGTCTGTGGTGCACACTGACCATTCGGAACAGTGCCTGTCCAGGTGCTCCAAGGTGTCGGATCGCATTTTGCCGCATTTCTGCAATTGCCTAAAATATCAGATTCATAAGACAAGGTTGAGCGGATGAAAAGCAAGAAAGTATAGCGTTCTAAAAAAAATTAATATGATAGAATACAAGCACGGAGCTCCCTGAATACAAGTTTCTATCTGCGAATTCGAATATTTTGAAACTGATTAACCAACTAACTAACTAACTAACTAACTAACTAACTAACTAACTAACTAACTAACTAACTAACTAACTAACTAACTAACCAAATAACTAACTAACTAACTATCTAACTAACTAAATAACTAATCAACTAACTAACTAAATAACTAACTAGCTCACTTGCTTGCTAGCTAACTAACTAACCATTTACATAACTGCCTTGTTAACTACCTAAAGAACTAACTAACTAACTAACTAACTAAGTAAGTTATTTACTTACTTACTAACTAACTAATTACTAACTAACTAACAAACTAACTAACTAACTAACTAACTAACTAACTAATTAACTTACTATCCAACTAACTAACTAACTAACTAACTCACTAACTAACAACTTACTAACTGCCTCATTAACTACCTAAAAAACTAAGTAACTAACTAATAAACTAACTAACTAACTAACTAATTTACTAACTAACTAACTAACTAACTAACTAACTAACTAACTAACTAACTAACTAACTAACTAACTACGTATTTTGCTAATTGAATTGACCAAGTAGGTTTTAAGAGTTTCAACTTACACCACGTTCGGGTTTCAGAATCAGATTCTTTTGGACAGGTTGTTTTTGCACCATTACAGCTACCAATTCTGTTCTCATAAGACCATGTTTTCTGTGGGTATCTATATCTCGTCTGAGTGCCACATGTTCCTTTAGGTATGCTGCCGGTAAATGCTCCCCATGATGCCCATCGACAGTGAATGACGATTTTGCAGGAGCCTTAGGAAGAGAAAACCAAAGTTTAGATAATCTATAGAACTATCGTACAAAATCGTGAAGACAATTTAATGAAGTTCCAAATGCTTGAAGGCATAGCTTTTGTAATACTTGTAAGCACACGCCTTTCTCAATGTCATCTCGATCAGGGGGCATTTCCCTCCTCGAAAAAGTGTTACCAAATTCCTATTGAAACAAAGGGATTCTTGCAAGTTCCCCACTAAAACAGCAGAGATTCCAGCTGGGGGTGTACGAGATTCCTCGGGGTGAATGGTCGCTCGATCTCTCGACAGGTCCTAGGGAGATCCTTGGAGGGCAACCCCTGATTGAATCAATCTATGATGTAGAGTGCTGAAGCAGAATCTATTCCTCCAATTTGGTGTAATGTGCTTGGGCACAAATCTTGCTGTATCCTACATTGCAAGGTCTACATGCAAGGAACTAGAACTTTACAAAGGAACGAACACGGTTAGAAAATATTAGAATTTTCGAGATATTCACACAACGATAAGAAACGTAACGTTCCGTACCAATTCGTTTCGAAAGTGCACCACTCTGAAAAGCGAGTTTTTAAATGAAGTGCAACGGCAAGGGACGATTTAGCTCTAGTGCGTAAATTTTGGGACTGTTGCGCTTCATTTTGTGGATAAACATATTGTGCATGCCTACAACAGAGGTGTGCTGTTCTTAAACAGAATTTAAAGGCTTTAAAAGTGAAATCAGTACTCAGAATGTTAAATGAAAAAAAAAACTGCTGATCGTTTATGATCTTAGAAAGTAGAAACAGGAAGGACAACAAATTGGCAGTTTTTGTATAAGCCAGAAATAGTGAGAAGTTCTTACAAAAATTGATTGGCTGATGTCAGCTAGTTGCAGCTACTGGGCTACAAAAGGGTACAAAACACAAGAAAAGCCAAGGTTCCTTATTAAATAAAATATGTATTAGCAGCGACAAGACATTAGTTAATTCTCTGCGAGGGACTTATTTGACTTCCTTGGTCACCTCTTCCAAAGTACCGTTCTGTTTCGTTCTGGTGAACGTGACTTAAAAGCTACAAATGCTCATGAGACCGTTAGCCTCAAAGCTTAAGCCTTAAAGCTTAAGCTCCCTAAGACAAATATAGGCTTTGAGATTCTAATAAAATTACTATAATACATTTGAATAAATAAGTTGATGATATTTTAAAAAGCTCAGAAAAGATCAATATCAACCTGAAGAAACCGAAAAAGCTGTTCAAATAATAATATGCAAGTTTGTTCATATGCCGTTGTTTGGTCAACATTTAATATTTTTTCAGCCGTCATTTGTCTCATAATTTTGCAGTCTTTCGTTAGTTATTTCTGAAGCTGATAAGATAATTTCCTTCCACCCTCTGAATTAGAGTTTGAGAATTTGTTAGAAAACCTGACGGTGTTGCAAGTTTTCTTCAGCAATCTATCCAAATGTTCCTTTTCCTTGGCATCTTTGATTCCAAAACCCATGAAACGTTTTTGACTATATCAGCTTGATTAGCTATGTTCTTAACTGAGTCGACATTGCATTTAAGGCAAATAGGCATTTTGGCTTCCTTATTTTCATATAATTGAAGAACTGCTGAATTACCAAGCATGCTCAAGTAACAAATTATGCTCAGGTACTACGGCAGATGGGACTCGAACCTTAGACTGTATATGATAAGAGAGCCAACGACAACTGCATAATCGCAAAAACTAAGATAGATAAACGGAACAAAAATATTGGTGTCTGAGTCTTTTGCTCCACTTGGCATGCTCTAGTCACTCATGCATTTTATGAATGTCTATTGGTCGAGAATTTTAATGTTTTCAGCTGAGTTGTGTTGGGCTTCATGGGGCTGCCAGTCCCCAAAACGTGGGATAAAATGGCATACACATATAAGGACGATACATAAAAGTTTCCCCTTAGGTCCTTAAGTTATAAAAGTTTCTGAGGGCTATTTCAAATTCAAAACTAACATCACATCCATCAAGGTTTACTGCGCGATTCGTGTGACGCACCATAAAACGCGACCCAGGTATCCAAAGTTTGTAGCACAAAATAGAAATTACGCTAACATATATATACTTACATAAATAGCGGTTATTGTCTTTTGTATTGCACGCTGTATTACCAGGACATCCACTGCTTTTCTCGTACGATCTATAATTATGAATGGCTCTGCTGGTTTGCCAACGACAAGATCCTTGAGCAACACCGGGTGACCATGAACCCCACGTCGTTGTACAAACTGAGTAGGTGCACTTGCTGCTGCCCCCACCACAAGACGTTGCCCCCTTTATGAAGAGAAACAGCCCCAAGCAAAGCGCAAAATAAATTGTCTTCATCTCGATCTAAACTTGTAGACCTCTGTCTCATACAATATTCTATAGGTCCAGTAAAAATCAATGCATTTATGAGAATTTGCAGAGCTGCAAAATGTAAATACATTTGTCAATATAACCACCTAGTCTTTTGTTCGCTTCTTCTGGAAGACTAATTCATTTCTTAGGAGTTTTAGTAATACTGCTAAAATTTTCATTCCTAGATGATCTATTTTCTAACTCCTTTCAAGGAAGGTTTACGGGGATATGTCAGCAAAATTTTATTCGTTTTTCTGGCCTACTTGTCAACGCTATACTGGTTCTTCTTACAAAGGGTGTAAAAATCTTCCTTTGGGCTGCTGCATATGCAAAGATTTATGCTTGCACTTTCTTGCAGCTATTACGTTTCTAGGTATGCTGACAGAGGGCATAGCTAAAATCGACATAATCCTTTTGGCTTTGCCTTAACAATTTAGCTGTTGAATCCCTTTTTAGCAAGAGTGATGCTAACATTTCTCAAGGATGTGGAGACTTGCTTTGCAGCAAGAGAAGCACTTTGTTCTCCCCTGTTTTTTTTCGGTTCAAAAAGCCAGACACAGAAAATTTTAAGAAGTAGGCTAAGTTTTGCAATGCAATGCAAATAAACTTTGGCTGACGCGTAAGACCGTTAATAAAAACCTTTTAAGAAGCTGCATATTCTAAGAGTATAATAACTCTGGACTTTATAGTGCAGTGAAAATAAGGTCGTGGCCCACCCGAACGGTCAAACATTGTTAGCCATAAATTTGAAATTGAATAGGATCCTAAAAATGATACCCTTTCCGGAATTTCTTCTGAAAATTTTTGTGAAACCAATCCATTTACCGGTAAAATTAGACACAATCCACACCTTTTCGGAAAAATTGTCCTGCCTGCTACCCCATTCTTGGATTTTTCCCTAGAAATGACACCCTATTGGTAGGCACATGACGCAAAAATATATTTAGTGCACCCCACGGGCATGGCCTAAAATACTGTTGAATGACCTTAATACTATCGAGTCCTAGGTTTGAATATCGTTCGAGCCATTTTATTAATGTCTACATGCACAAGAGGGCAAAAGAGCTGCAGGCCCAAATCATCCGTATGGCTGCTAGAATCCCTGAAGTGGGTTAATTAGCAAGCAAAGATGGCTTGCTTGCTTGCTTGCTTGCGGCCGTCCACAGTACTGGATTACATCTTTCAAATGCTCACCAATGAATAAATGGAGGCCATTTTAATCACTGATGTATAATAGCTGCTACCATGCATAGATTTTGCATTATTTCAACAGCGGAAAATTATTTAGAATATTTGATAAAAGATTATTAATCTTTTTAGCAGCTATATCAATAAAGCTGAGCTATTAGAAGACAGTCATGAAGAAATGGAAGCTCGCAGTTCGAGACTTTTTTGATGAGGGGCATATCACTCTTCAAAAATTTGTATGAGATTTTGATTGAAAGGATTTCTAAGGGATTTCCGCCAAGACAGTAGGATTCCAAGCAATGGTGTACGCGATTTCCGGATTGAATTGCCCCTCGCTCGAACTAACTCCGCCTCGTTTTGGCTCGATTGCCATAGTTACAGCTAGACTTACTACCTTAGCCTACTTCGGCCATAGATTTCTCTGCTAGCTTTAATAATGGACACTAAATAGTCTCGGTTAGATGAGCGATAGCTTGGTTCGACTGGGGATCGTGTTGTAAAAATCTAGGTTGTGGTCATAACATTGTGCGGTCGATTATTGTGATGGGCCTTCGTTAGACTTATTACTTAGTTCCATTGAATTCAACGAGTCGTGATTTATCGGGGGACTGAAATCACAGTCGAACCCTGTATTTTTGCTGTTAGCTTGAATACACAGTTATTCAACTGGATCTTGGTAACTACGGTTGTACTCCTGTGACCAGACCAAAAAATGCACATTCTGAAAATGGTGGCGTTGGTAGAAATCGCACAAAAGAATTTCCAAAAGAACGAACTTGGAACTTTTGAATTTGAAATCGTTTATGAAAACGAGGCGAACTGTTGCTATGGTGACGTGAGATGTTGCTAGGTCAAAACGGAAGCAAAATGCGAAAGAGAACGGAGGATTCTTGCGAAGTCTATCCACTTCAAGAGGAGAAAGTTTCAAATTCATCGGAACTGTACTATTTTTCGAATTTTCAAAAAGAACTCGTAAAAAATCTCTCGCAAATCTAACGAAAACTTTGTAAGAAATTGTTTATTAACAAGTAAATTGCTCGTATTAGAAGTATCGGTCGGGAGCGCGATTTAGCCGATTGAACTGCACTCCAGTTGTTAACCTCAGGTCTTTTCGCTCTTTGAGCAACCGATTTCTTATCACGCCGTTTGCCACCAATCCTTCAATTTTTGTCAATTCACCTACAGAACAATAATTCCACTGGTGAGATTTGTCACACATTTGAACAAAAGTTAAGTGTGACAACGAACAGTTGTTCTTCCTCATAAAAACTGAAACTTCATGAATTTTGAATGTGAAAGTTTAATATCAAGATTGTTTGAAAACTAATCCACGTGAGAATGACTTTATTTATTTACTAATTTTCTATGTTCTATATCGTTTTATAAATATTTAACTTATGTCTAAAATATATATTTCGAATCGCGTCTAATAAACTTCCTAAACTTTGCAGAAGCTCAGAGACTGGTCGAATTGAGGATTTGAGGAGGACAAGCAAAGTTGCTCGAAGTTTCCAAGATGAGAAAGACAGCATTTCTGATAGTTCTTTGCTGTTTTTCTGCACAGTTTCAAGCAGTGTGAAAAGGTAACATTGCGCACTTTGTTAATTTCACTTGTAGATTTCACAAAAAGTTCTTTGATGTTTGTGAGTGTTTGTAGATTTCAATGTAGATTTCACTGGCATTTGTTCGAATTTAAGTCTTTCAGAACGCATTGAAAAATCCAAGAGCGTGGAAACAGCTTGGTTTTTGGGAACTGCTCACACCCCACCTCAGAATCAGAGGTTTTGCACGAGTCATAATTCACTCCCTGAATTACTCATAAATCTTATCTTTGCTGGAAATAATTATTTTTCATCGAAATTGCGCGGAAATCCTTTTGCTTCAATAGAATTATCTTACGCCTATTCGAAGAGTGAAATATCCCTCGGTTTCCCAGGTTTCCCAGAGGTACAATGTCAAAAGAAGATACAGTTGACATCAGCTATCTGGAACTCTCAAGGGAAACTGGAATTTGTTCGAGATAGCGAATGTTCGAAATAACGGATGCCCCATATAAATATAAAAAATTATAGTTTTGAAGCCAGAAAAGGAACCCCTATTAACATGCAGGGTTACTGATCCAAAATTTCATCAAACAAGTCTGGTATTTTTTACATAGGAGTCAAAGCTCATCTGCATTCATCTCTACTATTGGTGAAATTGAGATAATGGCAACGCAGCACATCTCGAAAGAGAACAGCTTCATCTATTGTATACATGGGCAGCAGATTACTTAGCTGCTGCCATTCCCGCTCCGCTAGGCGAACTTATACATATTTTCAGCCTGTCTCTTTATCCAGTTCAACAGAAAATTTGGCAAAGTTCGAAAAAAATAGCAGGTTTTCCTCCATGGAAAATGGAAAATGGTTCGAGATAGCTAATGTTCGAGATAACAGGGTTCGAGATAGCGGATGATTTTTCTATACAAACCCTTATACCAAAACGAGGGAAATGGAAAATCGTTCGAGATAGCGAATTTTCGAGATAGCGGGCAGTCGAAATAGCGGATGTCAACTGTATTTTTAAAAGCGGTAGAAAAAGAGTGTTTAGATCAACGCAAAATTGAATTTCATTTTCTCTTCGCGTCACCGTCTTTTTTATCTCGTGTCGTGCTGAATCCGAATCTGGGGCACTGGCGTCAAAATTCACGCACAGCACGCACAGCAATGTACGTTGACCTTGAAATCGAGGCTGTTAGTTGAAAAGTGTACCAGCCTCACTCTCAAACATGTGACGAAATTATTTGTCAAGCAACTTAACTTCACCGATATACGTCACGTACCGTATGGCGTAGCAACCAAAGAGTCACAGGTAGCAACAATAGAAATGACAACGACCTTCTATATATCATTTTCGAGCAGATAATAAAAATTTTTGTTTCGTGATTCAAATTATTTTAAACGTTTAATGATAGGATTTTCATTTTCATTGTTTTTGGTAAGCTTGTATTGAAGCGAAAGATAAAGACGAAAGCGAGCACAGTATTGTACTTCATTGCAGGACTTTTTTTCTGTTGTTTTTGTATAAAACAAGCTCGATTTAAGTACTTAACCATTTATGTTGACACAACTAAGCTAGTAGCTTTCAGAAGTCAGAGGAACCAAATTTGTACACGGTGCATTACAGTACGTTAGCGTCTTTGATAGCTAGTAATAGCTAACTTCCTCAGCTGATTTGGACTGTTACGACGTTGTTGTTATTGGTCCTTAAATTAGGAAGAGCAGAACGAATAAGTGGAAGCCCCAGAAATCGAACGAAAGTGGCAAATGAGGACCTGGGTACTCAACTTGAATAAAAATGTACCGTAGCATCACTGTTACGTTTATCCTTGCATCAGCTTTTATCATGATCGGCTATGGGAGCTGTAGTGAGCTGAGGGATAAGAAAAATGATGTCTTCTACGATATTGAAGTTGCCTTGGAAGATTTCATAACTTCAGATAAGTAAGTATGTGAGGCCAAAACGTAAGGGTAAGGTGCGTTTGACTCTTTTGACGAGATTTTACCAGGGGCATTTCACCCTTAAATTAGGGGTGCGACCCTACTGTGAGAGCCATGTTGAGACAAAAGGAATTCCAAGAGATTTCCGTGAAATCAATAGAATTGGCGGCAATTTTTAATAAGATTCACAAGCAGAAATATTGCCCCTCGAAATTTTAGTTGAAACCAATAGTACATATAGTTAAGGCATCCTTAAAGGAGTTCCGTGAAGACAATAAAAGTTTTTTTCGGTTAGGGGTAAAAGACTTCCAAGGAGAAGGTATGACTTTCCTTCTGCTGGTCAGGGGGCATTGTCAGGGGAATTATATATTTTGGGTACCGGGGATACACATTTTTTCAATGAGCAAATGGGGTAGGTTGACTGGTACCCCCTAAAAACTCTTTTTTGGCTCTTTTCATGCTTTTTACTGTAATTTACAAGTTTGCAATGATGAACTGTGTGTTGTATAAAGAAAGCTATCTCAACCAAATGCTTCGACAAAATTTAGCCCTGGTTGCTTATTGACCAGTTGCTTGTTAAGTAAAAATAGGTTTGTGTCGCCAGGAAGAGGTCCTGTTTCACTATTTAACTATAAGGAACGGTATCTATTTTGACAATTCTGGTATACGTGAATCGATGTCAAATTTCCGAACAAGCTTAAATGCGCTACAAGACTTGGTACTCAACGCTAAAGACCCCGATGAGAATGATGCTAAAGTAAAGCTTTGTTGTAGAAATTGTATGTCCTTGTACCCGTGTGTCCAGTTCCATCCATTCCGTCCAACTGTCTATTCGTGATGATCTTGCTTTTTGGATTGTGTTCATCGATTCGATTTCGATTCGCATATAGTATATAAGCATTCGTTCGAGAGATATCATAGCCTTCGCTAGAGAATTACATTGCATTTAGAATCCGTAGTTATATCACATCATTATCGTTATTTCAGTTGTTTCAGTTGTTTCTTTTCATTTTATGTCTTGTTTGTTCTTTTTTTTATCATTTTTGGAAAAACCAAGGCCATTACTTCAGACCCTGTTAATGTAGCAGTGTGAATATCCACAACAAGCTTGATAAGTACTGGCGTGTGTTAGAAATTACTTGGTCAGACCCATGTGTGTACCTGTAGAGCGTCGTTCAAGAAGATTCCAGCGAGAGTAACAGGCGTGACCCCTGACCCCACCCAGGGAGTGCCGCCTGAACCTTTTTCCCTCTCATATATCTAACGTATCTGCATCTGATCTTTTTCAGAGTTGTTGCAGATAATTCAAAAAATGATCCGAACGTTCTGGATATGGCTGCATTTAATGTCCGTGTGTTCGGTCAAGCCAAAATGTCCAAGCCATTTGTTGTGGAACAACTTGTAAAGGTAATATTATCATAATGATTTTTGGCTGCCTAGTTTTTCATTGTTAATAAGTCCCTGTTTTAGCGAGCTTCCATATTTGTTATTGTAAAAAGTGTTGCTGTTGTTACCGTTGCTATCAAGCGAAAACTGGGATGAAATGTAATACAGAGATCTAGTATTTAGAATATTTTAGGCCTGGAAAGGTTTTGGTATCATGTTGGCTCTGCACGTCCGCGTTTGAAGCATGCCGTCGTGAGGGAGCTGACGAAGAGTGAAAATCAATTAGATCTTGGCCTATTCTTCTCTCGGAATTGTTCCATGTTCTAGATAGGTGGATATATTGGTTGGGAAAACACCCCGTTTTTGCTAACGTTTCGGTACCCCCTTCTCGTCATTTTCTCGTCGAATTGTGAAGAACTAGAAAATTTATTCCTGAGAAAAGTGGGGTAGACATGTCCCCCAGTCTACCCCGTGTAGCCCCCCTGATTCTTATTACCTTCTGTTAGCCCTTTTGACACTTTATTTCTTTGGGTAGATGGTAAATTAGCCCCTCCAAAGCCCCTTCTAAGATTAGCCAGATAGGCCCAGGGATAAGCACAAGGTTTTTTCCTGCCGCAGTTTATTTTTTAGTCTTCCTGTATAGATTATTGTGTTGTACCTCCTTTAGGTTGTTGTATTTATTGATATTTTATCTCTTTTAGATCATTTTACGTTACGATGTGATTCTGATCCAAGAGATTCGCGATTCGCGGCAAACAGCAATTCATGATCTTCTTGCCAAAGTGAACACTGCCAGGTAACTATAGACCTATTACAAGTCTAAGGCCCTGGCCAAACGATTAAACATTGTTGGTCCAACATTTGCTTGTCAAGCAGAATGTTTGACATTTTGCCATGTCCAAAAACATTGCTGGTCCAATATTATTGTTTGCGTCAAGCAAAAATGTTTTTGAACTTTTTCAAAAACATCATGCCACAAATTTTGTTGCTTTTGCTTGTCAAACAATGTTTTTTGACGTGGCCAAACTGTCAATGTCAAACATTGTTGTAAAGCAATTTTAAAATGTTGGAGCAACAATGTTCGATCGTTTGGCCACTAAGCTATATTCCTTTCGACAATTTTGCATTGCTGTTATTTTCGCATAATACTTGATGTTTGCAATTTTTTACAGTAAGGCATTCAGATACGACATGGTCATAAGTGAAAGACTTGGGAGAACGTCGAGCAAAGAACAGTATGCTTTTCTTTACAAGTAAGTTTTTTGACCAAACTTTTTCGTTAACCATTTTTTGCCAAATTTTTACCAAGATCCAGGGGTAGTTATATTACTTGGGTCGGTTACCCCCAAGAATTTAAACCCCACTTTGGGATTTCTGCTTTCGGGTACTGCCATTGGGTTTCGCAATAACCATTTTCGCAATAACCATTCGCAATTTTGCTCTAAGAAAGATTTTCCAGACCTAATACCTTGGAGGTACTCGTTGACCTTCCATGGTAAGCGGGATAGCTGCCTTGAGTTAACTGTAGTTTTAATAAGTGATGAGCAGTTCTGGCGAGCCTCAGCTAGCTCGTAATCTTTCATTCCCAAGGTGGACGCCTTGGAGCCCTGGTGTATGTAATATATCGAGTATTTGAGGATGTGTCTGCCAATGCTAACAGAGTGGCATTTTCGTATAGATTTCGGGACAGGACTATACTGTCCGTGTGTTCATTCCTAAACAGGTGTGCCAAGTAATGCTTTTTCCAGAATAGGTCATATTATTTGTAAGAAAACTTTAACCCACCCCCCCCTCACAAAAGAGCCCCAAGAAAGTGATTTCTCCAAGCCCCTCAAGAAAGAAATTTCTTCAAGCAAAACGCACAGCAAGGGTTCCAATACTTTTCGGCCAATAAGACATCAGATAACCTCCTTTGTTGTATAAGTATACTGATGGAGAATCATCATGCACAAAATAGAAAATTTTCTTACAAAATCCATAAAATTCTGAAAGCTTGGTCCACCGAGCTGGTACTTTGTGAGCCCGTTTACAATGTTGTTTCGAACTAAAATTTTCTTAATTTTCTAACAACATTGTTTTTGGGGAAAGAGGGGCATTGGAGTTGTTTAAGTAAAAAATCGCTTGAATAGGTGGTATTACTTGGAAAAGGGGCCTTGTTCCATACTATTTTGTCCAAGATTGGTTGCCAATATGGATATTCAAGAAGCTCTTAAGAAACTTTCAGTAATCAAAATTTGAAAATTTTGAGAAACTTTCAGTACTTGATCAATTTTTTAGCTTCCTATAAAAGAATTACGTTTATCCTCTGAGAGCTACCTCATGCCATTTCCTGTATTCTTCATGCCATTCTCCCGATTTTGTACAAAAGTAGTGAATCTGGTCAATCATATTAATTCTCTTGTTCTTCCAGCTCTGATATGCTCACTGTTCTCGATCAGTATGTCTACGATGATAGCTTAAGAGATATTTTTCAAAGGGAACCTTTCGTTGTCAAATTCGCAAGCAGCAAACTTGGTGAGTCCTCCAATACATAAAGTGTCTCTCTGTATACTTTGAATCCTTTTGGCTTTGAATATAAGCTTATATAAGATAGCTGGGAGGTGTGCGAAGCACAACGTCCATCCTGGAAGAAAAATTTGACCATTGGTTCAAGGAGATATGAAAAAACCCTTATACAGAGAAAGGAGGCGAGCTGGAAAAGAAGAAACCAGCCACTGACAACTTGGATTCGGGAATTCATTTGCAAGCACTGCAAAAAGTAGCTCAAGGACCCCCCTCAGGAAATTGACTGTTTAGCCTTGTCCGGACTCGTCAGAACTTTATTTAACTTGAATTTAACACATATACTTCACATTATCGTCTACGTATACGTATACCATTATCTTTAAGATCGAAGGTTGCCCACCGTTCTACCGAAAGATTCTTGCACTAACTGACGCCCAACTGACGTTACCTCTCCCCCACACTTATGCTAGCCCTCAACGATACTGAATTGCCTCTACCGGCCTCTACCATATTGATGTCTGCTCTCATTCATTTTACTGATGCTAATCTTTCAATATACCTATGCCACCCTCCATTCTACTCTTTATTGCACAAATTTTTCTCAGTGTGGAATAGTATATTTCTTTCTCTTTAAATATTTAGTTCTTTCTAATGACAATATCTGTAACCCATTACTTTCAGGTATGAATTTTGCCGTTATCGGCATTCACACTGCTCCCTTGGATGCCGTGACAGAAATCGACCATCTCGTTGACGTCTACGAAGATGCAAAACGCCGTTTTAGCATAAACAACGTGATTTTGATGGGTGATTTTAACGCTGGTTGCACTTACGTGACTGACTGGTCTTCCATAAGACTAGCGAGTGATCATCGATTTTATTGGCTTATCAATGACATCACTGATACGACCTCAGGGTCAACAGAATGTGCATATGACAGGTAAGCGATGTTATACGCTTTTTAGAAAGATTTGACATGGGTGCAATGCAATACGAATAAAGGCGATATCCCGTTCCCGACTATCTTGGGCGCCCAATGGCCGTCCCCTTCGCTAATTATTTTTTTGAAATTTCAAAAATTTCCAGCCGCCCGCTTATAAAGATTTGCAATAATATTGATGTCGATATTTAACTTATTTCACTGTCGCTTTCTTGGAATTAAATTTCCCTTGTACATTATTTTTTGTTAGAGCTATGGATTGCCTGAGGTTATAAGTACTAACGGGCCCGTTCGCACTGCCTTTCAAGCAGATTCCCTACGCATTTTGTCAAACGAATTCCGATCCCACTGTTTATTTCGACCCCTCGTCAGTTAGGTCCTGAATGTTATTCAATCCCCTCCCGCTTATTCCAAACCCCCGGGCAAATTGAAACCTTATTAGCTCCCAGTCTGTTGCTGTATCATACTTCCTCACAGAGTCCAGAAAAGTGTCAGACCTTCCTCCAGACAAAAATACCCCTTAGCTGAAAACCTTCCTCACTTAACAATGAAAAATGGACGCGTTTAGGTGTAGCAAATTTTTTTCTATTGTACTAATGGACCTTCCTCCGGTCAGTGACCGTGTGACCGTAACTTTTTCCCGATTCTGCTTCCTCAAATAGACATCTCCTTGTAATTAACGCTGCACACGTCGCATCGACACTAAATTGTGACATTCTCACAGCCAGATTAAAGAAATCTGAATACGTTTCAAAGAGACGTTGGACAGCCTCTGATTGAACAGGACACAGTCAGCATTGAGATATCGTACTATACATAACCAAGGAATATTTTCCAGAAAGTATGAATAGTAATTCTATAAATGATTAATTGTTGTCTTGTTTTTCAGGATTGTAGTGGCAGGTGACCAGCTATTGAAAGCAATAGATCCGCTCAGTCCTGGGGTATTTCATTATGACACAGAATATGGCCTGACGCAAGAAGAGGTGACAAACAGATCATAATATATTTCTTACTATGCATTCATTTCTTATGCACATGCGCTGTCATCATTATTAAGCAATTCTGTCTGGTGGTTTTCCTCGTAACTCGTTATTTTCGCTAGCTAAATCGTGGTAGTCACTTGTCAAGGTGGTAAACGCACGTAGTACAGACTTTCAGCCCAAAACAAACCCACATGGGTGGCACATAGCCGTACCCAAATTATACTATTTTCGATGTGCTGAAAACTCCACCGATCCCGAAATGGGACCTTGCGACTGCTATAACAATTCGCAAGCACTTTTTAGGCCAAAAGTGCCCTTTGTACAGAAGCTGTGTTGCCGAAGAGATATAGATTTGATTTGATTCATAATTTTTCTGTGGTGTGAAGTTGATTAAACACCGCTATCTTAACGACCAACCTCCCAAACAAAACTTTCAGAACAAACAGCTATTTGTTTGTTGTTCTTGTGGTTTGTGATGAGAGGGATTCTTGTAATTAGCCTTCATTTTCGCAAAATCGATCTTGCTCGGATCTTGTTACGGACACTCGCTATGAATGGACACAATAAATTGGTACTGAATTTGTCCCTTTTATATAGAGTTGATAGTTATCAAGGAAATACGCGCAGTGCTTAAAACTAGGCATAGAAACCGAGGAAATGACAAGGGGGCCAAGACCTCCCTGCTATTCCAAAAGTCAATAAACACGTGCCCCTTTTAATCTCATGATAAGAATGCCCCTTCTTTGAAGCATTATTACTATATTTGATTCCATTTTGATAGACCAAACTTTTCACCACTCTGGAGTAGTACCGCTTAACGCCATTAAAGTCTGCATGGTGACGTGTCTCTTGTATCGTTGGCCTACCCACCTCTAAGAAGCTCCTAATGCCCCTGGGTTAAAAAAGCTATACAACAACGAGTGAATATTTTTATATTTGTTAATGAATTTATACAGAGGAAAGGACAAAAGGGTCATGATCTCACGTACAATCCTCTCTCAAAACCTCTATAGTCTCGCAACTTGTTACTAAGGTTTATTGTGTAGACTTGACTTAACGTTACAATTCAAAGTAAACGAAAAGGTTAAGATTTTGCCTAAACTCATTATTTAACACTGATGTTTTCTTTCTCAATAGGCTTTACGTGTCAGTGATCACTATCCTGTATCGATGAAAATCAGTAAGTCAGAACACCTCATCAATAATTCTGTGTTTACTGAGCCATTTTCTTGATACTCTTAATTTCAAAGAAGTGCGGTTGTACGATTGTAAGTATAAAGGAAAAGAAAAACGTGTACGCTTGTACGGTCTTTGGCAAAATAATTTGCGGTTTTAAGGTTTTTTTACCCACCTATGACCCTCCCCATAACGGTAGAAGTGCCAAAACCTTGGAAACCCTATTTGGACTTGTGAACCAAACTTTCTTATAAATAATTTGATGTAATGTAACTGAGATTCGAGGTGGTGCTCGGCAGCATCAAATTAAAAAATTAACAAAAATCTTACTTTCTTATATCTATAATGAGATGTCTTTATTTTCAGAGACTCGCGAGGATGTTCAAAACATTGATTTGACAAGGCAGTTTGTGGTACAAGATGCAAGCACTAATGCCGATGCCACGACCAGCACCCTATCAAGAATACTTTCAAGCATAACAATTAAAGGAACATACCAAGTGGAAAAATACTATGACAATCTTAGGACACTTCTGGCATTTGAAGCGAAATTCCAGCCAGCTAGTCATAATGTCAGTCTCACAAATCTAGATGCACTGAAGAAGGATTTTAGTCCACTTGTCAGTGGTGCTCAAGTTTCAGCTGCAAAACGACACTTGAAGGAACTGTCAATGATTGAGTTTCTTCCAAAGAATAACGGCGTTTACGTAACTTTGAAAGACTACTACAAGACAAGAGCCATCACTTATGTCATCATGGCCAAATGCAAGGTTATTCCAAAACCTAAATGCTCTATTGAGGCCCTGGCTAACAACGGAGTTTGAAGTAAAGGAAGACTTATAGACTTGTTCTTTACTTTAGAAACGATATTTTCTTCAGTTTAACGAAAAACGATCTTTGAATGCGTCTTCTTGTAATTTAAACCTTGAACCTTCTTATTACACAGTATCAATATGATTTATCTTGTTGTTAATATATTGTGCTTTTCATTCACGAGGAACAGTTTCAATTTATAATACCTGTATGCATTAGTTGTTCTGTTTCCCAATGCAAGCTTATTAACACTGAACTGGTGTCAATGAGCGATACGCTACAGTTTCTATTGGAGTTGTTTACCATTTTACCTTACAAGAAAATGGTTCAGCCTAAGTTGAATTTTACTGGTTCTTATGAAAAAGAGCAAGTGAATTTTAAATTTCTTTATTACGAAACAAGAATACAAGAATGTAGAAGGGTCATGAACAACAGTACAGTAAGGGGCCCAGGCTACAGGCTACATGAGGTCTACTCTACAGTTTGTACACGCACCATGCTCTGAAGCATAGTAAATAGAAGTGAGGACTTCACTTCTATTGACTATGTCTGAAGCGATAACATCCGAGCCTGCTTCTTGCTTGCTTGGTGAGAATCAAACCCACGACACCCGAGAGCGACTGGCTTTGGATAAGAACAGCATATTCGAAATTAGTTCCAAAAATGCGATTGCGTCAGGCTAAAAATGTAGCGCGTGTATCGCTTTCAAAAAACGCACATCGCTCTATAACAGCGTGTATCGCACTAAGCTGAACGCCTTAATGCGATTCCCGTTCTCAAATACACGCTTCCTCTCCTCAGAAAAGAAAGTTCTGTTCAGATTTCAGAAAAGATTTTCGTAAAATAGACAAACTGGTAAGTAAAAAGGTTCATGTATGCATCATGTAACGTGTCTGAGTACACCGATTTTCTGCTTGGAAATCTCATACAGCTCTGCTGCAACTCCTATTGTCTTTGCAGAAATCCTTGCATTCCAGCAAGGCAATCCTTCAATCCTTTTCATCTACGTAATCTATTAAGAGCGACATTTACTTATCAGAAACATTTTACTAGCTTTGTATCAAAACAATGAAATTCTAAGAGATTTTTTAAAGATTTACGGTGGAACAAACGGATTTCAAGACAGCCCTTTGTTTGATGACCACATGCGGCAAATGCGGTAATGCGGTAATGTGTTGATGAATGCGTCTGAGTCCCGCCCCAAGAGCCTGGGCATGAACGAGGCAGACGATTTCACATTGAGACTGGTGACTAATGGTGTTGCTTGCATTGTTGAATTTCAAAGTTGATTAGAAACTAAAATTCTTGTTAGTCATATGGCTTATGGTTTTGTTTTCGGGAATGCTTTCATGAAATGGTTTAATTCAGTAAAACTAATAAAAAGATACAAGGTGAGTTACATTTTCATGTTGTGTAAATATTTCTGTAGAATGAAGATTATGATTTTGGCTAACTTGAATTTGGACTCGTGCTATCGGGGTTCTTCAGTTGAGATAAAAAAGTTGTTTATCACACCCAAGGACAGACAGCTTGCTTTTTCGTAACCATTACGTAAATATTCCTCATGCTTCTTTATATCTCAAGCAAGAAATTTATCGCTTAGTCATATGTAATGTAGATGAATAATATAATTTATTCAGTTTTGGTGTTTTCTAACTTTGAAAATCCGTCAAAATCGTGTGCATAAAAACGAAAATTTGCTTGACTTTGGGCAACGAGTCAGGCCCATCCTTCATAGGGCTTATTTTGCTGTTTATTTTAAGAAACGCATTTCTATTAAAAACAAGATTTTAAATGTTTATACTTCAACCTACATATGCAGAGTTATTTTAAGAATCTAGGTAATTAATGTTGTTGACAGGACAATACCAAAATGTTTTCTTTGGTCGTGCTATTCTTATTTTGTAATGAAAGACGCATTGAACCTCAAAACAGTGGCTTACAAATGAAAAAGTTTTTCGAGATTGCGGTTAGGTTGAATTTTCAACGAAGTCAGTTTCGTAATTGTGCAGATACCAGCACGTGCCAAATTAAATTTGTTCTACTTTACCTATTTTTTAAATGATATCTCTGAATGACAACAATTAAGCAAAACAGGACTTGTTTGTAGCAGGCTGATTCATCTTAAAGCCAATGTTTACCGCTTCTTTTACGGTATCTTCTATTAATTTATAAATCATGACTAAACAAAGCTGCTGAAATGCATGTTTTTAATTGTCAGGGATTAAACCATATGTATTGCTTTATGATTTAGAAGATTCAAATTAAACCCTTTTAGATAATTGGCAACCAATTATAGTGCCACAAAATATTTATAAGCCATTTTGTTGTTCAGTCATAAAAAATTCATTTTTTTCTACTGATTCTACCGATTCAAACAATTCAAAGTTTGCTTTTTGGATCTAGCTTTTGTACACTTTTTTTTATAAGCAACTTGATTACCGGTCCAGCCCTCAAAGTTACTTAACGTATCTGGTCTTTCAGCCCTCACAGAATGACTGGGTACCCCCTAAAAACTCTTTTTCTGCCTCCTTTAATGCTTTTCAATGTAATTGACAAGTTTGCAATGATGTATTGTATAAAAATAGGGATTTCAACCAAACATTTGAGAAAATCTCAGCCCTTAGTTGCTTATTGACCAGTTGCTTATTAAAAAAAGAGTGTATATCATTTTTATTCAACAAATAAGCCAGGGTCTCTTTTTACATACCAACTTAGGGTCATTTGCCCCTTTGCACCCAGTCACCTTCTCTTCCATTGTTGTGAACAATACCCTTTAGTTGCTGTCTTTATGCAAGCTATATTATGCCCCCCAGACAAAGTTTCTTTAAAGTTGGCTAAGTGGGACATAAGGTTATGTTCCTCATTTTAAACATGTCAGCTAGGAAGAGCCTGGGACTATAGTAGGGTAAGCTAAGATGCAAGAAAGTCAAGCAACGCTGCAATCCAGCACAGGTTAAATCATTGAAATTTTTTCATATACAATTCAAAGTAAACTTTTGAGCCCCCCCCTTTATCCCTGACATCCAAGGAACAAGTCCCTGCTAAAAATCTTGTACGCTTTTTGGCATCAGTTTGTTGTTTTGAAAAAACCCCTTTTTAGCAAAAACAGCATTTCAGAAACTATCTATAGTTGTTCTTTCAGAATTCCACAAAATGTCACCCTCTTTCAAAGAAAGGGATTTACCCTAAGCCCAGTGTGGCATATTTGCTTTTGTATATTTACTTAATAGCCATCCTTGTGAATTAGCCTTTTTTAAGTGCAAAAGTTAGAAACAATGCTTTATTTTACCTTTTCTAGGAAGTTCATATCATTGTTCAAGCAACTTGAAGAAAAAAGATGAAAATTGAAATATTCACATTACTGTTGGTTCTTTGTGTCACAAAACACACTTCTGCAAATGAAAAATTTCGATCAGACGTTGTATTGAACAATATTGCATTTCATGATAAAGTTGTAATTGTTGGAGCAGTCAATAACATCTACAAACTAAATGAAAATTTGGTGGAGATAAAAAGAGTAAAAACAGGACCTCAAAATGATAACAAAGATTGTTTAGCAAGTGACAATGAATGTGTAAGAATACCAACAGATAATAGGAACACTGTTCTTCTGGTAGCTCCACGTAACAGTCAATATGACCTCTTGACATGTGGAAGTGTGCAACAAGGGTCTTGCCAGATTAGAAATATCAATAATTTTGATGTCATGTTTAGTGGACTAAGAGCTGTAGGCTCAAATGATAATATCTCATCAACAATTGCCTTCATATCGTTAGGACCAGTGATAGGTGATGGTCCCATCCCTGTGCTAAATGTTGCCGTCAACCAATATCAAAGGCTTAATTCAATGACTCTACCAAGTGTGTCTGTTAGAAGATATGATGAATTGAATTCAAGGAAATTTCTTCGAGTTGCTACAAATGTTGTCATTGAAGCTGCCAGGACCTTTTATATTGATTACATCACTGGGTTTTCAACTGGCAAAGCATCTTACTTCACTTCTGTGAGACAGGCTGCTGTTGGGTCTCCTTATTACCGATCACAAATTGTTCGTTTTTGCCCAGGTGACATTGAATTTGTCAGCTACACTGAGATTCCTATGATTTGCAGGAATAAGGCTGGTACAAATTTCAACATACTTATTGCAGGAAGTTTATTCACAGCAACAGGAAAAACTGCTCAGATTTTCAATGTCAGTGATGGTGAACAAGTTTATCTTGGGGTCTTTAGCAAATCAGCTGGACCTGGAAGGGAACAGACTGATAATAATGCAATCTGTGCTTACTCAGTGAGTGATATTGATGCCGCATTCTTGGCAAACATTAGAGAATGCATTGTGAATGGCAATCCAGCTGATGGTGGATTACCCTGGTTAAAATCAAGAGCTGCTAGTGGTTGTGCTGTAAGTTTGACTCTTACTTTTTATATCAGTTTCAGCTTAAGATTCAACCCTATATTTTGCTATTTAGAGCACTTTGAATCTGACATTGTGCCCTTGAGGGGACTCACACCCACATTGGTTGTTCACAGCACATCCTTTCAATTATCCCAAAAACTCTAGCATTATGTCATAACATCATTATTTCTAAAATATACCATCTGCAATAGAGCTTTTAGAAGAGGTCTGGGTCTGCATGACATTTTTCTGGAAGATGGCAGACATCTTCTTCAGTAAGGGAATCCTCTCCATGTGCAAAGACCCAGATTGCGGATGCTTAAACAGGTAGTGCAGCAAGTTTTTCATCAAATTCACATACCTGTCCTGAAGTGACCGCAATACAGGTTCTTGCACAAAGTGGGGATTCCCTTACTCAAAATGTCTACCATATTCCAGAAAGTGTCCTATTGACACAGACCTCTTTAAATAGGTATATTTTTCATTTTTTCAGCCAAACCCACCCCAAATAAGACATTTATTCTGACAGTACTGACAGACAAGAGTGACATACAAGTTACCAAAATCTAAGAAAAATTACATCCTTGTTAAAACATGTCATTTTACTGCTCTGTAGTAAGATTATCCACAGTTTTCAAAGGTCAGCTCACCCCTTTGCCCAACCTGGTGTTACCGTTTCTTTTCACAAGTCTGTCTGGTCATTCTTGTAGCCTGTATGCACCAGATGGTATATATTACCAGGGTATCCCCAGGGTATTGAAATTCATTAAGATATAATCTTTTTCAAATGTGCACACCTCTGTGATCAATCAGAGGTAACAGAAAGCTTTAATTTTGCTAGTGGGTGGATAAATCTCCTTAAATCTTCTGTTTAATACATAACCACAATTACAAAAGCCTTAATAAATGTAATTAATCTTACCATGATAATGATAAAAAAACCATTCAAAGCAAGGGTTAATACTGTAAAATCATTCAACTAAGGAATCTAGACAGTTTTGTTTTCAGGTTTTCAAGTTGATCAACTTTATCAACTGACAGATTCTAAGCAGCTTCAATGAAGAAGTTCATTTGTCAACCTAGAGGGGGTATATGACCTGCAAAAGATGAGTGTGTTCCTGAGATTTTATGATCCAAACCAAGGAACGATTCACTCTTCTAGATGGTGTGCAAGATTATAACTAAAACAAGAGGATTTCCAATAGGGTTTGGAGCAAGGGTGTATGAGATTTTGAGGGAGTGAAATACCCCTCGATCCAAATTCTAGTTCTAACCCCCCTTTAATAATGGTACCCATGTTTAGCAAATTTAAACCTAGCCTGATGAGTGGCATATTTCCATAATGTTTTAGCACTATTCCCCTAATAAAATTTGTCACTGTTTCCTGATAAGGACCCTTCATGCCTCAGGTTTCCTATGAGAGCTTTTAAATTTGAAGAAATCTTTTCTCTCAACTGGGAAAATCGGTCTGCTAAAGATCCTAGTTTAACCTAATAGGTCTCGATGGTTAGGCTTGGGAGCGATTGCCTTTGGCTCCCTATGATTTCCACTTCCAAACTTGCAAATTTGGGGAAATCACAAGAAACAATGAGTAACCTACTTGAACAGAGTTAGATAGGCAAAAAATTTGAGAAAAGCCAGCACTGAACCACAAGATTGGCTTATGATTCTCAATGTTCTTTTTGTATCTTGCAAGCTGATTGGTGTTTAAAACAAAAAGCCAATTCGGCTTCACTTTCTGATTGGTGCATTTCGATCGAAATCTGGGTATAGATTCCGTCTTAGTCAAAGTTTCCGCTGTTTCTCGCAATTTTTAAATTTTGTACCCCTCAAAAGTTATTCTCTAAAGTATTCAAATAATCTTAATATCTTTGATTTTGATTAATTTCAACTTGAACTAAATCTAAACTTTACTACTTCAAATCTAAAAGAATTTACAATCATTAACTACTAAATTTCATTATTACTTGTCTAAAATTGATGAACTAACATATTAATTACTAATTGCAATTTAAAGAGTAAGTTAAGGTACTAACCATTGATCTTCCAGGAAGCTAACAAAGACTATCTCCTTTGGAAGGTGAGTTAAAATTAATCAATACTAAAGTTTAAATCGATCATATACTATTTTTAAAACTAATTACTTACAAAATGCCAAATAAACCCTAAAATTTGGTCTAATCTGATGCCTTAAATATACTATATTACAATAATGTTTTTCTATTAAATAATCGTTACATCGTATTAGTTACAATCCTGGTGAGATCTAAATTTTTAGCCTTCTAAATTAAACGTTATACGACTAAATTGACTTCGTTCTAAGTGGAGAAGGAAAACGAAATGCTTGATTTAGAGGGAGCTGTTGTGTTGGGCATGACGGTTTTTGGGATTTGCGAAATTAGGTAAGGTGTTCGCTTTTAGCGCGAAAAAGCGAAGACAGACAGCAAGCGACTAACAGCTTTTAAGTTTTCGACATTGCGAAGATATGTTCCTTTCCAAGTGGCAGATCCCCAGTACCTAAAATATTTACACATAGCGCCCCCGGTATTCAATAACTATGACAATTACCGGTCGATACCTGCGATACGATAAAACTTATATGCCGACCAGTTGTCACTGCTAACTTGTGTCAACATGTCAACAACTAGTCAGAACTTGGCTATATGATACAGTTAATGGCGGTCGCAAGAGCGCTCATGCTCGCGCATCTTAATGAAAAAGGAACTTTCAGGCTCTTTCCAAATTCATTCTGTGCTAACCTCAAACAAATCTGAAATTTTAATTAGTTCTACAATATTTCATAACTCAGCCTATCAAAACAAAGGAGTTATCCTTCAAATCTTATCTTAACATTAATGTGTTTAGTGCACATTGTACTAACCTTCATACCAGCCACTACAAAAACCTGATCTAAAACTAAAAGGATTAATTATACCCTTACACTATTAAACCAGACAAACCATTAAGATATAGATATAGACAAGTTACTGCCCCCGGGGGTGGGGTTTACTTCGTTGTTCAAAAGACTAGACATGCCGCCCAGGTATTCCAAACCCACCCATGTTTACCGATAAGTTACTTGAGTGGACCAATGTATACATTTTTTTTATATAAGAACAATTTTATAAGAACACGAGCCTTGCTTTTCCTCAGATTTTAAGAACAAAGTGAGACCAAGCCGAGGCTGGCCTTTTCATATGCCCTAAGAATATAAGCTTAGTATGAAAGTAGGACAGTCAGACTGAATGTAAAAAGCAAGCGAACATAGATATAGACAACCATGCTGCACTTTTTCACAAACCTAGTACCATTCCAGACATTCACTGAAAAATATTACCGTCTAAGTGCCGAGGAATTAAGAACAGATAAAGAACATTTCAGGCTCAAGCAATAACTTAAGAACAGCCAGCCTCAATCGAAATTTCCTGGTTCTTATAAAAAATGAGTGTAAGAGAAACCAAGAGTTTTTTTACCCATTTGTACCAATATCTCTGTGGACCAAATTTAACACCTTGAGCAACTCTTAAAGTAGCGAGAAGGTCCTTGCGCTGAAAACTAAAACGCATTTACCCGATTTGCGCACAAAATTGACCTTATTAAAAAATATTTATCAGGCCAATGAAGGCAACCATGTCGAAAGTTTTTATATATTTTTATACTCAGATGAGAACATAGGTTCAAAAGGCCTTAGTGTGCCAAATCTTGTTTTTTTGCCTCCGCCTTTCTTTAGTATCATATTTAACTACTCATGTGTAGAGCTTCTTTACGAAGAACCAACCCGTATATGTAGGGAAATTGGGAAATTGTTGCTGAAAAAATTACCCATTTCATTTGGGAAGCAAGTCTAGTATAATGAACAATGGAAGTACCTCCGGGGCTACTGCAGTAAGGTTAGAAAGATTTTGGCTTGTGTTGTATTTTCTAATTATTCCAGAGGGTGATTGCTTTTTTCTCGAATTGAATTTGAGGCTTAAGAACTTCTTTTCTCGTCTCATCCTGTCTGGTTCATGAAAAACTCCCTGAGATTAACATTTGAATTCACGGTTGTTTGAAGGGCGGTGTTTTTGAATTCACAGAAAATTTATAAACGAACTTATAAGGAAACTTGAAGGAGTCTGTCAGTGTTTTTGTCATCTTTTTGTGTTGTTTTTCGTATTTTGCCATAGACTGTGAATCTGTAATTTAGCAGCTGTTTTTGCTTTTATTCGCGGCAATGTTGAAAGAAAACGATTCCCAGTTTTAGGTCTTTAAATTTTTCGAAAAAACCAGTCGGATTTGACTGTTAGTATTGTTTTTCGCTGCCGAAAAAGTCGCATCTTTAGGTTTCAGTTTCACTTTTGTTAATAAAAGCAACCGCTTAATAAACACCTAGGGCTGAAATCGCGTAAGAAGCATGTTAAAGGCTCCGTGAAGGATTTGTGTGCAACTTTACAACAAGGAGTATTTTGCTTTGGTTAACCTGTTTTAATAAATATGGGTTTGTTTACACTCAGTATATTTACCATTTTCGAGAAAAATGTCGCGCCGACCCAGAGCTCTTTGAAAAGGTCTATAGTCCGTTGTAGACTTATTACCTTCCTCCCACTCTTTCAGAAACAGCTTCTAACAACTACAACAACATACAACTGTTTCCTCAGAGTAGTTGGAGCGGGGTGGTGGGGTGTTGAGGTCCGTTGTAGGGAGCTGTCCACTGTATAGAGTTGTTTTTACAAGTAAATGACATTTTGGACAATAATATTTGTCCGCTATTTGGAGGTGTCCGTTAATAGAGGTGTCCGTTGATAGAGATTCCACTGTACTTTCTAAGCTGAACAAATACGATGTTTTTAATGACATTTACTATTTCTTGAAATTCACAGAATGCAAGACAGATCGATGAAAAATTACAAGTTGCTTGTGCAAGATTGCCATTCCTTCGTAACTTCATTCAAGGTGGCTACATACCATTAAATCATACGCAATCATTTCACATCCCTGGTAAACCCACAGCCATCAAAACCTATCCGCATAGTAGAGGATTTAGCTTTTTCGTCGGAAATGATCAAGGTATCATCCGCAAGGTATGTCCTCATTCTGTTTGTTGTTGTTTTTTGTTTACATATCTTTTCTTGCTTTTATTTTTACTTTGCTTGCAAGCGAAGCTTGGTTCCGATAATAAGTAGAGCAAGGCCTTTATTTCATTTAGGGGTTTTTGGCCCTGGCTAAACCATCAAACATTGTTAAGCATTTGGAATTTGATTGTCAAGCAATGTTTGACCGTTTGGCCACGTCACAAACATTGCTTGACAAACATAAGTAGAATTATTTTCCTGGTGTTTCACGCGCATTCAAAGCATGTTTTTCGGGCATTTTTGTGTGTTACCAAAGCAAAAGGGTACGAAATTTGCTTGAAATGCAAATTTCAGATGCTTGACAATTAGTTTTGATCGTTAGGCCACGTCACAAACTTTGCTTGACAGGAATAAAGACGCAAAATATGCTATTTGGCTTGAAAAGCAAATTTCAAATGTTCGAGAAACCATATTTGATATTGTGGCCCGAGCCTTAGAGTCTGTCGAGACCAAAAAAAGACGATTTGTTAGACAGCAAATAACTCTTCATGCTGTACCGTTACTTTACACGGCAGTGGCTAATCCGGTTTGGACCTGAAGGCCTACTGTACAACTTGCAATAAAACTCTCATAAAAGGGCAGTAAACCGGCCGCAGTGGTATGGCACTTTTGGTTACCTTCTACAAAAGCAAACAATTGGTTTCTTTCTCCGATTACTAACTATACACTTTTTCAGGCTTCTTTATAATTGGGCTTGTGTCACAAAAGGGGGCTGAATTTTTGGCAAAAATAGGACTCTTTAGCCTGTTTGGATTGCTTTTTCCTTTGATTTTTGGCTTTCTACTCTGTTTAAACTTATCTTTTTGTAGTATTCGCTGTCTTCATCATTCAAGACACATGTCTATGTAGAAGAATCAGTGACAAAGCAAAAAATCAGAACGATCGTTACTGCTCCAAAGAACAACGAGTTTCTTTATATGATGACCAGAAATGAGGTATACCCCAGTGTTTACGATCTTTCTTTGATTACACGAATTTGCATTCCGGATAATCTGGTCGGTAAAGGTCTTGTTCCAATAGGTCCCTCTTCTCTTTTTATGTCTCTCCTCTCTTATTAGCACCCCGTACTATTAATTTTAAGCATCTTGAAATCTTTGCACATTTTTTCATGTCAGTTTTCTAATTTAGGCCTCACCCTTGGTACAGGGCGATTCCAAGCCCATCCACTGAATATCAATTGAAACTCGCCATGTTCGTACACTTTAGTATGTGTACTCGAGAATTTTTATACCCCTTCCTATATTATTCGAACCCCTCCCATTGCAAGTTTTTAGGCTTCATCCCAACCATTCTTACTTTTCTGGACCCCGTTCTTTTTGCATAAGAACAGGATCATTTTGCGGAGGCTCGTTCTGTTTTTTTTGAATAATTTGAGGCTCGAGTGTCCTTAACAATGTTCTTATTGCAACATTCATCTTTCTACAACTACACACAATAAATTGCTTTTCCGAACAATAAATAATAGTTTGGCATATCTTCTATATACTTCTGTTTAAAAAATGGCATAGTTCTGTTGAGATGAAATGTCTAAAAACAGATTTTTTCTTATTTTTCATCTGAGGTTATGCTCTTACGTCTTTTTGGTAAATCGAACCTTGATGTTCTTGTAAAGTGTGTTCTTATAAAATAGAGTGTGGAGTAGATGTCGCAAATATTCTAAGGACTTTATTAAAGAATATACACACTCCGCATAACGTATGTGCAGTACAGCGGCGGTTGTGCAGTACAGCGGTTGTTGTGAAATATAGCGGAGGGATATCATCCCACCGCTGTACTGAACATCCATCGCTGTACTCATGGTATTCCTCCGCCGTACTGATGATATCCCTCCGCTGTACTGATGATATCCCTCCGCTGTGCTGTACAACCACCGCTGTAATACACAACCATTGCTGTACTGCACATATGTTTTCTGGGGGGTGATACGAGGCTTTCACAGGGCGGCTTGAATTTCACCCCTAGGGTCCGGGACCAAGATAATTAACTCTGTAATTCGAAATCTTAATTTAGCAACTCACAGTCAATGTTATAGAGATAAAATCTTTTTCACTTGCAAATTCTTCTGGAAACTAAATATATTGTTATCTCTCTCATAAGGTTATCAAATCATCCGTTAAAGATTGCTCTAAAAGGAAATCTTGTATCGATTGTCTTGCTGGACCATATTGTGGTTGGTGTAGTCTACAAAGGAAGTAAGACCTTTTTTTATTAATTTTATGTAATGAAATCAACTTATTCACCACATTAATTCTGTTTTTTATCAAGACAATTACTAACTCCTTCTACAGGTCGATAGGGTTATAGTTTAATTTTGGATATTGGACTGTTTGCAGACAAGGTCCTGATAAGGAGTGTAGAGACAAAAGCGTTTTGAAACTTTTGCGATAAAGTAGTGGAGTTAATTTTCTTGAATCGAAATATTCCTTCCTTTAATAAACTCTGAACGTCAGCAACAGACTGAAACTATAGACTAATACGGAATTTGTATCCAAATGCGGCTCGAAACGCACCAATCAGAAAGAAAAACTGAATTGGCATTGTGTTTTAAACACCAATCAGCTTTAGGCGGGGAAACAACGGAAACTAATTGAAGAGTCCAAATGAGAAAACGAACTCTTTCTGTCACACAAACTGACTTTTTGGTTTTGAATTGGACAGATTCCAAAACGCTGAGATGAAACGAGGACCTAGGGTTTACCCATCGTCTATCAATTGTCTTGATAAAAACAGAATTAATGTGATTTACCCGGTTAGTCACCAGTCAGCTCAGCTCCAGTGGTCGTGTAATAAGCATGTGTGCCTGTCACAGAGGAGAGCGTGACTCGTTTCTCACACATGTCACAAACTAGATTCAATAAGTATAAAACGTATCAGGTGAGGGTCGGCTAGTGAAACTATTCGTATAAGGCCCTGATGTGCAATGCAGGGGGATAACAATATGAACAGACACTCCTTTCAAATTAAACCCGAATAAATCTCATTGGTCATGGCCAAAAATGTGTTCGATGCGCTTGGATTCCTCAGGCCAGTTACGAAGCTTACCCTTCATATCTGGCATTAAGAGTCCTTGCAGCAGTCACGGGTTAAGGGGACCACTTCTTTTTAAATAATCATCCTAAGAGACATGTTCAGGATGCCGACTACCTTCTAAATATATTTGAGTTGTCAGATATTGTTTCGTCATTAAGGTTGATGCGACATCACAAATGAAAAGGATTTTTTGCAGCTTTTCACTTTTTCGTCTGCAGGATCGGTTTTTGGATCCTCTCTTCCAAACGTCATATGAAAGCACGACATAAAACATAGAATAGTTAACTAACAAAACTTTCCCATCTTCTTGCAGGTGCACCTTCAAAAGCGAATGCAAAAACTCGGAACACCCACTGTATTTTGTCAATGATACAGATACCAAGTGTCCAGCCTTGGTTTATATTGCTCCAAAACCTGCAGCCATTCCTGTGAGGATCGAAAGCAAAGTAAGTAGTATTTCTAATAGGCAACTTTCACGTGTCACTCATAAGCACATTTAAAAGGGCTAAAACAAAGGGTAATGTCAGTAGTCAATCTTGCTGACTTTTGCTTTGCCCTCCAACATGCCGATCAAATTGAGAAGTGAAAATTGCTCATTTGCATATATTATATTTCACATATCAGTATTTATCTGTAAACTTATTATCTGTGTCTCAGTTATCGCTAACGAAACCGAGACTAACACCAAAGTGAGGCGGCTCAAACTGATCACTCAGGTGTCGGGGTGGTGGAGGAACGGAAACTAACGACTTAGGTAATAAGGCTACTTTATCTGCATTAAAATAAATCACTGCTCATGCAAGCTACCTTTGGTTTTTTCCCAACAATATACCTTATAAGTCACCCTTGACCGACCATAACAGTAGCAACAGAAAACCTAAATTGCCTAACAGGCAACAAAAATTTTGTTTTGAAAAAGTTACAATTTATTGAAAAATGCCCTTCGATGGCCGTGTATGACCACTCGTTTTGCTCCTATATTGAGAAAATCATTTAAACTCAAATTGATCAGCATCTGTCGTTTAACAATTGATTTGAACCTGGACTGCAGGATCAGAGAGCCAACGACAATTCCATTGACATAAAAAGCCCAATTATAAATCTCCAAGTCATGCAGCCCTATGCTCTCCCCCTGTAGCTTCATGTTACAGCAATGCTGAACATTCTTCTGTAGCGTACATATTTTATATTTTCCATGAATAGCACGAGTTTCTTAGATATAGATATTCAACTGATTTCATTGTCTAAACGTCGTGTTGAGCCATTGTCATACGCATTCCAAATTTCACCAAACATTCAGACAATAACGTACTTACTTAAACATGGAACTGCCAAAAACTATCCAAAACCACTCAAAATGAGCCATAACCAGATTAAAACCAACAAAAACCAACAAATATTAATTAACTTTTAAATCATCGATGTTTGGTAGAAATATTAAATTCATCACATACGTTTGATCCCATTCAAAGTTTGGAAACTGACAGTTGATGAAGTTTGACGGAGTGTAGAAAAGAAACTTTGCTTTTGAATATCGAATGGATGTGTCTTAAAATGATATTTTTGTTCGTAGATAACTTGGAAGATCAATAATTTGCCGGTGCTTCAGCCTGGTGAAGAATACAGCTGTTTGTTTGGTGATAAAACAATCAAAGCAACAGTCAGTGGCAATGAATACACTTGTGTCACTCCGAAATATGGTGAAATCGCTGGAACAGACACCGCAACAAGTAAGATACAGTACATTTTATTCCATATCCATTATTCATTCATTTCATTTCTTAGCATCTTCATTTAATGCTGTATTCATTAGCATCTGCATTTCATACGGTATTCATAAGCATCTTCATTTAATACTGTATTTATTAGCAAATTCATTTCATACTGTATTCATTGGCATCTTCATTTGCTTTGCTGTCTGCTGTTTTGTTTTGAGTTCAATGTTAAAGGAGACTTCTGAGCAATGGATACATATTTTTGTCTGTTAAAACCAAGCCTCCGCACAGCGTACAGCTCTTTAGAGGACAATGAGATTTGTCAAATCGGTGTCCGTTATATGAAGGTTCCATACATCTTTTCAACTAAGGGCCTCGTTTTCAAAAAAAATTAAAATTAAGTCATAGAAACATTTCGACTTCAGATTCGAGTTAAGCACCTCCTTTATTTTAGTGTTGAGGCAAATTTTTACGCTTCTAGTCCTTACGATGTTGATTCTGTGGCGATTAAAAGCTTGCACATTTATAAGAGATTTGACCGTAGAAAATGACCAAATCCTTCATAAATTTTCAAACTTTTAACCTCTTTAACATCAATATTGTTAGGGCTAGAAGCATAAATCTTTTGCCTGAACCCTAAGAAGAAGGTGCTGAATTGAATCTGAAGTCGAAATGTCTCTATGAATTAATTTTCAATATTTTTGACATGAGGACCTTAGTTGAAAAGGTGTATTGGATTGTTCTACAAAGTTGTCAGCTTCTTTATTTCTCTTCAATTTGAATCACAGGCAAAGTCGTCAAAGTAACATTCAAGTCTCCATATAACCAGATGAGTCTGTTCAGTGTAGACGTCGATTTCTACAATTGTGGTGTCATCGAGAGGTTAGTTTCTTGCTGCATTGAATGTATTTCGAGAAAATTGCTTAGCTTCTAGCTTCTTAGCTTCTCTGGACGCTCTACGTGTTTGAATTCATCCAATGTTTCCACCATGTTTAAAATCAATAAGCTGGGAATTTAGGTCCCGTTCACACTCTTCCGGGTAGCTTTTCGGTATCACAGTCTGATGTTTTCGCTTTAAATTGTAGCTGTTTGAAATGCACGAAATTCAAGCACAAATGTAACTGGTGTTCGAGCAGCCTAACTTGTCTTGATGATGGCAAATCGTGTGCAAGTCCTATTCTTCATGCAGGGGTGAGTGACACATGACTGATTGCATGATTTTACTGGCTGTTAAATGAACACTATTTTCATAATGCACTTGATACTCTGAGCTCAGTGCATCAGACCAGTGGATATAGGAATTTTGCTTTCTTTGCCAACCTTCTTAATTCAATTTCTCTTTTCTTTTAGCCTGAGCAAACAACAAGCCTTAGTAAATGCCCACGTGTGACTGGCATAAATACCTTGTATGTTTCAAATGGAGTTGATAGACAGATCACATTCCCTGGTGTTAATTTTCCTGATCCTACGGTAAGACGATGCTTTTTGCATTCTGTTAGCTTTGTGCTGTTAATTATTTGGTTTTTTGCTTCAATGTTAATTGAAGTTAAAACCTCCGCTGGGTGAATTACTTCTTTTCGTCACAAAAAGTAGTAATCATTTCCACTTTACATTATTCGCTAAAACGAGCATTCGTTGAAACGAGCATCCTGTTAGTCTTAGTTATGCTAATTATCTTGTCTTAAATTAGTTAAATATTATGTAATTTTCCTTTTATCTTTTAGTTAAGGCCCAAGCTACAATCCTCGCCAAAAAGGCTGGGACACTTCGAAATTTTGTAAAATTCTCGCTCTAAAGACGCATACCCCCCTCCCCCCGACTCAATGTTGGTGAAATCAATGTTGACAGTGGTCCCAACATTGATTCGGGGAGGGTCTTAAAATATGTTGTAATGGGACGGGGTTTTTAAGGTAAAACATACTTATAACATACTGTCCCCAATATTTTTGGCGAGGATTGTAGATAAGCTTCGTTTTTCTTGGGTCGCGTAAAATACATACTTTTTTAGACCTTGTATTAATTTAATGTATTTTACAAATAATATTGAATTGAATTGAATTGAAATGGAGTTCTGTCCGTGCGTAGTGATGAAATTCTTCCCTTTTCACGACACTTTCGCCTAGTGGAGAACAGGCTTCAAATTTTTAAGAAAGCGATGGACTTCTAATAATTATCGTGCAATCTAACTTATAACAATGCTGCAGTTAATATTTCCATTCAATTGAATTTTAATTTCCTCTAGGCTGGGCATAATTTTCAGTGTAAAGCGTCTATCGAAGGTGCTGCAACATTGTCTACAGCCAGAAGAAAGGATTCAAAAACGGTCATTTGTGATAAGACAAAGGTATGAGGAAAAAGAATCAATTCATTATCATTTCAGCGTCGACTTTGGTAATTTTCGTGAGAGATGTTAGTTGAACTATGTAGTATATGTATTACGTTGTTCATATTATAATTATCGTTTCTTCGTTCAGTACACGTTCAAGAGAAATGTGGCTAATTACACGGCAGAAGTCTCAGTGTTATATGGCGGAAAGAAATTGGATTCAGCAGTCAATACAAAAGGTTCGTTGTTCACAGTCATGTATTTTCTCTTTTGCTGTTACCAATTCTTAATAGTTGTACACTATATTTTGATAAATTTTTCCGTTTCTTAAAGTGTGGGTATATTCGATTACTCTTAGTCCTTGCTGGTATCAAGCAATAGCGCAATAGATGACAGACAAGAGGATCTTTCCTATCGTTTTCAATTCTTGCTGGCAAACTGTAAACAGGGGTTAACAAAAACCACCCTTTTTCCAAATAGGTACTCAAAGAAATGGGCTTCCCTTCGGGTTGGCTAACTTACGGGTTACGGGTAGGAAAAATATAATATAAACAAAATTTACCCTACAGCGTATAAACATCTATTTGTTATTATAAAAGTCTTACGAATAATTACCTATATTCCTTTTAAATCTAACCTCTGCTGTTCTTCCATGTAGTTTTGTTTTTGGGTATTCTTCTCTAGATACGCTTTGAGTTGTTTTTTGAAACGATCTAGGGTTATAAAACGCGAATTTTCGCGGGTGTATCTTTCCAAAACTTGAGCGCTTTGTAAAAGAAGGGTGTATCTTTTGCGAGTCCAGGCTTATATTTAGGGATCTGGAGATCTTTTTAGGGTCTTGTATTGTAGGTCGAGTGAAAGTATCTCAGTTTGTATTTATCCCACAGGCTTTCAGGGCATAGGCTTATCTCAATGGCCTGATCCACTGTACGTGTGAGATTTTCTGCGGCCCTTCCGCTGTTTACTTAACTGGCCTTTATATGTCATTAGGTTACCGATTTTTATCTTACCAAAGCCTACAGGCAAGAAACTAGACAACTGCACGTAGTATACTCTGTTTCATTTTGATGCAATGAAACTTATTACAAATGGGTTCTTGGTCTAATAAACTATTTTGATATCGTAGTAACAATATACAAGTGTGAAGTAAAGCGAGAAGATTGCAGTATATGTCTTGATGCTCCAAAAGCATGGCAATGTGGTTGGTGTGGTAAGAAATACTGTGCAGTCAGTGATGCTTGCAATTCAAATTGGGTCAACGGATCTTGTCCATCTCCTCCAAGAATCACCAGTGTATGTACCTGTTTTAGATTATCCATTGATTTTTTTATGTTGCTTTCGAGTCTTGCATTAGACTTTCTAATAAGCGAGTCATCAAGTTGAATTGCTGGGTGGTCCTTTGTAGTAACAAAAGCACAAGCACAAACGCAAGAATGGGGGCCTACTAGACTTTTTTGTAACTGTGTACGTCGCCCGGGTGGTGGATGAGGATGATGTAGACAGATGTAGTTGATTAGACTTTTGTTTTTCTTGCCAACCTTCCTAATATTCATCAATAATAAACTCAGATAGTCACACAATGAATTACCGTATTTCCGCGGTTAAATGCCTGGGGCTGTTATTTTAAAATTCCGTCTCAACAGCAAATATTTGAAGATTTATGAATAAATTGACGTTTTTCCAAAATACGTTTTGCAGTACCCAGGGTAGTTTTGCAGCAACTAGCGCAAAGTGTATCTTGATTGCTCTCATCAGCAGATACACTATCGAAGGTTTGTCACGCACCAAACTGATGGGCAGCCCAATCCAAAGGGAGAGCTTTTTCGAATGTGGGTGCTTATTCATGGAAATACTGTATGATAAAAACACTTGTTATTTTTGCAGATCTCTCCGACATCTGGGGCCATTTATGGCTCTACAAAACTGACAATAAAAGGCAGAGATCTGGGAACTACAAAAGCAGATATTGGAAATATAACCGTTGCTGGAAAACCATGTAAATTTCTACGAGATCTCTATGTGCCGTCCAATATGTAAGATTTGTTATTTATATTTTTGCATCCTCTTTGAATTAGTACTATGTCGTTTAAACGAATAATAGTCTTGAGTTTTACAAGACTGCGATGAATTATCTTTGTTTCCTTTATTACGCAGAATCTATTGCGAAACATCAGCTGTATCAAAGGAGGTTAATGGTGTTGTGCAGGTCTATGTGAAATTTGGAGAAAAAATGATGAAGATTGAATCTTCGACTATTTTTATGTACAAGGTAATCTGTTATTTTGCTTGCATCGATTCTCCTTTCTCTGCCTTGGTTTTCTTGTCTTGCACTGAAATATTCACTATTTACGTTATTTTGTATTTGAAAAGCAGGATAGTATAGTTAGTCGAAGCATTTAGGAATTCCTTGATCATGTTTTAGTTTTCAAGGCAGCTTCATGTTAACGTTAGTGTGTGATGCTAGAGTATTCCGGAATCAATTATCAATAATCAGTTTAATGACCTTTATCATTAATCAGAGACCGTTGACATTATATGACTGATAAAGTCTGAAGATAAACGTTGTCACTGCTGGGGACAGTGTTGAACATGCGGACGGTTAGGTCGTTAAGCCGCAGCTGGGCCCTCTTTTGCTCTCGAGTTTCCAAAATATTAATGCTTAATTTAGAAAATATTAACCACAGTCCAAAATTTAGTTCAGAAGATCAAAATTGAATTTTTCTAACCTATGGTCTGCTCTCAGTTCTGGGGCCAAGTGCAATCTGCTCCTGTCGGGGTTTCGACATAAGTTACCGGCGTCAGCCATTAATGTGTTATTTTTTGCAATATATTCTTCTTATGTCCAGGGTCCAGGGTAGTATCCAGACAAATTTACAAGTAATAAACTGTAATTCTACGTTCTTTTAAATTTCGATTATATTTTACAGAAACCCTCAGTGACTAAGTTTGCACCCACGAAAGCACCATGTTCTGGTGGAACAGTATTGACAATATTTGGTAATAATCTTAATGTTGGAGCCAATATTGTCGTTACTGCGGCTGGAAAATCATGCATCTTGAAGAACAGGTTAGTCTAAAAGTTATTTTATATCTTTAATTGATTTGCGAGTCTCGAATTTTTTTTCATTCTGTTGTACTTCTATGTGTGTTGTACGGAATTCCCTGTAGTTAATTTATGAAGGGTTTTTGAAAGCGCGCAAAGAGCGGAATCGTCTGTAGATACACTTGACACTAAAAGCTTTCCCAAATAATTGGCAAGGCAAGATCGCTATACCATTCGGGTTTTGGTTTTGTGTAGAAGAGAGCTCGTTTTCCTACTTAGATTCTCCAATTCTAATGGTCTCCCCGCTGTATATCGAGTGCTAATTGGTGTTCAAACACAATACCTATCCAGCTTAACTCTTCTGATTTTCTGCATTTCGATCTGCATCTGGGTATATATTCTGTCTATAAGTCAAGTGTTCTGTCTGTTTCTGAAATTTATACTCTGAGGAGTTTCAGACCAGAAAAGCCTTTGTATGCCCAAAGACGAGACATGCACTTAGACTACCCGAAGACTGCCCTTATAGAATGGGCAAGCATTAAGTGAATTCAAAAGAACTGTAAAGGACTGTGACTGTCATTCAATATCAGCATGGTGGAAAGAAGTAGAGAAGGACCAGAAAGACTAAAAAGTCAATGTGAACAACATGGAAGAATTGAAAGTGCTGTGGCATCGTGGCCTAATCCAGTTGGCTTTTGTTGTCAGAGGCTCAGCAAGGTCAGATTTTCGCGCCCCAGCTACGGTAGCAACACAGCCAGGGTCGAGGTTTCGATTAGTTAACGTACTACTGATATCCTAGCGACTGGCGCTAAATACACCATTTCACCCTCATCTTCATTGACCTCTGGCAGATTTGGATGGGGAGCCATTGTTGCAAGGTTTTGACTAAACTGTAATGTTCAAACAAACGTAAAAGCAGCACAAAATCATTATTTCAGCTTTTACTGATTTTTGATTCTCGATATTTCAGGATGCCTACGAGAATATACTGCGTCATATCCAGCAGCTGTCAGTCTCGAAAACGACGAGCTCTGCCATCGGGCAGTGTTGTTGTGAGCTTCGATGGAAAAGCCGTGCTACCAAAGACGTCTGCAGCATTCGATTTTAAGCCTGACCCAGTCATTTCAAGCGTCAGTACATACAAACTAGGAACAGTCGATGCGAATAAACCTTCCCTTGAAACGTTTGTCAGGTAAGGGCTTTACACAGCTCTTTAAATAAGAAACTCTTTATAAGAAACCCAGACTCTCGAATGACTAAAAATTTTAGCCACTGAAACCCCGGAAATTTTTGACCAAGAAGCTTTTCCCCTTGCTTTGCGAAATATTTTATTTTATTTTCAGTGTTTCGTCTTCGAAAAGTGTTTTTATGACATGCAGACAACTTGAAAACACACAACTCTGCTAGTTGAGCAATGTTTTGTGACGTTGTCCTAACTTATGCTCTACTTCAATTCTTACTTTTCGCAAAATACCTTCCTTTCTAAAACAATGTATTATTCTTAGGGCCTGATTATATGAGGCGGGTTAGCCCGGTAGACGGGCTGGCTCGGCAAACGGGCCAGCTCACGTCCACGGTCTAGTATATACAAAAAGTCAGATGCGATTACATGGAAGTGAGCCAGCCCGGCAAACGGGCTGGCCCGCTTTGAAGCAAGCGGGCTGGCTCGCCAAGCGAGCTGGCTCACTTCCATGTAATAGCATCAAACCGGGCAAGCCCGGCAAGCGGGCTGAAAATATACGATGGAACATGCGCAGTTCCTTTTCACGAGCATTAGTCACATGCATGATAGAATCAAAATGGCCGATAAAACCAAGAATCCTAAAGCCTCTGCAACTACTTCTAAAGGAAAAGCCTCCGAAGAGAAGTCCATGATAACAACAGGAACAGCTAAGTTTCGATGGAGTAATATATTATCGGCAAATTGCTCCATTGCTTAAAGGAGTTTAAAGCCAGCATGGAGTTCAATAACTTTGATTTTAACGCTGACAAACCCAGGCAGTACGAAGAAGTGAGGAGAATTTTAAGCTGCAGACATTATTCTGAGCAGCCAGAATTATTTAGGCCTTCGAACAATGCACCTGCTGACAGTATATGTGAGCTCTGTTTTACTTCCTCCACGATGATACCGCGCCATTTTACTTCTAAAGTTCCCGCCGATTCACATGGAATGCGCCAAACTGTTATGCGCAGGCAGCACATCCGAATCAGCCCGTTTGTCGAGACAGCTCTTTTCACATGTAATACCAACGAAAATTCTGTCTCGGCAAACGAGCCAGCCCGTCTACCGGGCCAGCCCGCCTCATATAATCAGGCCCATATATCTTCCACCTAGGATAAGTAAATTCATTTATAATATTATTATTTTTCAACAGTGGTGGTCAGGTTTTCATTGTAAAAGGAGAAAGGTTCGACTTGATTCAACATCCACAAATGAAATTTACAGTTTTATCGAAGAAACAGACGAAATTTGTAAGTTTCTTGTTTGTTAATTTTATCGTAATATATCTTATGGTATGGCCTCGTAAGGTCTGGTATGGTATGGTATGTTATGGTATGGTATGGTATGGTATGTTATGGTATGGTATGGTATGGTATGGTATGGTATGGTATGGTATGGTATGGTATGGTATGGTATTGTATGATACAGTATGGCTTGGTATAGTTTGGTATTGTATGGTATGGTATGGTATGGTATGGTATGGTATGGTATGGTATGGTATGGTATTGTATTGAATGATACAGTATGGTTTGGTATAGTTTGGTGTGGTATGGTATGGTATTGTATTGAATGATACAGTATAGTTTGGTATGGTATGGTATGGTATGGCATAGTATAGTATTGTATTGAATGATACAGTATAGTTTGGTATGGTATGATATGGTATGGTATGGTATGGCATGGTATGGTAAGGTATGCTATGGTATGGTATGGTATTCTATGCTATGCTATGGTTATGGTGTGCTATCGTATGCTTGCATGGTGTTGTATACTATTATTTTTATAAAGTACAGCATCGTTTAACTGCACAACTAGAGTTCAACTGTCTAAATGTATGCTGGTTAATACAAATAGCTGCTTTTGTTGCAGGGCTCATGTCAAGTGAAATCTCCAGTAATCATGAACTGTATTGCTCCAAATATTACCGACGTGACTGGTGCAATCAATGCCACAACTGGTGTAGAACTTGGCTTCGTTTTACAAAACGTCGTACCTGTGCAAAAATTCAGGAACATAACAGTCGGACCAGATCCGGTTTTCTTCGAATTCGGTAAAAAGATCAATTTGGAGACGAGGAACCTTGTTTTACAGGTTAGTTGTTGCCCCTTTTTCGTTCGCGTCACCGTTTTAAATGCTAACTTTCTTAATATTGAGTAATATGATAATTTTAACGTATTTAAAGCTTTTCTGTCTAACAGTCCTCCGTGGATAGAAATGAATGTATTCTCGAATTCTCGGATATTGCCGGAATGTATCAGTCAGAAACGTTTTTGGTTGGTCGTTATTATATTTTAATACCGACAGCTTCCCGGTACGCCGGTACAGAACACCCGGTACACTGTACGACAGGCTAAAAATCGACCCGGTACGGTACAAATGCAACCTGGTACGTGATACATTTGAAAAATCAGAGCCATAACATGACCAACTAACGTGAAAACTGGTACACCGGTACGTTTTCACGAATACTGAACGGTACGCTTGCAAAAAACCGGCACACCGGTTCACCGATCATACCTGTCACCCTCCACCTCACAATTTGCTGCGAAGTGACCAATAGAATTTTTTTGAGAGTGCAAGTGAGAAGATGAAGTCTTTCTGCCTGAAAGGAACTTGCTTTTTTGTTTTCATACAAACAGGTTCTAAAACGGCTGGTGAATGCGTTAATTGAGTTATAAAAGTTAGTCCGACAAAACACCGGTTTTTTTGCCTTAACGCCTTTTTAATGTCAAATCCCTCTTATTATCTGTAGGGCAAGAACCTTCATGTTCTTGGAAACGAAGATGTTAATGTCACTGTTGCAGATTTGCCGTGCGTTGTTCAGAACATCCGTGATGTAAGTACTTTTTTGTTCGTGCTTAACTGTTCAGTTTTCGGTATGATACAATCATATGGATATTTTTATAAATGATATCTTTTAATCAAGATGAAGGTGACGTATTAATATCTTTTACTTATATATGATTACTTTTTTTTTTCTAGACATTATTTTGTATTGCTCCAAACATTAGTATGGTGAAGAAACACAAAGATGCTGCACTGGTTAAGGTAAAATAAGGAAAAAAACTGTTCTCCAGCACTATTTTTTAAGTAATTTTTTTAAAGCAATCTGGTTGATTAAATGTAATGCTAAAATCATGCCAAAAATTAAGACACCAGCTTAGCAAACCCTGAGGCTAAGATTCCTTGTTCACCCAACCATCAAGCAAGACTTATGTCAACATTGCGCATAGTCAGCACTAGTTGCCGACTGATAATAGGCGATTTTTTGAAACTAATTTATCGCAACTGACCTGTTGACAAAGCACTCCTGGCAACTAGTTCCTTTTGATTGCAACTAGCCAGCGCACAGGCTTAGAAAATTGATCATGTTCTACAGTACTTCTTCGATTAGTTGACAACTGATTCCCGGCGATCGCAGTAGACATGAGCGCTCTTGCGACCGCGATCAACTGTATCGTATAAGTTCTGACTAGTGGTTGACTTGTCGTCGACATCAGTTAGCAGTTGCAACTAGCTGCTGATAGTTCTATTGTATCGTTGATCGACATAAGTTAAAGAGTTAATATCTGTTGTGCAATAGATACCTCGTACTTTTTGTAACCACTAGACAACTTTTAGGCTGAAAATGATGGTCATCATTAACAACTCGAAGACATCATTTAACAAGTCTAAACACTTGCTGTTTGAAATATGTGCTGTATAGGCTCTACAGCAATGGGGTACTTGTGCGTATTAAGCTATGCCCGGAATCAGAACAGTCACAAATGCAGTATATGGGTGAAACATAATTAGACAGATGCAGATATCTCGAGCTCACATAAAACGGTGTTTCAAGGCTGCGTATGATCTCAGCTATACTCTTTATCCACACACAGGTTCAAGTTGGAAAAGGTGGATTACAGTATACTCTTGGCTATGTACGTTACGTGCGTGCTAAGATAATAACCGAGCCTTTCCCGTGGCTGTACGTCTATATTGCTGCAGCAATTGCCGCTGTTTTCATCATTGTAATCATCATACTTGTTGTCCTTTATCGTCGAAGACAGAAGAAAGAGAAGAAATATGAAAAGGTGTATCAAACGAGGCTGGATAACTTGGAATCGAGATACGCCAGAGAATGCAAGGAAGGTAAAGCACGTGTTTTCTTCTACATCGACTTTCGACTGTAAGATATCTATAGAGTGTTTCCTCTCTATTAAGCCCCTCTTCTCTATGATGCCAACCTTTCAGAAGCTTGGATTTGAAATAAGCTCCCTTCCTGTTAGCGCCTATCCCCTATTATGTCATCTATAATAGTAGTACAGATTTTAGATCCAAATGTATTTTGTTTGCCTCCTAAACGTCTTTAAATTTTTCTATTTCTCGTGTTTTTAAGTGATAACTTTCTTGTCTTGTCTTGTTGTAAACCATTTCTTATCTTAAACACCTTTCTTTGCTGTCAAAACGCAGGATGTTATGGACTTGATAAAGCTCTGGAGTATTTGATTTTTTGAGATTTAGCTAGAAAAATTGCATGATTTTAACGACATCAGTTACACCGCGTAATTTTGAAATCTGTTAGTCGAAGTAGCTGGTTTTAAACATAAATTTTTAACGGATCTGTTGCTAAATTGGAAACTGGTTATATTGTTAATGTTCTACCTAATTCATGTCTGGACTCGAAATTTTTTCTTTTTAACACAGCAGCATCTTCTAGGATGCTAAAGCAGAAACTTCCATATCTCGTCGAAAATGATGTGTTCTTGTAGGCTTTTTTCATTCATTTTTAGTCACGGTATAAACGAAAGGATTTTTGGAACCAAAACTGGCTCTGTGTCGGACCAACACTGATTTAGTTTTTCTCGTGTAATCGGGGTCTGAAATAACGTGACAAAGCGATTTTTGTTCATGTGTCTATGAGATAATTTTGAGAAATCCTGTGCCTTCTATCCATTCATATCTTTTAAGAAAAATTTGAATGTCTTGTTTTGCAGCATTTGCTGAGTTGCAGACTGAAATGACAGATCTGACAACCGACATGTCGACATCAGCTATCCCGTACCTCGATTTTGAAACTTATGCTGTCAGATTGCTATTCCCTGGTTTAGAAAATCACCCTGTCACGGAGAAAGATGTAAGTCCATTTATACTGTTTTCACTGGTAGTATGCCAGTAAATGTTATGTTGTAGAACTAAATCCATATGCCTCAAACTAGAGCTGAATGAATACACTTATGGGCATTTGTTGTCAATGGAATTATTTACTTATTATCGTTGGAAACTGAACAAGAAGATGTAAATACTAAAACAGCTGAATTTATTGAAACAGCCGCCTTTTCCTAGTGTTTCGGTCTGTTTCTGACGTTTATACTATGAGCAGTGTCAGACGAAAAAGCTTTTAAGTAGGCCCGAAAATGTTTCAGCTGTTCATCGCCATTTTGAAGTTTTGTACTAATCAAAAATTATTATTTTTTTCAGTGTAACAAGAGTGATACATGGAAACGATGTATGTCATCTTTCTGTGAACTTCTGAAAGAGAAAGAATTTCTGTTGATTTTTGTTAAAACTCTTGAGTCACAGCAACTGTTTGTCATGAGGGACAGGTACAAGCAATCTTTACGACCTCTTAATAATTTCGTTTACCGTGTTATTGGTGGTGCGTTCTTACGAAGTGAATCGAGGATTCGCTTTTTGCCTTTTTTTTTTACGAAGACATGGATCCGAAGCAAAACAAAAAGCAAATTTCAGCTTTCCAAAATGTAGTCTCGGACTTTGACCTGCCATACACAACTGCATCTGCCTCAGCAAAATTTTAAAATCCATGTAGTTAAACAAAATTTTAATCAAGCAACTGGGAAATTTTGACACAGATCTCGAACCATTCCCGCCATTGTGGCGCGAAAATCTTACTACGGCTACGACTAAATTTACGAGTCATGAAATAAGTCTACCAAGAAACAACAACGAAACATCGAATCAGTTCCATAAAGAACAGATAAATTTTTGCTTCTCTGAAAATTAAAGCGAATTTCTGCTATAACAATTCGCTTGCTTTAGTCGGAAAGCCGGTATTCTTGTATTCTTTTAACCTTCTGGTATGGCACAACCTTGTTTAGACAATTTTTATCTGTTTGTAAATGTTTTCCTTCACAGGTGCAAGGTAGCTTCTTTGCTGATGGTTTCTTTACAAGATGACATAAAATATATAACCGAGTAAGTAACCTGTAATCATTATTTTTACAGATTCTATAAAATCTTAAGCTACTTTTGCGGTCCTGAAATCTTGATAATGTCAATTTTCTTTTCTATTTTTGTTACAACCCCTTCACTTTTTGGCACGATGAAAACCCCATTGACAACCGATTTACTTGGAAGCATGGGCTACATATTGATCATAACAGACAGATAACAAGCGCTAGATATAATTGAAATTTAGCTAAACACAGACTTTTTATGAATTTTATGATGAAGAGGCGTAGGCGATAATAGTGAAATGAAGAATTAAAAAAGGAAATGCAGGGTCCATACCGTTGAATAGTAGAGGTAACTCCATTTTGGACAGCTAAGGATTCTGCAAGTCCTGTCGAGCAAGGTCCTTCTCAGAATTTTTTTGGAGTGGGAGCTCTTTCTGTTTCAGCTCTTAACCGATTCTAAAGACTAGCCTCTATGAACGAAAACATCCCTGATCAGTGGTTGTCATCGACAGTGAAGTTCTTGGGTTAATGTTTGAATTCCATAGTACTTGAGAGGTGGTGTGATAAAAACTGTAGCAACCATTGATCCTATTTATATGTCTTATATGTCGTTCTCACTTACAGTATTCTTCAAGAACTGCTGTCAGATCTGATCGAGAAGTCTGTTGATTCTGGCCGAGGGAAACTTCTTCTTCGCAGGTCTGAAACCAATTGGGATTATCTTTTATATCTGCACTTTATGTATAGCTTGCTCATTTACAGTTGGGCTCATACATGTGTCTCATATGAGCTTTTTATATAAGAGCAACCCTTTAAGAAACACAAGACTGAAATCTCGGTCAAATTGACCCGAATTCTCAGAAACTACTGGATTCAAGTACAAGATAGCCAAAAATCAGTCCAAAAAAGGAAATATCAGGAAAGCTAAGTATGCTTTAAAAAGCATCTGACTACAAGATCAGATTCTCTTTAGCGAAATTTCGAGTCAGTGCTGACAATATTCAAAGAGAATCAGGTAGGCTTAGCAAAGCAAGACCAAAACACCGAAGAATGAAAGATTTTGTCCCAACGTCCCTACTGTAGATCAAGCAATTTGGACATCGTTGAAGATGAAATACACTTCATAATGTCCTGTACTGTGTATGAAGATGAAAGGAAATGCATACAAATTTATTGACTCGCAAGAATCAGCGAAACTTCGACTTAGAGTCAGTGGGCCCAGCAAAACCAAAACACCAAAAAATCACACCAGCAGAGTTAGGATATGCCTTTGCTTTGCTTTAGTATTATGAACTTTGCTGTAAAACTTTTAATCCCTCAATAGACGGACTCTTACTGCTTGGTTTGGTTTTATTTTTAACTGAAAAATAGGACTGATTTTGTTACGTTGCTTTCAGGACTGAATCTGTTGCCGAAAAGCTCCTAACTAATTGGCTTGCCTATACACTGCACGAGTTTTTGCAGGTATGTGAACAGCATTACTGATTTTTTCCCTTTCGATTAGGCTTTTGACTTAGTGAATTAGTGCATTAGGCTGCCTTTATTACATTAGGCTGTCTTCCAAACGTAGAAATATCCATAAATATTTTTAAGAAGTCTACATCAGTATTTATGGTGCTGCTGAAGGCTTGACATATCCGAAACACAAAATCCAGATGGAATGAGAGCCTTAAGTTGTATGACTTTGAGAGTTCATTTGCAACTGAAATTGTCATCAGCCCTCTCACCTTGCAATCCTGGTTTGAATCCCATCAATCGTGGTACTCCAATTGTGGAAAAATTCAGAATCTATGTATATTGCTATATATTATTTGTATCTGGTTGTAGCTTCTCATGTTTATTTTATAGCAAAGAGTCGGTGAACCATTGTTCAGATTGTTCTCTGCAATTGGATCACTGTTGGAGAAAGAACCAGTAGATACAATTACATGTGAAGCGAGAAACTCGCTAAGTGAGGATCGATTGCTTAGACAGAAAGTCGATTTCAAGGTATGCCATGCTTTGCAATATGCATATAATTCATATAATTTTTATGCGTTGTATTTGTATTAAGCCTATAATAACTGTTTCCGAGGGCAATACCGAAAAATATTAACCCGAAGCCGTCAGTAGAAACCCGAGCTTACGAGGTTATGTACAGAGGCTGAGGGTTAATATTTTCGGTATTCGAGGGAAGCAGTTATTATATGGTTTATTACTCTATGGACAGGGTATGGTCATGACCCCTAATGTGATTACAAAACTCGTATCGTGTTTGAAGCCATTACAAGGAAGCCATTTGGTTCTGCGTTCTAAACGTAATGATTTCGAACGTTTGACGTAATAAGCGGCCATTATAGGATAATAATGCTCTATCATTACGTAGCATTCGAACGTTTTCAGCCAGTCAGATTGCATGACAGAGTTGCTGCCCTGACCATAGGGTAATAATACTAAATAAACAATTCTAGACTTAAAGTGTTTAGACAAAGCTATGAAATTAGTGAATTTTCCACAATTTTTCAGAATTTTTTATTATTCTAGTGAAACGTTTTGTGTTGGTGTCTTTAACATGTTGGATAATTGGGCACACAAATATCAAAGCAATTCAAATTCTAGCATTCAAATGAGGGAAGGGGGGCCAATTTTCCCTTAATGCCCAAGTAATGCCCAGTTTTCCCTTCATGCCAAAACTCTGTAAGCCGTTCTTGAGAGGATTGTAGATGTAGATATTATCTTTCCTCAATAGACTATCACTGCGCATGTGGAATACGATGGAGATGACAGTATAACCGTCCAGCTTCTAAACTGTGATTCAATCAACCAAGCTAAGGAAAAGATTCTCAACTTCATTTACAAGGTTAATATTTCGTTCTTTATTCTTATTCTCCATGGGGGGCTAATTTATTTTTGGCTATTTTGAAGGGGAGCTCATTCGAGGTGGTGTAAACTTGATTCATCATCGTCTAAAGGAATGCTTTTTGTGTCATAATTCGATAAAGTGCTCGTATTATACGAATAGGAACTAATAGGAAATCAGCATGTCCTATTCACATATGAGTGGACATGTGGAAAGACTTCACCCTATTATTCCAACCCCTGATAATTACCTTTCGGGTTTTATTTCAACCCCTGTATTATTCCTACCCCTTATTATTGAAGACCCTAGAGTAAAACCTACAACGATGTGATACTAACTTCTTGATACATGCTTGTTTTCAAGAATGTGCCTTTCTCACAAAGACCCAACAAAGATTCATTGGTCTTAGGTAAGTTAGAGTAGATTTTAAGCAACATAGTCAATGGCTGTATAATTTTGCACACGACTATTAGTCATTGCCGTTTCACCGTAGCTATGATTCCTCCACGGTATTACGCCGACACTTTTTCTCCAAAACTGGTGAAACATTTCTGTAATTCATTTGAAATTAAGCTCGTTGGATATATAGTTGTTTTGCTGCTAGTCGTGTTATTTCTTAACTATTAACATTAAAATCCTTTGCATTCCCTTATTTTGGACATCATATTTCGGACTTAAACGTTGGTTTTTAGGCCTAGGCCTATAGTTTCCAAAATTTTGGCAGTTAGTACCAGGTCCAAAATAAGTTGACGAGGGGTCGAAGACGAGTTAAGCCGAGGCTTAATCTCTCTTTTGAGCCATTAATTTGACAAAGCTAATGGCGGAAGCAAACTGCCGTGCCATAGTGCAAGCATGTTGGCCAAAAATTATTGCCGGTGATATTGGCCAACCTGTTGGCACGGTTTGCGCCTGGCTTAAGTCGAACCTTTCGAGTATAAAGAGAGTGCTCATATGTCCGGTTATTGTGCTTTTGTCAATTCTTGCGCTTCTAATTGGGTTTCATTATTTTCTTTTCGTATATTTACTGCTAAATAAGATCTTACAGGGTCTTTGCGTTATTTTCAAGACGCAGAAGTGTTGATTTAGTACCATTTCTCCATTCCATATCTTTCGTTTAGTGTATCTCACTCCGACGGGTGGTGAAAAAATATTGCACCAGGAAGACAGCACTTGTGAAATTGAAGGGGAATGGAAGAGAATCAATACCTTGGAGCATTTTCTGGTATGCGGGAAAATATTTATTTATAGATTCCATATTTGCATTAACGGTATGTGCTCTTATTTCGATTGACAATATAAATCTTCTTGATAATGATAGGCCATGATTATATCATATTTTTCATGTAGATTCCAGATGGTTGTCAGTTGAAGCTGGTGCCGTTTTCAATATATTCGGATGGCACAGGTACACCTGGTGAGTTTAGGCTGTTTTAGTAATAGGACGCCAGAAGTGAAGAAGACTTCACAGCAGACAAAGGATCTGGGCACTAGTTATTTTCCCGCGTCCTGATATTCCGCGTTCTGGCGACAGCAGAAAACTTAGAAATTTTGTGTTGTTCTGCAGAAGCTACATGAGTTACTACAGCAGCCAAACCAGTTAACCATTGCGATATTTTTGCAATTGTAATGAGGACCCATACTGCAAACGAAATCAATTCAGAATCAAGTGGTGGGCTAAAAGACTTATTTCCTTTAGCTAGCCTTAAGCTATGGGTAAACTAGGAGAAATGTCGCGCGCGACATTGTATCCTGCGTGTCTCCCAAGGTGACTTAACATGCGAGTAACAAGTGAGTAACATTTCCCCCGAGTCACGGAGACAGGAAATGCTTCTGTTGTCTCCCAGAAACATTTGCGTGTCCTCGCTACAAATTTTGTCGCGCGCTCCAAATTTTCCGAGGTGGCTGAACTTGGTGATATCGAGGGGACATGTCATGTACGAAAATGTCTCGCGAGACATGTCTCCTAGTTTAGCCAGGCCTTTATACTTGGGTCCTACATAGTACGCCGGTATTTAGGCATCGCCGCTCTTCAATACTAAATTAAAAACTATAACTAAAACGCTACAGAACCTTCTTGATGAAGACGTCATCCTCGATGGCGGTTTGCGTCCTGTTGCTAAAATAGTCTTTTATTGTCTGTTAATGTCTAACGTGGCATTATGATTGTAAAGATTGTATTTTGTAAAGCATTTGACTAAAGTATTTTTTGTTCTGTTGCAGTTTTCAACGACACATCAATACCAAATGTTTCATTTGCACCGACTCATAGCAGTACTCCAATGCTGAACAGTCATCATCATCATCTAGATGAAGATTATAAATTATGGCATCTGGTAAGCCACCACGATATGAACGTTAAAAAGCTATCAATATTTAGAAAAACACACTTGCACTAAAAGATGTCTTTTCATGGTGATTTTGAAGGTGAACGTGTCGTGGCGTCGTGGTCTATACACAGCTGGCTAGTGGTGTCAGAAGCTCTGTTAGATCGGGGTTCGAGCTCCAGCTACGGTAGCGTCACAGCCAGAGTCGAGGTCTCGATTAGTTAACTTACTACTGAGATCCTAGCGATTGGCAGTAAATACACCTTAAAGCTAAATCAACTTATACCTTCCGTGGGGAGTTGATGTAAGGCTCTACTCACAACCATCCCAACCATCCAGTGCGACCACTCTCGAGTGGATAAGCCTTGTCTCGGCCTTGAAAGTGCCTGTGTAAAGGATAGAAATGCGCCACTGAGGTCGACCCTGCTAATCTTAAAATCTCTCTTAAGGAAGGCATAGTGTGCATAAGTTATAGTACCTATAGAATATAACCTTTGACCAGCAACCTCTATCTGTTCTTAAGTGTACGTGTGGTTTTGTACTTCACACTGGAATTGGAATTATACTGAAGCTGCTGTTGAGGGTACTGTGGCATCGTTATATAATCCAGCTTAGGTCGTGGTGCCAATAGCTCAGTGACGTTTAGGGTTCGCGCCGGAGTCACGGTAGCATTACAGCTAGGGTTGAGATCTCGTTAGTTATCTGATTTTGGTATCCTAGCTATTCATGACAAATACGCCATTTTCACTTCACACTTCTTAACAAACTGTAACAAATTGTTTGCTTTGAAGTTTTCTGATTTTCGCTTATTCTTTAGGTTAAATCATCTGACTATCCACTAGAACAGAAGGAAGATGTTCGTCAAAATAAAATGATGGCTGAAGTATACTTGACGAGGTTGCTAAAAACTAAGGTGAGGTATCATTTCATATCTTGATAGTTCCATTCAGTGGAGGCTTGTCCAGTTGCACGCTAGCAAATCAACAATCACTACTGTGATGGATAATCACTTGTGGTGGGTAATCACTGCTTTAGTGGTAATTTTGCACTACTGTGGTGGATAATCACTACTTACTTTGGTGGGTTATTATGCAAACTGTGGTGGATTACCATGTTGTTCTGGTGGTAATTTTGCACTACTGTGGTAGGTTACTATGCTTGTGCGTTACTATGCTTCTTCTGGTGTATGTATGGAGCCTGAGTGACCAACCTTGGCATCATAGCATGAATTTTTTACCTTTTTGTTGGTTGTCCACTCTGGTCATGATTTTCACATTTCTTTTCACAGGGTACTTTACAAAACTTTGTCGACGAGCTGTTCGATGCAGTATTCTCTGTTACAAAACGAGGTTTAACGATCCCACCGGCAATGAAGTTCCTGTTTGATTTCCTGGACAAGCAAGCCGCACTTCTTGGAGTAACTGATAGTGAAGTACTGCATACTTGGAAAAATAACAGGTATTTAACACCAACATTTCTTTCTTCTGTATTTTTGGATCGAAGCTTTATTATCACATATCTCAATGCCACAAAATCACGTTGTTATATCTTAATACCGTATATCTTCGAATAAAGCCCCCCTCTCGAAAAATCCTTCCCCTCGAATTAGCCCCTACGCTAGAGCGAGAAATTGTTAATAAGCCCCCTCGAATAAACCCCACCCCTGACATGTTGTTGCTAGCCTTTTGAGTCCATATTGGTACTTTATCGACTGATGACTGAAAAATGCCTTCTTCTAGTCGATATTGAATCATGCTTTTGTGAATAATTTTATAAGCCCCCTTGTTTAAGCCCCCACCTCGAATAAGCCCCCTCAAAAACATGGAAAATAATTAAGCCCCAAGGGGGCTAATTCGAGAATTTACGGTATAGCTGGATCTCCACTAGCGAAATCCCTTGCACAGGTAGCTCGTTTCTACTTCTCATCCTTTACTGTGTCGAGTAGTTGAACAGAAATAACTTAACGATTCAATTTGTATTTTTGCCCTTCTCCTTGCAGAACACTTATGAAATTCTTTATTACTTATTTGTAAATATTCTGTTGTTAAAAACATTTTAAATCAACTATGAATATTTTTGGCTTATCCGACTAGGTAGCCAAACGGTGGCAACATTTATTCCAACATGATCGTTGGGCAATGGATAGTGAAATATAAGTTACGTTGTATGTTTTGCTTCTGAAGGCTCTTTCTTGCGATGTGTCGTGTAGTGTAGTCTTATTGCATTATAGCTTGCCACTGAAGTTCTGGATAAACATAATCAAGAATCCAAATTTTGTGTTTGATATTCACAAGACAAGTATTGTCGATTCCTGTTTATCAGTAACAGCTCAAGTAAGTACCCATCAGACTACAGTGGCATCAAACCTTTAAAAGGATTACACGAACGGCTAGTGTTTCTTCCTTTCTATTTGATTTTGATTGCCAAAAATTGCTAGTATTGATTATTGCCGATTGTGTATTGATTGTTTGATGTCTTGTCTTGCTCTGTTGTCTTGATTATTTCCTGATTTGCAGCATTTGAATTTTATTGAAAAGTCTATTGATGATTTGACGATTTCACTAATTGATTGAAACCTTGAAACATAGCAAATGCTGCATTCGAAAAAATAATCCTGCCAGGTATCCAGGGTTCCTTTCAAGCCATTAGATCGAATGGAAGAGGCACTAACCTTCCATTCAATCTTTTTGTTTAAAGATTTGGTGCCTATGTTTCACCGGACAATATCTTATCTTACTTTTACGGTTTTCATACAGTTGTAAGGGGCCATTACATTTGCATATCAAGAATTGTATAGCTTCATTGCACATTTCGTGTCTTCTCGTTTATTTTCGTTTACTTTCGTTTATTTCAATTTCATTTGTTTATGTTGGCGAGTTTTCACGTTTAGAAACATTAATCGACCTTTTCCCAAAATATGCTCCTTCCTAATGGTTTTGAAAATGAGTTTCACCCTTTAGAACACATCAGTCAGAACAGTTGTATAGTGAAAGGTTTATTAAATATTCGAAACAGATACTTAAAAGCATTTTTTCACAAAGCGTTTCCCCAGTCCCATTAATGCACTGCTTCTCTCAGGCTGTTCCCCAATCTCCCTTTTTCATGGTATTAGGAGAGATTCTCTTTTTTTGTAGCTTTTCATGGACTCTTGTTCTCCTGAGGAACATCGCCTTGGCAAGGTTTGTAATATTTTTCCTGCACCCCCCTTAAAGATAAAAACTTAATTTATTATGTTCGAAAATTACCTTGCTGGTTCACGCTAGCGAATCTATAATCGCTACTGTGGTGGATAATCACTACTGTGGTGGTACTATTTGCGTACTGTGGTGGTAGTTTCTGCGTACTGTGGTGGATAATAACTACTTGTGGTGGTTTACTATGCTTGCGGTGGTGGTAGTTTTTGCGTACCGTGGTGGATAATCACTACTTGTGGTGGTTTACTATGCTTGCGGTGGTGGCAGTTTTGGCCTGCTGTGGTGGATTTTGTGGTTTTTTCTTGCTTGATCTATAGAGTTTTGCTATGATTTCATATTCACCACATAAAGCATTATAACCCACCACAAGTAGTGATTATCCCCCACAGTACGCAAAAACTACCACCAAAGTATGCAAATAATACCACCACAGTAGTGATTATCCAGCACAGTACTCCAAAACTGCCACCACCGCAAGCATAGTAACCAACCACAAGTAGTGATTATCCACCACAGTACGCAGAAACTATCACCACAGTACGCAAATAGTACCACCACAGTAGTGATTATCCACCACAGTAGTGATTATAGATTCGCTAGCGTGTGGTTATTGAAGACATTTGACTAACCTTGAGTATATAAATTCTTGTGTAAACAGACTCTATATAGAGGTTTTTTGCGATCTTGAAGTGTAGAGTTCAATCGACAGACATTTCGAGGTTCTTTTCCTATTTTAGGACTCTCCATCAAATAAGCTTCTGTATGCCAAGGAGATTCCAGAGTACAAGAAGAAAGTTGCTCGGTATGTGTTTGATTGAAATATTTTTTATTATGCAGACAACTTCAATAACTTCTTTGACCCTTACGCCCTGGCCAAACGATCAAACATTATTTTTCAAAAATTTGAAATTTGCTTATCAAGCAATCTTCGAGCGTTAGGCCACGTCACAGAGCATTGCTTGACAAGCATAGATAAGCAGGATTCGTTAGAATGTTTAAAGCCATTCTTTTCTCGATGCAAGCAATAAATGTTTGACGAACATTTTTGAGTGACGTGGGCGAACTGTGAAGCATTTTGCTTGACAAACAAATTCTAAATGTTTGACAAACAATGTTTGGTTGTTGGCAAGGGGCTGTAGTTTCAAAAATTGCAATTTATTTGGTCTCAAACTTTAAGCTATGTACCCTATCGCTCCATCTTTTTAATATCCTTTCCTTTAACTACATTCAGAACATTATTCATTGTTTTTCTCTCCTTGTCAGCTTTTACAGTGATGTGAAGTTGCTGCCAGCAGCTAAAGATAAAGAGCTGAATGAAAGTCTTTCAGATATATCAAATGTGAGTATATTTTTCTTAGCTTAATCTTACTAAATTAAACACAGATGAAACACAGTTCAGCAAAATTTTCCATTATTCGTCTCTTCTTTTCTTAGAAATATGGATCAGTCTTCAACCACTACAACGCAGCAAGCGATATAATGACGTATGCCGTAAAGTATAAAGTTAAGGTAGGTGATTCGTTTTCTTAGTATTTGGTACTTTAGAAGCAAAGTAACATTAATAATAGGATAATTTTTTCGTTCTTTGGTTCTCGGGATAATTTAGTCAGTAGCCTTTATCAAAGAGTACGTTTTATAAGCAATACGTTATAACTGGATTATAGCTACTGTATTTGTTTTATGGTCCATTAAATACAAACAAAAATGCCAGTCATTCTGTTATTCCGCAACATACATAGCTACATATTTAGTTGATCAGACAATCATTTGGTAACCTAGTTTGTCATTCAGTCAGAAGAGGATATAAGGCCCCGGACAAATGAACTGAACATTTCACTGAACATTTCACATTTCATTTCACTGAACATCGTCCAAAATCAAGTTCATTACACCGCCTTGTTCAATCACTAAACATTGTCTAGTGAAATTTTGATTTGGGTAAAAATGTTAGGGGAACGAAATTTGTTCGTGGTACACGCTAGCGAATCTATAATCACTACTGTGGTGGATAATCACTACTGTGGTGGTACTATTTGTGTACTTTGGTGGTAGTTTCTGCGTACTGTGGTGGATAATCACTACTTGTGGTGGTTTACTATGCTTGCGGTGGTGGCAGTTTTGGCTTACTGTGGTGGATAATCACTACTTGTGGTGGTTTACTATGCTTGCGGTGGTGGCAGTTTTGGCGTACTGTGGTGGATAATCACTACTTGTGGTGGTTTACTATGCTTGCGGTGGTGGCAGTTTTGGCGTACTGTGGTGGATTTTGTGGTTTTTTCTTGCTTGATCTATAGAGTTTTGCTATGATTTCGTATTCACCACATAAAGCATTATAACCCACCACAAGTAGTGATTATCCACCACAGTACGCAAAACTACCACCACAGTACGCAAATAATACCACCACAGTAGTGATTATCCACCACAGTACTCCAAAATTGCCACCACCGCAAGCATAGTAAACCACCACAAGTAGTGATTATCCACCACAGTACGCCAAAACTGCCACCACCGCAAGCATAGTAAACCACCACAAGTAGTGATTATCCACCACAGTAAGCCAAAACTGCCACCACCGCAAGCATAGTAAACCACCACAAGTAGTGATTATCCACCACAATACGCAGAAACTACCACCACAGTACGCAAATAGTACCACCACAGTAGTGATTATCCACCACAGTAGTGATTATAGATTCGCTAGCGTGTGGTATGTCAGTGAAAATTTCAGTTCATTTGGCCACTTTCCACTGAACAAAGCGTGAAATGTTCATTGAAATGTTCAGTAAAATGTTTAGTTCATTTGCCCATGGCCTTAGCTAGGGAGAGATAACAGGTAGTAGAATTATCTTCCCATGTTATGCCATGTTTCGTGCTCTCTAATACTTTCTTCAATCTCTGTAGATTATGGACGCCCTTGAGAGTGAAGATCTAGAAGAATATGCTGATAAGTTACAAAAGATTATGGAGACTTTACCAGACGAATAGGTAACAGTTCCAAGTAGCATGTGGTGCTTTAGACTGTTTATGGATGCATGAGTATGACGCTGCAGCACTGCTGGGATCGCCCTAGATAGGTATACAATTGAGTTCAGACTTTAATGAACACTACGAGTAATCAGAAAGAGTTTAAATTAAATGCTGGAAAATGATCCTTGAGACGCCATGGATCTCAAAACCGTCTTATCGCGAGTTTACGTATGCATCATGCTTGCTAAAGGCTGTTTGTCGCCTTAATGAAACGATGGATCATTATTTTCCATTTCTAACTGGATAATTTCATGTTTTTGCAAGGACGAGACAATAGTGTTAATGTAGAGTAGTTGTATCGTAACCATACAAAGCATATAACATTAGTGTGCACGTTAAAAACTGCAGATAATAAGCTTCATGTATTCAATAAGAATTATCGAAGGTAGAAGCATTTTCAAAGCCTTAAGTCACAAGTCGTGAAAAAGTCGTCTGTATAATGCTTAAGACGTGCGAGTCACACATGAGCCATATCTAAGTCATTGTCAAATGTCTTAGTCTTAAGCAACCATTCTTGAGTCATTAAAGAGGGGTGACAAGGTGGTGGCACCATGGTACCGGAGGGGTGGTACCTGGTACCAGAAGCTCTCAAAAAGAGTGGAACCTGGTACCTCTGTCAATGAAATTTCAATGCATTTTCGTTCGACACAGTTATTTACGTAAGTGAAAATTGGGATTACCTTGTACCGCCACCTGAGATTTGGATGCAACTCGATACCAAACCTTGTGGTACTGGTACCAAAGAACACCCCTGTCACCCCCCTTCTCATTAACAGTTCAGGGCTAAACAGTGTCTACGTCATGTTAAGGCATATGTGAGCCATGCGTGAGTCGTATCTAGCCGTTGTCAAGTTTCTTAGTCTCCCTAAGCCTTGTCTTAGTATCCTTAGTATTGAATAAGTCAGTTTTTTTGTTTGAAGTCAAATGTTACACCTGGCTCCATTATATAAGTTTGCTAGATAATTCGGACCATTTGAATTGAAAAAGCTTATAAATTTTATTGCATAAAATTCACCACACCGTCTAAAGTACAGAATTTCTTTTAATTTTCACTCCTTTATAGCTACCGACCCTCCTTACGAGCTCAGCTATGCTTCGAAAAGCGTTGTAGCCGCCTTTAGAATTAGACCTTTAGAAGCTTGTATTTTACATTTTAGTTGTGAGGTTTTATTAAATTAAAAACAGTTAAAATATTATTCTATTGCTGATAATAATTCATCATAGCTTAGCATATGTCGTTAATCATAAAATATCACAATTAAGTTTTGCTTTTTATTTCGCATCGATTTAGTAACTGACTGTTTTTATTTCGCAATTTTAACTGCAGTTGTTTTGTGGGGATTGTTTGTCCCACAATTTGTTTTACGTATTGCAACATTATTTATAGTTGATAAATTGTAATTAATCGTGATTTGAACATGATAATGAAGTATAAGTTAAAACGAAAGCTTTCTCAGTTCGTGTTAAACAACGGCAGCATCATAGCGATGCTAATTTTTCTAACACAGTCGCTGGAAGCCCCGGGATTGAGGCCTGACAAGGTGTCCAGTCGATTGAAGGGTCTTTCTGGATGACTATCAAATGGCCCATTTAGAGACAAAGAAATGATGCTGTAATTTTGGGGTTTTCGGTGCTACTACCCTTAACATCTAATTTCCTGGTGTTTTTGTGCTTAGGTTGCAGCATTATTTTTAGTTTCTTTCACTACCATTTAGTGGTTATTGTAAAAATTTTACTACCATTTGAGGGTTTTTTTTGAAAATTTAAGCTTTGGCCCTCTTTAGCCCTGATTGGGTCTCCCTTTCAGGCATCAATGGGAGTCCCCCCGGGTTGGAAGAATCTTTGATGCGCAACAACGGCCATCTTCCAATATTTTTCTGAGCAAAAATGGTCAAGGCTTGGGCAGTGATAATTTGCGTAACCTTGTCATTATTTTGATAACTGATTTTTTGTGCAATTTTTTTATTTTGGTTGGTACAAGTTTAAAAAAACTTTCCCAGGACATGACAAATACCATATCGACATCAGGTGGACACTTTTTGTGTTCGAAGAACTTCGAACACATTGGTGTGGGGTGGATGTCACTCACTCACTCACTCACTCACTCACTCACTCACTCACTCACTCACTCACTCACTCACATACTAACTCACCAACTAACCAACGCTTGAACAATGGAAAACGTGTAACAATAGGGCCATTGTCAAGAATGCCATTAGGGCCATTGTCTCGGCCATTTATGCGCAATTTACGGTTAGTTGTTCACAATTCGGCCTGCAAGCACTTTTGTCAATCTGGGGTCATGTGACAACTGACTCATCCTTGTTTACTAAATGGAACTGGAAAATTGCCACCTTGCTTTGGTAAATGACATTTCAGGCATTCTCAACATTTAACAAAGAGTTTTGCCAAAGAGCGGCAATTTCAAAACAGTTTTCAAAACAAATCATCATTAATATTATCCTCACGATGAAAATCGTCATAATAATAATAATAATGATAATCATCATTATCATCATCATCATGATTACTATCACCACCATTGACGGTGTGCAACATCTAAAGGAACGCTACCACCACCACAACCAGCCCTACAACCATCACCTCGACCACCCCTATCACCACAACTGGAACCACCCCTACAACCATCACCTCGACCACCCTTATCACCACCACCACAACTACCCCTACAACCATCACCACGATCACTCCTATCACAACCACCACAACCACCCCTTCAGCACCACAACCACCTCTATCACCACCACCATACCCACCATACAACCACAATCACCCCTACCAACCAGCATCATGATCATCGTGTTCATCAACATCATCATCATAACCACCACCATTATCATCATAATCATTATCGTCATCGTTGTGCATACCGATGAACATCTTTCATCATTTGACCGAAATAGCTATATTCAACCAGAGTCGTTCTTCGAACATGCCCATAGGGCCCCTATGTTTTTACTTCTGACGTCATAACAGGAATATCATACATGAAGCATTAGAAAAAGTGCTTGTTCATGATGTGATCAGAACAATTTTTGCAATGGAGGACGATAGAGGTATTTTCGAGAACACAAAGTTGTATTTCGATTTATTTCAGATTATTGAGTACTGAAGCCATTTATTAAACACCGTCTCTTCTCTACCTTAATATCTCAAAGATCTTTTTGTTGCTGTCTACGATGGATAAGATTTTAGAAGGCATTCTGAACTCATCACATTCTGAAGAAGTGAAGGCCGCTGTTGTTGATCGAATCATTCAAGCTGCCTCCACAACAAAAGATGGCGATATTGCTCGAAATATCTTCAAATATTGTTCCAGTGTAATAACAAAATGCCCTAACGCTTTCAACATAAGCAAAACTAGAAAAATTATCACTGTATGGACGAGGGAACACGGTGAAGTAGCTGTGAATTTTTTGTCTGGTGAAATGGAGAATTATTTTTCCGGATGTGTTTCTGTTTCAGAGAAAAGAAAATGGCTGGAACTCGTGACACAGATGCTGTCAATAAGCAATACGCTCAATGATAATACCAACAGCCTAACCATTTTACAGAAACTAGTTCAATTTTTCCTTCAAGAGGAAATTTTAGAAGTAAATTCTAGTATTGCCCAAGCAATAATTAAGAACTGGAGTGAAAACCTTGTTAAAGGAAATGAAACTGCTGTTCTTTCTAAGATAATCGCACTCCTTCAAAACATCAAATTTGATTTTACTGGTGAAGGTGTCAATGAATCTGAAGCTGCCAAAGAGAGCTTTGCTGCCAAAGTCACTGAAATCAATACCCTAAGTGCTTTATTTGGAAAGGTTCTAAGCATAGACAGTTCCTTTCTCCAAACTGCATTGAATGGGTTGTTTCATGAGATGTCAGTCCATTAGTTCTTCATCAAACATTGCTTTAGCTTCATTGCTGCAAAATTTCCCAACTGAACTTGCTATTGTTGCTGCTGAAATCTTATCAAAGGATAAGAGTTTGAAAAATGAAAATATTCAAATTTTGTTTGAGAAGATGATTAATTGGCTATCATGGCCTGGAGTTAAGAATCTGGATGTCTGGATAATAAGTTTTTTCAAACATCTCTTGATGGAAAAAGAAAGGCAAGAACTTGTAATAGAACTAATAAGGAAGAATATCATGAAAGTAAGTATTGGTTGCTGGAATGCCAGATTGTACTTGACATAAATAAGCAGGTCTAGTGATTCTGTTTGGAGAGTATCGAGTTTGGTAGTTTTCAACCCCAGGGTTGTTCAAGAGAAATTGGGTACAGATGAGCCTCTGTGGGGTCACAAAGTAGACCTGAATGGACACCATCCATTGATCGTGTCAAAGATACCCAGACGGATACCAAATATAGTGATATACAAACCGAAAAAGATACCTTACGGAAATAGTGGTCATATAGACTGACGTTGTCACTCAAATCTTGGACAGGATCTTTTGCATGGAATACTGGGGATCAATCTAGGCCACCTGAAGTTATATTTTAAATAAAAAATCAATCAAAACGATACTGCAATTAAATTATTACCCAATAGGGCACCACACAAAAAGGCCAACCAAAATTTTGAAAATGACACCCAAATGTTTACTAATGGCAAAATCATTAAATCGGCTAAGAAGAAACCTGAAAACATACAGAAAGAGTTAGTTTTCTCACTTGGACTCTTCAGTTAATCTCCACTGTTCTTCCCACTGAAAGCCGATTGGTGTTTAAAACACAATGCCAGTTCAGCTTCTCTTTCTGAGTGGTGCATTTCAAGCAGCATCTGGGTATAGATTCCACCTTAGTTTATTGTTTCCATCTGATTCTGACATTCATACTCCTGGAAGTGTCAGACGTAAAAAGCTTTTTAGTATGCCTGAAAATGTTTCGGCTGTTTATCGCAATTCTGAAGTTTTGTTTTATATCTATGGTTTCAAAACAGTACGCTTCTGTACAATGTACATGCATAACCTTCCAATTTTTTCGATTTTATAAACAAGGGTGAAGATTTACTTTCTTAGAGAAGCAAGTTTCATGTTAACAAACAAAGCCCTGAACTACTCCAAAAACTGTCATTTTGTTTAAATGTTATTTTTTCAATTTCAGATTTTTCAACATCTGTGCATTCCATCATCTCGTGAAACTGCATTGCCAATTTTCTCCTATACAATGTTGGTTTATCAGCATCATCCAGGGGTATTCCTTCAGGTAAGTTGGTTTAATTTCATCTCAAAGTATTTTGGATACATTCTTCTTGAATTGTCAGAGGTAAAACGTCAAGCATTATGAGTGTCCTCTAAGAAAGCTATTGAGTGGGAATAAAACATGTGCAGTTGCCTGTCTCCTAGAATCTATACTAGAATAATATTTGGGATGAAGGTGAAGGTGAAATTATGTATTTAGCCCCAGTGGCTACAATCTCAGAATTAGATTATACTAGTGAGATCTCGATCCAGGCTGTGATGCTCCTATATGGCTGGGGATGGAACAAAACCTCCTTGAGCTTATACTGACACCAAAAGCTACATGGTATAGACAGTTGCTAAATCATTTTCCACATGCAGGACACATTAAAACTTTGTGTTTAACACCATAGTACCTATTCTTATACCTTAATTGGAGAACAAGTTGTAGGTTTACAAGTTTCTATTTCTCTGACCTTGAGGACCATCCCCAGCCTAGCAGACATATTGGAACCCTTGTAAAACATGTTCTCACTTATCATAGAAATCAAAGATGACAGAAAGTAATCAATTTATGCATGAGTCTTATAATAAGTGTGAACAAAGCCTGCTAGGATCTTAAAAGCTTCTAACATACTTTCCAGAACTCTACTGTACAGTGTTTGATACAGTCTACTTTTCTTTAAAGGTTGCTCCAAAGATTCCTGCTCTTATTTCGAAAATCAAAGAAGAATCAACTAACATTTATGGTCCATCAACAATCAAAATCATTGCTGAGTTGGTTTATACACTCATGTATAATTTTCCTAAGCACCCAGCAGTGTATGCAGATCTTCGTGAATCCATAAAGGTAATTGAATTTGGTTCTTATTAAGTCTTAGGCCCTTCAAAACGACCTGTTTGTCAAACATCTGAAATTTGTTCCAAGCCGAGAATTTTTTGAAGATTCCTCAAAAACGTCGCTAAGCAATTCTGCTTGTCAAACATTGTTTTCTGATGTGGCCAAACGGTCAAACTAATTTTTAACAACAATTTATCGAAAGGCAAATGCTTTTAAAGGTAATTGAATTCGTTTCTTATGAGATGGTCTAAGGCCATGGCGAAATGATAAAAGTTTTGGTCAAACAATTGTAAGCCTTTGGCCACCTTCGAAAACATTACTTGCCAAAGCATTATTTGCTTGTGACAGCAGAAAATGATTTTGAAGTTTTCTGCAAAGCATTACGAAGCAATTCTGCTTGTCAAGCAATGATTTGTGGCATGGCCAAATGGTCAAACGTAGTTTGTAACATAACAACTGCTTCATTCAATAACAAGAAGAGGATTCTTCGGGCCAAAATAATGTGATAGAAAGCGGAAAGATTTTTGAGCATACTTAAATATTTTCCGTCTGACAGTCCTCAGAAACGAGTCTGCCGTTCGGAGGTAAGAAATGATCTTTGGGGCAAAAATATTAGTGCGTTGTTTGGCGATGGTCATTGAAAAGAGGTATCCAGTATAAACAGCAGAAATAAACCGTAGACAACGAACTACGGTGGAATTTATATACTCGGAATTTATAGATGCAGACTGAAATAGGCCAATCCCTTGACCTTGAAGTACTGAAATTGTTATTAAAATGGAAAAAAAGCAGTGGAAACTGTAAGGCATTCTTAAAAGCTTTTTTCGCGCGATACTCTTCAGAGTAGAAACGTCAGAAGCAGCCCGAAACAATTGAATAATGCGGAATTTATACCCAGATGCGGATCGAAATGCAAAGTGATGGCCGTTCAGTGAAACCATTTAGCTCTTATTTTCTGCTTTGTGCATTTCGATCCGCATTCGGTTATAAATTCTGCGTTATAGTCAATTGTTTCGGTCTGTTTATGACGTTTATACCCTGAGGATGTATGCTTCTGCCCGCTGTTTATCGCAGTTTCAAATGAAAATCTAACATCTAAGTTGTAACCAAAGCTTCTCTTAAAAAGCTTGCAGAATTGACGATCAATTATCTTTTTTACAGGATTTTCCAAGGCCTTCTGAAGAAAGCATGAAAAGATGGCTATCGGAAAGCAATTGTCTTGGTAAAACGTCAACGCCTGCTCAACCCATAGTACAAGTTAGTCAACTGAATAGAAAATTAATCACTGGAAAAACTGGTCTGGTTAATCTCGGAAATACTTGCTATATGAACAGCGTCATCCAAGCATTGTTTATGCTGGAAAGGTTAGTGTTTAGTTTAAATTGCTTCAACCTCTAGAGCTACATTTTTGAGAGAGCCTCGTGAAACCCGGTGTAGTATCCGAGTTATATACAACTTCAACATTGCGAGAAATAGCGCAAACATCTTTGGCCATACTTAAGAGCTTTTTTCGTCTCACACTCATCGGAGTATAAACGTCAGAAACAGACCGAAACAATTAACTAAAACGTAATTTATACCCAGATACATCGAAACTTTATTGATATTGTGTTTTGAACACCAGTCAGCTCGCGGGATACAGGATGAACAATTTGACTAATTGAAGAATCCAAATGACAAAACGAACTCCTTCTATCTACACAGAACGGGCCATTTGGTTTATACACTACAAAGATAGGTAGATACATTCCAAAGCGCCTTGCTGAAATAGTGATCTTGCTCTGCGAAAAATCGTCGCTGTAATTTTCTACACAATCATGGTGATCCAATAAATGTTGATCTATGGAATCGTGCTTTAGGGTGGGTTGTTGCTTCGAATTTCAGGGTGGTTGCTCTCCTTGTCGAAAATCGCGTTGACGAGTGTTAGACGGAACATGTTTTATCCTACTTCCTCAGGATTCGAAGCAATTCGCAGCAACACGCCGAATGTCATTACGATTGTGACGGCCTGTTTCCGTTAAATCGGGGAAGCAATGCATACGATTCCAGAAATACTGGTGGTTCCACGGCTGCGGTTTTTCCTGGTATTATTGAATTTGAGGAAGTTCAAGTAATTTTTGTTGGAAGTTTAGTTTAGAAAGACTTCTTCAGCTAATTTTGGCTGCCTTCTCTGAGTGTCCAAAAGATGGATTCTAATTTTGATACTGCTACATTTTAAATTCAAATATATAACGGTTGTAACCTTGGTAAATGAAATCAGTTAAATAAAGAAATATGTTCCAAAACGCTTGGATGGCTTCAATTGGTCACCGGAGGAAGGTTCCATATTTTTCTGAACTCTGCGATCGCAAACTATGGCTGATTCTCTTACGATCCTTCTCCCATGGCTTATGGAAACTAGGCTTTTCATTCGCCTTTAATAAGCTTCTTGCTTTATATTTTACAGATTTCGCGAGTCTCTGTTGTCAATGTCCTTGCACCAAGATAAAAACAATGTCACATACAATCTTCAGCAATTGGCTGCATTTTTGCTGCTTTCCGAGGTATCATTTAACTATTGGTTTTTAAAGCAATTAATTTAGCTATTGGTGTTTAAACTGGCATCCAAATATTCAGGGGCTTAAAATCTACTCCTAATCCTATTTTTATGACCCTGACCAAACTTCCAAACAATTGTTGGTCAAACATTTGAGTTTCTTAGCAAAAAATTTTTGACCCAATATGCAACAATTTTTCTAATTTTTGCTTGTCAAGAAATGCTATGTGACATGAAAAAACATTCAAATTGCTTGATAAGCAAATCTCAAATGTTTGACAACAATATTTGCTCGTTTGGCCTAATTGGAATAAAGTCAGTGGAATGAAAAATTAGACCAAAGTGTTGATTTTACTGATGCATGCAACTTCCCCCCCAAAAATTCTAGTTAACCATAGTTTCAGTTTGGACGAAGATAGATATCAGGGAAGAGCAACTTTCTATATTCTAATATGATTATGACGTCACATCAAGTAATGTAATCAAATTTCGTCACAATCAGAATTGATTACCGCACAAATATAAGTAAGCCAATTCTACAAAGATTTTAAACAATTTCGCGGAGAATATTAGAATAATATCTAATTTTATTCGGAGTTTTCGTGAAATGGATAAATCACAAGCCGATATGGGCGCTTTCTGTCCTTCTGTTGAACCAGGAGTCGCAGGATATCGCGAGGAAATCGCGGTTTTGAAGGAGACAGTTGCGAGGATGAACATAAAGTTGCGGAGCGAAAAAGAGAGAGCTGATATTGCTGCTTTTGGCAAAGACAAACTTCTTTTGGTCAACAAATCTTTGATTAATGAAGTTAAAGCTCTTAGAGCGAAAGATCTTCCTGAGGAATATAATTCCAAGGTTCGTGGATAATATATTTTAGTTATATCTACATCTTTCTACGCTTGATATTTCTTTTGGAATATTGAATATTTAGATTTCTGCTTTTTGGATAACATGTAGTTCACTTTTTGTTTATTATTTATTTGAAACAGCATTTCAACTTTAAGTTAAGAGATGTTGAACATGTCTACTACAAGATGTTTCTAGATGTGTATAGTCTTAACGTGGCAAACGTTTACGATATTTGCTTTTGATTTTTGAATTTTTTTTCATTTTCAGTTTTTGGAAATGCGAAGAATTGTCGAACGACAGAAAGAGCTTGTTGGAATCATGTGCAAGAAACATGTAAGCAAGCTTGGCAAAGATGTAAAAATGCAACTGACTGAGAAATTGAATAGAAAAGAAAATATTCTTGCTTCTGAATCTACGGAGATTGCGAACCTGGAAGCAACCGAAAAGGACTCTGGGTTATGCATCCCTGGCTCAAAGTGCAGTATTGGTATCGAGAGTACCCCAGGGGCTGAATCTGAGGACTGCTTGTTGAAGGCGAGAGCATCAGAGCTTGAAGAAGAAAACAACAAGTTGAATGAAAAAATTGCTTCATTGCAGAAAAAATATGATTTACTGCAAGAGAAACACACAGCAGTGAATGTTACACATGATGCAATATTGAATGGTATTCAGGAGTATGTTAAAGAAGACAAAGAAAGTACGGAAATGAAGTTAGAAGATTTGAAGAAAAGAGCTGATTTGAGTGAAGAGCGTTATCAAATGGCGAAAAGGCATGCTATAAGCATGTCTTACAGAATGAAGAAGTTAAATGAAAAGTGTGAAAACGCATTGAAAGAATTGGAAATATCAAAGGAAGAATTTGATATTGAGAGGAAGAAGTTTGTTGAAAATGAGAAATTGCAGAAAAAAGAGTTTGATGATGTTGTTTCGCAGATGAAGAAACAGATTGAATGTTTGATGAAGAATGAAGAAGATTTGAAGGAGATGGTTTTTGGTCTGAGGGAGGAAGCTAGTGCAGCAGCAAATGCAGCAGAAGAGATGAAAGCTCAGTGTTTATTGAAAGAAGAAGTTATATCAGAATTAGAGAAAGCAAATCTTCTTGCTTCAAAGGAAATAATCGAGGAAAGAAAACTTAAAGAAGAAGAATGCACAGCAAAGGAAGAATGTGCCAAACAAGTTGTCAAGTTAATCGTCGAGAAAGGCCAAATGGTCCTTGATAATAAGAATCTGAGAATGAAGAAGAATAGGTTAGGCTTTGATTATGAAAAGGTTAAAGAAGATTTGAAAAATCAAGGAAGAATCCTTGAGAAAGCGCAAGAGTCTTTAAGGGATCTGGAAGAAGAGAAATATATGAAGCGACTGAATAAAAGAAAGGGATGGCGAAAGCTAAGATTTTGGAAATAGATCAGAGAGGAATTTACTTAACATAAACTTTGAAAAACAAAGACAACTAAGTTGCATTCTTTTTATCTTTACTTTTTATTTGAAATTAGTTCGTTCGTTATTTATTTAGAGTTTGGTGTTTTAAGCTGCCTCATTTTTGCTTCCAACTACTGTCATTACAGGAGTTTACAATGGAGATGGGTATTGTTATTTTGAAAATAGTTGAAACTCAAAAGATATTTGTCTCAGAAAGACTACGGACTAGATCAAAGTAAAGTAGATATCTAGACGCGGAAAAGTGTCTTACAGTAATGTGGAGGCTGTGCAGTAAAGTGGAGATCGATGTTGATCAGTACAACGGAACACTAACATCAGTAACATCAGTAAAGCATAGCTGAGGATTTTCAGTACAATGGGGGGATAACATCAGCACTGTTGGATAGTAACACCAGAGTTTGTTTATTACAGCAGAGGTTAACATAATTATAGTACAGTGAATTGGCTCTCGACTATGACAGCCTGTTCTGTCTTTTAAGTTTGCCTCGCGATCCGAGGGGCATTTCAATCCTCGAAAAGGCGGATATCGATCCACGGTCCACCTTGATCGGTTCGGTCCGTAATCGGTCTTATTTTGTACAAGGCCGTACACTTGCTTGGTCTGATGCCAGATGTGTTGATACAGATCACGAAAGAGTAGAGCTGGAAACTTTCTCAAAATTTCATTTCCTGGTTATTTTGTCGAATCAGGGGTCCAATATAAATGGAAACCCCCCGGGGGTACTTGACTAAGTTTCGCATAAGCACGTGCCGCCCGAGCAACAAAATGCCTACCCATATTTATACCAAATTCCTTAAAATAACCCAAAATTATACGAAAATATTAACTCCTACACTTGTTTATGTGCTTAAATGTACTATAGTATGTCACTTCGAATCAAACTTCATTAAGAAACGCGAAATCAAACGGAAATAAGACCATTTTTTATAAGTTTGATACCGATTTTGGAGAAATCGATACCCTTATTTATACCAATTTTCAGAAAATTAAGACCCATGTTTATACCAAAATCATGAAAAACGATACCCTTAGGAGTGGCACGTCCCCAGTACCCAAAATATATTTAGTAACACCCACGGGGGGAACCCATCTGTAATATTAATAATAAGCTGATCCGTTACTAACGGGGTCTTTGTGACGTGTACTCTATAGATGTCCACGCTTCCATATTTGAGCTCTTTTCAAAATTAATCTGTACTTTCTAGAGATCTGCAATAAGCCCGATCGAATTCAACCGAGTATCAAGACCGAGCTGGTTTCGACAAGGAGCTCAGCAAGACTGTTCAGAATTTCTGAAATACCTGATTGATGTCATTGAGCAAGAAGATAAATCTCGCAATCAGAGGCCGCTGATGGCAAAGAAAACGAGCAGCTACATGAAATGTTTACTGGAGAATGTCGTGTCGATGTGAAATGCCTGAATTGTAATTATGTATCGTCGCGATATGAAGCCTTTAATGATATTCCTCTGTCTTTCCCCGATAACACTGATGGCGGAACTTACGGCTTGAAAGGTATGCTTTATATTACTTATGTCTGTATTTATTATTATTGTTATTATTGATTGTAATCCTTATTTTATTGATCCTTTAATGCTTTGTACTCCAACTTCTTTAAATTTAGGAACAGGTTCTTTTCTTATAAGAAACTTTCTCCTTAATTTTCTTATCACTCGTTAGTCCTATATGAAACTCAAACCTTGAAACTCAATTCACGAAAAATTAAAAAAACTCCGACTACTGGGAAAATTTAAGACTAGTCTGTTGAAATTAATATTTTTCATGAATGGCGAACACTGGAACAGATTTTCCACATGTGGCATATCACAATAGATTAGATTCGATTCAGGACTACATGACCAAAGAGCCAACGTCGTTCCACTGAGCTATAGGGCTCGATGAAATCGTCGAATAACTCCCAAATCATAAAGCCCAAGCTCTCCTCCCATTTGATATTTTTTGGCTAAGTTGAACCTTCTTCAACATCATATGTAGGTATTTATATATATATTTGACAAGAATAATTTATTGAGTGCTGGACTCAAACCTGAGGCATTTCAGGTCATCAACGTGGCCTGGAAGTCCCAGTATCGATTCTTCGAATATCTAAATACAACAACTTATCGAGCCTACTCTTGCGTGTTTATCTCATGTAACCTCTTGAATAGTTCATTTCTTTTAACCGCGAATATTCTCTGAACTTTAGGTGGCGATATATCGAGAGGCATCGGCAACACGATAGCAAATGCTGCTGGGAGCATCTCTCCAAATGATACAGCCGAAGTGACAAAACCAACGGATCACCCTCTGCTGGAAACAGCCGAGCCAGCGATTAATGATCCGATTGAGAAAGACAATCAGCAAAGAAGTATTCTCCTAAACATTGCGACTGATACTAAACCCCTGGAACTTCAAAGACTGCTCGATAATTATCTATCATCTGAATACCTAGTCGGTCAGAATCAGTATAGATGTGATAACTGCGCTTCGCTACAAGACGCAGAACAAAGACATTACTTCGCGTCATGTCCTAAGTATCTTGTACTAACATTGAAGAGATTCACATATGATATGAAGACGCATACTCGAAGCAAGATACTTAAGAATGTACGATTTCCTTCAGTGTTAGCCGTACCACTAAATATCGTTACGAGTGATAGAACTCTAGATGAAGATGTCGAAATGCAGGTCGATAGCGATCCTATAGCTGGATGTTCGCGGAGTTTCGATATTGACCACCAAAGAGCGACCGAAATTACTTGCAAAACTCCTAAATTATCAATGATTACTGAGTCATCGAAACAGTATACTTTAGTTGCTGTCATTGTCCATTCTGGTGTTTCATCTGAAAGCGGTCACTATTACTGCTACTCCAGAAAAGGGCCTAGTCATAGACAGTTGAATAATACTGATAATAGTCCAACAACTGACGCCAGAACTGTCGAGTCAAGTTCAGCTTCTGCTATCTGTAGTGATGGTCTTATTGCCTCTAAAGATCAATCACAGTCTGACACCAGATGGTATATATTCAACGATAGTAATGTTTCATACGCCGCCAGTAATGCTGTCGAGAACCTCCATATTAACTTGCCAAGAGATACACCGTATGTTTTCATATACGAAGCAAACGATACACAAGAAATGATACAAAAAGCTAGTGGAATTAATCCAGATTTGGTTTCGTTGGTTCAGGAAGACAACAGGAAATTTATCAAGGTACGCTTGGGGTTATCAACTGGCGAAAACTGATGGCTTTTTGTTGACCAATACTTTCTTCGCCTTTCTCTTATTTTCTTCCTTCTGTTTCTGTGGTGGTTTTTTGCGCACTGTGGATATTTTTGCGTATTGTGGTGGATGTACTACTGTCGTGGGTCGCTGTGCTTGTTGTGATGGGTTATGCGATGGATTATACTTGACGTGGTGGTATTTTTGCACCCTATGGTGGATAAGCACTACTGTGGTAGATACGAAATCATAGCAAAAGTCTATAGATCAAGCAAGAAAAGACCACAAAATCCGCCACAGTATGCACAAAACACCATCACATCAAGCATAATAACCCACCACATAAAGCATAGCTAATAACACACCACAGTAATGTTTACAGTAATGCTTATCCACCAAAGTACGCAAGAAATACAACCACTGTAGTGCATATCCACCACAGTAGTGCATTTAGATTGCGTGAACCTGACGAACGTATGGTTGTTTGTTGAATACTGAAGATACTTTTACGCCTTTCGTTTGTTACTATGCCTTCTGGTTCATTTAGCTTAGGAAGCTAGCAATTTTCGTTTGTTAATGATTATGAAGGTTATAGGTTTTGGAAGCTGTATAAAAGGTGATGTGGAACTTAAGCTTTTGCCTTCTGCGTTCTTGGAGTTAGAATGCGCACGCAGACCTACCTCAGGAGTTACAACTCTCCATATATGGTGATGCTGTTCTACTTCTCGATGCTTATGTTTTAACATCAATTAATTTCTCTTTAGGAACAAGATCAAAAAAGCCGTACATATTCCGACAATACAACAAAATTCGACTATTTTAAATCCAGAAAAAAGGACGATGATAATGACGGAGCTGGGCCATCTGGAAATTGCGGGGGAGCTTTTGGTGGACTAGCTTCTGATGCGAGTCGATTCATCTTTTGAATAATGAGAAATATACTGAGAGATTCAGGTTTGACTTCAATGATTTAAATAGATTTATCTTTCGCAGTTATTTTTAATTACCGATGTATATTTATATTTATTTTCTTAACTTTGTGTGCAACATAGCTATTACACCATTTATTTTTCAAAGTTTTGCTTTATTTTTATTTTTGGTAAGTCTGACAAGCAAGCGTTTAAATTGTTACTGATGCTATCCCTCCACTGTACTGAACAGCCTCCTTTGTACTGATGCTATCCCCCCACATGCATCATGTTATCCCTCCACTGTACTGATGTAAGCCCTCCGCTGTACTGCACAACCTCCACTGTACTAAGTGTTATCCCCCCACTGTACTGATGTTATCCCTCCACTGTACTGAACATCCTCCACTGTACTGATGTTATCCCCCCACATACGTCATGCCTTCCCTCTACTGTACTGGTGTAAGTCCTCCGCTGTACTGCACAACCTCCACTGTACTCAATGTTATCCCCCACTCCACCACTGTGCTGGTGTTAATCCTCCACTGTACTGCACAGACATTACCCCGGGTTATTTTACCATTATCAAAATTAAAGTGAAGCGATTGTTCTCAAAACGTTTAACAATTGATTCTTTCTTATTTTTCGAACCGAATCAGACATGTAACAGAAACTTCTATATGCAATAAAATTGGAACATTTAATATCCCAGGCAATAAAAAATTAAATCAAAATTAAAAAAATCTCTTAATACAATTTCATGAAATTTGCGGAAAGTTTCACAATGTTCCCCAAAGTGTTTCATTTTATAAAAGGTTTCCACTTCGATAGCATTTTGAAGTAATTTTTAACCATACGTCGAGTTTCAGGAAAACCTCCAAACCTTGGCCTCCTATTACCTTCGTTTTTTCAAAGCCTTTTTGCCTTTATCGTTAGGTATCAGCGTTGAGATGTATTTATCAGCAATACAGATAAACAGGATACTCAGTTAATAACCAACAAAAATCAACAACTTGAATATTGAATTGAAAAAGCCACACTAAATTTCCAGACTTTTCCTACTGTATATACAAAACAGCGCTGATTTTCTCTTGCCATGCAACACTCGCAATTATTTTGCTAGGCCGACATTATAAGTCAATTCATTAAAAACTAGACTAATATGAGGCTAATGAATTAAGAATACGAGGAGTGAATTTCTTGAATCTCTGAAGTTCACTCAGATGTTTGTTCTTTTTCTTTTTGTTTCGTCCTAAAGCAGGACCTTCTTGTAATACCAAAAAGTAATGACAAAAATGGATCTGCATAATACCGAATTTCCCTCTAGCGTGGTATTTGATTTGTTTGATATGATGTGATCTTCCCACATAGGAACGTTCTAAAAGCAAAACAGATAAAAAATGTATGATCAGTATCTGTAGAGTATTAGGGACATGACATTTTATAAGGCCTTTTTTACGGTCACTTTATAGATCATTCGGTAGAATTTTAACTTTTCGAAATCACAAGATACCAATCTTTCGATGCGAAAATCGTATAAAGCACCCAAAAATTAGTCTAGGTGCAAAGTTTTATCATCTCTGCGCGTATATTATCGATTCTACGAGCGTCCAAAGTATACGATTTTATAAGGGTTTTGAGCGTGTGGGGTTAAAAGTTCATTTTTTTGCGGTCAAAGCCTGTATGAAATCGGGAACTTTGAAAGCTAATAAAATTAAGAACACAAGCGCTAGAACAGTGAAACTTTGTACCTAGACTAAGTTTTGGCTGCGTTATAAGATTTTCATGTCGAAAACTCGATATCATGTGATTTCGAAAAAATTTAATATGTCTGACGTCATGCCGAAGTGATCTACAAGGCCACTTTTAGGTTGTGTCGAATTTAATTCAAGCAAGATTTGAATTAAGTTTGAACAAATTTTACCCATATAAAGTCATAATTTTATTAAATGCTGCACTTTGAATTAAGTGCAGAGGGATATACTGAACTTTATTCAAAAGTTCGATAAATGCCATAAATGCAGCATTGATTTGTATGGTCACATTGAATTAAATTCGACACGACCTAGCCCATTTAAAGCTAGGTTAGGTGGACTTTATAAGGCTGTAAGAGCAACTTTGACTTTCTATGTAGTTAGTGTTGCGTCAAATATAATTCAAAGTGGTAAATTCGAATGGTTGCAGTAAATGCAGTAAATCTATTTTGATTAAATTCAACCAAAATGCGATCATGTAAAGCAACGATACATCTATGTCCAACTTCAGAATTAAGTTCGGCAAATCCTGCTGCATTTAATTCTAATATATGTTGGATTTGGTTTGAACTATGTAATGGATTTGGTTTCTTACCAACAAAAAGATTGGACCCATCTTCAACTCCATGATCAGCTATAGCTATTTTCTTTGCCTCTTCAAGAACCTTAAGATGACAAAAATACAGTATTTGAATAAATCTTCGCATAATGGAGAATTTTAAAGCAAAAAGATAAAGACCCCACTTATTGAATACTTTCGACCAAAGGAGCTGGCAAAATGTCTACGGAACTTGTGCCTGGCTAGTTTCCACTTCTCCGCAACTTGTAAATACTTCATAAGCCTCCTGAGGAAATGTAACTTTATAGATGCAAATAATGGAGTTGCACCACAGCACACGAAATACTGCAACAAAGCTGCTGGCATGTCAATTAAGACTATGATCTTTACCTGCTTTATAGTCTCTGCTGCCTTCTTTGGTGAGAATTGCATCTGAGTTATTGCCTCATCAACTGGTAATTTTCTTATCTAAAAAAGAAATATAAATTCAAAGTCAAGTTAACTGCCACAAAATGCAGTTCCAGATATTTTTTAGCAGCTCTAGTTGTTGTTTATCTACGCTTTTTCAATAATGACCAATCCCATAAAGATAAAGAGGAGAAAGGAAAATCTTATTGCTTGATGATGGGAGATGTAGCTCTCCTGAAATATGACCTGAATAGATATCAAAGACTTGTCCTGATAAGCACCAACTATTATATAATCAGAAATGGCCTTGATAAGTGTGAATATATTAAACTCAATTCAAAAATGGTTTCAAGAAAATCCTTTTCTATGCTTTGAATAAATGGACAACATTTCCATTATGTAAATAAAATCTCTGATATTATTTAGTACATGTCATACCTGCTTAGCCACCACATTCATTTTCCTTGGCATACATCTTACATCTCTTTTGCAGTGGTATATCCTCTATAAAGGAGAGATGCTGAATAAGTAAAAGAATATGCAATAGCTGCATGCAGTCTCATTGTGGAGAGTAATACAGACTAGAATAAGAAAACAAACAATAGCAAGAAGAGCAATTTGAAAGACATTTCAGGCATCACTTTTTCTCATGACAACCCTTTTCTAGGCTTGAAAAAGGGTCAATCCCATATATTGTCAAAAATTACTCTTCTTGGTGTTGGTAATTTCATATTATTGTGCTCATTGATTAACTTGCAAAACGCTTGAAAAAAGATTCAATGATCAAATTATGGAATTAGGGCAAGTCTAAGCCCTTAATGAAAACTGAAGAGAAACGAAGGTAACAGGTCAACTCGTCCCACTACCAACTCGCCCTGCCTTATGGTCAAGTCGGACACCTTTCAAGTCATGTTGCCCCACCCATTCGCACAACTCACCCCTCTGTCAATTTGCCCCACCCTTTAATAAATGATAGAAAACGACAAACTGAATAAATCTATCAGTGTGATAAAAGGGGGTTTGGGGGCAGAGACAGTTATAGTCCAGTGGGGGCAAGTTGACTTTTCAGATGGGGCAAGTTGACTTTGAAGGTGGGGTGAGTTAACTTTGAAAGTGGGGCAAGTTGACCTATAAGTGGGGTGAGTTGGCAATGGGGCACGTTGCACGTTAGTAGTGGGGCGAAGTTAACTAGAAACCAAAAAGGGTCCAAGAGCCCATGCTTTCTTTGCTGATGCACACGCTGCTTATTTCTCAAACTTACTGTTGGTGGAGGCTCAATAATAGCTTCATCTCTTGCAATTTCTGCTTCTGAAATACCAAGCATTGACCTTGTTACAGAAAATTGTGACATGCATCTCGAATATAAGCAAGAAGCAAGGCCAGAAGTCTTGACACCAGCACAGGTTCTACAGAAACAAGGAAAGACACAATCTTTTAAGCTTCAGAGCAATAGATCACTTCGGTAGAATATTAAGATTTTCGAAACCGTGAGATCGGAATCCACCTTACTGTACCTAGACTATAGCACTTAGATATTTTAATTATATTTGTCTGTCATCAACGTTGTTTAGACTTTGGTTGAAGAAAACAGCCTGAAAAACTTATAATACCTGTGCTGCCAAATGATGTCTTGGAAAATGTGGGTCCTCAAAGAAGCGATTGTTAGAAGAACCATGTTTATATGCTTCTCAGGGAAGGTTTCTTAGATCAGTCTAGTTCCAGTTGCACTGGTTCCGTTCCATTCTCATTTCTTTCCACAGACCACAGGCCTAACGTACTGGTTTCTGCGCATGTTGCTGTTTTTGGGGTCTGGGCAGACGCAACTGAACCACGTGCATTGACCTGAAATCAGAGCATATGATTTGCCATCAGCGGAAGTTCTTTCCTTACCCGCGAGTTTAAATAGCATGGAGAAGCAAAAGATAAGGCGAGATCGGGAACTCCTCTAGATGAGATGATATACAAGAGCTAGCACTCTTTTATTTGCTCAAATATTGCCATAAAAATACAAGTTGAAGATTTATGTGTATTATATGTTTATAGTTAATTACTCTGTGAACTGATCGTAGTAGGCTTAGCTGTGAGGCCAAGGCCTACCACATGTCTAGCTTGCTTCTTTCTCAAATGGCTCTTGCAAGGAAGGCGAGCAGCCTTGTGTCATCCCTGCTTCTCCAAACTGGTACTGCTCTGGAAGTTCAAGCGGCAATGATTCTGGCTATTATGCATTTGCTGCCAGGAATTCAGTCTACTTGATTAACCTTAAAGATTCAATGCCTGTCTGCAGAGATGTTATGCAGTTTAGAAGGGACAGAGTCTCGTCAGTGTGTTTGCTTCCTGGTTCAGATGATAATGATGGTGATAAGAATGGTTGTGTTGTTGCAGTTGGCTCAGAAGAACATTGGGTGAAAATATGGCGTGATGGAATGAAGGAGATTATGAAAGAACACAAGTTACACCAGGTTACTTTTTAATACAATATGAAAAAAGTGTGCAAATAAACAACATTGTTAACCACATCAAATACATCAGATTGGGTGGGTGCTTGCACCATCCTTGGTTCAGAATGCTTCCTTTCTGAAATGAGGGGCTAGATACCATGATGCATTACCCAAAAGTCCATTAACCACAATTTTGAGGCCATTGAGCTATTATGTTGCCCAGTGGTTAAAGATTTGGCCTTGTCATACCAAAACTAAAAAATCCTACTCATCTGTATCTGTATATAATTTTACGTTGTAGATCCCAATTACTGGTTATTTTACAGCAATGTTATTAAGCTAAACAATGTTCAGCAATCAGCGCTAGAGAATGAGTGAGGGTACCCAAGCAGAAAATGAGAGGCCCTTTTAATTGACTCTTAATTATCAGATCTACTTGCTTACCTATGTAATTATTGTTCTTTTTCCAGGGTAAAGTCAATGTCATAGTTTGTCATGAATCAACTTGCATCACTTCAGGTAAAAATATGTTAATCATCCTTCGGATGCTTCAGTTCTGCAGTGCTATTTGCTTTCCAGACTCAATAGTTTTTTCTAAATTTTTGAAAATGTAGGTGATGATAAAGGCTTGATGGTAACTTGGAATTATGCAAATGATAACCGTTCAACCTGGATGCCAGTCCTGTCAAACATCCTTAGCATGGCTAGTTGTCCACATAACAAATGGCTAACTGCCATAGGGTAAGTAGACGTATTGAATGACATGATGTACACATGACCTACCAAGGGGCATTTCACTCCGACAACATGTACCAGATTCCTATTGAAACAAAACGATTCTCACAAGATTCCTGTGAAGACAATAGAGATTGAAGCTGAGGATGTAGAAGATTCCAAATGGTGAATTGCCCCTTGTGATCTGTTGCGTTGTTAGGGACCTCAGTTTATCGTGGATTATCATCTGCGATTATCTCGGATGTTTCACTAAACATTTGTCATCAGTGCTTGCTGATCATCTGCAAGGCTTTCCATCAATTTTTCCTAGATAGGGAGACCCTGAAGGTTTAAAGCAGTTGAATGCTTTAGGTGCTAAAGGCCCATTTGCACGTTGTCCGCATTCATGGTTTCTGTTCGCTAACGATCAATGAATGCAAACGAAATGGAAAGGGGCATATATGATTCACAGTCGCCAACAGTCGTAATGATAGTGAGAGCATGTTTTTATTATATTGCGAACATTTGTTTTAGCAGATTTTACGTAGTCTGAGGAGCATTCAGCTAGTCAGCAGCTCAACAGCGATTACTACAGCAATAAGTCTGCAGGCGTCTCTGACATTTGATTTCAAATCGCAAACAGGGAGACCAGAATCCATCTCGCTCCTGCTTTCACGATTTCTAGGGGATTTCTACGATCGCGAATCCACTATTATCTGAAGATGATCCAACGATTAGAGCGACTACTAAGACAAAACTGTTCCCATTTGCATTTCCGTTTCCATCGTGTGAATAAATAGGACTTTTCACGATCGTGCGATAACCTCGCGATTGTTACGATCCTATGGAAAAAGGCTCTACTTTTGTCAACATCAGCCTATGTTCTATCAAACATTAAAATCACCGAGCATTACCGAGCATAATCGGGTGCTTGAAAAACAAACTTTTCTTTATTTGGTTCCACATTCCAGCTATATATCGAGTTCAAAGAACTGATCCAGTTCGAGCGACCTCAGTTTGGTGTAAATATCGGCCTGGTAAGCGATAAATTGACTAGAGACTCATTAAGTAAGTCTTAAGCCAGGCTTATGTTGACCTACGATATGATAGAACTATCGCCATCTAGCTGTAACTGGTAACTTATGTCGACATGTCAGCAACTAGTCAGAACTCAAGAGCGCTCAGGTTGATTGCAAATGACGAAAATCAGTTGACAACGAATCGCAGACTTTCTAGAACTGTGCGCCGACCAGTTGCCGTCAAAAAGGAAGTAGTTGTTAGGGCACTTATGTCGACAGGTCACTTGCGATATATTAGTTCCAAAAAATCGTCGATTAGGTACTGTAGCAGTCAGCAACTAGTTCGGACTGCTGTGCACAATGTCAGCATAGGCCAATAGCAATTGCAATAGCAATAGCATCGTCTGTACGTTTGGAGACACTTCAGATCAAATCGTAGATAGAAGGGTGGATTGACGAAGACTGTAGGCAGCCCATCCATTTACGATCATTCTTATTTTGTGGAAACCGCTTGACTGTTTATCTTGACATGAACTCGCTGAAATCAATCAATACAATACCTTATGGTAATGAGTCAATTTTTTGTAGATATGGCAATGGTCATATTATTGTCTGCAACGCAAAGAAGCAAGAGATCATCCAGCATTTCAAGAGTCATCTTGATGAGGTGCATGCTGTAGTTTGGTGTCCTACCGCACAGTTTCATCTGGCAAAGGCCAAGGATGAGACTAAAAGTATGCTTTATTTTTGTCAATACTTCAGTTTTACTTATATTTGTTCTCTCTTATGCCACAAGATTTTTAAGCGATACACCCTTTAACGTGAATGAATCACTTAATGCATCTGCTTGGGTCTTTTACTTTGGTGGAGTTCTCGTTGTTTCTGTGGTCATGCAGTCAGGGCTCGAATTCCATAAAATCTGGTATGCCACTCGTTGATAAATCTATCCTAGTGTTTGCGAAAATTTATATATAACTATACATGGTACTGGAGAAGGCTCAACATATCCGAAACACAATGCCAACTGGGAGGACAGCCTTAGGCTGTATGACTTGAAGAGTAACTCGACGGTTCCATTTGCTCTTATCTCAGTGGAATAGTCTTTGGCTCTCTAATCATGCAGCCCTGGTTTTGAATCCCATCAAATGGTGCCACTCTTGGAAAAATCTATCCTTGTGTTTGCCATTCATAACGAATGCGTACTTCAAGAAGTCTATGATATACTACATGATACTGTATGCTACCCGGATCAGGAACAAAACAAAACGATCGATCGATCAAACGAATTAACAAGGTTAGCTCTTTATTTCTAGGTGAAGGTTATTATCTTTCGTCTGGTTCAAAAGATAAAACAATAAAAGTTTGGAATACCACGAAGGAGAACTACTTGCTTAACTTGACGCTGCCTGCAAGAACCTCAGTCCAGAAAGGAAGGAAAAAATTTGAAGATTTGTCACGTGCGAAGATATGGATGGCACTTTGTTGGTGCAAAAGTAATACCATTATCTCAAGCTGTCTGAGGTAATATATTCTTCCTTGAATTTGATTCACAATGGACGCTGAACAAGGGTTCGGACTTGCATTGCAGAAAGAGTGTTGCAAAATGCTTCTTGTACTTTATTTTAATCCGAATATTGATAATATCGCTTTGAAGATGTTCGTAGTGCAATTCAAGCAACAATATGGCCTGGAAAACCTTATCACTCTCGTATTCCCCTTGGTATTACCCATAATACAGGGTCTGTGCCCTGCCTGAGTCTACATTTTAAGTGGGTGTGTCTGTTAAATCGTGACGGCTCATTTATAGGTCAGGTACGCCCCTGGGGGAAGCAATGCTCACATCGCTCGATTTTTTCGAGCGTTGTCGAGTGAAATGTCGAGATCGTTTGGCCAGGGCTTAATCGACATATTAATGGAGCCAAATTGTCATGGTGGGGAAATAAATGCTCCTGGACTCTTTGCTAGAAACGATCTTGCTTGCGGTTAGCTTGTGACATAAACTATTACCCTTTATTTTTTATACACAGTGGAGAAATGTTGGTTTGGGATTTGAATACAAGAGATTGGTCATGCATAGCACCGGCTCATAACAGAATAGTGTTTACAATTTCATCTGATTTTAAATCTGGAAAACTCATTACAACGTCAATGGATCGACAGGTAGGGAATGTATGATGTTGCCTTTTGTTCGTTGTAGCAGATTTGTGCGAGTTTATACCATCTGCAGGCCCCCCTGTACATTACACTAAGGCCACTGTAAGCTTAAGTTCCATGCCCAGCTAAGTGTAGGGTATCTGCTTGTTCGAATTCTCCGCTGTTGTTTGATGAGATATAATAACCGAGGAATATTTAACTCTCAACAAATCATATGAGACTTCCTTTGCAACAGAAGAATTTACAAAAGATTTTGATAAAAACTATAGCATTTTCAGGAAATATGAAGAGATATCCAAGGAGATTGTCCCTTGATAATAAGGCTCATAATCCTGTTGATTCCTAACCTTACGCCCTCACCCTGCTCCTTATCCTAATCGTAAGGTCTTGAGCAACAGATGAAGGAATTTGGCTTAAGCATTAATGATGTGCTTTACAAGCAATGTTTTACCCTTTACCGTTTTGCAAAGTCGGAAAGCAAAATTTGTCTGCAATGTTTTTGAAAAAATTCATCAACATTTTGTGCTCGTCAGAAGCAATAACTGTGTGATAAGCAATGTTATTTGACATTGTCCAACGGTAAAATATTTTGTTTGAAAACCAAGTTCAGATGTATGACTACAGTAGCAATTTTTGATCGTTTGGCCAAAGCCTTACCTGTTTTCCATTTTCTTAGTGGGCGCTTACCTGCCCACAGTACATTACAAAACTCCTCGCTTTCCAATGTCTTAGACAATAAGTTAATTCCTTTTGCGTTGTAGATAATGTTCTGGAAATCAGACACTTATGAATTTCTGCATTCTATTCCAACCCTTGGTGGATTTGTATATTCATTGACCGCTTCGGTTCTGGATCCAAACTGCATTGTTTATGGTGTTGGTGACAATCTGATTCGGTTTTGGAACACACGCTCAGATGAACGACCATATGATACTAATATATTATGGCAAGGAATCAAAACGAAAGTTACTGTTGTGAGTAAATATTGTTCATGATATATACATGACGTATTATTTTGATTAAATATTCAGCTTTTTCCCATGATCATTCGTTGAAATGAGGTGTGCGGAAACCCAGCTGCCGCCGCTGCGGAGCATGTTTCTGGTTCCCACAATACCTTGCAAACGAAAAACCATGTGCTTGTAGATTGCATGAAGTTGTGGTATGGTAGTCGTAGTTAGATATCATATGAATTAAAAGAGCACGTTCAAAGCCGTTTATTTATTCTCTTTATCTACCTCTGCAAGTAATCGGACCTTCCACAACATGAGGCGTCAAGAAAGGAAGTGTTTATTTTTTGAAAGCAAAATACCAGAAAAACTATGTTATCTTCGCCAGCAGAAAGAACTTTAGAACAGAAAACTGGTTTATGAGTTGCTTTGAATTAAGGCTACGTTTACACGAAAGAAAGTGGATCGGATCTAAAGTGGATCGGATCCAGAAGTTCTATTTTGGTACGGAAAGGCTTTCCATTTACACGAGACACGGATCCTATCCAACTTCGTTCCCAAGGATATCTGTTGTTGTTGTTGTTAGCTCAGCCCGCAACAGATACCCTTGGGACCGGTTGACAAAATTTGTCAATTTTTGGGTTGGAATAATTAGCATAAATTATGTAAATAATTCCAGTCAGTGGCTAAGGCGGCCACAGCTCTCCAACTCATCAATGAGTTTGGGACGCAGCACAATGTTGTACTTCAGAAACACTTGCTTTCAACAATTCATTTGAAACATAGTTAACTCTGTTTAAAACAAAATGAACAGATATATGCTTTAAAGGAATCAGTAGAGAGAAATACATGTTAACAAGCGCTGGCAGAAGTTATCATGTTTTCATTTTGGAAATCTCACCGAGAGTTTCTGCAAATTAGAAAGAAATCTTTTTTTTGTGAATTGGTTAGCTAGATTTTCGCTCATTATTGATACAAAACTTCAGTGCTTTCCTCTTTTACAAGTATTCAAGTATTTCAGGTGAGATCAATTTATTTAAAGCCTGTAGATTTGTTAAAGATTTATAAGTTGAATCACTACATATTTGCTGCGAAGAAGTTTGGCTTTGCTAGACTGAATGAAATTTCTTCACTTTGAAATTGTGTTCAAAAAATGTTGCAAACACTGACTTGATGAGAAAAAGTTCTAGCCAAAACCGTAAACAATCTTATTTTCTACACTACCGTTCGAAAAGTTTGGAAACGGTCGCTTAAAAATGGCCGCCAACAGCGGCCAAGGGCCTAATCCAAGAAATTTTCATTTTAAAAGTCAGAGGTCATGCGGCCATTATCTTGCTAAGTTTAGGCGGGAAAATGTTCGTCACTGCACTCGCCATCATTTTAAATCGAAAGGAGAAGATTATTTCGATGGTATAATAGAAAAATACACAAAAACTGAGAAGCTTTGCCTTCATAAACCAAGGAAAAGATTTTAGGACTACTGATCTGAAATTATGGGAAGAGAGGGTTTCGTTACTGCAAGATGGAAAATTTTGCAGTTATTTGAAGCCAGTTGTTTTAGCTTTTCCGTTGTAGTAAAAGTTTTCCTGAAATATCGATTTTACAAAGTTAATCAGGGTTAAATTTTCTAAACATTTTCAGGTGAGCCATTTTTAAAGGGTCTTTTCAACAACAAATGTTTTGTCAGGTATTAGACTAAAAAAGAGGCAAGATCAAAACAATTCAAACACATATTCGAAAACTAGAATAAATGAGCAGTACTTTATCAAAATCTTGGAGTCATCAGTCATTTTACAAGGGAGCAGAACGATATTTGAAAAACCACACTCTTCTGTCATGTTATAAGTTCACTCACCTGAAAAATGTTTAGAAAACTTTAACCCTAATTAACTTTGTAAAAATCGATATTTCAGGAAAACTTTTACTACAATGGAAAAGCTAAAAGAACTGGGCTTAAAATAACTGCAAAATTATCCATCTTGGAGTAACGAAACCCTTCTCTTTCCCATAACTTCAGATCAGTAGTCCTAAAAAATTTTCCCTTGGTTTATGAAGGCAAAGCTTCTCAGTTTTGTGTATTTTTCTATTATACTATTGAAATTATCTTCTCCCTTCAACTTTAAATGATGGCGAGTGCAGTGACGAACACTTTCCCGCCGAAACTTAGCAAGATAATGGCCGCATGACCTCTGACTTTTAAAATGAAAATATTTTGGATTAGGCCCAAGCCGCTGCTGGCGGCCATTTTTGAGCGACCGTTTCCAAACTTTTCGAACGGTAGTGTAAATACAAAATTTTTCTGTTTTAGTTCACTTTGGCTTCTTGAAAATTATTTTTTTCATCTTTACCTTGCTCAAAATTTTACCGCGGGAAAGCAAGTTTAGGTACTGCTACAAACTTTCTGTAATTTCTTCTTGGAGTAGTTAAACTATAATTCGCCCTTTATCTTTCATTTTCTGTACATTCTTTCTATTCCAGTTCAGTTCAAAGCAAATTTTAGCTGTTTTTATGTCGGGTAGGAGTGGAAAAGCCCCGGGCACAGCAGTTTTGTTTTGAAATTTCTTTCATTCGGCCGAACGCTATTTCTAATGTATGCGGACAACTAAATTCTATTGTTTGTTCTTAGCCAATCAGAATGCAGAACATCGAAACCGGTTCCAGGGTCAAATGGGGCAGCGCAGTGTTCACGTAGAGGTCTTATTTACCCTGGGTACGAGGTTGGGATCCTATCCACTTTTGGGTCTAGCAATTGACGCATGCGTGGTTACTGAATATTTCTGTAGTAATTTGTAATGATATTTTCAAGAGAGCCAGTTTTGGATCGGATCCACCTGTTTACACGAAGCAATAGATCGGATCTAAACTGGAACGCTTTCCAAAGCGATCTAAAAAACGTTTGGCCAATTCTTAATTAGTTGAACTAAGTTGCTGATACCCCATTTTCCTTTTGCGCAGGTCACCTGTCATAAAACAAAAGAAAGTGTCATTGGGTTTGGTACTGATGATGGACACGTTGGAGTTTACAACATCCGATCCGGGAAGTAAGTTATTCTGTTCAAGATTCGTTTCAATTAGAATGATAAGATGTCATCTTCCTTTGATATCAATCCTCAAGTTTTGAGTTTCTCAATGTGGCTTATAGCAAGTTGGAGTGCTTGTTATTGGTCGCTAGTGTGTACATTGTTGCAATATATTTGATTTTACCAACTATGTATTATATAAAAATAATTTATTACTATATTTTCCGAGTTGAATTTGCACACGGAGGGGTTCATGGGTAAATTGGGGTCTGCCGCCAGCAAATTCAAAGTGGTATCCCTGCCTAGACCAATTTCTACCAAAATGATACCCTTTGCTAGACTAATGCTCTCGAAATCGTTCGTCTCAAACGATCGTCTTTTTTCTTTTACTTGTTTCTTTTATAAAGGTATACCCTTTGCTAGACTTCTAGAGGCCCATGAATGTTTACCCTGGAGTGCGGCACGCTCCCAGGTACCTTTAATATGGAGGAGGGCTTTACATAGCTGCATACTACCTAAGGTCACTGCTTTCAGATTCAGTAGCAAATTTTCACTGTGTATATCTTTATCTAAAGGACGAACTAGGAAAATATATACAAACCAATTAGATATATAAGCTATTTCATACAGTTTTTAAATAGAACTTTGGATAAAACAATTCTTGAAGCATGTTTGTATGGAAAATTATACATATGTTCCGTGTATAACAGTGAAGAAGATTGATAATTAACGAGCAGCGTGAAATTAGTCTCTTCAGCAATGTAATTGAAATATTCAGTATTTAACACTGTGGAATGCTTGGCTTCAGTCCAAGCACAAAACAGGCAAATTTATTTGGTAATGCATGGAGGCACTGATTTTCAGAGATGTATACCTTAGATCCTCATTTGCCAGTTCGGAGGGATAGACTTACCCCTCAGCTTACTTCAATGTAAACATACTTGTGGAAAGTCATCCAAGTACCTCTCTCGGCCCCATTAAGCCATGACCTTTGGTCCTAATATGAACTTCTTAACACCAGGTAATGCTCCTTAAGGCTTGAATGTTTCCTTAGGCCAGGTACCAACATTGTATTGTATTGTCATATATAAGACTTCAGAACTCTTGTGTTTTGAGTAAAAAACTCACCCAGTTAACATCAATCAGCACCGCTGCGGTGGTTGTGTAACAAGCATTTCGGCGTGCCCTGTTCGTCTCTTACACATGTCACTGATGAGTTCAAAGAACAGCAAAAGGAGGTCTGTTATTCGAGGATGGCTATTGAAATTAGAATATTTCCTCAACTGTTAAGCTTTATCTTTGTTTTATCTCAAGGTTTGAGGTATCTGCGTCATATCATAAGAAAACTGTTTACTCGCTTTCTTGGGGACCAAGCTGTGACAGCAATACCTCAGGTAAAGTATTCAATGTCAATTTATTATTCTAGTAGTTAGCACGTGAATTTGTACTTATGGTGTCCCGTTCAAATTCAGGCTTGGGAGCACACGTTAAAAGGTATAAAACCCTTGCTCTCTATGACTCGGATTATCATGTAGATGGTGGAACTTTCTCAAAATTATTTGGGACGTTAAACGTGGAAACCCTCTGGCAGTGACCACCATCTGTGCCAGTAAAGTTGTCGGCCTGGCGTAGATATTCCAATCAGACCCAAGCTGGTCATTCCAGTGTGCTGAGTGAATGAGACCTCAGATTAGCCACACAAACCTTCATATGAGCGGCACTTCCAGTATGTCTACATATTGAAGTACCCCCCTCCCCCCGAGCAGTAGATAAGGAATGTTTCTGGCTACTGGAAAAACAACTAAATAAAGAAAAATAATTTGATAGCGTCAGTTCTATGCTGGACTCAATTTTTTCGTCTGACGCTCCCGGGAGTAAAAAGGTCAGAAATGGTGAACATTTATTTTTTTTCTCATTTATTTTACAGCTAAAGTTGCTGAGGGTAACTCGTTGTACAGTTGCGGTGGTGAAGGTGTTGTCTTAATCCATTCTATTCACGACCTTCAAAGTAAAGCAAAAGATATTAATGCGATTATCAAAAAGACCAATCAACTCAAGGTAATCCTTCGTAAAGAAACGGTAAAATGGTCTCTTTCTTTCGTATTCACGCTAGCAGATCTATACGCACTACTGTGGTGGATAAGCACTACTGTGGTGGTATTTTTGCGTACAGTGGTGGTATTTTTTGCGTACGTTATTATGCTTGATGTGGTGGGTTACTGTGCTTATTGTGGTGGATAAGCACCACTGTGGTTGATAAGCACTATTGTAGTTGGTTATTAGACTGATTACCTGAGTCCCAGTTATCGCTCATGAGACCGAGGCTAGCACTAAAAGGAGATCGCTCAAACTGGGTTCATATATTCAACTGTAGTTTGAGCGTCCATAAATTCAGCGAAACTACGACTCAGGTAATCAGTCTAGTGGGTTATTATGTTTGATGCTGTGGGTCATTATGCTTGATGTGGTGGTATTTGCATACAGTTGTGATAATTTTTGCGTACTGTGGTGGATAAGCATTACTGTGGTGGGTTTTCATGCTTGCTGTGGTGGTATTTTTTGCGTACTTTGACGTATTTTGTACAGAAAAAATACCACCACAATACGCATAAAGATACCCGCTGAACTTCTTTCCAACGGCATTTGACATTAATATCAAGAAGTTTTGGACTAAAAGGTTTCGGCCGAATTTTTGCGGATAATGAAATTTTGGGAATTTCAAAAAGGAAATAGAGCCACAATAATCTTTAGACAATTTTTAGAGGGTCTAAATCGTTTGTCGGAAAGATTTATCGTCCGAAACTTGTCTTTTTGACATACGGGTATTTTCAAAGTTGCACTTTGCAAGTGTCAGCAGAAACTCAGAGAAAACGAGAAACTGAACAAACAGTTGCGCAGCATAGAAACAGGAGTCACCAGTTTTTACTCAATTTTTGGAATTTTTTATCCCAAAAATGTTCTTTCACTACTCGGCCATATTCATACAGTCTTGTTACTATGAGATTTCAATAGCTTCTTTGAAGAAATAGAAATGTTGGGGAATTCTTTGAAGTAAAAAGAACCTTTTCTATTTTTAGAAAATAGTTTCTTATTTGATTTGATTTTCGCTGGGCTCACATATTTCTCCACCAATGGAATGCCCTTCGGATACTCGCACAGTCTTCATTTTTGTTCACCTTCTTCGTCCGTATCCCTGTTACTCAGTAAGTTATTCGTCGTTGTTTTACTTATGTCATCATTGAATTCCTAGGACAAATTTCCATCGAGAAGTGACATAGAGTGGAAAGCAGATTTAACTGTTGTTGCAGTTGGAAATGATGATGGGTGAGCAAAAGTTTTGTCTGTAGTTTGTAGTAATCTCTTTTTTATAAGAAACTTTTCCCACCAATAATAACAAACTTTCTAAGGTTTTGGTAAAAGTACCTATCGTGGAGAATGAAACTTTCCAGGAAAGAAACTTTTCAACTTCGCTGAAACCATTCGGGTAGTTTAGACTTATTACCTGAGGCCTGAATCCAGTTATCACTTATCAAACCGAGGCCAACACCAAATCGAGATCGCTCATACTGGCCATTTTCAGGCCACTTTTTCAGTTTCAGGCAGAAATTTCAGGCCTGTTTTCTCACTGCCAGCTCATAAGTCGTCGTTTGAGCATCCAGCAGTTGAACTTAATATAGCGATAACTATGACTCAGGTATAAGTCTAAGGGTTGCCTACCGTTTCGTGGTAAGGAGAATTGAACAGAGTTAAGAAAAAAAGAAGGTCATGCAAAAAAGTGTTCATTGTTTAAATATTTTTTGAAAACAGCCGAAAAAGACATTTATCTAAACAGATTATGTTTCTTTGGTTTTAGTTTAAATTCTGGTACATTGAAGAAAAGCTTCTAAATTTTCAGCGAAGCTGCTTCTGCAGTAGGCTTCTTACATTCGTCGTAGTCTACGCTCCTCCACACTCCACCAGCCCGCTCCGGTCTGTGGAAAGAGTAGTTTTGTTGTTGTAGCTGTTGTAAAGTGTAGAGTGGGAGGAATGTAATAAGTTTATACTTCTGTAGTATAAGAGGTTTATCATTAGCAAATTTATTGTCTTCTCAGAGCTATGGGGTAGAGCAAAGCGTACTTAATTATTATTACTTTGTATTCTATTCGGCCTACAGAAATTACAAAATCAGAGTTTTTCAGTTAATCTTTTCTCTATGTTTATTATATCTTCATTTTGAAATTTTCTTATTAAGGTCGATAGAGGTATTTGCTGCACCAAATCTGCATCGAGTATGCCTTATTCAAGTGCATAAGAAGATTATAAATTGCATGAAATGGCATCATGAGTTTGAATCGTCACATGGGCAGACAGGTAATTCCTAGCAACACGAACATGCATAATTTGTATACTAGATATTTCCACGAATGGCATACAACTATAGATAAGATTCGAGCTGACACTGCATGATCAGCGAGCCAACGATAAGTCCACTGAAATAGCGAGCCAAATGAACTCGCCGAGTAACGTCATACATGCCAAGGATTTCCCTGCCATTCAAGAAAATAAGAATAGTCATGGTACTGAATTCAATTCAATTACACACTTGTTTTTTATAAGAATATCCTAATTTTTGCCGAGGCTCGAACTTTTCCATTGTTATTCTTAAATTTCCATTGTTCTTTGGCAATTTTGAGCCTGAATATTCTTATAGACTGTATTCTTATAAAAAAAGTGTGTAATTCAATTAAATTATTTTCTTTGTAGAATACAAAAACCTTGAATACATCAGATTACTGTATTACTACTACCAAAAAAAGTTGTATCGTTGTATTAAAATGTTGTATTACTACTATCAAAAAAGTTGTTTCCTACACGACCCAAGAAAAGCAGAGCTTACCTTTCTAGCTTGGGCCGTTAAGTGTAAAATGAAAAAAATTAAGGATTACAATTTTAAAACATCTACAAGGCAACAGCTAATTTAATACAACAACAAGATAGAACAGCAAAGCTAATTGAGGCAAAACACTTAGGGCATGTTTATATGAGAAAAAGAGCTTCACCTGCCAGACCCGGGGCTGACAGGCGAGGGAAATTTAGGCTTCTGTTTATATGGCATTTTCACTTCACCTGTCAGCCCCAGGGCTGAGAGGTGAAGTGTTGAAAAGTCTCGCTTCCATGAAATGAGAACGAGGATTCTAGCATTCTACTCAAATTGATTCATCTCACCATCACCATACCGGTGGTATTTCGTTTACATGGGAAAAATTCACATCGCCTGGGTGAAATTTCACCTTGGTTGAGTGAAGTCTCACTATACCGGTGGTGTTGGGTTCGTCATATAAACACGAAATCAGCAATACAAAGCATTCTATAGGAAGGTGAAATCTCGCCTATCAGCCCCGGGTCTGGCAGGTGAGGTGTTTTCCCTCATATAAACAGGCCTTTCACAAGTGACTTTTTTCTTCCAAATTTAATAAACGAGGGGTCCTATTAAGGTCCGGGAGTGGGGGGAAAAACTCAAAATTAATAAACGGGGGGGGCGTTTATTTGGCACCTTAGAGTAACGCTCGGAAAGCTTTGCTAGCTTTCTATGCATGACAGCAAGAGTTTAGATCCAAATTTACAGAACTATGTTCTTTGTTTCTAGATTTGGAATGTAATACAGAATGAGCCGATAGCTAATTTCAGAGATCATATGGGCAAGGTTCTCTGTGTTCTGTGGAGTTTTGTTGACAGAGATGTTATATACTCTGGTGGCGAAGACTTTACATTGAGACGATGGTTGGTTTCTAAATGCGAATTCAAAACACCTCCAGGTTAACTTTATTACTAATATTTTCTTTGAGTTGTACAAAACTTCAAAATTGCGATGAATAGCGGAATCATTTTCGGGCATACTTAAAAGCTTTTTTCGTCTGACACTCCTCAGAGTATGAACGTCAGAAACAGACCGAAACAAGAGACTAAGCTGGAATTTATACCCAGATGCGGCTCGAAATGCACCAATCAGAAAGAAGGAAAAGCTGAATTGGCATTGTGTTTTAAACACCAACCAGCTGATTGGTGTTTAAAACACAATGCCAATTCAGCTTTTCCTTCTTTCTGATTGGTGCATTTCGAGCCGCATCTGGGTATAAATTCCAGCTTAGTCTCTTGTTTCGGTCTGTTTCTGACGTTCATACTCTGAGGAGTGTCAGACGAAAAAAGCTTTTAAGTATGCCCGAAAAGGATTCCGCTATTCATCGCAATACTAATATTTTAATTACTGAGTGGCTATGATTCTCTATCCTTTCACTATATGACAAGACTCTTGGAGTGAAGCTAAATACCAAATGTCTCTGGTCCGTAACTAACGTTTTCGAAAATCGGTTTAGAGGCGCACGCAATATTCGGGGTTTTGGATCGAATTGTCTTATATTTGTCATATTTTAGTGCTTTGTAATTCTCCTTAAGACGCGCTATACTAGTCGCAGTTATCGCTATTGAGTTGAATTGTTGCACGCTCAAACCACACAGCTGAAACGAACAAAAACAACAACTTAGTTCAATAATATTCGATGTGTGCGAAAGTAGGGATTTGGGTCATCATCATCATATCGTTCTAGGCACCTCCGCCCATTGAGTCAGGAATTTAGCAGTCATCCCCTATGTCTCTACCATTGCACTTTTCTTGTAGCAGGAATTATGTAAAAAATCGTATTCTGCTTCTCAGAGTTCAGCAATTTTCGATATGAAGCAGATATAGGTGGTGTGGCCAAGTAGTCAAAGCGTTCGGCTCATAAATGTGAAGTCGTGGGTTTGAATCTAGTCGGAACCACTTTACACAAACCTACAGTCAAGTCAGCTGTCCATCCTTCCGAGGTCGGTAAATGATTACCAAGGATATTCGTCCTAGAATATCAGCCTGTGGGCACAAGCTGCAAGTCAACATCAGCTAAATAGCTGCCAGAAACCCCTGACTTGCGTTAACAAATAAAGAATCTTTGTTTGCCTGCTTGCTTGCTTGCTTGCTGATTCCGGCACTCTAAAAGAAGATACCTTTATTCATTAGAGAGAGGCCTATAATGATTTATCTAAAACATTCCTAAGTCCCACTTCTTTTTTCTCAGCTAGCAAGAGACCAGCTACACAAACCCAAAAATCATCGAAGACAATTATTCAAAGCGCAAAACCATACTTAGACGAAGGTCGTCAAGCTGATGGATCAAAAATTGATTATTCTTTGTCAAATGCCGAGCTTAACTCTACCATTACTTCATCTACAAAAGACAGTTCATCAAGTGGAACAATAGCTGTTTCTTCTGAGCCGATATTACAGAATGGCATACCAGAATGTTTACCGAAACACCCCGAAAAATCTAACACGGAGGTTTCATCAAAAAAGGCAAAATCGAAAGACAGAGGTTCGTACTTCTTTTTTGAGCCCTACGTGCTTCAAAATAAGGCAATGCTATCTAAAGCCTTTTTACTGCACGGTCATAATTTTTGCCCCTTAGGTCAATCTGGGTAACCTAAGCAATGTACCACTCTTTATACTTGAGTTTTAGTGCGTGTTCTTCCAAAACCAATTTTTTGCTAACCTTTTTTTTTGGAATGTGCGGTTTTCGAAGCTACCATTCTGAAAACGGCAGGTTTTGGAGCTCTCCAACACCTTCTGTTATCAAAACAGAAGGTTTTGAAGACATTTCAGAGACTCGTTTTGCAGTTCGAACGAGACTGCAATTTTTCAGTTGCCAGGAGACATTCCACGAATGGGTTTCTCAATAGTAGGTTAACTAATCGAGACCTCGACCTTGGCTGTGACGCTACTGTGGCTGGGTCGAACCCTGACTGCACTGAGCTGCTGACACCACGAGTCAGCTGGATTACACCACGACACCACAGCGCATTCAGTGAAGTTAGCATTTCTGATAAAAATTTATTTTATTTCTTTGTTCATAGATATTAAGAAGAAGAAACCAAAGTCGCTGTTCCCACTGTTTTCAACCTTCAATCACAAGCAAAAAGCAGCCAGTCAGGAAGAATGTATCCGACTAGCTCAACATTTAACTGGTAATCTAGTATACATTTTCTCTTAGTAGGACGTATTAAACCAGATCTCCGGTGAAATCCTTCGCGCGAAGAGCTTTCGTGACGAAAAGTCGTTTCTATTTTTCGTCATTCGCTGGGACGAGGTCGATACGAAAATGCAGTAACACAAGTGTAGTGACAAAACCGTTCCGTTCGTGCGAAGAATTCCGCCTTATGGCGACTTGGTTTTAGGCATAAAGTCGGCTTCAGGTTGACCATACCCAACTACGCGAATGTAGCCATTCCCCCTTACTTGAGGCAGCTAGAGACGGCCCTGCTCTTTGGGTGTGGAAAGATTTCTCCTGTTGTACTTTTCAGTAGTCTTGAGTGAAGTCCTAAATTTCTTCGGCACTTGAGTTGCAACCACTTAGTACCGCCCGAAATGAATCTTAAGCATTATCTTTAACATTACTGTATGTCCTCGATTAAACCCCACCTTTAACTAAGCCCCCTCCCCTCGAATAAGCCCCCATCCCGTTATATTTTTTGCGAAATAAGCCCATGGGGCTTGTTCGAGGACTTAACGGTACCGTTATCTATTTGAGTTCAAATTTCATTTTAGATCCTTCTAATATAGCTGGTGAGCCAAAAGAGTTTGTGCCTGGCAAAGGAGAGCATGTCAATCTGGGACTTTTTGCCGACAAACTTTCAACTTTCAAGATGTTTAATGAAGAAGGTAACGTAACGTTTGATTCAGCTGTAAAAAAGTCCTGAATGACATGGCTCAATGTTAGCATTAAAGCTTTGGTTACTTAAATGTTTAATTTCTTGTGTCGCGTCACCCGTTTAGTGTTGTTCCTGAACATCAGTTCCTGCACTGATTTACAGACACCTTCTTCGTCCCTCGTTTTAATCCAACTCTAAGCCGGATGGACATCGATTTGATTAAATTAAACCCCGGGGTAAATGTATGTGCAGTACAGTGGAGGGTGTGCAGTACAGTGGAGGATATTCAGTACAGTGGATGGATATCATCAGTACGGTGGAGGGTTTTCAGTACTGACTGTACTGTACTGATGATATCCCTCCACAGTACTGAATATCCTCCACTGTACTGATGATATCCCTCCACAGTACTGAATATCCTCCACTGTACTGATGATATCCCTCCACAGTACTGAATATCCTCCACTGTACTGATGATATCCCTCCACAGTACTAAATATCCTCCACTGTACTGATAATATCCCTCCACTGTACTGATGATATCCCTCCACAGTACTGAATATCCTCAACAGTACTGATTTGATTTCATCAATTCGAACTATTATTTAAACGATTTTAGCTGGTTTGCCATTATCGTTGCGTGTATTGCCTGGGGATCATGGTCTTCTCATTTGGTGATGGGATTCTGCTGAATTTCGATGCAATGTCTGTGCTTCATCGTCCTTGATTAGGGCCTAAAACAGCATCGCCCAAGCATCGTACCATTGGCTATAATTTCCGTCACTTTTGGGTCGTTTGGTGAGATCGTATCTTTTTTGTTACACCTGAATTGTAGGGAAACAAGACTAAGCATTCGCTTTACATTATTTCGGGCAGTTTGCTCAGATTTGCTCTTTCACTTTTGACCTTAAATTATTTGGGTTGGCTGGCAGGTTACGCCCCTTCCTTCTTTGTTTCGTAACATGTCATAACATGTCGTGTGACCCTTAATGCCTTTGTATGTAGTTTAAAGACAGTTAGCCAGGCATTTAGCCAAAGCAATGAATTCTTCCTCTCTTCATTCAAAGATTCTTCCTCTGCACAATAGAACCTGTTTTCAATTTCATCATCCAGGATTCAATAGGATTCAATTTATTTGCGGGTTGCCTAGTCACCCGCAAGACACTAGTGTCCATTTCTATAAGTCCCAGAACCAGGCCTAAAGTCTACTAAAGTTTTTGGGAAGACCTCACTCCTGTAGTGAAATGGGTTTTGATCAAGGGAACTTAATTACACAAAACTTTGTTTACCATTCAAAAGAAAATCATATTATGTAAAATAAAATAAAATCTACTTCCCATGGTGGCCCATGGTACCCTTTTTAAATAAGGGTGTAGTCCGGTGATGACTCAAGAGCAAAATAGTTGATATAAAAGTGATGAATAGGATGTTGTAATGTTGACAAACAGGATACCATGTTATGCTGAGGGAGGCTGCCTTTTTGACGTCAATCTAAGCTGATGTCTAATAATCTTTTGCCGATTATATTTCCATTTTTCATATCCCTTCTTGTTTTTCATTTTTATCCTTGCAAGATCGTCTTTAGCTAAACATAGCTGAAGATGTTGTGCAGGGTATAGGATTTTAAAGCTAAGTTAGGTGTTGCTCATGCTGACCACGGCAATGTTGTTTTGGCTATGGTTTGTCTAAAGCCAATGCATGCACAAAAATTGAGTCTTTCAATGACTATAATTGCGTACTCTTAAGTTTCATGATTTTGGTACAAAGTGTACTATGCTCCGCACTGTTTTACATCATTATTAACTATATAAATGAAACAATATATGTATATGTGGGTGTATAAGTATATATGTCTACGTATTCCATATATCTTGATTGGGTTTTTTCATATTGTGTTTGATCTCATCAATCATGAGATAATTGGTTATTTATCAATTTTGATTAGCAATCCTTGAGAAATTTCTCAAATTTGCTTGTAAAAATTGCTGGTTTGTTTAGGGGCCTCTAAGGTAGTAACCCTTGCTGCCTTCATCAGTGGTAGGCCCAAAAGATCAACTTGTGCTCTATTGTGTTAAGGATCAACCAAGTGGAGTTAGGTTAGTGTTGGTTGAATATTTCCAACCAAGCCTGTTGAGCTGTTTAAATAGTTCTGATTGAATTATTTGTACATTGAACTACATATGTTCTGCTGTTATTATGATCCACATATTTTACTCAAGGAGTAGCTGTTGATGATTTTACAATACCTACATTAGTTTTCATGTACTACCACCGTGGGCAAACTTAGCTGCAAGTTGCAGGCATGGTTTACTAGAGTCTCGGCTGATCAAGCTTTAGGCCTTGCACTTGTCTATGGCTTAAGTCCCAGCTAAAATATAGGCATCCTGCTGTTGTGGCAGTGGAGGTTCAAACATTAGTCACTTGGTTAATGTTAAAATATAGAGAGATCCAAACAAACAAAATAACAAAAAATAAAAATGCACATCTGCAGAATATACTCTCCTCAGCGATGACGGGAACGCTTACAGGATTATTTGTGTGCAAAATTCTTTTAGGGCTTGTTCCTATCTTTGGTATGGAAGTCAAGTCATACAGCCATATTTGACATGGGAAGAAGTGTCCGATTAGAAGAATTGTTAGACAACATGGGGCATGTTCGCTAATAGAAAAATGTTTCTGCATCGACCAGGGTCTGAAGCTGTTTAACCTACTACCTACACATCTTAGGGACTTGAGTGTGTTTTCACTGGGCATGTTTACAAAAGGCTTAGACGACTTTCTGTCTCGAATCACTGATGAACCTCATTGTTGTTGGTTATACGGTCGTGAGAAAAGCTGATAGTAACTCTTAAGTTGAAATGACAAAAATTGGATCTCTTTCAAGGGATAGACATCTTAGTGTCAATCCTTAAGATAGTAAATCTTCAATCTTCAATTCATCTTGTAATAATAATAGTAATAATAATCTCTAGGTGCTCCACATTAACAGCAGTTGGTTTTATTGAAGGTTATAGGACTTTAGGACTTTAGCTTATAGGACTTTAGCAAGTGCTTTTTCGTGTCCTAAAGTTTAGGTTAAGTACTAACTTAACAGCCATAATGCTGGTGGAAGGAATTCTTGGTCACACATTTAGCAGATAACATACTGGGCTGAATAGATTGTTTCCATAATGGACTGGGTTAAGGTGCTGGCTCAATCCGTTAATTTTTCGGGCTGGGTTGGAGTGAACTTCTAACCCCATAGGTGAATTTTGAGTTCATACTGGTAGATGCTGGGCTAATGCTTTCCTGTACAGCAAGGGTATGGTTGGGGCTTGCTGGATAGTCAGATTGCTGGTAAGGAGTTGCTCAGTCAGCAATTTTCCTGTTTGGCCCAATTTTGTGCCACAGGTACTCCAAAATTTACTTCCATTATGCTAATCAATCTGATGAAATTTACTCAAAAAAAAAAAAAATTTAGCTAACTATGTTCACATGACAATTTCACATTGTTTGGTACCAAAATTGAGTATTTAGTATTTAGTAGTTGAATATTACAAGTTTTTATTTTTGCAGGCAAAATTCTTTAGCAACATCGCAAAAGTTAACTTGACTTGGCTCCAACTTTTGATTTTTCCAAGATGTCTCATTTTGGCAAGAAAATTCGACGAACTTCACCGATCCTCTCGTAAAAGATACCCTTTCGATGCCAAATGAATGCCTTTTTTGAATTAGCCTCTTGTTGGCATGGATAGAAGCCTGTCACCAATCGTTTCAACGCAAAACAAAAAAAACAAAAAACAAAACACAAATGATCAAATTCTCGATATTCACTCGGCTTTTGCCCAATTTATGGTAGAAGTATCTTTTAAACACATTAGAACTAGACCGAGTACTGGCGAAGGAGTCACCTCGAAGGGAAGGTGTTTTGTTCTTGATATTGTCAAGATATTTGTAGTAATAGCACGTCATCTATAGCTACGTCTTGGTGAAGATGGGGCTTCATATCTCGAACCTTGTACGGTTCTGATTCTGAAATACTGTTTGAGTACTCAGTTTAATTAGAAATTATTTTGCTTGAAACTTCATCATATCAAGAAACATTGGTATGGTCTCGAAGACTGTTTAGGTTCTCGATAGTATCAAGAAATACTGTTTAAGGACCTCATTGTATCGAGAGAGCTGGTTCAACGTTTTCGAATTCTGGGCATTCGTCAGCGTTGGTGAAAATTATGATTTCCCCCAGACTAGGCGGGATATGGCATTGGTCAACGGGATGTGTTTATTCTGAAAATTGTTATCCTGAGGGTATTATTTCGGATTGCTTCCGATAGAGCATCGCGAGTATTTTGTGTAAGGGCAAGGAAAAGTTTTATTTTCAATGATAACTGGTCACCTATAATGTTATTTGACAGGTAATGTTTCACGATACGCAAATCAAGTGTTTCGCTGATTGCCCTTGGTAAGCTATTGGGATCCAGAAAATGTCTTTGGCCCTCCGTTGGGAGGGTTTCATACTTTTCCTTTGTATAAAAAAAAAAAACAATATTAAACATAAATAAATAAAACAAAACTTTGGTCTTTCATGAATTTTCATGCCCTTGCGTACACTTACCAAAGTTTTGGGCATAGGATAAGACAACTCATTTTTCCACTTGTGTCAGCCTGTCAATTTTGTCAGAGCTCTCCCTGCGGTTTCAAACGTCAACCCAATTTTGTACACGCTTTTCGGGCCTTGGAACACTTCTGACAACCAGGAACATGCAAAAATTACGATGGAGAATTTTCGGCTACTCACTAGCTCGTTGGTGTTGAAAACACAGCACCTAGTCGGCTTTGCGTCTCTGATGGGTGGCTCTCGTTCCGCTTCGGGGTATGGATGGCATCTCAGTGGGTTGTTTTTTGGCCGGAGTCTGGCGTTTTATACTCTCAGGAGTGCCAGATAAAATGTTTTTCAAAAGTTTGAAAATCTGTTCTCGTGTATCGAGGACCGTCGCGTTCTCTTGTTCTGAGAACTGTTATTTTCTCATGTATTGAGAACTGTTATGTTCTCATGTATTGAGGACTGTTATGTTCTCGTGTATCGAGGACTGTTATGTTCTCGTGTTGAGAACTGTTATGTTCTCATGTATTGAGGTCTGTTATGTTCTCGTGTATCGAGGACTGTTATGTCCTCGTGTTTGAGAACTGTTATGTTATTGAGGACTGTGATGTTCTCTCGTTTTGAGAACTGTTATGTTCTCGTGTATTGAGGACTGTGATGTTCTCTGAGTACCGAATTCAGTACTCATTCTGCATTGCTTTTGCTGTCAGAGACACAATCTTACACTGCTTTCTTGTCTTTTGCTTGTCTTTTTCTCTCTGCCACTTGTCCTTGATTTCTCCCTAATTTTGGTTTCTCCTCAAGGCTATAGTTTAGATAGGGGTTAGTGCAAGTTTAGGGGGTAGCCTTTTGTCAGTGCTGGGCGGACACCCTCTGGGTGTCCCTTGGGCCGGAAATCCTTTTCCTGTTCTACGCACTGTCTATAAGAGTAGTTTATCCCTTTATAAGGCTAAGGGGCTGTAGACAATAGGTTAAGCATGTGCTCCTTGGACCCCTTGGAGGCTACTCATTTGTGGCTGATGCACTAACGCCCAACTTCCTGACATTCCATCCCGAGTTGGGGGGATTAACTTCTGGTATCCTTCCACTGTACTGATGGTGACCCTCCACTGTACTGAATATCCTCCACTGTACTAATGATATCCCTCCACTCCACTCTGATGATATCCCTCCACTGTACTGAATATCCTCCACTGTACTGTTGATATCCCTCCACTCCACTGTACTGTTGATATCCCTCCACTCCACTGTACTGATGATATCCCTCCACTGTACTGAATAACCTCCACTGTACTGATGATATCCCTCCACTGTACTGAATATCCTCCACTGTACTGATGATATATCCCTCCACTCCACTGTACTGTTGATATCCCTCCACTCCACTGTACTGATGATATCCCTCCACTGTACTGAATATCCTCCACTGTACTGATGATATCCCTCCACTGTACTGAATATCCTCCACTGTACTGTTGATATCCCTCCACTCCACTGTACTGTTGATATCCCTCCACTCCACTGTACTGATGATATCCCTCCACTGTACTGAATATCCTCCACTGTACTGATGATATCCCTCCACTCCACTGTACTGATGATATCCCTCCACTGTACTGAATATCCTCCACTGTACTAATGATATCCCTCCACTCCACTCTGATGATATCCCTCCACTGTACTGAATATCCTCCACTGTACTGTTGATATCCCTCCACTCCACTGTACTGTTGATATCCCTCCACTCCACTGTACTGATGATATCCCTCCACTGTACTGAATAACCTCCACTGTACATACATTACCTGGGGTGTTATATTGAGGTTCCACTGCATAGTTGGACATCCAAACGACCATAAAGTGGCCTATCATAAAGTCTAACGAGAAAAGCATGTTTTGAATTGCGATACTGTCAATTTTTTCTGCTTTACTAAATCAAAGAGTATATAATTTTATAGGATACTCGAATATACATAATCGATTGACAAAATCTATATGACTAAATCAAATTCTCTAATTTTGTCATGTTCTCATGGTATGTATATTGTTCTCATGGTATGTACATGTTCTCATGTATCATATATTGACTCCACACGAAAACAGCAATTGCCATGTAAATTACAGTACCCACAGCAACGGAATACCATGAATATTGTCGAGCATTCCTCGATGCGCGCACAGCCCTGTTTATATCACCAAACATCATTGCACTGTCCACCTGAAAATGGCAAGAGTATTTACTTTTTATTGACTGAATTTACTGCTGAATTTATAGCTACGGTACCTCAGTATGGTAAAGCAAGATAAATTTTGTTTGAAAAATTATGTAATGGGGGAAAGCTGGATAGGATCCATAGATAATCGCAATGTTACGCAGTTCTAATATTTTTGCCTGATTTTTTATTCTTCAGAATCCATTCTATCGGTTTCATCATCTGACTTACAAATTTGTAAATATCTTTTATAAGATCGCTTTTATTTAGTTTTGATTTTCCCCGCTTTTTGGCTAATAATGTCGCGAACTTTTACCGTAGTGTGGAGTAAATAAATCAGCCGAATAGCTTTACCTCTCTTGATTTCAAAATTGCTACCAGTCCAAGAGGCCAGAAGAAACAAAAACATGCCACCCACGCAAAAGATGCGTGATTTCGTGGGGCTTCAACTACAGCAGCTACTGCCTGACCAGGCTGGGAAACAACGACTGCTGTCTGGGTTGTTTGGCCCTACAAAATAGGAACGGTGCGGTGAAATATAACTTGGTCAACTCCGTGTGGTGTGACACAAACTAAGATAAGACCAGCGAAAATTTTGGCAGAAGTACCTCATAGCAGCTCAAAAAGGAATTTCTGGTGTCAAAAGTAGACTTTCAAGCTAAAAGAACTGTTTGTGTTTTGAAGACAGAGCCAAGGACATGAAGGTTTTAATTCTTTTTCGGACAATAGGGGGGGGCGTCTAGGATACTTTGGGACATTGGCCAAAACAAGGCAAACAAGGTTCTTACGTCTCTACGAATCTGTTGTTTGGAATTCAATGTCAGCTTAAGTTATATTTTGTGTGGAGAACTATGGCATTAGGGTAGAAGTTTAACGAAGGCATCTCAGCACCTTTGCAAAATGATATTTACAGAAACGAGCTCCATTGCATAAGAAATATCAAATATCGAAAAATTGACCTCCTTAGATGAACTTACTCGCTTTTTGTTTGAGCTTAGAGCTTGGGAAATCCGTGATGTGATTTCCTTGCCGTTAAGGTGGCTTGATAAAAGGCTAAGGCTTGAGAATATTGCCAGGGAAGGGAGTTTGATCTCTCCCATGCCCCTGTGATCCCGTGCGTACTTAATTTAATTGGGTACGAGTTGTGCCGCCCATATGGGTGGGTTTTGGGCCCTGAAATTCTATTAACATGGGCATGATTTTAACCTTAAATATAAGAGGGTGGGAATTGAAGAAAATTAAAAAAGTTCGCCTTATTTGGGACAACATAGTGTTAAAATGGCGCCGAAGATGTTCTTAGTACAATTTCAAATAATCCTGTAAGGTCTTAATACTGTCATATTCCGCTTATTATTACTCGTAACATAGGGTCTACCTTATAAGTTGTGGATTTGAAAGAACTGGTCAGTTTCTTTTCACACAAAATAAAAGCTCAGTACTTACAAATTGCTCCCCATATGGTAGGGTATAAGGCTGCTGCTGGAATGTTTGCATTGAAACGTTATGCCCACCGGTTGTAGTCACAGGTTGTCCATATATAGTTGCTGGTGTAGAACCTGGCTGGCAATTTTGTTCTCCTTCAGAATAATAGGGCGGTAGAGAAACTGTGCGCAAAGAAAATATTCAAAGTTGATTTCTTATGTAATATTTAAAGAACTTTCAAATTTCAGAGTTTTGCAGTTTTTTATTTACAGTTCAATTGCATACGAAGAACTGTGAACTCTAGTTCAGTCCTTTAAAAGCATCAGCATACCTAGTTGTCAAAGTAAATCACTCTCGGATTGGCACTAACTCGATTGTTCGAACGAAAGGGTAAAGTGCCATCGCTCCGTGTAATCGAATCGAAGTCTGTGCCTAACTAAAGCGAAAGCGGAGAGCCTATCCTAGTATATATCCTTCTTATCGCTTTTTTTATATAAAAAAAAATAGATCCATATTTATCCAATATCCTGAGAACATTATTTCGCGTAGTTGCAAGATTGCGAGATTGCAAGTCAGCTCAATTAAGGTTTTGTCCGCAAAAGTACCCTTTTACTTGTTTTGTATAGACGTTGTTTTCTTGCTTCTTTCAATCCACGGTTAATTTTTAACACTTCTATCCATTGAGGATTGCATTGTCACTTAAAGAAGTCTGAACCTAAAAGCCATTGACCTTATCTTCCTTTTCGTACCTTGGACATTTTTCTTTGTGGTGAAAGCAGCCAATTTCTGTCTTTGGGTTCAGTTTACAGCCGCTGACTGGCATTTGATTGGCATTAGTCTTGTATTGCAGTCGTCATTTGTGTTAGATAGTCTCATTCTCGATTGTTTATAGTGCGCATGTTTTAAATAACTTTTAACGGTTTTTTATGGTTTTAAATTCAAAATTTGTTTTACTCTGAAGATGACCACTGGAATGTGTGGTCGAATATATAGTATTTGACAGATAAATTCTATTTGTTTTATTTTCTCAAATCATGAAGCTTCTGGTGATCTTATTTATCAACTTGATATACTATCTTGATATTGTTTCGGCACATGTCGGGCAAGCGTCCTGCATATAGCTTGCGGACGCATACTAGCATCCAGCTTCCATAGCTGTCTACATTTTTGGTTGCTAAGGACGAGCAAATGCCGAGAGCAAGTGCTTCAAAACCGGCTCATTGTACTGTATTTGTATTCGCCCGTTTGCATGCCACCCTGGTCATAACAGAAACAAGCGCACTACAAAGAAAATTGAGATATAATACCCGGGCTCGCCAACAATGCCGTTGAAGGTGCTGTGGCGTCGTGGTGTAATCCAGCTGACTTGTGGTGTCAGGATCTCAGTGTGGTCTGGGTTGGAACCCAGCCATGGTAGCGTCACAGCAATAGGATCTAGGTCTCGATTAGTTAACCTTACTGAGATCCTAGCGACTGGCGCTAAAACACCATTTCACCTTCACCTTCACCTTCACCTTGACAAATGGTAGCATCAGAACCTGAAAGAGCGTTTACGTATCTTTGATGACACCTCAAGAACCCCAACCCCCCGGTCGTTGAGTCCTAGCTACGGCCCTATGGCTCGGCTGGCCGCATACACTGGGCTTCTCTATAGAATCGTACTTTAATACGGGTCCTCTTAACATAAGAATGAGGATGCTTTCGGTTTTTTGCCCCAGGGCCTCCTCTAACTCTCATGGCAGTCCCGGGTACTTATCAGGTTTTTCGCTTTGCTGGAATTATCGCCACCTACCATCCTCCTCGGCCTTTGTTAATCCTTTATTATCCATAGTATCTGTGGAAGAACGCAAACATTTAGCAGAGAAGAAACTGTTTTATCAAGGACAATTTTTCATAAGTTTTCATCAAAAATGTTTTGTGCCAGAAATGTGTTTTATGTGTAGAGATATGAGTTAGTAGGGGCTTGGAACGAGACAGATATTTGCATAATTTTGAGACGTTTGAGGAGTTGTTATGAGAATTGTGTTCGTAGACTTATTACATGGGCCGTAGTTATCGCTATTGAGTCTATGTTGGACGCTCAAACTACTGAGCAAACAGCTGTATGGTTGTTGTTGTTGTTGTTGTTGTTGCTGCTGTTTGCGAAGAGTGGGACTTGTGTGATAAGTCTAGCGTGTTCGTAGAGTTTGGTGTTTGGTGAAAAAGGCGTTTTTGGGGATTGTCAGCTAGAGTTAATCGTTTGAAAGGTTTATTAAGAAGAGAAATATTGGAAGGAATAAAGTCAAGTTTTTATTGTGATTTATTCCTGGTTCTTGTGCACTTCGTTACACAATGAAACGTTTTCATAAAAACATCTGTATGTACTTGGTGTAATTCGTAATCGAAACAAGGAAGTCAATTTGTATCAAGGAAGTCAATTTGTATCAACGAAGTCAATTTGTGTTACGAGAAAAACTTTCCAATCGTTTCCAATAAACCTAAAATTCTTCATATTTGTTTATGTTTAGCACTAAAACGTAAGACAACTGAAAGTTAAGGGCTACACTCTTTTTTTTTATAAGAGCCAGGAAATTTCGATTGAGGCTGGCTTTTCTTAAGTAAGTTCTTGCTTTTTTTGAGCATGAAATGTTCTTAATCTGTTCTTAATTCCTCGTCTACTTAGATGTAATATTTTTCAATGAATTTCTGGAGTGCTACTAGGTTCGCTTGCTTTTTACAGTCAGTCTGATTGTCTTATTTTCAGATCAAGCTGATATTCTTAGGCATTAGGAAAAGGCCAGCCTCAGCTGTTCTCGAGCTTGTTCTAAATTTATTCTTAAAATCTGTGCAAAATTCAGGCTAATGTTTTTCTAAAATTGTTCTTATAAAAAAAGAGTGTAAAGTATGTGATTGAAAAGCTAAACTTACAGAGTAAGATATCCCTTTTCGACTTTTCAACAGAAAACTGGTGTTGCGTAGAAGTGGCTCGACGCTGACATCACTGATTTGAAACTGGCCACCGGCTAAACTGAGTTCATAAGAAGATAGCGTACAATAATGTTCTTTGTGTTATTTCCAATGCGGTCATGCTTAAAACCAATCTCCTTTTTCTGATTTCATTGTATTTTCCTAATCATTTTCAAAATATCACTCTGAAACAATGACATATCCAGACACTGATATAATTTACCGGGGTTTGAGGCCGGGGATGCCTACTTTTTAGCTGGGCCGGGTTTCGGTTTTTAGGGAGATATCTTTAGAGATGTCTTCAAAGGGATATCTAGCCGTTGGATCATTTGCAAAGTGACGGAAACCAGCAAATCCTTTGGCGCAGTTTTGCATGTTTACTCGCGTATTTTCGACTGATACTTGCCATCATATTACCCCCACTACAATTTTCAAAACCATGTCTTGTGAGTTAATGTGAGGTCTGGAACGAGACAGAGGGTGTGTGGTTTTTGGTGTAACGTTAAGATTTGTGCAGAGAAGTGTGTTGTTTTGGTTCAACTGAGTATTTTAGAGTAGAAGACGAGAGTAGAGGAAGAATTGCTGCATTGTTTATCGTTATTATGCTCTGCATATAACTTTGGCTACACTGCGTTACAGTCTAACGTAGGAAAGAGAATCACATCTATACATACTTGGCTTGCATGTAACTCGTAATTTCAAACATCTTTTCGACGTCCATTATGGACATTTTTCAAAATTCAAGATATTGATTTTTCGATGCTAATAAATCGTTCAAAACTTAGTCCTGGATGCCTGGATGCAAAGTGTCACTGTTCTAGCGCTTGCATTTTTGATTTTGTGAGCGGCATCCAAAGCTTCCGATTTTACAGATAAAGTTTCTTAGGTTTTAGTATGGCTCTCTTCTTGTCCATTCAAGAAGAGTTCATTCTTGACTTTCAAGCTATGGCTAAACTAGGAGACATGTCGCGCGCGACATTGTATTCGACGTGTCTCCCATGGTGGCTAAACATGCGAGTGACAAGCGAGCAACATGTCTCCTGAGTCACAGAAACAAGAAATGTTTTTATGTCTCCCAGAAACAATTGCTTGTCTCTCGCTACAAATTTTTTCGCGCGCTACAAAGTTTCCTAGGTGGATAGGGACATGTCATACGTGAAAATCTCACCGGCGACATGTCTCCTAGTTTGACCAGGCCTTAAGGCGTGTGTAGTTTCTTAAAAGCGGCTTTGTTATATTCAAAAAGAATGTATTTGAAGTTTCGTTGGGTATTTTACGATGCATGTTTTATTTTAGGTGGTTTTGACTTTTGGCAGTCAACAATGCAGGCATATGCAGAACAGCTTGCATCCAATGGTGATTTCTACTCCGCTGCAACATACTTTTTAGCAGCCAGCAATGTTCAAGCGGCAATTGATATGTTTAAGAAACAAAATATGTTCAAGTAAGTCATTTTGATTTACTCTGTCAAATCTCAAACATGTTTCAAAACACTTTTTTTAACTAAAGCCGACTTTTTTTAACAAAATGATCAAACATTGTTTGTCAAACATTTTCGATTTGCTAATCAAGCAAAATGCTTGATCGTTCGGGGCGTTCGGCCACATTGCCTGCGTGCAGAATCGACTGGTTATTACGCAAGGCACAAATTTAGTTGCATTGAAAAATTGAGAGATCTTGTCCCATTAGAGTCTGCGCATCCAACCTAGAAATCTATCATAGTACTGATTATACCTCCACTGTATTGAATATCCTCCACTGTACTGCACATCTTCCACTGTACTGCACATATTACTCAGAATGCGTGTAGCCGCGGCTTAATTGAACTTCTCTCATTCGTCCAAGGATACTTTTGTTTTTATAGAGAGGCTATTGCAGTAGCGAAGATACGTTTACCAAGCTCCGACCCTGTTCTTCTTGATCTCTATCACACTTGGGGCGATAAATTGAGTACTGATGGATGTTTTGAGCATGCTGCTAAATGGTTTGTTTGTTTATCTCTTGGATACCAAATCACTTATCTTGTTAAATTATACTTTGAAGACGCTATAAGCTTTATCGTATATAGCACTTTTCAATTCCGAAATGGACTGACTTTTTTTCAATCAGTATTTGGATCGAATTTGCTTGTTACTTATTCCTGTCTGTTCCAAAATCCATTTCTACTCCTTTTAAAACCTGTTCTAGCTATCTTGCTTCTGGCCATTATAAAGATGCAATCAATATCTTATCAAAGAAAGGCGACGTCAGTTCCTTAAAAACTGCTGCTCAGGTAAATTCTTACTTTTTAAAAATAATCGATTGATTGTTGATTGAATGACTGACTGACTGACTGACTGACTGACTGACTGACTGACTGACTGACTGACTGACTGACTGACTGACTGACTGACTGACTGACTGACTGACTGACTGACTGACTGACTGACTGACTGACTGACTGACTGACTGACTGACTGACTGACTGACTGACTGACTGACTGACTGACTGACTGACTGACTGACTGACTGACTGACTGACTAACTGACTGGCTGACTGACTAACTGACTGACTGACTGACTGACTGACTAACTGACTAACTGACTAACTGACTGACTGACTGTCTGACTGACTGACTGACTGACTGACTGACTGACTGACTGACTGACTGACTGACTGACTGACTGACTGACTGACTGACTCACTGACTGACTGCATGATTGATTGATCGATTGATTAAAACATCGTTTTACACGCTTTTTTTTATAAGGAACCACTTTATAAGGAACCTACATGTAGAAGGCCCGAAAATTTAAAGAGCTTATACTAATAAAGAGAAAATCATTAAGGAACTTTTGAATATTGAATACTTTTATCACTGCAAATAATCAAGAATTAGAAAGCCGGTTCCATTCATTTGCAGTCGAAAATCACATAAATTGTACGTTAAGCATGTATCCAGTGTTTCTTTGAGTAGTCTCGAGCTTTGCTCACATGCAAATGTCTCTCTTTTATTGTTAAGACCACTGTACGTGCAGTTAAAATTAAGGAACTATTAAGGAACTTTTGGAACTACAATTGCCTCAAAAGAGGTCCAAAGATAAGGAACTTTAAGAACTAGGCCTTGAGGTAGGTTCCTTATAAAAAAAGCGTGTATTTTTTATTTGATTGGTAAGGTTGCTAACATTTGTGGACAATCAAAGATGGCTGAAGATTTAACCATGCAAGCAGTTAACATTCTTCTTCTTGACATGAAATTCTGTGATTTGGCAGAGTTGCTTTCTTCTTTAGAAAGCAATAAGGTAAGTAAAATAATTTTTACCATTTATTCATTTCTGTTTTCAATTCTTCTTTTCATCATACAGCAAAGTAGCTTATCTTTGCTATGGGGTAGCTGTACTATTTTACAAGATAGTTGGAGCAGCAGTTAGTTCTTAATGTCTTTTAAATGGCCAAAATAAAAAATCCAGTAGGTCGTAGGCTCGTGACCTGCTCTTATTGGCTTGAGCCATCATACCATTGTTAAGTAATTTTTTTTATTTGGACCATAGACCCTTGTTGGCCGTCTGTATTTTCAAAAGTTGCAGTAATTTGGCCCTTCAAGGGTAGAAAATCAGTTTTTGAACACAATAACTGTAGTTCCACTTCAGGATATAATGCTACCCACATTTCCAGCGTGTGTTACTAAATAGAAACGCCTGTCTGCTTGCTTTTTAAGCAGTACTCATAGGTACCTAATTGCTTGGTGTTGGAATAGGCGAAGGGGTTAGAACAGCATTAAGGGTCTAATTGGCGGGGTACAAATAAATTAGGGATCGGAATTTGTTTGACAAACTTTGTCAGCAAATGGGCCGTAAAGTACTTATAAGAGCGTAGGCAATCCATAGCTCTGACAAACAAATTGTGTGCATCAGTGAAATTTCACACCAAGAAAGTCACAGTAAAATAAATAATAATATCGACACCAATATGAATGCAAATCTTAATTAGTGGGAATCCTAATAAAAGGGGTGGGTTTTGGAAATTTTCCAGTAAATTAATTACCCTGGGGGCGGAAATTAAGCACCCAATCGTAGTAACTAACGTGAGAAAATAATTGATAAGAAAATTATTTTCTTTTTTCAGGAGCTGACCCTCTTATCCATCATCCATGAATGTTTTCTGGGATCGATTCAGTTGACAGAAGCAGATAATCAGCTGGAAATATCATCAAATCTCGCTACCAGTGGCTGGATGAATTCTAAAAGCGTCTCTGAAGCAACGATAAGTAATTTAAAAGGTAATTTTTAAGTCCTAACTTCGATTCTGGTCCTAACCAAAGTATTCTTCAGAACCGCAATACACTTTTTTTAAATTAGCAACTGGACTTTCGTTCAGCCCTCAAAGTAACTTAAAATTTTAGACATTTCAGCCCTCAAATTTGCTTAAAAGTTGCTTAATATTGTTTGTACCTAACAACAACCCCTGTTCAAAATCGTCAACTTTTACTACAACACGACTTTTAGGACACAGTAAGTGGAAAAACGTTAGCTAACGAACTTCAACTTGCAAAACATAAGAACAAACAATTTCCTTACAACAAGAAAGAGTATAAACTTGGTAGTTTGACTTCTCAGTTGCTTACAGTAATTCGATTGAGCCCTCAAGTTACTTAATGTTAAGGTCTTAAGGTCAGTTCAGCCCTAGTTGCTTATTGAGTGGTTGCTTATTATAAATTAAGTGTATTCTTTCTCATAAAAATTCTGTTATAGCTGCGTAACATTAGCTCTGAGTCGAAAAATGCTGTTAGCTTATGCAAAGACGAGATATTCCTTGGATATGCTAAATATAAAGATTCTTGTGAAATTAGGTATTTTCTACGTTGTTCTGTACTACTTATATTTCTGTGCTTTTCCTGCAGACCTTGGAATTCCAGTTGAAACTAAACATTCACTGAAATTTGCGGATTTGGTCTGCTGTTTGTATTACGGGGAATTTCGAGAGGTTATGAAAATTTGCGTGCTAAAAGCTGAAATTCCTGCTCTACCAAAGGCGAGTCAATTAAAGACATTGAATGGTAGCACTGACTTCAAAAAGGTGAATGCTTAATAATAATTTACAAACAGTGGAACATCCAATGGATACCTGTGTGACCAGTGTCACTTTCCGTTGTGGGGCGTGTAATCCTTAGCTTGGTCGAACGTCCGCAAACCTGCATCCCATATAAGAATAGATACTAATTCCTAGAAAGATGAAGTACATTTCCTTGTAGATTGTACTGTATAGACCACAAAGATAGATTTTTCCACAAGTGGCATACCACAATAGATGGGAATCAAACCTTGACTCCATGAGCAGAGAGCCAACTACATTTCCACTGAGCTTAGACCTCAATGAAATCGCCGAGTTACTCTCTGAGTCATAGAGCCCAATGCCCTTCTCCGTTTGAATTTTTTTTGTGTTTCGGCTTTGTTGAGCCTTCTTCAGCTTCATACATATTTGTACATATTTGTCACGAATGGCGAACACTAGGATAGATTTTTCCACAAGAGGCATACCACAATAGATGGGAATCGAACCTGGACTCCATGATCAGAGAGCCAATCAGAGAGCCAAAAAATTCAAACGGAGGAGAGCCTTGGGCTGTATGACTCAGAGAGGTATTCGACGATTTCATCGAGCTCTATAGCTCGGTGGAAACATCGTTGGCTCTCTGGTCATGGAGTCCAGGTTCGATTCCCATCTATTGTGGTATGGCACTTGTGAAAAAATCCATCCTAGTATTCATGACAAATATGTAGTTCACAAAGATATAAGAGAGGGTATAAGAGAAACGTTTTTTACCGCAGATATATAAAAAATCATAGAGTACAATAAAGAGGCCATTCTAAAATTCGAGGAAATAATGCTAATGGAAGAATAGCGTTAGGCCTGTGGCTTTATATCTGAAACATGCATTTGAAAAAAGGCCCTAAAATAAGAAAGTTTCCAATGTGGCCCACCTGGCATATGAAGTTTCACACATCTATAATTCTGTTTTTGTTTTGTTTTTTTACTATGTTTTTTTTTTTCAAGTTTTTAGTGTCGCAACTTTGTTTGTTACGTTGCTGTGTGAAATGCCTGCCATACTTGAAAAAGTAGTGCATTTTGGCTTATTGAAAAATATATATCCATGGATTGTTTTCAACTCCGGGTGAAGGTAGCAAATCCATTACAAACAGAAGTCTACATCATATCCGTTGTGGTGTTAAATGCATGTGACTGCACAACACCTTGCGGTATTGCCCGCCAAAAGATGATTTTTGCCCTTCTTTGCCCATCCAAAAATTCTAGGATAAACCAATGTTTTGTTTAAATATACATGTTTGCATTGGAATTTGGAGGCTTTCCAACACTTTTACTTTTTTTTAACCTCCAAGCCAAAAGCTACGAAGGTATAGACTTGCTCCAAGTCTGTTTCTCAAAGTCCTTCTTCAAAGGTCCACCATTCCGTGGTAACAAACGAGAGTGCGAGAGAAATTGATTTCTCTCGCACTCTCCTTTCTTACCACGGAATGGTGGACCTTTGTAGAAGGATATTAAGAAAAAGACTTGAGGCAAGTCTAACGAAGGTATGACCTATCTCTTTTCTCAGTCGACCCTGATTCCCAAATTTTACGTTGCAATATCGGAGCGGAGCTCGCGGATATTGAAGGAGGGTGGATGAAATAGATGATAGGAAAAATTTGATGGTTTTCTTGAAAATTTTTTTCGGCCCCCGTGAGGCTATTCCTAACCCCCCCAACTTTTTAGAGCTGGCTTCGTGCCTGTTTGCGGTTGCGGTTTGCTTATACAGCTGTTTTATCATTCTTTGAATTTCAAGCAATGCTAAGTAGCCTATATTTTTTTTATGTCATTAGCTACTTCTTCAAGTATCACAGCAACTGATGTATGGAATATTGTATTTACTGCAAGGCAACATCAGCGAGTGTTTCAAACGGTGGCTGCATGCAATCGAGGTCTGCTATGCAACTCATCAATACGATATTGTAGAAAGACTGTATCATATGTTATTTCCAAGAGACTACATCACATTAGAAGAGTACTGTTCGTATTCAATACAAAAAGATGATTGTAAGAAAGATACAGATATTGGCAGCATATTCAGAAACTTCATTGCATTTTATCAAACTGCTGTGTTGTATAAATTTTGGTGGAAAGATTCCCTAATATCATTGCCTCCGGAAATGGAGATGATATCATCCAGAATGATAGCTTGGAGGCTGCAACAGAAAGCTTATCTAATGAAGACTGTTTGAGTGATAAAAGCTCTGCATTGTCCTTACAAAGTTACGTTCAAAGACTATATAACCATGTTGAAATGAAGTTTCCATGTGGGTGCATACGTACTGGTCACCTCGTACCACTACTGCCTTATCTGTCTGTTGTTTTAATTTCAAACCTTCATGCTAGAGCTTCACAATTAAAGAAAAAGATTACTGAAATTGATCAGAAGCTAATGGAAGCGAAAATTAAAAAGCAACTAAGACAACATATCAAACAACGTGCAGAGGAAGAAAAAAAGAAGGAGAAAGTTAAAAAGACCCCTGTCTTGTCTGGTAGTGATTCTAAAACGTGCACGAAGGATCAGAATTGGAGATCTCGTGATACAGATCAAGGAACAAAAAGTGGGCCTAAGAACAGTGCGAGCTCTGAAGTTGACATTTTTGGTCATGACCTTGATGTGATGGATGATCAAAGCATTTCGCAGCTAACGGAGAAAAATTCATCATTGACAAAGGAGTTGGATCTTATACCTGCTGATATAAAGGTAATTTCTTCATTCCTATTTTTAAACCTTAATAATATTAGTTGCAATTTGATTTTGCGTTCAGCATTTTTACAATTAATATTCTAGAAGTAAGAAGTCGCTCTCCTTGTTGTGTAGAAGTTATTCCGTTTTGATGACCGTTTAATAAAACGGTAAACAGGCTCTCTGCTGCATCCATAGAGCCCTTTGTAGTGAAGTTCGTAGCAAATTATTTAGTCAGGAACACTACAAATGGCCCTGAACTTACAGAAATTCTCTAACGCCACTAAGTTGCTCTGCCGCTCTGCCTAGTCTTGCTCCAAATCTCCGCAACCAGATTAGTGTCGCAACCAACCACAACCCCTTAAGGTATGTCCCTGGCTATATTCTATCGTACCACAAAATGTTTCCGAGGCCTAGTATCTCCTTCGTACCGTTCGTAAAGTATACTTCACTTTACATCATGAAAAATCAGTACTTTGTATTCGGGGGAGTATAAATGAGTTCCTTCTTGCTTCTTTGATTTGAAATTGTTAATGGCTGTTGCTCTGGACAGCCAAGAAAACCTGATCTGTTCCATATATAAAGCTTAAATAAATCGAATACTGAACGTTTTTCTATATCTTTTCGTCTTTTACAGGATTGTCCGTTTCCGGACCCCATCGAAAACGCGAAGATTCTTGTATTCATTGCCGTGCGATGTATAACGGCTGGCTGTTTGGAACCACCTAACCAATCTAAGCTTGAATCTCTTACTAAAGACATTATTGAATCTTCTATGAATTGCTGCCTTGTTGAAATAGATACAGAACATTTTAGAAGAAAGGAGCAAATATTGAATAAAATAAAAACAAATATACCGGATGATACAAAGTCCTGAGTCACTATTCAAAATTGTGTTTTGAGATCGTTTTGAAACAGCTTTCAGAGATGATTAATTGGTCTGAGTCACAGTTGTCAGAGTTGCTTCATTGTATTGTTGTTTTGTTTTTGGAGACTTGCTATTTACTTAGTGTTGTGTGTTTTCGAACATATTATCGATGTCATATCGAATAATAACAATTGCATTGGTACCTTTACGTATAAACTGACTTTCTCTTGTGTTTTACCTTTTTTCTTTTACCAACGTATAGTACCACAGGAAAAAAACCTAAGCAAATTCTTCAAATACTTTATATCACTGCAAGCAATCGAGGATTGATCAACATAGAAGCTATTTCCATTCATTTAAATATACAGTAGTTAAAATTAAGCAACTAACTAAGCAACCTTTGCTACTAAAAGGTGGCCATAAGATGTCCAAAAATAAGCAACTTTTTGAACTAGGCCCGAGGGAAGTTGCTTATAAAAAAAACTGCGTGTAACAGCTTGGCATATCTTCTATATACTTTATTTAGTAATTGCATAGTTCTGTTTTGAGATGAAATTTCTAAAAACAATTTTTTTTCTTATTTTTCATCTAAAACCATCTAAGGCTGGACATGTTTTTACGTTGTTCTTATATTTTGGCAACTCGAACCTCGATGTTCTTTGGAGTATGTTCTTATACTGTAAATAAAAAAGACTGTACACTTGATTGTTGATTCATTAAGATTTTCAATTTCTCTCGATCTCGATACAGTAGCTTGAACTCAATAGTTGTTCTGAAGCAGCTTGCCTTAGCATAACCATATTCTTGTTCTTTAATGCTGCAGTAATCATATTTGGGCAACGTAAGCCATTCCCTTGTAACTGTAAGTCATTTTACGTCTTTGGACTGTGTTGTTTTTGTTCTTGTAGATTACTTGCCCTTTTTTGGTGATCAACTGATTATAATTATGATAAATCGCAAAATTTTCCGCTTTTGCAGAGAAAATGCATCGATCAAGAATTGCGAAATCGAAATCTGTAATCACCAATGATGCAACCTGAGTGCAGCATAGCTAAAAGTAATTACGCATTACAAAAGTGTGACGTATTTGATGCCAGACAACGATGCTGCACTGCATCAATCGCTGCGCTGAAAATGCTGTTGCAGAAAGCTTTGCTTTAGTGACGGGGGTTTTTTCTTATGTTATGAGGATTCATATTCAATATTCTAAAATTCAGCATGCTGACTTTTGGGGTCAAATCATGGTCCAATGGTCAAAGTTCCGAGTCACTTCTTAACGATTTCATACAGTAATTCATTCTTCAAGGAAGCCCCCCCCCCTATTATTCACCTGTCATTATTGGTATTTATTGAGGCATCCCTAGATTATTTACGGTTATTTTGCGAATTCGGGTTGGTCCCTTTAGGGGGGGTTGTTAATTCAAGACATTCAAATTCTGGAAGAGCCCCCTAAACAAATTCCCCCCGGCACACTCTGTTGAAAAGTCGTTGTTGTTGTTCGTAAGCTTGTTGCTGTGGAGGAGCACTTGAAACTGCTTACTGTTTTGTGTTTGACAGATGTTGATGGTGGCGGAAGTGGTTTAGTGATTTTTTGCCATCTTGAGTCATAAAGCTGCCAAATGTCGGCCTTGAGTTGTAGAAAGCAACCTAAAGGAAGTCTGTAATATCATTGATTGTCAGAGATATCTCTGTTGTTGACTCAAACGCAAACGTGTGCTTTTCATGCCAGAAATAAACATGGCTGATGCTTCTCCAAGATTAATTCACCAAGGAGTTCTTATCAAATCGCCACCAGAAAGCAAAAGTAAAGATCTCAGTAGGGTATGATTATCGAATTTTTGGTAGAGTAATTTTGATTTTAGGTTGCTCTGACTGTCTGATGCTAAAGAAAACTCTCTCAAGTCTTCATAATAAGCCGGTAGTACTAGCGAGGACTCGCATCTTGTATTCACTCATCATCAGGCCAAAGTCCTCAAGGTCAAGTCAACATCGATATCGTCATGTCCATAGGCTATAGCTACTTTATGTGATATGAAGTAGCTATAGCCTATGGACTTATATCCTGTCTTATCCAAAAAACATGCTTTCTACTGAAGTTGTTTTTTCAGCTACTGCTACAGTGTTGCCAGATCGAATTTTCTCTAGAAAATCCCAGATCGAGGCCCCAAAAATCCCAGAATTCCAATGGTTTTTCTGAAAAATCCCAAGGCCTATTTTTAGTTTGGAAATGACGTCATTTTGCAGGAAAATGTGTTCATAGAAACATCTGCGGGCCTCCACTCGCTGTTTACAAACAAATCAACTTCAAAATTACAAAAATAAGTGTATTTTGGTACACCAATGAGCGTGAAGAGTAAAAATACAGTTCGATTCGGACTAAAACCCCATATTTCATATAAAAACAATGAATTACAAACTCTCTAAAATTCCCAAGATTTTTCCCAAGATTTTTCTCAGAAAAAATCCCATCGAAAATCCCAACAGCCTCAAATATTCCCAAGATCTTGGGATAAAATCCCAAGTCTGGCAACACTGCCTGTGGCCCTGGCCCTTTGGTACATGGGATGCCTGATAACCAAAAAATGGTTAATGTGAAAAATGTCTATGACTTGACTGCAGTTTTCAACTGTTTTATAGAAAAATCTTCTTTATAGAAAAAGGCTTCAAAAGATATTCTGGTAGATCTCAGTAATGTTATGAAGTGCTAAAGTGCATTCCCTGTCTTCTTGATCCCTGAGTGAAGGGTAAAGGGTTGGGTCCAAATAGGGTTCAGGATGAAAATAGGGCTTTTCTGTCTAACTTCAGATATATTAACATAAACATCTATATATTCCATTCATGATATTAACAAAATATCAAGTTTTCCACACCACCTGGTTGTCCCTGCGGATAAACGATATATACAATGTATATCTTGGGGTATATGTATAGCAAGGCCAAGACCTACTGGCATAAATTCTATCACCCAGTTTCAGATGTCCCCAGCTTGTTATATAAAACAATGATACAATAAGATATGCTAATATTCAATGCTAATATCCACTTTCTTTCTGGTTATAGTGGCGAAAACGTTATTTTAAACTATGGTCTACAAAAACATTAGAATACTACAAAACTGAAAAGAGTAAAGAGTTCCTCAAAAAGCCAATCGATCTCAACAAGTGCAAAAGCATTGATGGCAATCTCAAAAACAAAAAGTGGGGTAACATTTTCTGCCTGAATACAGCGGAGAGAAAATTCTTTCTTGTTGCTGATAGTCCTGAGATTATGAGAGAATGGATTCGACAAATATGCGAGCTTTGTGGATTTGCCCTTGGTAACTTTCATTTTTGTTTTTGAAATATTGGTTTTTCGAATCTGTTGACATACTAGTAGTGAATGCTTGAAATAAAGGTTCAGCTATCTTCTTGACTTACTTGTTAAGGCAGGCCCATTGGCAGTAATTTAAGGCATGGTTGTGATCCATTTACGCATTCCCTAGGGTGCATTTTTTAGTTTTATTTGTAATTTTGTAAAGCTGATGTTGCCAGCAGGCTTCACAATTAGCAGTTATCTGTTTCTAACAGCTTTGTGGCAGTTGAAATCATTCCCTCCCCTCCTAGAAGCTGAAGAAAGTTGGCAAAACTCTTTAAAAAAACAAGAGAGAATCTGATTCTTTGGTGAAACTTCACAAATTAGTCAAAATTTGGTTTACTGCCCCCATTTATTTCTGAAGGATTTTCATCTATAATTGCTTCCTTCTAGTAGAGAACCACCCAAAAATGGTTCTGTTTCCACCACATTGGACCATTAAGCAGTCCACTGCCACTTCATGAAGTACATATATTTGATACCACTTTTCTTCTTTGTATGACCTTAGTTAATACCTTGGAGCTCTGTAGGATTAACAAAGCTTTCACTTTTGTATTCTAGACAAAGAATCTGATGCTAGCAAATCAATAGACAGTCCTTTGAACTCACCAACTTATGTCAGACATGCCACGGCCGTTAATAACTCAGACATACCTGCAAGACCTGAAGCATCTTCAGCACCTAGTCCACAAAGCCCACTACATGAATTACCATCTTATAATGAAGATCTTCCACCTATACCAGATTCTCCGAGAATGCCTCCTCATCCTGACTTGCCATTGTCACAGCCCTCCCAACCAATGACGTTGCCAGCTTATGGAAAATCAATAAAACAAAACAGACAAAACAGTCAAGATTCCCCTTGTTCTTCTTATGACCTTGTCCCTCCCCCAAGACCTGCAGATCATGAAAGTCAAAGAAAATGTCCATCAACACCACTTGAAAGTGCAAAACTGAATCAGACCATTAAAGATGAGTCATATGTTGATATGCAGCCAGAGAACAATGGAAATGAATTTGTTGCCCAGCCAGCATCAACTTTGCAAGCCCCTGGTGGGTCAGGTCAACTGGGAAGTTATGATACTGTCCCACCACCCATCCCAGCTGGTAGAAATCAAATAAAACCAAATTTAATAGGAAATTATGATACTGTTCCCCAGCCTAGAGCAGCTCTTGATGAATATATTGACTGTGATACATCATATGAACCTAAAAATGGTTCTCCTCCCACTACAACAAAGCAAAGAAGCACTCCGCCTCCCGTTCCTGACCCCACATATACAGGCTTTGACACTTTGCCTGATCTAAAACAACAAATGAAACCTAATGGACAATACCTCAGCTCAGCAGATGATATCTATGACACTCCACCAAGAAATTCACAATGTGATGATTCAATTTACGATACACCACCAAAAACAATTGACTCAGAAGAGCAAGATTCTATATATGATACTCCTCCTATCAGACAACGTGAGGAAGCACCTCCAAAATGTCATCAAAATGAAGAGGTCTCAGTTTATAATCAAGAAAATTTTAATCAAGATATTTATGATCAACCTCCTTCTGTGTCTAGCCTTAGTGAAGACATTTATGATCAACCACCATCTGTTTCTAGACTAAGCCAAGATATTTATGACAGGCCACCAAGGATTTCTTATCAAGACACAGATAACTCCATCTATGATACCCCTCCTACAAAAGATTCTGGTGTTTTTGATGACTCAATTTATGATGTTCCACCCACGGAGAAAGAGCTGCAATCATTTGGTAAGTTTTTTTACATACTTACGTTTTGAACTTCAGAGATATATCTGAGATAAGCAAAGCAAAAGAATCAGGGAACATGCGTTGGATGCAGCACCGGCACCTAAACCGTAAAGATACCTTTAATTAATAAGTTCCCATCAAAGATTGTGATCCATCACGGCTAGAAACTACAAGTAGTTAGTTAATTACCTCTACAGTCGCTTCTCTGTGCATTATTACCGCTTCGCGCTAACAGTTTTGTCTGATAGTCTGATAGAAATCTGTCTTCAAATTTAGCGCAAACAGGCACCACTCAGACGTTAGTTTCATAATATTAGACAGGGTATTTTGATAACTATCTGGCAAAGTTCTTAACTATTGATTTTACTACGAGTTCATGGTTTGACATAGTTTGACTTGCCACAAGTCTCAGTTTTAATTGGTCTGTAAGGTAACTGGTAACTGTGAGTAAGCAACCCCTCCAGAGGAGCGAGCGAGCGAGCGAGATTTGGATCGGATCCATCTGTTAACACGATACAAGATTAGATCGGATCTTAATTGGAATGCTTTTCAAAGTGATCCAAAAGTAGTCGGTTCGCGGACCAGAAATGTATCGGATCTACGAAATTGTGTGCAAACGCAACGCTAGGTCTATCCGTATACCGAAAGCAGATCAGATCCACTTTAGATATCATCCATTTTTGCTCGGGTATAAAGGTGGCCTAAGTTCAATTTAATCTAAATAAATTCAAAAATTTTCCATTCTAGACATATACGACGTTCCACCATCGGCTGCTGACTTATTCAATTTCGATAGCCAGCGACCTCCAAAAGTCGACAGAACACTGAAGCATGCTTCAACGAGTCATCTAGACATCGAAAGAACCGCACCTCCTCCAGTAGATAGAAGAACTCGTCCTGCTCTGGCATCTTCGGTTCCTTCATTTCCAAGCAGCATTGATCGCTATTTGAATAATGAATCTACTGCCACTGCTGCCACTGCTGCTGCCTGGGATAGCCTCTATGACAGCGTCCCTCTGCGATCTGATACAGAAAACTGCCCCGAAGCTGCTTATTTACATGGTGACGTCAAAAGTTTCAGCACAAAGGTAAAGAGATAATAGTTAAGTATTGAGTTATACAATAAGCTATCTTGAGGTATCATTGGGGTATCACGAGGCATTATTTTGCTGAGATAAGAGATATCATAAAGTATTCTTAGGTACCACAAAGTATCATAAGATATCATTAGATATTATGAGATAGCTACGATAGGTGTCGTTTGATATCATTGCGGTATCGAAATTACAGCGTCAATCAGGTATCTTGAGGAATCATAAGGTATCATAAGGGGATCACAAGATATCACAAGGTTTCATTAGCTATCCAAGTGTACGAGTGGGTATCTTCAAGATAAGGTATAGTAGGATTTCATTTGATATCCAAAGGTATATTTAGGTATCATTGGGTATCAGCACGGTTCATAAGGCATCATGAGGTATGTTTAGGCATTTTAAGGCTTCATTGAGGCATTGTGGTTCATAAGGCATCATGAGGTATGATTAGGCATTTTCAGGTATTACTAGGTGTCATTAGGGTTCATAAGGTAGCACTAGGTGCATTAGACATTCTAAGGCATCATTTGGTTTCTTTAGATTTAATTAGGTATCATTGAAGCAACGAAGAATCCTTAGGTACTATTAGGTAATCTAAAGGTGTCATAAATGCTCAAAAGGCATTTTGGCTTATACTTCCGTTTTAAAGAGAGTTGAATGGAGATTTTCAACTGTGTTTTGCTGTTTTGCACCACATTTAGTTTTTTTATTTACTTTTTTTAACTACAGACCATGGATTTTGGAAAGCAAACGAGAAATAATCTGCAATACAGCCATGTCGACTTCACGGATAACAAACAACAACATCAAATGAAGCAACAAGAGGAAAGGAGGTCGACAGATTACACGACTGTTGATCAAACATTAACAAAAGCAATGCAGGATGCTCGATTATCACATGACTTTAGCCATGCACAGTGAGTGTTGGTTTTGAATTTAGTGGTGTATTCTTTTGGTAGATTTAGCCCGGGGTACTCTCATGGAGGCCTGACAGGAGGTATAGTCATGATTAAAGAAATCCAAAGTTTGTTTTTCAAAATAATCCTCAATGGGAAGTAAAAGTTTACACTTTCCCAAAGATGGTAGTGTCAGAAGCTAAACATCATGCCGAAGTTTGCTTATAAACAAACAAAAGGTTGCAAAATAAGATTAGAATACCAGAAAATTTGTTGTAAAGGGTTAAGGGCAGTAACTACTAAAAATACCCCAAAACTGCAGTATCATTTCTTTCTTCTATAAACTGGGCCATTCTGTAGTCAGTTGGTAAGACCCTGAAACCAAATGGACCCCCTTTGTCCGGCCTCAAAAAGTTTCCCAAAAAGATATTGCGCGTCCTCTTCTCGGTTTTTTGCAGACTGCGCAGATTTTGAAACCGTATTCTTCTCGATTTCTCTGGGAAAAGCGGTTGATTTTTAGACTTCTTCGCTTTGTTTAGCTGAAACTGTGAGTGCGATGTTTTGCAGACTTCACAGGAAATTTCACTCTCCTGATGGAATTCTGCTATTTTCCACCCTTCAATTTCTGGCTTTTAGTTTTCGAAGTCTGCTAACTCTGTGGTTTTCCGAATTCACGTTTTGAAAACCCTAAAGCCCTAACGAATATAACGTTAGAATTTTGACGTGAACAATGCGCAAATAAACAACATTTTCCTCTCCTACTACCCTGGATACAAGAGCCTCGAAGGTTCACAGGGCGTGGAAAGTGAGAAACGAGGAAAATAGAGAGAGAGGAAAATATAGAGGTATTCCCCCACATTTCGAAATTGAAATATTTTAACAAGAAAGCCTCTAGCCAACCTAACCATCCTTTTACTTTAATGTATCCCTCACGACAACTCACTGTGAAGGATTCGCTTAAATCTTTTTGTTTCATGGTCAAATTGTCGCCCTTTTTGCAGATTAGAGAGCTCGCAATACGTCAATGATAATGTATCAGCGTTAGTAATTTTTGACAATTTTACGAATTTTTCAATACAGAATTTTATTAGAAATTATGCTGCGACTTTGGAAAACGAACTCTAAGTGATTTCTTCAGTATTGATTTTAAAACTGATTGTATTATATAATTATGTGTGAATTAAAGAATATACAGATTATTGTTCAGATTATTTGATAATACAGTACAAATTCATATGATAACAATATTTTGATTTATGTTTTATTAGTGACATAGACTTCTAAAAACATCGAGAAATGGCTACATAGAAATACTTGATTTATTATCCATGAATGGCAAACGCCAAGATATAGGCAATAGTTGGGATTCAAACCTGAACTTCATGATACGAGAGCCAACGACAATTCCACTTAGCTGAGAGCCCAATGATATCGTCGAGTAATTCTTCAAGGCGTTGGTACAGCCGAAGGCCCTGTTTGACTTTTCGATTTTCAACTATGTTGAGCCTTCCTGAGCTGCTGCTGAAGCCTCTTCTCCTTGTGTCCAGGCTGTAAAGCAAGCTTCACTTTGGTCACTCAGAATAGGCCGATTCCACCACTTTTTTAATAATGTTTGTCCATAGTTTTCTGTTCTTTGCTTGTGTATATTCTCGTTCGCTTTATATCTTCATTCATTGTTGTTACTATTGATGTTCTTGTTCTTCCTCTAAAGAGCTTGCATGATCTTTCTTCGAAATAGTATCTCATGGCTTTTCTGGCTGGGCATTGTACTGGGAGTCGCATCACATGTCCTAGGAGTTTCCATCTCCTTTCTGTGATGGTGATTGATAGTGGTTGTGTTTTAGTTAGATTGTACAGTTTCTTCTTTGAGATAGTGTGGGGCCATTGAACACCCACTACTTTCCTGAGCTGTTTTCTGTGGAAACTGTTGAGTCCTCTTTGGTCGTTTTTAGACACACCCCATGTTCCAGAGTTGTATAGAAGGACACTCTTCACTAGTGATTCATATAGCCGTATTCTTGTTCTCAATTTGTTTTCGTTCTTCCTCTTCCAGATCTTATCGTGCTTTCTAGGGCTATTGTTGCTTCCTGAGCACCGTTCATAGTTATTATCATGCATGCTGAACACTAGGATAGACTTCTAACAAGTGGCATACGGTTATGGAATCCAGCTTTCTCAGCAATCCAATCTGCAAAAGAAGTGCAAATAAAAAAACGTTTTTCGTCACGAACTTGTCCCATTGATATTCTACACTGTTTCTTATACATTGTTCTCAAGATATTCCTCAGGAGGATCGAAATTTCACTTTTGACCTTAACTTGCAATCTGATTGGCTAGTGAAGATCAGAGAAGCCGCCGACGAAGTTTTGGCCTTTGGCGCGAAAGCATTTTGCATATGCAATGCCTGGCTAACACGGCTGCAGTGGGGGATACACTGTGGCCCATCCATGGGGGGGCTGTATGGGTTGTCCTACCAAAGGCAACCGGAAAGGATTGGGGGCTGAAACGACGCATGAGCAGACAAACCAGAACCAAAAATCAACGCATACTTCTCATTTGCACGATGTATTTGCCGAAGTTGGTCGTTGAATTCACATTCTCAGCTAGTGTTTGCAGAGTATCTTGTTTTGTTCTTGATCTTTATTTTGATAACCTAAAAAGCATGATTTCCAAGTGCCAAAATGAAAGTGGCTGTGGAAAGAAAACTAGATTTTGCCAACAAGGACTCGACGAAGGCTTTTCAGTGGGCCTACGTGCCTATGGAGCAAGGCCTTTTCATCAGGCTATTTCCCCCCACATAGAGCCTGGGCTAAGCACAACAGTGTGACCAACGGGACCCCAAAAAGATCCAAGACACATGGTAAGGATTATTTCTATTTACTTACAGTATAATTAAATTGAATGTAGTTTAAAGATAAGATGACGATAAAGTTACATTAAAACAATTCCGCAGTAAATAAAGATGTTATATAAAGTAAAAATAAGTTATATAGAAGAAAATGAGGCTATGCACACAAAAGTATCAGTCATTTGGATCTACAGTGTATTTTATACAGATAAAGATACAAAAATTCATGCAATTGGTGTACATACGATTAGCAATTAAGTTCAAGGTAATGCATGAGCAGAAAGAATATGGCTATTGAAGCCTAAGAAGCATAAATATCCCCTTAATGACAAAGTTTACTATGCAAATTGTCCAGGACTGTGAAAATCCAATCCATTCAGGGTGAAAACTACTGAATTATTTTTATCAATCCTTGTTATTTGATCTTTGTTATCTCAAGTAAAAAAGTTGTCCTGTTCAATCCTTGAATATCAGTACATATTTTAAATTCTGTAACACAGAAAGTGTTACATTCTGACGCAAAGTTTATGCTTAAGCTAGCTTCTTCATCTACTTCTAGACCACAAGTCACAGAATTCTTCTCGTATGCTTCATCTGTCAATCTTTGACACAAAACTACTCTGTTCATTAGTTTCAAAATAACAAATTTTGGATTTGTTGGATGATGACTAATATAAACAAAATCTAAATTAAATTTATAAAATCCTGACTTCAGAATTCCCTGCCAGCAACCTGGACTGGGATCATTAATTTCGAAAAACGTGCTCTGTAAAATTGGGGTTGGAATGAATTGCTCTTCATGAAGTGTGTAAATTGACGACTTGTTGACATTTTGATCAACATAGGCTTTGTTGGCAGCATCATCTTCATGTTCAGGCAAAGCTAGGCCAGATAATTTGTTGTTAAGAAGGGATACTTCTGATCTTATCTCAATCTTTGGTTTACTTTCATCATCTGATCCAGGAGGTACACTTTCATCGTCTGACCCAGGGGGTACAAACCTCATTGCTTCATGAAGCTTAACCCCATCTGAAAACTCGATTTTAAAATTGGGAAAGCTTGTTGTTTTTCCACGTTTCTGGATTCGGATTCCAGCCTCCTGCCACAAGATTCGTAATCTTGGTTATAAATATCAATGAATTCTGATTCAGTTTCGTTGTTGATTGCACGAACAAGACTCAAAGTTGCCTCCCTGTTTTTCCATCAACACTATGTCCCACGGCATCTGGTGGTGCCCAGAGGTTTAGAACACTTGACTCAGTGCCATAGTTTCTCACTGTTAGTAGTCCTGCACGTGCCGATTTGAATATACACCATTTTCCCCCTTCTTTACTCCCACCATTGATAGTTACCACGTTCATTTTACTCGACTCTGCCCCCATCAATCCTTCCTCTTTTGGCTCTTGGCTCTTCTTTGTTTTCAAAAAGCTAAACTTTGAAGTTTGGCCTATTATTTTAGTCAGCCTCGGCTTCAGGTTGTATTTCGTCGTAATGAGGTTTGAAAGGAAACGAAAAGTTTTTGATACGAAGTTTTTGGCGCGAAATTCGTGCGAACGAAGATCATCTGAGCCTTGATAGTACGATAGTACCTTTAAGTTCCTTTGCTATTTGGGAAATTTTAAGCCTCCTTTTGGGTCCTTGCTAAGTGTGCCGTTCTATGAAAAACGTGAACGCAAAAAAGCTAGATAGTGAGATTTTATTACCCAATGGTACAGGCCATGTGCTCCAGCACCTCCTTTCCATATTTCTTAGAAGGGTTCGAAAGGGCACTCCGCACCAAGTCAGGCCCCATGCTTCTCGTGCGCCCCCATTTATTAAACAGAGGTGCATATTCGAATGTCTGCGATTATGTGGGATCAAATATATTAAAACCAGGTGTTTTGTAATCTGTCCTTGTCCACATCAAAGCCAAATGAGTCGATCAAAAGGCCGGTTCTGTGCAGACTGAAAGAGTCTGTTTTCTCGCGTCGGCTCTTCAATTAATCCTATTGGTGTTCTTGCTGCATCCCGCAAGCTGATCAAGAAGCTGATTGGTTTTAAAAACACGCCAACTCATCGCTACTTTCTGATTGGTCCTTCTCCATCTGCATATGGGGATAAATTCCGCCTTTTCACATAGAGTTATGCTTTTTCAGCTGTTTCGGTCTGTTTCTGACGTATATACTCTGAGGAGTGTCAGACGAGAAAAGGCTTTCAACTGTGTTAAAAGATGTTTCTGCTGTTTCTTGCCGTTATTAAATATTAAAAATCGTTTTTCGTTTGATTTCGATTTTCCTTTTTGCAGCTAGTGAAACGAGAAGTGAAAGTCGGATGCCATATGTCAGACGTCGGATTATTCGAGAAAAATTGAAAAATTGAAGTAAGAATTATTCACAAATTATTTTACACAGAGAATTTCTTCCATTTATCATTTGTCATCTACATCTGCCCTTTATACACAGTACTATAACAATAAGAACTTTAAAGCTACATAATATTTCACGTATTCACACAAAATTTCCCTTCTTTAGCTATATACAATGTAACAATATTTGCATCAGATTATAAAGTCACAAAATATATCCTCGAAATATATTCATTCGTCGTTAAGTAACCTTCCCCATAATAGGGACGTTGTCATTTGTCCATTTAGGGAGAAAAATATTTCGCTTCTCCTTGCCGAAAAATCTCAGCTGTATACAATAACAGCGTGATGGTATTATATTAACGATTATTTAGCAGCCTGATTTTTCGTATGATCCGTAATTCCTGATTCCGTAAAGTCGTCGTTGAATTTCGTTCCAAACGAACGTGTGTATTGGCTGCCTTGGTCAACAGTCGTTGAATTACTTTCGAAGCGAAAATCCGTCGCACTTCGTTTTAGAGTCAGTGAATCACGTTTAAATATATTTGTGGTTCGGCAAACTGAATTGGGAATCGATGAATTAAATTCTCTGTCAATGTCATGGTAAACTTCTGAGAGTCAATAAAGAGTATTTGCATACTCGCACAGCAAATGCCAATTTTTACATGTGCATTACGAGTTGCAGGGAATTTGTCTTTGGCCAAATCATTGAAGTTGGTAACTCGTTGAGGAGTGTTCAAGGCAGAGTTGCTTTCTCATTTCTTCGTTTAAGAGTTGGCGGCATTCATTTGAAGTTACAACCAATTACTCCGTAAATAAAGTGTCCTGCAACTGGCCTAAAAGCCGGACATGTTTTGACGAAATCATTCTGCTATATTTTAGGAAATCGTTTCTTACGTGGCATTCGATATTTCAGAATTGTAAGAATTCAGGATTTAGATTCGTGATGATATGATCCCCTTTATAACTTCTGATTTGTAATTTTCCCAGTTTGCTTTGTCCTGTAAATTTTGCTGTAGTGTAGCTGCACTTGGGAATGGCGATATCTGTAAAAATATACACGTTATTTTGTAGTTTATATTATATTGTATTGTCCAGAATGTTGGAATTGAGATCATCATAATACGCGCTGTTTGAACCACGTTTAATGCTTTGGTGCAATTCAAGTTAATCATTAAGTATTAGACAATGAATAGACCGATTGCTGGATAGGAACATACACTTGCTATCTACGCAACGCAAGGTATGGGTTTCTATGCTTTGTGTGGGGGACCACTGAAAAGCACCAGGCTAATCTCGAGGCTAATCTGAACAGTATGAACCAAGACCTTACTCTCAATGTGACCACACCTCGTGTATCCCTTGCCATCTATATGGAATTAGGGACAACTGGTAACTCTCCTCTCTCGACCAATCTTCGTGACGAGTTTGATATTGGTGAGGATCGAAACCAAGATAACATAAAGAATCACAGTCAGACAGGCTCGCCACTTGGCAATTCTAACCATTGTGGCTACTGGGCATGGGCTACATTATGGCAACAGTCCCCCAGAAGCTGGCCGTCGACTTTGTTCACTGTCATTTTGGCCGTGCTATTCAAACTTTATCAAGGCAAAGTCATAGCAGTACTTTGGCACACCTCTATTGATAAAGACAGGACGTTTTCTTGCTATTGCCAAGTACGAGAAGCAGCCCATGCATTCAAAGATACCTTCCTTTCCAAAATTCATTTATTTCACAAAACCTACCTCTGTTCGTAATGATCGTAGCAACGATTCAGTTGACTTCTTCTTCATCCATGCTTTTGATAAAAGAACACATTCCGCTCCATTACTTATCTACAAGAAAAGTAATTTGAAATTCACGATACATGGAGAGGAAAAGCTGTGCGGTAAGAAGTGCAGTAGGCATCGTTCTTTTCTGGCGATTTGCTTGTTGAATACAAGTTGAATAGTAGTTGGGTCGAAAGTAAGTTTACAGTTTTGAAAATCTGCAAATTTGGGTTTCCCAGCAGCACAGCAACTAGACTTATTAAACCAACCCGCCTGTAGCCTTAGAAACTCTGAGAAATCTCTCTTATTCTCCGTCACTCTCCTTTGTTCTCCAATGCTAAAAAACTCTTTGAGTGTGTCAAGCAAAATTCATGTCAATAAAAACTAACATATATTTACCAGAAATGATTTCGTTTGTGGAATGTCATGATAAAGCAACGACGCGATTCCCTGAAAGAAATTAATTTTGTGCATCTTAAATGAAGCATTAGACATCAATCAAGCATTTAGAGAGACCTGGGATGGATGTTTACGTATTTCAAAAGTATTATTTGTTGGGAGATTCTGTTCAGCTACTAGATAAATATGAATCGATATTTTAAAAAAGCAGTTGTCTACCTGAAGCATGAAGTTAAATACTCGCCAAAAATATTGGGGACACTTTGTTATAAGTATGTATCCGGTCCCGGATCATGAAATCTCCCCCTGATTCAATTTTGGGGTCACTGACAACATCAATTCCAACAACATTGAATCGGGGGGAGAGGGTATGTGTCAAAAAGCGATAAATTCGAAAAATGTCAGTGTCCCAGCCTTTTTGGGGATGATTGTACAAGTCTCATGAAGTATACTTACGAACTGATCTTTTGGTTTCAGTAGCTCCGTTTGAACAAACACGTCTTCGTTATTATTGTTTTTGTTGTTTATTCCCATTAATCTATCCTGCAGATACAATTATAGTATTTTCAAAAGTTGGTCAATAGACCACGCAGAGTCTTAATAACAGTTATTTCCATTTTGGAATACAGATTCTTTATACGGTATATTTGCGATCTCTTCGACCGGGCTAACACCCTAGGGAACGAAGGAGCAAATCCGATGAAGCAGAAGACTAGATAAGGCTAGGGTCAGGTCAGTGACAGATAGGGAGGTTATTACTCTTTAAAAATCATGATTGTAAACAGGAAAAAAGTAACAGTTAGTAAAACAGGAAAATTAGCGTTATTAGCAAAGGCAGTCAATGCAAAGACATTCTTTATTATATGGTTTGGATTTCGTGGGTTATCAAGGGTATACTCTTGGGGCTGAGGGTGGGATGAATTCAATTTTCATGAATGTGCACTTTTCCCTTGACTATACCATCTACTCTTAGGTGCCTAATTGCCGTCCCCCTCCGCTAATTAATTTTTGGAAAAAATTCCACCCCCCTGCCCTTATTAGGACCCCCGCTTATTAAGATTCTTGATTTGAAATTCACTTGTTTACTCTATTTGTTGATTAGAACTATGGATTTTCTTAGGTTATAAGTACTTAGGTGCCTAAGTACTTCTATAGGCCCCCCTCGCACTGCGTTTCAGCAGATTCCTGACAAAGTTGTCAAACAAAGTCCAACCCCCCGCTAATTAGATTCTGACTGCAGTTCCAACCCCCAACCCCCACGTATTCCGACCCCCCAAGCTATCAGGCACCTAAGAGTAGGAGCAGGAAAGAATATCAGTCAAGTCTAGACAGGCTATTACTGTGCTCAAAGACAAGCTTAAAGTTGTGAATTGATACCTCTTGCTCTTTTTTATGAGCTTCGACTAACTTCATTAAATTTTCCCGATGCTTTTCTTCGCCTTTTTTGACTAAAATAAAAAAAATTATTAAGAAAACAGTGACTCAATTTTACATGGAACTACAGCTGACATAATTGCAGTAATGGAAAGGAACTTCTAAGCAATTTCTCTTATACAGAAATCATTGTTAGATATTTTAAGGTATAGCATGGAGTCAAGCTGCCCAAAAATGTACGTAGCTAGCCCCGGGGGAGGGGGGGCACTTGATCAAATTTTGTAAGGGACGTGCCGCCAAAGCATCAAAAACATACCCGACCTTATACCAATTTTACAAAAATGTATACCCGACCTTTTACCAATCTTCCATTCTTCAAACATAAAAATCGTGAAAATCTGACACCGTTTCTTATACCTATATCGTAAAAATGCAGACCGTCCTTATACCAAAATCGCGAAAATCGATACCGTTCCGGGTGGCACGTCCCCAGTACTCAAATTATACATAGTGCACCCCCGGGTAGCTAACTTAACTTTTGCATGATTTGTAGCATGGTTTTGTACGTACAGTGGAACCTCCATTAACGGACACCTGTATACAACGGACACCTCCGAAAAACGGACTTGTCGTTTCGGCCACCTAAAGACTATCTGTAAAAACAAACCTCCATACAGTGGATACCTCTCTACAATGGAAAATGATATTGGTCGCACAGCTGTCTGTTATACGGAGGTTTAACTGTATTTCAATACTTACGATCTGTTTCGCTTTTCGAAGTGTAGATATATGTTCCTTGTCTGCTGTTACTCTATTCAAAAGATAAAGAAAGATAAATCTTGTGAGAAAAACTTGATGAAATTTCAGTATTTGAAATTTGTGGAAATGAGACATTTTTTGAGTGGAAAAACAGTGATGGCATGCTAAAAGTAAGAGTAGATTTTACGTTGTTTAACTTGATTACACAAGTAATGTTTGTGCAGCACAGTGGTACAGTGTGTACAGTGCAGTGGAAATTACTGTATAGTAGGAGATGCATCAGTACTGTGGGGGGGATAACATCAGTACGGTGGGGGATCACATCAGTACGTGAGTAGAAAAGCAGCGACGACATACTTAGCAGAGCACTCGTAATTTCAAATTTTGATGGTAGATTATCTCTCCATTGAACTGAATATCCCCAACTATACTGTACTGATTTTCGCCCTCCTCCGTGCTAATCAATCTCCCCTGTACTGCACAGAGATTTCCCCGGGTGTTGATATCTACTTAACTTTGTTTCAGAACTTTTTTTCAGAAAATTAATTTAAACTTACCTTTATTATGAAAATAACCATATCGATTTCCATTATTAACCCCCTTAATGATAGTAGTTGGAAGCAAAAAAGAGATAGCTTAAAATACCAAGCTCCAAATAAATAACGAACGAACTAATTTCAAATAAAAAGTAAAGATTAAAGGAATGCAATTTAGTTGTCTTTGATTGTCAAAGTTTATGCTTAGTAAATTCATTTCTCTGGTTTATTTCCAAAATCTAAGCTTTCTCCATCCCTTTCTTTTATTCAATCGCTTCATATATTTCTCTTGTTCCAGATCTCTTAAAGACTCTTGTGCTTTCTCAAGGATTCTTCCTTGATTCTTCAAATCTTTTTTAACCCTTTCATAAGAAAGGCTTAACCTATTCTTCTTCATTCTCAGCTTCTTATTATTCAGGACCAATTGGCCTTTCTCGATGATTAATTTGACAATTTGTTTGGCACATTCTTCCTTAGTTGTGCATTCTTCTTCTTTAAGTTTTCTTTCCTCGAGTATTTCCTTTGAAGCAAGAAGATTTGCTTTCTCTAATTCTGATATAACTTCTTCTTTCAACAAACACTGAGCTTTCATCTCTTCTGCTTCATTAGCTGCTACGCTTGCTTCTTCTATCACACTAACAACCATCTCCTTCAAATCTTCTTCATTTTTCATCAAGCATTCATTCTGTTTCTTCATCTGCGAAACAACATCATCAAACTCTTTCTTCTGCAAAGCCTCACTTTCAACAAACTTCTTCCTCTCAATATCAAACTCTTCCTTTGATAATTCCAATTCTTTCAATGCTTTTTCATACTTTTCATTCAACTTCTTCATTCTGTAAGCCATGCTTATAGCATGCCTTTTCGCCATTTGATAACGCTCTTCACTCAAAACAGCTCTTTTCTTAAAATCTTCTAATTTCATTTCCGTACTTTCTTTGTCTTCTTTAACATACTCCTGAATACCATTCAATATTGCATCATGCGTAACATTCACTGCTGTGTACTTCTCTTGCAACAAACCACATTCTTTCTGCAATGAAGCAACTTTTTCATTCAACTTGTTGTTTTTTCTTCAACCTCTGATGCTCTGGCCTTCAATAAGCAGTCCTCAGATTCAATCCTTGGGGTACTCTCGATACCAATACTGCACTTTGAGCCAGGGATGCATAACCCAGAGTCCTTTTCAGTTGCCTCCAAGTTCGCAATCTCCGTAGATTCAGAAGGAAGAATCTTTTCTTTTTTATTCAATATCTCAACAAGTTGAATTTTCATTTCTTCGCCAGGTTTGCTTACATGTTTCTTGCACATGATTCCAACAAGCTCTTTCTGTCGTTCGATGATTCTTCGCATTTCCAAGAGCTGAAAATTGAAATTAAAATTAAAATTAAAACCAAATATTATAAACATTTGCCACGTTAAGACTATAAACATCTAGAAACATCTTGTTGTAAACATGTTAAACACCGTTTAAATAAAAGTTTGAAACTGTTTCAAATAAATAAATAAATATAGTAAATAAACAAAAGTGAACTAAATTTTATCGAAATAGCAGTACTCTGAATATTAAGTGTTCTAAAAATGTATTCCAAACGTAGAAAGATGTAGATATAACTAAAATATATTATCCACAAACCTTGGAATCATATTCCTCGGGAAGTTCCTGAGTTCTGAGAGCTTTAACTTCATTAATCAAAGATTTGTTGACCAAAAGAAGTTTGTCTTTGCCAAAAGCAGCAATATCAGCTCTCTCTTTTTCGCTCCGCAACTTTATGTTCATCCTCGCAACTGTCTCCTTCAAAACCGCGATTTCCTCGCGATACTCTGCAACTCCTGGTTCAACAGAAGGACAGAAGGCGCCCATATCGGCTTGTGATTTATCCATTTCACGAAAACTCCGAATAAAATTAGAGATTATTCAGAAAATTCTCCTCAAAATTGTTTAAAATCTGTCTAGAATTGGCGTTCTAATATTTTTGTAGTAATCAATTCTGATTGTGACGAAATCTGATTAGTTAACTTGATGTGACGTCACAATCAAATTGCCTTATAGAAAATTACTGCTCCCGGATAATTCCCGTCGTCCATATACTGAAACTACGATTAACTATAATTTTCAGGGGGAAGTTGCATTTTTCAGTAACATCAACATTGCGGTCTAATTTTTCATTGTGATCTAAGGTAATCCAAAAATTCTGGAAAGCCAAAATAACTCCAAACAAGATTGTTTTAAAAAGCTGAGTCAAATTTCGCAAAATTTACAGATCCTAAAATGTAAAACCAAGATATGTATCTTTTTCCCTGTTTCCACGTCAGTCCTGCCAAAGAGTTATATTCCTCCTAGCCCGGGATCTCAATCTGTGTGGCTGCGGCGCTCATTGAGCCTGCAAGCTGCTTCGTTAAACTGAAGTTCTCTGTGGGGTAATCCGATCAAACGGCATCGATCGCGTGAGTGCAGCCAGTTGCACAATAATGTCTGATTGAATCAATACCATACCTGGTCATACTTAACCATGTTTTAGAAAATTTATTACTCCTAGAAGTTAACAATAATCTACAAATATCATACCGTTTCTAGACGATTGGCGTACAATTCGTGTTTAGATTTCTTCAGTATCATGTCGTCAAATGTTTTTCTTCGCTCATCGGTGAGAAATGCTGGTGTATGTTTTGAGTTGCTGCTATAACCAGAGTGAGTTTTCGGCCTAACTCTATCAAAAGGGTTGATGCTTGGAAGAAGTAATGAAGATGAAGAATTTGAAGAAGTGTTTGTTGTTTCTTTTTGAGCTGAGTTTCGTTTGCTCTCTTTCTTCCTTTTTAAGCGAAAGTTCCTAAAAGAAAGAAGGAAATGCATCTAAGATATGTTCGCATTTAGGCAGGTGCGAGCAATTCATTCCTAGGACACTTTTGTTATGTTACTCTTCGTCCGTGCAAAGATAATGTCCGTGTAATGGGTGATCCAAGTCACTCACAAATTGTACAGCTATATACATATATACATAAGACCAACTCAAATCTATTCCAGATAACCATGAATCCATATAATACCAATAAATTCTCTCAAACTCCACTAACTCTTTCTATCGTATGATCTCCGTTTTTTTCTAAAAGCATCCCAAGTATTTTACGATACGCCTTACAATTACTTATTCAATGCGTGTCCAATCATGTTAGACTGTCCATAATTATGCTAATTTATGTAACTTATCACAACACTTTCATCTTGTTTCATTTCACATACCCAGAAATAGACAAATGTCAACCATACCAAGGGTATTTAGGTATTTATTGCAGGAATCAGAGAATAACTACAGCAGCTACAATATGTTTTTCCACGCACTTTAACACAATCCACATGCGACTGAACTCCTTAAAACTAACTATTTGGTTTTCGAGTGTACTTTGGTTTAGCACGAAATCTTGCTTTGTTTTCATTGAAATCGCTGTCTGATCTTAGACTTACTACATGAGTCGCAGTTATCGCTATTGAATTGAATTGCTGGACGCTCAAACTAACTGAAGCGAACAACAACAACATCAATTCAATTCAATGTGAGCGAAAGTAAGGGACTTGGGACAAGTCTAGTCTGATCTCATTAATCCGTACTCTTACTTTTAAAGCTAAGTCACCACTCAGGGGCAGGACTTAAATGTTGGAAAAAGTGTAGCTATATGGTTGATATATGGAAAGCGTTCTTAATAAATAAAGATGGTAGTCATAGCAACAGTAGCTGTTCTGACCAGTCCTTATTTCTTATCAAAACTACCTTTGCTCACTCTGCCTGTTTTGAAGCTAGTGTTCGTTCAAAATCTTTGGTGCGTCGGACCGGACACACGTTTTTAGCAACTGAAACTAGCTCCAATACTAATTAAGAGAAATCTGCTTACTCGATAATTCCTCTTCTTTTAACCTTGGAAGTTTACGTGAATTGTGATAAATATCGGTTCTTGGTTTCGTGACTTTTGTAAGCACGCGACAAGATCCCTGCAACAGAACGATAAAAAATTTTTAATTGTATTTGTATTCAGCTGAATCTGCTAGTGTAGGTGGGGTCTGTTCAACATATTTTTTTGTATTTTACTTTGTGTTGCATGTCGCTTTTTAAAATCAGCACAGAATGATTGACAAACGATTTGCTTCAAGGTACAAGATAAATGAGGTGACTGAGGCTTCAAGATAACTGAGTCAGCCTCGTTTTCATTCCTCGTCACTGCCTATTTTTCACAGACGAATCAAAATTAAATTTCATTCAGACGTGAATTTCACCGAGACAAGGCTGTCCGAAATCTTTAGCAAGTAGTAGTAGAAGTATTACCTAAGTTCTACTCTTCAAATACAGTGACGTAAACCTTTAGCAACTATCACAACTATTTATATAACGAAATTAAATTGAACGGCTTAATTTCTCAGAGTAATACTGAGTAGAAAGCGTGTCAGAACTGGCCTAAGGAGCGAAATCTACGACTAACGTATTAAGTCTTGTTTGCAAGTACGCACACACGGTAATTTTGTTTAACTAACTTACTGATTTGACGATATAGATCCATTCTGAATTCGTAGGGTCCTTGTCTATAACAACACCTCGCCTGAAAAGTGAAATGTTAATCTATAGCCAAAAGACTCGAAAGCATTCTGGACGAAACAGTCACTATGGAAGCAAGCATTGATTTAAACGAAATAATTTAGTTTTGGTACCATAAACGTAATGCTAATGACATACCTGAAATAATGGCAAAGACATATTCCCAGTTTTCCGTTACATTCCTCTAAAGGCAATCGTTTTAAGAACGCTATCGACCTTCGAAAAGAAATGCAAAGTTGTTAGATTGCAGTATAAAACTGCTAAAAATTCCTTCCTCTGAATTTTGCTCAGTAATTTAATAAATTATGCTAGATCTTACGAGGAAAGTTATGCTGGCTACTATTAAGCCTAGCTCCAATTAGATCAATGAAGCAACCAAAAAGCAGCCCAACAAGCAGCCAAAAGACAAAATACACAAAGTACTATGGCAGGAAGTACTATGATTTGTTTCAATGTCCCAAACGGGGTTGCTGCCGAAACATAAGAATTTAAACAAGAGGGGTATCGCATATAACCATTAGAGTCGAACATACCTCAAAAACCTCACGTGTTCTTGTTCCTCCCCCTCTTCGCTGCTCCGTAGAAAAATGTCTATGAAATCCTGAAAGAATTATGAAGTAACTATAAGCAACCATGGTAATCATGATATGAACATGAAATGAATAAAGGATAAAAATTACAGTTAAGTTTGACATAATTTATTTCTTAACCGGGGAGTTAGAACATTAGAAAAAGGGTGGGGTTGTAGGGTTGTAGCTAAAATTATGGAAAAACATCGATGCCAAAACATTATATTCCAAGTCAAGATTACCCTTTATAATTGATTGGTTTTTGTGATTTTGTAACAGACTGAATTGACATTTAATAGTATTATCCTTGTTTTGTTTTACATAAAGAAATATTGTTTAAGCCTCTTTCTCAGCGGTAAGATTTAAACTTAAATCGAGATTGTGTTTGTCTGTTTTATGCCTTATCGCCTTCTAACTATAACAAGAAAGATCAAGAATCTAGCCCTAGTAGCAGAGTAACAATTTCTTTCTGATGCATATTCAATGCAGACCCAGATTTTGTAAAGTAACCTGGTGCTTACTTGTCTACTAACTGCCAATAGAGAAACTTCTGATTGACAAACTACAGTTGCTGTTCTTGCAGTGTCATGCAGCAATGCAAGCTCCTGGAAAAACAAATTTTATCAAAATATATTCTACAAGAGCGGTAGTTCGAGATTTGGAGTCTTCCCACTGAGGAAAAAGATAGACTCACGTACATATGCCTTAAAGCTTGGGCGTCGGAATTAAAGAAGTAGTGAGCCTAAAACGGAACCTTGTCGTACTCCGTTAATACTTCGATTCAGGTGGACGTTTTAAGGCCGCTTTTAGGTCGCGTCAAATTTAATTCAAACAAGATTTGAAATTAAGTTCGACCTAAATTTTCACTCGTATAAAGTGGCAATTTTAATATTAAGTGCATCAGGGTTTGCCGAACTGAATTCACAAGTTCGACATAAATGCAGGGTTGCTTTATATGGTCGCATTTTGGTCGAATTTAATGCTATCTGACATCATTTTCCACCTAACACGAACTTAGTTTCAACAGAACTTAGTTTCATATAATCAAAAAAAAATTTCCTTTTGAATAAAGTTTGGTGCATCACAAACTGCATATAGAGTCAATGTCACTTTTATGCCAGATTCAATTAATTAAATTCGACACGACCAAAAGCGGCGTTATTAAGTGACCTAAATGAGAAAATTTTGGTCGGTAAGTTAATCATCAACTGTCCTTTAACATCTAAGCTAATCTATGTCCCTCTGCTACACAGATCGAATAAAACATGCTATAGTACCGAACAAACCACTGTTGTCTGCGCGTAGAGGTGAAAAGTCAGTTGCTGAGTATAAAGACATGTTGTGGATCTGGAGGAATTCAATGAGAATGAGGTAAGTGACAATTTGAGTATTTTGGCTTGTAGATAAAAAGTCAAAGGCTTCTAGATCAATATGTTCTACAGCCCACAAAGCCTGGCGTTTTCAGCGCAATACTTGTCAAGGATGTCGGTTTGCGCTGAATCCGTCTCGAAGTTCAGGGTATGGTGGATGCTGTTAACCCTTGATTTTTTTCGCCTAAATCGCATCAAGGCAAGCAACTTATAGCAAGAGAAGAACTAAAAAATATGTAGGAGTTGAGGCAACAAAATACCCCAAAGCTGTGTCCTTTTCCAAGGAATCGCAACCGTAGAATCTTTCGTAATTCCAGTGTTTCGGTCTTTTGTCATTAGTGAGACAATCGCTAAAATCAAGTAGAATCAGATTAAATCTCTCTTTCTGCTGCATCATCAAGTAATGGTTTTTTCTATCCACCCATTTCTAAGTTTTAAATAAAGCTATTTTCTTTGCTTAATTTATTGCCAAGCATTAATCGTTTTGCTATATAACCTTGATGTATCAGAGAATAAGAACCTGCACCTACCTGATCCAGAAAGAATAAAATAGAAATTAAGTGCTCTGTGTCCTTGACGAATGATAACTCTGTTCGGTTCAAATCTAAAATATAAATTGAGTGTGAAAGCCAATTCGATACACAATATAAAGAAAAAAAGTTGAAGCTCAGGATATGGGACTTGGCTGTCTGCGGCTCAGGATTTCCAGTGCATAACGGATCAACTCAATCAGGGTGCGCTGATCTCAATCAAGTTCAATCCTTCAGCTCACATCTAATCAGTCAGAGCTTTTAATAACAACCAAACATCCACAGCCACAATCAATCTTGATGAAACGAAACACCTCGGTTCAGGGATTTGTAGACTTCTTATATCTCATGCCGCAAACAATTCTTGCAAAGGAGGTTCTTACAACAACAACAACAACAGCAACAACAACAACAACAACTCAAGTGAGCGACAAGCAATTCAATTCAATAGCAAAAACTACCTCAAAAACATGTCTGATGGATTAGTAAATACAGAAGACAATCAGATGACTGGAGCCAGATAAGAAAGGAGATCAAAGGAACAATAAGGTACAATACAGATGGAAGTTTAACAACAACAGCAACAACAACTCAGGTGCCATTTGTTTCAGAGCGGTTTGAGCGTCAAGCAATTCAATTCAATAGCAAAAACTACCTCGAAACATGTCTGATGGACAAGGGAAAAGAGAGTACTACCTCACACAAGCAAACACTCTAAAGAAGCTTGTTAACGGAAATATTTCTACAAATATCATTCAAAATTTTACTCTATCGTTGCACAGCACACTATTAAGCAACAGTGGATAACCTGAAGACTGCAGAGGGTCCATTTTTTAAGTGACAGGACCCAATACCAGGTTTTAGTCTCACATGATTTAGATAATGAAGGTTGCACATGATAAACCATTCCAAGCTAGACCATGAAACAGATCCTACGCATTCTATATACACAAGTTGCAAGTAGTAATACACGTATAAGACATGCCTACCTCTCATACCATCCAACTGAAAGGAGTTGTCTCTGCATTCTTGTAGGGTATTCACCAAATGCCGGCACGCTTGCCTTTACTGAAGTTATTACCTAAAAATTTAAAACACGAAAAAGAGTGATTTTTATTCGTTTGTTAGAAAAGCGATTTATGATGTAGAATTACAAAAAGGACTGGACAAATGGAACATTGATTGGACTGATTTGAAGGTGCTGTGGCGTCGTGGTTAATCCAAGTGACTCGTGATGTCAGGAGCTCAGTGTGGTCAGGGTTTGAACCCAGCCACGGTAGCGACACAGCCATATTGTGGTCAAAAAAAGAAAAGGCAAGCAGTCTTTCAATGAAATTTTTTGTATGCATAATACTGAGTGGCTATTCTGAATCTCTTTATAACTTTTCTCTCACCATCTTTGCTTCAACTCACTGAAATAGAGACGACGTAGCCTAGTGGTGAAGATGCTACCCTCACGATCGTTTAGTCCTTGGTTCGAATCTCATCCGGTCCACCTTCAAAAGCTTTAGTCAACTCAGCTGTCCATCTTACCATGATCTTACCGAGGACGGTTAATGAGTACCGAGGGTATTCGTTCTATAATATCATGCTAGGTGCACCAGCTGTAACCCCATATCAGCCCTACAGCTGACAGTCTCAATGATCTGTGTTAACAAATAAAGATTGCCTGCTAGCTTGCCTGGTGAAAATAAAAGGATGCGTTGATGTAAGTCTTTCTGGTCATTGGCTAAACATGTACAAAGTATACCCAAAGTTCGATGGTTGGCGGATTATTGAACGTACATTCTGAATCTTCTGAAAACATTGATAGGTCAAATTAACTTTTGACTGTAATAGATTTTTGATTGGAGAAGAAATTTTGATGAAAATTCCAGGGACTTATTGATTAAAAGCATTTCAGTTGTATTCATTAAAGACACAACGATAAATGACAAGGTCAAGAAAATCTTGAGTTTGAACGAGCAAAGAATCGCGTCTATTCGTTAAGACGCTGTTATCTCTATTTGTTAAAGAAGAAAGTATCGTCTGTTTCAGATATCAAAATACTAATTTGGTTGGATTCTAAGCTAAACCTCGTAATCCCTTAGAAAACACAAAGATATTAATGAAATTACAGAAGAGCATATAATGAGAATCATACTGTTTGTCGTCATTTCGCTCCTTGATTCTCTACTTAAGATACCGGCAAATGAGCAACGAAAAAGGTCGGGTCACAAAATGTTAAGTAAATTAAGGCCACGTTGAGTCAAGTTGCTTATTGAAAATAAATGTATTTTTCCATTGGCACCCACTGTTCCCTCCCAAGCAACAACGTTTGACCCCTTTACACGGAGTGTAATTTGTGGCAGCAAATGTTCCTCTCTCCCAAGTTTCACACTTTTCTTCCCATAGACTTTGCTATTTGTGTAGGGGTCGAGTACTTAGGGGCTGCTCACCCCCTTTAACGTACTCGCTGACGTCTAAGCGTCCTAAGCTTTGGGTCTTCAATGCTCATTGCCGATGCTTAGCTAACAAAATTATACAACATAAACTTATTTTCAATTGTTATCTTAGTGCACCTAAACTCTGCGCTAGGAACTGGGGGTGCTAAAACAGGGGGATGCTTTATGCCAAAAACCACGTCCGTGTACTCCAACAAAATCAACTGTTGTTTTCTTTGTGTTGTCTGCCTGTCCTGCTCACCTGAAACCCTAACGCGGCGGGAAAAATAATTAATCTTATTCTGTAGATAACATACCGTATTGAGCTCCTCTTCGGTTCTCGATGATGGATTGATTGATAAAATATATATTGCCTCGTTTGTAAGGTGTATCTTTGTACAGAAAAGAAAAGAGTTATTAAAAATCTCTTGCTGAATAAAAGAAAACTCTTGCGTGAGTTAAAAACTCTGTGTGTCATAGAAAACTAGTAAATGGAACTCGTTCTAGACTCCTGATGCGGCAGGTGTCAATAGACTTATTTTGTTCGTCGTAGTCTACGCTCCTCCACACTCCACCACCCCGCTCTTTTCTGAGAAAACAGCTGTATGTTGTTGTAGTTGTTAGAGGCTGTTTCCAAAAGATTGGGAGGAAAGTAATACGTCTAGGATGTTAGTAGACTCTTGTTCTCATGCTAGAATTCGAGGTTCCATTTCTTCCTCGTCCTAACTGCTATCCAGAAAAGAACCACTGCTAATCTTAATGGGTATTGCAAATACAGTTGCAGCCAACCCTATGGCAGGAGCTTCAATTCTACACGCTTGTTTCGATTTGCTCGCTTTCTAAAGATTTATTTAAGACTATAGTCTACAATTTCAACCCTGTTTCTATTGAGATCTCAGAACAATACTCACATCTCGTTGTGCCTTATAAAAACTTGGATCGAAAAGGAGTCCTTCAGAGTTTGCAAATTGAGTTGAATCGTCCAGCTCTTTTTGAATCATTGCAAATGATGATGTTCCACTGTGATATTCTTTTCGCTGCCTGTAGAAACGAAAAGGAAGATTCGTCACAACAGCTGTCTGCTGTGCTTACGCTTCTTCACCCCTTTAAAAAGTCAATTGGCTATTTAAAACACACTCTTGATGTATAACAGGGGGTAGATTCAAGTATCTACATTTACGAAGATTAACTTCCAAAAGACAGTCTGATTTCTAACTTCTGTCACAGGAATCCTGATAACTAATCTCAAAGAGATAGCTATTAACTCAAAACGGCCACTGATTGAAATAGACGCCCCTTTTAGAGTGGCATCTATAAGAAGAGGGCTTTTAAAAGAGAGAAGACTTATCCTAATCCCTAACTTTCGCTCACATTGAATTGAATTGAATTGATGTTGTTGTTGTTCGCTTCAGTAGTTTGAGCGCCCAGCAATCCAATTCAATAGCGATAACTACGACTCATGTAATTATAAGTCTAAAAGGGGGGCGTTGATCACATAATTCAAGTTTTATAGGGAAGTTTAAAAAAAGGGGTCTCATAATTGTAGAACTTTGGTGTCTCACAAACAAAGAAGAACCCTACTTACTGTTCTGCTGCAATTTTGATTGCATTCAGGAACTTTATTTGTCGCACAGCTCGACGAAATCTTTCCAAAGGCTGCAAAAAAAGAAATGCAATGCTATTTGTTCAATCTTCCTAGATGCCAAATGTAGGTTTGTTGAAATGTAAAAGAAACATGTGATTTTGATGTGATCATCGTATCAACACCAAAAAAAAATTCTCAAGAATTGCATTCTCTTTTTCACCGATGCTGCACTGCAGTGCAATTCGAAAAGAACATGTCAGCTAGAAATGCATTTTACATACGAAAAGTGGAAATTCAAACTTTTCACTTGTTCCCAGTCACGAAATATGTCAGCTTGCCGGGGAGGCTGAAATGACGGGTAGAAATCTACCGGTCTGGCATAATTTCTGGTAAAAGTCCACCTTTCCGGTATTTTCTAAGCTACAAAGACGGTCTGTGCATTATTACCTGTGGTCACACTGTGAGAAAGAGACAAAAGTGCATGAAAAAATTGTTTAGATATATAATATTAATTGGAATTAAATCTACATTCATCAAATTCAGCGCAAATATCCCAAACCAAAAGTCGATAAAAAAAACAATGACACTCACATGAATCCTAAGTTCCAGTGATGTACTCCCTCTTCTGAAAGACCCGTAAACAGAGACGCTTAACCTCCTTACGGTGTTGTTGTATTCTTCTCTGGTACGAGGTCGTTCGTCTGACCAGTGATCTCGTTCTGAAGAGGAGATTTTTCTGACAACAGAGCCTGCTCTGCTGAGTTTACGGTGAAGTGCTTCTCTGAATCCTTCCTTTCTAGCTTCACTAGGTCCAGAGTTTTTCTTGCCCAGATTTTGAGCGACGCTGTTTTTCCGCTGTAGACTCTAATAAAAGATTGATAGGGGATACATATGCACGTTAATTCTCAAATTGACGCTTCTGCAGCATATATCAGCATATAGCAAATGCAAGTTGAAGGTGAAAGTGAAAGGTAAATGGTGTTTTAGCGCCAGTCGCTAGGACCTCAGTATTAGGTTAACAAATCGACAACTCGACCCTGGCCGTAACGCTACCGTGGCTGGGCTCGAACCCTCACCAAACCGAGCTTCTGAAACCAAGAGTCAGCTGGATTACACCACAACGCCACAGCACCTTCAATGTTGTATTTTGTTCAGGTTTGTATTTGGTTTCCTATCTCTTCTCATACATCTCTGAACAAAGACTAATTACTTTTTATGTGGAAGTTCAAAGGCTCGGGAGATTTGATACATGAGGTGAAAAGTACGTTATATAACTATAGGCAGTGTATCTTAATTTACTCTGTGGCTCTCGAAGCACTTTTGCCTTCACATCAGATAGACTTATTACACGAGTCCACATCTTCGCAAACAGCAGCAACAGTAACAACAACACCAACAACCACACAGCTGTTTGTTCAGAGTGGGGCTGCCACTGAGACTTTCGAAAAGAGTCGACTTTAAAACATTTTCCCATATCATCGCTGCACGCTGACAATAACAACTAAACGTCAGGACTTTGTCCCCGTCTTCAGTGTCGCTTACGATCTCCTGAGAACGTGAAAATCGCCGTCACGACGGGGACACGGGGACATATACGCCGTCACGACGATATACAGTTGACATCCGCTATCTCGAACTCTCAAGGGAAACTGGAATTGGTTCGAGATAGCGAATGTTCGAGATAACGGATGCCCCATATAGATATAAGAAATTATAGTTTTTAAGTCAGAAGAGGAACCCCTATTAACATGCAGCGTTACTGATCCCAAATTTCATCAAACAAGTCAGTTTTTTTACATAGGAGTCAAAGCTCATCTGCTTTCATCCCTACTATTGGTAAAATTGAGATAATGGCGATGCAGCACATCTCGAAAGAAAACAGCTTCATCTATTGTGTACATGGGCAGCATATCACTTAGCTGCTGCCATTCCCGCTCCGCTAGGCGAACGTATACATATTATCAGCCTGTCTCTTTATCCAGTTCGGCAGAAAGTTTGGCAAAGTTCGAGAAAAAAAAGCAGGTTTTCCTCCATGGGAAATGAAAAATGGTTCGAGATAGCGAATTTTCGAGATAGCGGGGTGCGAGATAGCGGATGATTTTTCTATACAAACCCTTATACCAAAACGAGGGGAAATGGAAAATCGTTCGAGATAGCGAATGTTCGAGATAGCGGGCAGTCGAGATAGCGGATGTCAACTGTAGAAACCAAGCTTCAGGAAACTGCCTTCATATTGAATAATCTTCCTTGAATTTAACTTTCTGTTTCTCAGCTGAATTTCTAAGTTCACTGTTACAAAAAGTCTCAAATGGACGTTACTTAAGCTTGTTACTCCGCAAAAACAGTTAAACACAGTTCAAAAACACAGTAGTTCTGTTCTTGACTGTGATTTATCTAATGATACTTCCGATTACTATTCTATTTGGGCATTTTATACATTGTACTTGTTTAAGATATCAAATCTTTTCTTCAAGTTTAATTCTTGTATCTAGAGCCACGCTGAAATAACACTTGTGTTTGAAGAATAAAACAATCAAACAATCATTAGATTTTAACAAGGAGCAGCCTCGTTTTGAATAAACCCAGCCAAAGAGGGCGAGACCGAGACCAATTGTGCATAAAAATTTGCTGATATAACCATGAATTTAATTCCATTTAATGGAGGAGTAAGCATATTGGTCCTAAGACTCCGTGCCTATCCGAGGTTCTCACTTGTTACGCGGCTATGTTGAGATTTTTCTCATTATGACAATCTCAATCACTCTAACTCAGTATGTTAAACAACAGACTCAACCGCTCTGAGAGACACCTAAATTATTGGTGGTTCGGGTCTTTTGGGGTTGGGGATTGTAATCAGTGTAGTTAAACGTTCATAGCATATCGCTATCCATCCACTTTAAACAAAACTCTAAACTCTGAATATGACTGATGTACAACATGGCCTGCAGTATTTTGCAGCCTTAAGACTTATGATTTAGCGACAATATTTTATAACTAATTGAACATAAATCCCCGTTAAATCTGCAAAGGGCTCCGTTACATAGTGGATTTATTTCTAGTACTACAACACACTCTGTATAATCTTGTACTTACAATCAGTGGCGTTGCCGACCGTGGTTACCTTCAGGGCATACCACTAAGGGCCCCGCTGATAAGAAGCTCCAAGGGGTCCCCAACCTTAAAATTATCTCTTTATGAATCGATCTTTCTTGATGAAATACGGGTATTTTCTTATATGACAACTGCTTGCAAGTGAATAAGTCATTAGATATTGCAAAGTTTATGATTCTTTAAAGTAGGGTTAGCTTATCATTGCCTGAAGTTTTGAAAATCTGACATTCCTTTGTGTAATGATTAAAGTGATTGTTGCAACCGTCAAAAAAATATGAACTTCCAAAAAGCTTTCCACATACTTGCAGTTTCCTAGTCCCTATGTCCTTGTGCGTGACCCCTATTTTCTAGTCCTTATTTCCTATTTCTGCTTCCTAGTTCCCAATTAGACATGGTTACAAGGGGCTCCAGTCCCACTACGTCACTAAGGGCCTCACAGACCTCCGCTACGCCACTGCTTAGAATGACTAGGGTAAAGTCATCACGAATGACATTAGTCAAGTACTGCATACACCATACTCTTTTTTAACTTTAAGATACCAGGCTACAGCGATCTTTGGATGAATATTCGTTCAGATATGGTTTTAAAATTATATCACCCCCTGGTCTTTTATTTCAAAAAGTTTTTTAATAAACTTCCTCCCTTACCTTCCTGATCTCAGTACAAAAAACGAAAAGCAAAGGAAAGTTGCAGTCCAGTTAAAAAGAAAGATATACGGTTTAAGTTAAAGTAAAAGACTTTAAAAGGAAATTTTGTAAGGACCGGACCTAAGATTTTCCTCCAGTTGCGGCGCCCGGCCTGAATAAGTGATTGGACCTACCTCATTGGACAATGACCATGCCTTTTCTGCAGTACTGCTAACATTCTGTTGCTGACGTAATGATACGGCTGGGTTGGGTGCTTCTCCTACAAAGAGAATTCAAACCTTCAAATGCCTGAATTCCGAGAAGCGGCTAAAAAGTGGTTTTCAAGATAGAACAACTCGGAAAGTGTACAGTGCCTGGAATTAATTGCTTGACTTTTAAAATCCCACTTGTTAAAGTACCGCATTTTCCCCTCTGTAATGAGCGCCCCTCTCCCCCTCTCCCATGAGCGTCAAACAAACATCCATAGGCCAAACGATCAAACATTGCTTGTGAAACACTTTAAATTTGCTTATCAAGCAATATTTGAGCGTTGACAATCAAACATTGACAAACAGGTTAAAAACAAGGTTCTGCTGGGAATACAGAAGAATATATTCATTCATTCTTTCATTCGGCAGTTGCCTGGTGCCTAATTGTAGGGAGGAGGTTTGAATAAGCGGTGGTTGGAAGTTGAAGCAAGGCCCGATAAGCGATGGTTTTAAATCGCTTGGAATAAGCGGGGGTTGAAATTTCAGTCAAAGAAACTCTCGACAAACCCTTCTCGAATTCTTGAAAAGCAAGGATATCAAATCCATAACAACATTAATACATGGGGCTCTTTATAAAGACAGAATGTAATGAAACTTTCCCGGTAACAAAAATTTTTTACCACCAAAGAAAATAATGCACGTCTTGCGGAAAGTCTAATAAGCAGGGAGGGAGATCTGAATAAAGACAGGGGGACGCATTTCCTTGGAGCCCAGAGTGCATATGTGGCATCCATCTGGCGAGAAATGTTGAGTAAATATACTAGTTGTGACGCATTACCACTCATCTCTATTATAAGATCAGGGTCCACTACAGGAAATGTCCATGTTTTGTGAAGAGAAATGATAATGACGTGGAATTTCTGAAGAGATTGTAAGCAGTTCAAAGGTTGTGAGATAATTTGAACAGTGAAATTAAATTTATCATTGTTACTCGTAATGTAATCTCGTAGAGTTTCCCTTTTTGGCTCAAACGGCAGAAAATGGTATTTGCCCCCAAAACTTCATTCATTTCGTTGATGAAACTAAGAAACGATGAAACGATGAGAAATAATTGAAATCTATTCCCCAGAAATATCATATCCAATACTGGATGATATTTATACTGTACTGCATACATTTGTGTCAGAAAACCATCCTTTATTACCCGAAGAATTTTTTCTTTATCAGGATCCTATTGTTTTAAAAGTACCAGTTTAGGCCCCTTGGAAAGTTCTTTTTCTTTGCTTGAAATCCTCTTGTTCCAACCAAACAAATCCCTGAGAAATCCTTTTGTTTTAAAAAAAATCTCAGCCTTGAGTGAAATCTCCTATGGATGTCTTGCACCCTTTTGGCGCACAATGAGCCAATTTCTTATCGAACGAGATTCAGTTTGCGCAGTTATCCTAGAACGGAACCCTACCATGATCATAGTAAGTGTGCAATGCCTTCAATAAGAGCGTTGCCTTCAATAAGAGCGTTCAAAAGGTGTACGAGATTTTAAAACAAAAGGATTTCCATCGAAATAATGGACGGTTTCTTAAGTACCCATCCTCGTAAATACCGTAAACAATTTGATATCAACAGCTGCAGGAGAAAATGTTTGTCACAGATCACAGAGTTTTATCGATCTTGTCTACCGAGGCTCCACGAGGCTATCCCAGTCTAGAAGATTCATTTTATTACGTTTGCAAACTGAAATCTTCCTGCTAAGAACTGAAAGAAAGGCGACAAACGGACTGAGTATCGGAGTATCGGCCTCTTAACTTCGAAAACCTGAGCTAGAAGTCGAAATGATGCTTTATAGCATACAATATTTATCTAACACCAAGAAACTTTTAGTTGCGTCCAGAGAATCCTTGCTTCGTTGAACATGAGAATGTTCTTTGTACCGAATATCATAGCAAAGACACGCTTGATCAATTCAAACTGCAAAAAACCAACCAAATGATGAAAATACTCACGATTATACCAATGCAGCATTTTCCCAGTTGTGCAAAATTTGCAGGATACAGGAACTTTTAAGGTCTTAATGCTTTAGTTATCAACACAGGTATAGAAACAATGACGTGAATGATAGATAATCGCAAGCTAATTTGACTAAAGTTGAAGGTATTAGCTTTGTTTATCATTTTATCTCAGGTTCACAGGGAAATTCAGCGAACAGCGGTCGGATTACAAACATTGAATACTCGCGAAATAGTGTATAGAAATTCGTCTTTGTTTAATGAATGAAGGCGCAAAACAGACAACACGTAATTGGATGCTTTCATTTTATTTGATTGTTTGAGATCTTTTATATTTAATTATACTTTAGAGTTCAAACCTTCAATATTCATCAATTATGGTTAATACATTAGGGAGCATGTGGTTCAAGCCCACAGTGTCCAATGGTCAAGGTCACACGAACATGACGTGTCGATCCGTGCAATTTCATTACGTGCAACTTCGCGACAGGTGTGTTCACCATCGAAGATATTTTGCAAAGTATCAATCAAACCTCAGCGAAAGTATAATCAGGACCTTTTGACTGGGGCTGTGAGAATGAATGTGTGAAGGTAGAAAAGGTAGGAATGAACTGTGAGAAGGTAGAAATGACCGACGATGACGCTGACTGTGACGTGCGGGTGCACTTGATTAAAGGCCGATCTCCACAAGGCCCCGATGGCCGTACCACGCAAGAAAATTCTTTAATTTCGCGTTTCTAGAATCGCTCTGTTTGTTGGAAACTTAATGACCCAGATAAGCAAAATCTTACCGAAAGAACATCCCATTTTACCGTATTACCAAAACATAGGGGCCCTATGGGCATGTTCGAAGAACGACTCTGGTTGAATATAGCTATTTCGGTCAAATGATGAAAGATGTTCATCGGTATGCACAACGATGACGATAATGATTATGATGATAATGGTGGTGGTTATGATGATGATGTTGATGAACACGATGATCATGATGCTGGTTGGTAGGGGTGATTGTGGTTGTATGGTGGGTATGGTGGTGGTGATAGAGGTGGTTGTGGTGCTGAAGGGGTGGTTGTGGTGGTTGTGATAGGGGTGATCGTGGTGATGGTTGTAGGGGTAGTTGTGGTGGTGGTGATAAGGGTGGTCGAGGTGGGTTGTAGGGGTGGTTCCGGTGGTGGTGATAGGGGTGGTCGAGGTAATGGTTGTAGGGCTGGTTGTGGTGGTGGTAGCGTTCCTTTAGATGTTGCACACTGTCAATGGTGGTGATAGTAATCATGATGATGATGATGATGATGATTATCATTATTATTATTATTATGACGATTTTCATCGTGAGGATAATATTAATGATGATTTGTTTTGAAAACTGTTTTGAAATTGCCGCTCTTTGGCAAAACTCCCAAAGCAAGGTGGCAATTTTCCAGTTCCATTTAGTAAACAAGGATGAGTCAGTTGTCACATGACCCCAGATTGACAAAAGTGCTTGCAGGCCGAATTGTGAACAACTAACCGCAAATTGCGCATAAATGGCCGAGACAATGACCCTAATGCATTCTTGACAATGGCCCTATTGTTACACGTTTTCCATTGTTCAAGCGTTGGTTAGTTGGTGAGTGTGTGTGTGTGAGTGTGTGAGTGAGTGAGTGAGTGAGTGAGTGAGTGAGTGACATCCACCCCACACCAATGTGTTCGAAGTTCTTCGAACACAAAAAGTTACCCGTTTTTACCGACCAATGATCATGGGCCCATGATGATTAATAATGATTAGTAGGCTTTGATGATTAAATGATGATAATGATAATATTGATAAGGATGATAATGATGATGATGATGATGATGATCGTGTGATGATGACGATTTTGATGATGATGGTGATGATCAATGATGATGCTAATCGTTGATGATCATGATCGATTAAGATGATCGATGATCAATGTCGATTTTGATTATGACGTAAAGTCAACAGAATTCAGATGATGATGATGATGATAATGATGATGGTGATGGTGATGATGATTGATGATGATGGTATTGATGATGATATTGACTTTGATGGTGGTGATTATGATGATGATGTTGATGATAATGATTATTGTCTACATACATTATATTAAGTTGACGATGATGATGGTGATGATGATGATGATAATGATAATTGAACATTTGAACAACGTGTCTGTGTCCATATCTCTTTCTCTATGCTATGGTCCATATGCAACCAAGGCCAGAAATCTGTCTTCATTGAAACCCCTTGGAAATCCTTATGTTTTAACGGAAATTTCGTACGTTTTTTTTATAGAGTGAAATTCCCCTCAACTGCGACGAACGCAACGAGTAACAAAATGTGAATCTTTAAAATCTTTAAATTCCTCATCCAAACCACCAAGGCATATTTTAACATATGTACTGGTGGGCCATTTGGCCCAGCAGGCCCCTTGCTGTCCTATTGTTTTGGACAAAAGCTTTTCAAATTATAATTGAAATTCAAAAGAAACCAGGGCCCTTTTCTTATTTTGGCCCACCACTGAAAATTCCTTAAAATATGCCCTGCAAACCACTGCCGTGTTTTCCATAGGTATGCTGTAGAAAAAAGCCTAAAAGGTAAAAAAGTCGTACCGTCTTCAGGAAGGACGTCGCAAATGCTTGGAAATTTAAGTCTACTTCTTATTCTTTTCAATGAAGGCAGTCTTACTCTCCGTCTTAGCTCAGGTACAAAATCCACCTCACTTAACTCTACGTCTTGAGTCCACTGCAACATTCTGAAGTTTGTTTTGATTGATTTCTTTATACAGGAATTATTTGTATATACTGTATATCAATGTTTTAATGAGTTAGGTTTTCTTGAACACTGATCTGATATAAGAATTAGCTCAAGTTTGGATGGTAGTCTGTGTTGATCTCATTTCAAACGCAAAATAGTAACGTCAATCTTTGATTTATGATTTCCCATTCTGAGAAAGGTGCAATAAAGTTTCCAGCGAGAGTTATTTTGATTAACCTGCAAACAACGGTCTGCCAGTGACTTGTTGTAAGCGGTTATTCGTAAAGAATGGCTGTACAAAATTAATTAGGGCATAATTATCACACTGCAGTCTCTAAAGAATTGAATGTTGCAAAAAAATGATCCTTCTGGTTGATTTGCGGTGAGCGTTCTTTAGCGGTGCTCTTCGGCCTAAATCTATTAAAATCAGCTTAAAAACGATTAGAATTGTTTTGTATAGGGAGCTGGTCCGAGATAACAGATGAAATGTTGATCTGAAGTTCTAAACGTCAAAAACAGCTGGCTTCATCTTTGGCGCAATCTCCCATCTCCGCACGAGATATGCCCAAGCGCATACAGACCCCTCCCTCAGTCCCTTGTCAGCAAGGCAAGTCCTTCGTCAGTGGTGGTGACACGGCACGGGAGCTTGGGGGCAAGCGGACACTGAAGCACTCGGAGCACAAGATTAGTTTTGACAAGTTTTGACAGGAGCAATGGTGCATGGTAGACTTATTACATGAATCCCACTCTTCGCAAACAGCAACTACAACAACAACATATAGCTGTTTGCTCAGAGTGGTTTGAGCGTCCAGCATAGACTCAATAGCGATAACTACGGCTCATTTAATAAGTCTAGATGTAGGGTACTTTTAAAGGTGGGAGCAAGGGAGCAACTGCCCCCATATCAGAGCCTCTGAATCGCCCTTTGTTCGGAACAGTGTGGAATAATGTGGCGGTTGAATGCCACAGGCAAGATGCGATCGAGCGAGTGTGATGGTTGAGATCGGTGGAGAGGTGCATTCTTTGCAAGTGGCGTGAAGGGTTACCGATATCATGAGTACGATCCGGAATGAAACGAGGTGCAGCGTTTTGTAAAGCGGGAATACGCACTGATTTTCTGCGTAGAACTTGCAAGGTTGAGTCAAAACCCGAGTAGAAGCAATTGACACCAGCTCACTGGGATTACATAATATGGTAGCTATAGCTTACCCAGGTAGATATAGCATAGTCAATAGCTACGTCCTCTACGTCACATTCAAGACAACGAAATCAGACGGAAACCATCCAGCGAAAACTCATTTTCGCAATACGCGACGAGTAAAGCCTATACGATTCAAGCATGTCGAGCATACTTGTCTAGGTGAAGTTTGAATCGTTGAACACTCACTGTCCATTATTATGCTAAACAAACTGCGCCACGTCGTTGCGCGATCTGGTTTGGTGTTGGGTGTTTGTCCAACCGGAGCCAAAGGGTTTCATGGGAAAACAATTTCAAAACGAGGCTGTACAGTAAGTTGACAAAGTGGAATGTCGAATTTGGAAATGAGAGCTACAAAAACTTCGAGGTAGTTAAACCAATTGAACTGGTGTAAAGTAAAGCTAGAGTATCAAAAAATTTACTACTCGTCGTAATGAGATAATTATCTACGTCGTTCAAAGCTTTCATTTTACTAATTTGTGACAAATTTTGAGAAACGAACTTTGTACTAACAAAGAAAACGTGACAATAACAGGTTTTTGTTCAACTGTTTGTGGCAGGTGGTCAGTGGCGTAACAGAACCGTTCGGGGCCCTTAGGCATATTTTGTGGGGGGCCCTTTAACAATGAAAATTTTTCCCGAAATGAAGACAAAAAGAACCAAATCAGCGAGAGAAATATTCATTCGATTACATTGAAGGATCAACAAGGAACAAAACCTTTTCAGGTAGAAAAAGATTGAAAGAGGCATGAAAGAGGTTAAGTATCATTCTAACAAAAGGGTTAACTGGGGAAATATTGGCTTTTAAATCACTTTTCACATGAAATAATACAAAAAATCTGTATCTAGAAAACCTTGTGGGTCCTCTTTGGGCCCCAAAGGCTTGGGGGCCCTTAGGAGTTGCTACAGTCTGAGAGAATGTTCTTTTTGAGATCTCAGTTGAAGTGATAGAACCACTATCGTACATCATTATGCCTGTTGAATGCTCTTATAATAAATGAACTTATGCAGCAAGGCAGAGTTGAGTTGAATTTGCGAATAACTTAATGTTATGCTCTACAAATCAAGTTCTAAATGCGATCTGGAGAACTTGGTTTTCGTCATTGAGAATACGATGAAATAGCTAAATGTCTACAAGTAGTGGAAGGAATATCAATACATGTTCACGCTTAAGCAGAAAATGCTGGATGTAGTTTATGTACATCAAAAGATATCGTTATGCTCTATAGATCAAAGGTCCTACATACGAACTGGACAACTGGGGTTTCGTCATTGAGAATACGATGAAATAGCTAAATGTCTTTATGAGTAGGTAGTGGAAGGAACATGAATAGGTACATGTTGAAGATTATGCAGAAAATGCTTGACGTAGTTTCATGCACATCAAACGATACTTTATGCTCTATAATTCAAAAAGTTACTTACGAACAGGACTTTCATCATCAAGAACATACTTGCTTGAGGCTTTATAAAACATTTCAAATCTCAACCAACACAACGTTAAACTCTCAACCACGCAGCAGAGCAATCAAGGCATCTATTTATCTCACAGACAGGCACTTCATTTCGATGGCTTTGTAATTATCAAAACACAACCTGATAACAACTGTGATACGTCACACTGTCAATTGCAGGTGCTGTAGTGTAAAGCCAGTTTATAGTGATTTTATTGACACGAAAGAAAATTCACTGTTCTATCCGATATCACTGAACATATGTAAATATTTTCTTGTGTTTTATGTACCTGTGTAAAGTGCGGTAGCTTTGATTTTAATTTGTATTCTACTGGAAAACATGGCCTATTCTGAGTTTCTTATTAATAGACAAGACAGGGGGTTATTATATTGTACGAAAACTGGGTGTGCAACTATGAAATCCAGTCAGCGCAGTGTATTCCTAGCCAAATCCTCTACCCTTCGTATCCCTCGTTACCCCCTAACTGAAAGGAAAGGAGGTACGTATATCACCCTGAGGTGCTTTGAAAATTTAACATGCAAAGAGAGGAAACTTAATGAATGTTCAGCACAAAGTCAAGGAAATCATTACCAAAACGTTTTTCTTCCCATTTGCAAAAGGAAAAATCCCATTCTGCCTTAAAGAACATCATGAAAATCTTGCTAATTTTGAAAACTCAGGTGAACCAGAAGAGTTTTGTCTTCGCTAAGATTATGTGATAGAGGCAACAACAAAATCTCTTTTAGATTATTGTTATCGATACGGTATCAACGTTGTGTAAGATTATTCTACTGCACTGGGTGCAGTAAAATAAGGTTAAAGTCCCCGTTGGAGAATCGTGGTTTGAATGATATTTTCGCTTACAGTACGTAAACATAAATGTATTCATTTATTTGCTATCAAGAATACTTGGATGCAGCGAAACTTATACTGATGCAGATGGGCATAAAGACATAACCGCAGTCAAAGTCACTATAATATAGCCGAAACACAAAGCCAAAACGGGAGTAGATCCTTGGGCTGTTAAGCTCTTTAGCTCAGTGGAATCGTTGTTGGCGTTTTGATCGTGCAGCCCAGGTTCAAATCCCATCTACTGTGGTACGCCAGTCGTGGAAAAATATATCATAGTGTTTGCCATTCATGAAAAATATATAAATATAATTGAAAGTGGAGAAAGTCACAAACGCAGATAGATACTTTACAAATCTTATTGTAATAGCACTGTAGCCATAAGTAAGCCTCTTAATTTGAAGCAGGTTTGAGAATTAAAACTAACCCTGGTCTTCAAAGAAGCGATGTTATTCTAAACCAGAAGGCATGCCACAGGCATTGTGGGGTGATTAATGATTAAAGAGTATCTAATAAATAGAAGTATTTGCTTCTTTACAGAAGAAAAACTTTTGCAACATGTGTCGTTTTCAAAGAGAATAATGCATGTGTTTTTAAGCGAGTATTTAGTGATGTTACCAGGGACACTAGAGCAGGGGGCGATTGAGGGGCACCGCCCCTCCGACCCTTTCATGGCTGGAGCAGATGTAATCTTGTCCTCTTCGCAGGATCTGGACTCGATAGAGCAGAGTTTATTTACGTACACTCTAATTCATGAAATAATCATAAAAGCACATCTACGTACATCTCAGCGAAGCAATACGATGCGAACACGGTGCAGTTCAACATTGATTGGGCATTTAGGGGGATTGGCCCAACACAGATGGGGCAAATGTACCCTATTTTATGTGAAACTACTCAATTAATAGCCTTTAGCTATCCTGGATATTTTTTTTTATTCTAATGTAGAGTTTGACCACTGATGGCTGAATATAAGAACATAGTCGATAGAATGAATATCAGTTCTATTGACTATGATAAGAAGAACGAAGTTTGAAGCTCAATAATAGTACAAACTCGTCCCCAGGCCTCAACCAAAAGCGTCTTCAGGACTACAGTCAGCTGTAACATTATTTTTCTAGCTTTAGCTAATTTTGTGCTGAATTTAGCGAGATATATTTGAACAGGCAAAGATGCGTGCAGTTTTGATATAGCAGATTCGTTTCTTTGTAAAGACATCGTTTGACGGTGGATTTGAAAAGGTGGGGGTTTGTCCAGCTTGGTTTTGTAAGTTCGAGGGGGGACGTGCGATTAGACTCACGACACGAGTCTCTAGTTTACGCTCCCCTTGTAGAAAACAACAACAACAACATCGAGCGAAGTAGTGAGACTCATGTAGTGAGTCTAACATGCGATTACCTATATTAAGAAATTAACCTGGTGAAAAGTGAAGAAGAGTGAGAAATAAATAGACTTGGAGCAATTCTGCTTATCGAGCTGTTGGAAATTTCTGAAGATTTGATTAGCAAACCTCCGTCGTTTAATTTACATGTTTCCCCTTCCCTTAAAAAAATCCTCTTGCTTCCTGGAATTTTGCAGGGTTAGTTTTAAGATTGATAGTCAAGCGAATTGATAGGAAGGATTTTACCTCATCCCTGTTTCTCAATGTTCCGATCTACCCTTGTTCCTTTGACGTTTAGCCACGTTCCCTTGTTCCCTGGATACATTTCGCATGTTCCCATTTTTATAAGAATACCTTAATTTTTGCCGATCCTCGATTATAATTTAAATTTTTTTTCGATTTTGAGCCTTAAAATATTCTTAAACTATTCTTAATCGACAATGTTGAAAATTGGCCTGAAGATCAAGAGAAATAAACTCAAATCTTTGTCATTTGCTATTTTATACCTAATAAAAATAAAAAACAGAATATGTACAAAACAGAACAACATGTAAAGATCTAAGTCTTATTAAAGTTAAAAACCTAATCGAGAGTACACTGGTGGTACACTGTAGCTATTACACTATAGCATTAATGACTACAGGCAGGATTGGAGTCATTGTCTCGGTCATGAAAGCGCCCACTCACCCGCTCGCTGCCATGCCGCAATGCTTTATATTCCATCGTCTAGATCATGTTAGCTACATCGCATGACTAAACGTAATTGTGAATTGACTAAATATGGAATTATAACAATTACTGTTACTGTTAATTTAATCACCAGCCTGCTTGCTACACTCATTCGTAACCTTCGAGGAGTTGCAAAGTCACTAGTCCTTGCATTCTCAGGTATTTGATGCGGTTTGTACAGTTTGAGTAGCCCTTGCTTTCTTCCACTGATAACTCGTGTAGAGATAGAGAACTGGATCCATCAAACCATTTGAAAATCGGAAAAAAAAGACATTTTTGCTTGTGTTGCATTTGAAAAATGTCTCTTCGAGAATTGAACACAGTTAACGGAACTGTTAGTCAAAAAAATAAACAAACAATACAGAAGGCTAAAGACAAGATGACTTTCCTAGTTTTGTGGGTCGTTTCTTCACCATTTTCTCGTAAGTTCCGGGAATCTTGCAATCTCTTACGCCATTTCGACGAGTGATTTGCCCTGGTCGTAGCCATACGCTTTACATTTCTGATGAAATTCGCAGTCAGGCACTTGCTATCTCAGATCTCAGGTGAATGATACCGTTCGAATCGATGGAGCAGCCCTTGCTTTCTTTGACTTATAACTAGTATGGAAATATAGAAGTGGATCCATCAAACCATTTGAAACTCTGAGACAAAATGTGATCGCCAGAGCGACATCCTTGCCTGTGTTACACTTAGCAGTTTCGGCTTTAAAAAATAAGTTAAACACCAACAGTGGGACTGATAGACAGAAAAATGAGCAGACAATGCAAAAAGCTAGTAAAACAAGACGACCTTTCCTCCTTTTTGGCATTTACCTCTCTTCTCATCTGTTCTTGACTATTTAAACAACTTGCAACACGGCGTCTTCGTCTCTTTGACATATCTACTTTGATGTAACAATATGATCCGATCATCATCAACAGCGTTGAAACTATTACTATCCCCACGATAGAAACCATCAGAATAGGCAAAGACAAAATGACGGAAAGAGAACCAATTACTGTGCCAAAAATCATGGAGCCAATCCAGCCGGTAATGATGATCTTCTTTCGTCTGGCGTTTGTAAAAGCCTGTTTGTATTTACTTGCATACTTGGTGGCATAAAACCTTTCGTATGTTATAATGTATATATTTCCAAAGCTTACGAAGTTCATCGTAGTTATAATGCTCATAACAAGGCATTGCCCAGCGACAGGAAGGTCAGGCTGCTCCCCGAAGACGTTAACCGTAACGTTAATGAAAAAGAAAGTACAAGAAAGTATATGAGCGCATGCTAAATTTGAGTAGCTCAATCGCATGGAATGTAGGAAAATCTTTCTCCTCTTTATTAAGCATGTGATATTGCAGATGATTGCTGCTAAGCTAACCATGATTGCTGGTATGTAACAGTAATGAAAGTCTTTTCCTGATTCCTTGGCCATTGTGAGAGGTCTTTTTTTAATTTAAGTCACCTAGTAGGAAGCATGTGATAAATGTAGCTCTAGAAAGAAGACCTGTAGCTATGTAATAATTGTGAGCATGGTTGCAGCTGTTTGTTGAATCTTCGTCTCATTGCAAAATGTCCGCTACTTTTCTGGATCTGACAAATTCTCCTTCTATTTTTGGGTCCTCCTTAGGGGTGAAGAAGCTCCTAAAATCCTCCAATAATGAACTCAGGTGAAAATGAGTATCCCAAGTCAAGCCATGAAGCAGCTGATAGACTGAGAGTCCGCCAAACTAGTGTATGAGATATACGAGTATGATAGAGTATAAATATAGAATGATAGCTGAAAATTCTTAGAACCTGTTTTTACCAGTTTGCATCTCGAGTCATTCTATTTTTGGGTTTGAATATTGGGTCATTCTATTTTTTTGGGTTGGAATTTTCGGGTTATTCAATTTTTTGTTATAGTTGAAATCTGTTCTCGGACGAGCATCCCTGTCAAAGAAATGCTCGTGTGCCCCCCCTGGGTCGAGATAGCGAATGTTCGAAATAACGGATGCTCCATATAAATATAAAGAATTATAGCTTTTAAGTCAGAAATGGAATCTCGATTAACATGCAGGGTTACTGATCCAAAATTTCATCTAACAAGTCAGTTATTTTTTACATAGGAGTCAAAGCTCATCTGCTTTCATCCGAGCTTTCATCCCTACTATCGGTGAAATTGAGATAATGGCGATGCAGCACATCTCCGTGCGCTAAAAACAGGCAGAGATTACAGGAATCACATCTGGGTGGGAAGGGAGTTCTGAAAGAGAACAGCTACTTTCTGCCAGGAGTTTCCTGTCAAGCTTTTGTACCGATTTCTTTATCAACAAATCATCATCGATCAAGCTGTTTCTTTCGATAGCAGCACGGTAAGACTCTCATACTGGCAATCCATCGAAGTTTCTGAGCTTCATCTATTGTATACATGGGCAGCATATCACTTAGCTGCTGCCATTCCCGCTAGGCGAACTTATACATGTTTTCAGCCTGTCTCTTTATCCAGTTCAGCAGAAAATTTGGCAAAGTTCGAGATAAAGAGCAGGTTTTCCTCCATGGGAAATCGAAAATGGTTCGAGACAGCGAATGTTCGAGATAACGGGGTTCGAGATAGCGGATGATTTTTCTATACAAACCCTTATACCGAAACGAGGGGAAATGGAAAATCGTTCGAGATAGCGAATGCTCGAGATAGCGGGCAGTCGAGATAGCGGATGTCAACTGTAGTTCATACCGGATTTCTAATGCCACGGCACGGTGGCACGGCATTGAAGGACAGCTTCATCTTTTAGAGATAACGCGCCACAAGCATGATGTTGACGTTAAATGTTGGGAGCGTTCGCCCGCCTGCAGACAAAGTCTAAGAACGTTCAACAATGTTGTTGGATATTGTAGGGGAAAATTTTTGGAGCGTTTTGAAGGCAGCCCAAAGGGAAAGGCAAAAACATTGCGACGCAGAACACTATTACAACTACTATGTATGTAAAGACAACTATTGTATGTTTTCAAGAGAACGTACTAATACTTCCCCTTATCAAGCAAGGCTTCTTCAAAATATGAATTGTAGCTAAAACCCGGGGGGGGGGGGGTGCACTTGATCAAATTTTGTAAGGGACCTGCCGCCCAAGCTTCAAAATATATCCGACCTTATACCAATTTTTTAGACTTATAACCTGAGTCCGAGTTATCGCTAGCAAAACCGAGGCTAGCACTTAAATGAGATCGCTCTAACTCGTAGTTGTAGCGGGGTGTCCTGGTGGTGGACGAGCGGAAGCTAAAGACTCAAGCAATAAGTCTACCAATTTTTTCGATAATGTATACCCGACCTTATACCTATTTTCCATTCTTCCAATATAAAAATCGTGAAAATGGAGATCGTTCCTTGACCATCATCGTGAAAATCTACACTGTTCCTTATACCAAAATCGTGAAAATGGAGACCGTCCTTATATCGAAATCGCGAAAATCGATACTGTTCAGGGCGGCACGTCCCTAGTACCCAAATTTTACATATCTAAGGTCCCGAATAACCGGACCCCCACGGTTATTTTTTTGGAAAAATTTTCTGACCCCCCCTGCCGTTATTAGGACCCTCGTTTATTAATTTTTTTTACTTTTTGTTATAGTAAAAATAAACTTTACCGAGCAAACAAGCTTGAATTTTCCAACTTTTTTTGAAATCGAACAAGTATCTATAATGTTTTACGTCTGTCTGGTAGACGGAGTTCGCATAGAGAACCACACTGCAGCTTGTAACTGGTAACTGATCATTTCATTAAGAATATTAACATTACGCTTCAAATATATTGTCATTTTTATTTCCAATTTTTTTCCCTCTTAAAGAAAGTTTGGTACATCAAAAATACTTACTAAGGGCAAAATAGGCATTTAGGTACCACTTTCGAGGTTTTTGGACCCCCTCGCTTATTATATTTCACACAATTTTTGGACCCCCTCCGCTTATTAGGACCCCCTGTTATTCGGGAAATTAGAATAGTGCTCCCCCGGGAGCTCAACAGCTAACTTGTCTTGGAGGCGTTTGGATATGGAGGCGTATGAAACAAATTATGTACATCAAGGAAGTTCTTCATTACGTACATAAATAAATCATCAACATTAGCAAATTTTTACTGTAAATTGTACATCTCATGAGTTTGCGATGCATAACAGTGGGACAGCTATAATCAGAATGAGAGTGTTTTGAGTAAAAAACTCGCAATGTAATGCACCTGTTTTGCTAAATTGAAGCTGATTGAAGTATTTACTGTAATAATCGGAAAATTATAAATCAGAATAACAAAATAGTATCCAACGCTTGTGATGTGTTATCTCTCAAAGATGCAGCTGTTCTGCTACGTATGCCGTGTCCCCGTGCCGTGGCGTTAAAAATCCGGTATTGTCTAGAACGGATCTGTTTTGATTCGTCCTAATTTGCATCTAATCCGAATAGTGTGTTGCGTTGTACTAACTCAACACAGAAACGACTGCTATTACCTCGCCCAATCTCTGAGTACACGCTTTTTTTTTTATAAGGAACCATACCTATCAAGGTTTTGAAGTTCTTATGAAGAAATCCTGAGTAGCATAGGGGATGTTCAGTAGTGTAGAAAGTTATCTCTGAGTAGTGTAGGGGATATTCAGTAGTGTGGAGAGTTATCTCTGAGTAGCATAGGGGATATTCAGTAGTGTAGAGAGTTATCTCTGAGCAGCATAGGGTGTGTTCAGTAGTGTGGAGAGTTATCTCTGAGTAGTGTAGGGGATATTCAGTAGTGTGGAGAGTTATCTCTGAGTAGCATAGGGGATATTCAGTAGTGTAGAGAGTTATCTCTGAGCAGCATAGGGGGTGTTAAGTAGTGTGGAGAGTTATCTCTGCGTAGCATAGGGGATGTTCAGTAGTGTAGAAAGTTATCTCTGAGTAGTGTAGGGGATATTCAGTAGTGTGGAGAGTTATCTCTGAGTAGCATAGGGGGTGTTCAGTAGTTTGGAGAGTTATCTCTGAGTAGCATAGGGGATGTTCAGTAGTGTGGAGAGTTATCTCTGAGTAGCATAGGGGGTGTTCAGTAGTGTGGAGAGTTATCTCTGAGTAGCATAGGGGGTGTTCAGTAGTGTGGAGAGTTATCTCTAAGTAGCATGGAGCTAGTTCAGGAGTGTAGAGACTTGTTTGAGTGGTGTCAGGAATATTCAGTGAGAGGGATGTCCGGTACATGTTCAGGAGTGTGGCGAATAGTAGCGTGAGTACCGCCTCCTTGCTGGTTGAGGCAACATCCACCAGTTTGTTAGAATATTGGACGTTCGATAAATAGAGAAGAACCCATTATTCTTTTGTTTACACGGACAATGTGACTGTCATGATTTATTACCTTGTTTACCTGTATCTACGTCTCGTGATCTTTCGTTAGTCATCTGTGTTTTTCGCTGTTTTTAGTTTTCGCTGTATTAATGTTCACTTCGTTATTATTGCGTCTGCTCTGATAATTTTAACAGTTACATACCAGCACTCACAGTTTGCGTAGCAGCAATAATCTGCAATATTACATGCTTAATAAAGAGGAAAACCATCTTCTTACAGTCCGTGCGATTGAACTACTCAAGTTTAGCATGCATTCATGTAATTTCTGGTGCTTTCTTTTTTTTAACGCTATGTCTATGATCTTCGGAAAGCGTTTGAACAACATTCCTATTGCTGGACAATGCCTCGTTTTGAGCATGATATCCACGATAAACTTTTTCAGTTTCGGAAATATACATATTATAACCTGGGAAGGTTTTATGCCAACAAGTATGCAAACAAATACAGGCAAACTTTTACAGAAGCAAGACGAAAGAAGATTCTTATTTCTTGCTTGATTGGCTCCGCGTTTTTTGGCTCGGTTATTGGCTGTCTGACTGTGATTTTCTCTCTGAAGATGATGATGATTATAGTCGTTGCACTAGCGGCGTTATCAACGCTTTTGGCGGCAGTTGGGACATACTGGTACATCAAAGTTCAAATGTCAAAGAGGCGAAGACGCATTGCTGCATCCAGCGTTAACAGAGAAGAAGAGACGGCAAGAGAGAAAAATGCCAAAAAAGAGGAGAGTCGGCTTGTTTTTTTAGCTTGTTGCATTGTTTCTTTGTTTTTCTGTCTTACAGTCCCGGTAAATGTGTTTAACGTGATTTTCCAAAACCCATTGTTTGAATGCAATACAAGCAAAGATATCGTTATGGCGATATTTTTATTCCTTAAATTTTCAAATGGTTTGACGGATCCAATTCTCTATTTCTACACGAGTTATCAGTTGAAGAAAGCAAGGGTTATTCAAACTGTTCAAATCGCATCGAATGCCTGAGAATGCAAGGACAAGTGACTTTGCTGCCATATTTCTCAAAGATCACGAATTCGAGAGTGGCAAACTGACTGATGGTTTAATTAACAGTAACTGTGACAGTAATGATTTAATATATTTGGTCATTGTATAATCGGGGTTTTTGGCGTGCACTTGTAAAACTTTTTGTGCAGCTAATTGCACAGTTAATAAATTGTTATGAAATATAATTCATACACGTATTAATAGAAAATGAACATTGGCGTCACCACGGGGTGGACTGGGGGGATATATTCATTAGGAGAGGGGTGCTTTAGGATAATAATTGCAGAGGGATAATTATTGCAAGTAATGTAGTGAATAGTTGATCTTCGCTTGTTTCTATTTTACTCTAGGTTTATTTAGAATGGGCGTTGCCAACCTTTTCCGAGCTTTTGAAGAGCGTGGCCCCAAAAATTTTTCCGGTTTCCGTTTTTGTCCACCCCAGCATTTTCAGTCTGGGAACGCTACTGAAAATGAAACAGGGTATATGTTGCTTTATATATTGAAAGGTCATTACCAATAAGTCAAGGCACTTTTTTTTCCATGTGTGTGGTCCCCAAAACCCCCAGCAAAGAATTTTCCGGCATGATCTTGTAGCAAGGTTTTGAATATGCAAACCATCAAATAACCACCATGGTGATTCTAGGTACATAAAATTTAAGAAATTTTCCCATGTACCTACCTACATGGGTGCATTGTGTAATATTTACGTAATCATCAGTAAATTCAAACTTTTTCCCTCTGCTAGCCATTTGAGCCGTTTGAGCACATGGAATAGATTTAGTTGGCTGCTTAGTGATGCATGAAGGTGCTGCGGCGTCGTGGTCTTATTCGGCTGGCTTTTGTGTTGTGGTGTCAGAAGCTCACTGTAATGGGGTTCGAGCCCCATCCACCGTAGCGTCAGAGCCAGGGACGAGGTCTCGATTAGTTAACCTACTACTGAGATCCTAGCAACTGGGCTAAAGAAACCATTTCACCTTCACCTTCACCTTCACCTTAGCGAAGAAGACAAAACATGTTTCCAATTAGCTGCAACTTTCATGTAGAAATGCTTCAAGTTTAAAATGGAATCGCACAATGATGTACATCTCATGAGTTTGCGATACATAACAGTGGGACAGCTATAATTAAAATAATAGTGTTTTGTTTGTTTGAGTCCAATAACTGATGCTTGTGACGCGCCCGTTACGCGTTTTATCTCTCAGAAGATGCAGATGTCTGTCCATGCCATGCCGTAGCGTTAAAAATCCGGTATAAACTGAACGGAACCTTTTGGATCCTTGGATCCGTTTTAATTTGCATCCGATCCGAACTATTCACTGCGTTTTACTAACCCATCACAGAAACGATTGAGATTGTCTCGTCCTTTTGCAAATTGAAATCTTATATTCCTCTTAAGCCTCAGCATAACGTAGCCAACAGTACCCGGGGGTACTTGACTAAGTTTCGGGTAGGGACGTGTCGCTCGAGCAGCAAAATGCCTACCCATATTTATACCAAATAAATATTAAGTACCCCCTGCCCTACAGTTCACCCAACATTGTCCAACATTCATGTTAGCAGAAATGTTGGCAGCGTTTGCTTCCCATACAACGCGTGTGCAGTAGTGTTGGAGGATATGCTGTAGTGTCGGGGAGGCGGTATTCAGTAGCGTGGAGGGATATCATGAGTCAAGTAGGAGGATATCTCGGAGCAGCGTTTGGGATGTTCATTGTTGTGGAAGGTTATCTCCGAGCATCGTGAGCACCGCCTCCTCGTTGGTTCAGGCAACATCATGTTTGCTACACCTATCAAAAGAAAAGGACCAATACAGATTCCTTCCTAATGTGCACAAGGCCAGTCACTGCTGAAACTCTATAAATCGCGTACTTTCATACTGATTGAAGTCTATTTACAAGACCGCATATAAATAAAACAAAGATTTTCCTTCTTTCGCTCTTCATTAATATCGTGGGATGTTAATATCAGACAGCTGCAAAATGCTTCCAAGTATTTGAGCCTGCTTTCTTGCGCGTCAAAAGTCATTTCTTTTGAGGTGTCTTAAGAACAAGACCTCTTACAATGGCCCAGAGATCAGGTAAAGATTTTCCTTACTGTTATTTACCACCTATCATAGGTAGCCTTGCAGTTGTCATCTGCAATATTGTATGCTTAATAAGGAGGAAAAAGATTTTCCTACCATCCGTGCAATTGAATTACTCAAGTTTAGCATGCATTCATATAGTTTCTTGTACTTTCTTTTTGATTAACGCTTCGGTTAGTATCTTCGGCAAACAGCCTGAGCTTCCTGTTGCTGGGCAATGCTTGGTTATGAGCATGATTACTACGGTGAACTTTGTGAGCTTTGGAAATATACATATAATAACTTTGGAAAGGCTTTATGCCAACAAGTATGCAAACAAATACAGGCAAACGTTTACAGAAGCAAGACGAAAGAAGATTATTATTTCTTGCTGGATTGGCTCTGGGTTTTTTGGCGCAGTTATTGGCTCTCTGTCTGTAATTTTTTCCTTCAGGATTATTATGATTGCAATACTTGGAGTAGTGATTGTATCAACGCTTTTAACGACAGTTGGAACATACTGGTACATCAAAGTTCAAATGTCAAAGAGACGTAGACGTCTTGCTGCATCCAGTGTTAACAGAGAAGAAGAGACGGCAAGAGAGAAAAATGCCAAAAAAGAGGAAAGTCGGCTTGTTATTTTAGCATCATGCATTGTTTGTTCATTTTTTGTCTAACAGTCCCGTTGAATGTGTTCAACTTAATTTTCGAAGAAACTTTGTTCAAATGCAGCACAAGCAAAGATATTGTCCTGGCGATATTTTTATTCCTAAAATTTTCAAATGGATTCACGGATCCAATTCTCTATTTCTACACGAGTTATCAGTTGAAGAAAGCAAGGGCTGCTCAAATTGTTCCAATCGCATCAAATACCTGAGAAGGCATAGGCAAGCGACTTTGCTTCGAATTTCCATTCTGAAGCGTTACGATTTCGAGTGTAGCGAACTGGCTGGCGACTATTACAATTTCATATTTATCGATTGTATAATGACAGTTAACTTCCGCTATCTCGATTGCCCGCTATCTCTAATATTCGCTACCTAGAACGATATTCTATTGCCCCTCGCTTTGGTATAAGGGTTTGTTTGGAAAAATCATCAGCTATCTCGAATCCCGTTATCTCGAACATTCGCTGTCTCGAACCATTTTCGATTTCCCATGGAGGAAAAACTGCTCTTTATCTTGAACCTTATCACATTTTCTGCTGAATTTGATAAAGAGGCAGGCCGAAAATATGCTTTTAAGTTAGGTTCGTTTAGTGGAAATGGCATCAGCCATGTGATACGCTGCCCATGTTTACAGTAGGTGAAGCTCAGAATCCACAATGGATTGCCGGTATCAGCGTCTTACGATGCTGCTATCGGAAGAAACAGTTTTATCGATGATGATTTGTTCATACAGAAGTACTAGAGCTTGACAGGAAATTTCCGGCAGAATATAGCTCTTCTCGTTCATAACTGTCTTGCCAACCCAGCCTGTAATCTATGCATGTTTTAGTGTTTTAGTGTAGCTTGTTATCTCAAGTTGAAAGATATAGTACTTAGGAATGAAATTAATCCATAAAAGCAGATGACCCTGGACTCCTATTTTGTAAAATAACTAATTTGTCTAATGTTATTTGGGGTCAGTAACCGTGCATTTAGGGTTACTTTCCTAATCAAAACTATACATTTTTATTTATGTAGGGTATCCGTTATTTCAAACATTCTTTATCTCGAACAAATTACAGTTTCCCTTGACAGTTCGAGAAAGCGGATTTAGCACTAGAATCAATACACAAGTCCCACTCTTCGCAAACAACATCGGCAGCCTTAAGCAACAGCAACAACCATTTACATGAAAAAATTGAATTGGATGGCCTAATGGTCAGAGTGGTTCTCAGACTTGTGACTTGATTTTCGAACAATAGGCTTAAACTGTTTAGTGGACTTGTTATATTTATAAATTTTGTTTCTTTGTTTTAAATAGATGAGTAATTAATTCGATTGGAAAAAAATGGAATGTGGAATGGAAAAAAAAAAGACTTATAACTTGAGTTGTATATCGCTATTGAGTCTATGCTGGACACTCAAACTAAAGACAGACTTATTACATGAGTCCCACTATGAGCAAAGAACTGTAAAGGTTGTTGTGTTGTTGTAATTGTTTGCGAAGAGTGAGACTCGTGTAATAAGTCGAAGTTGTTTTGATTAACTAACCTATCTAGACTATCAGTTAAGCAATGAGCGAAAACTACAACTCCGATAGCTCGATCATTCGTTTTTTGGAACTATGATTTTATCTCCCCTGCTTCAGGATGACTTCCAAAGACAGCAAAATATGTTTTTTTCCAAAGCGTGCAGTTTCCCTTCTTTTGCATGCATGTACTGATAGATTTATTGTTGAATCTAAACGATAAAAAAATTACTCGCTCAAACTCGAACTAATGTTTACTTTTCCTTTATTTTGAGTTATCCATAGCTCAGATAACTCGAACTTCCGTTAACTCAGAACATGTTCATCGGTCCCTTAGATCAGAGGTTGACTTGTGGGAAGCCCGGTCGGGAATGTACTGCATTGAAATTTGCAAACGACGAACTGATCGGAAAGCTAAACTTTAGGCAGGAAAACCGCGACGCTGAACAAAAGACAACTACTGTATGTTTGCGAGAAGTACATATACTTCGCCTTGTCAACTAATCTTGTAGGCGCATATTGGGGCGTTTGAAACAGTTTAAAGTCATCACAGAAAATTCGTTATTTCCTACATAGATAAATCATCATCATTATAACAACGTTTGCTTCTAATTGTTCATCTCACGAGTTTGCGATACATAATAGTGGCGCAGCTGCAGCCAAAATAAGAGTTTTGGGTCCAAAAACTCGCTACGAAATACAGCTGTTTCTGATATACTTGAAGATGATTGAAATTTCTTCTGTAATAATCGGAAAATTATAAATCAGCATAAGAAAAGTGTATCTGATATTTTTGACGCGTCACCTCTCAGTGATACAGCTGTCCTTCCATGCCGTGCCGTATCCGTAGATATCCGGCATGGGCGAGTTGACCTGCATGTAGCTTGTTTACGGCCCAGTGAGAGGTATCCTGATGCTTAGGCAAAATCCTTTTCAAAAACATTGCTAAACAATTTGTGGCAATGTTTTGGGACGTGGTCAAACGGTAAAACATTTTGCTTGGCAAGCAAATTTTAAAAGGTTTGACAAACAATATGGGGCCGTTTGAGCAATGGTCTTTTGGCTGCCTTCAGGCCCCAGTTGCACTATGCCGGAGTGATGTCGTCACGTTTTGATTTCCGTGCCGTCATAAGATTTTGCCCAGCAGTTACACCGAGCGCAGCGCCATGGTTTTCGTCACGATCATTGCATTGCAGTTGCACAGAAACGCCACGGCAGCTCCTTCACAGATTTGCTGCGCATTTATTTCATGAAACAATCGGAAAAATAGGTTTCAGAGAGTGATTTTTCAGATTAGCATGATTACACAAATGTTTGAGCGTTTGGCCACGTCCAAAAACACTGATTGACAAGCAAAAATAACAAAATTTGTGGCGTGATGTTTTTGAAAAAGTTCAAAAACTTTTTTTGCTTGGAGAAAACAAAAATGTTGGAGGAGCAATGTTTTTGGACATGGCCAAACGGTTAACTATTTTGCTTGACAAGCAAGTCTCAAATGTTGGACCAACATTTTTTGATGGTTTGGTCAGGGCTTAAAACCTAAACATGCCGGTGAAAACCTAAATATTACGCTATCGTCTTCTTTCCAACCGAAGAGGTTTTTGTACCTTATTTCAGGCACAAGTGCAGGAACGATACACATGCAGGAATGTCTCAGTCATAGTCAATATGTCTCAGTTAATGTAATTGGACCCAATGGGAAATTTGCTCCCACTGTCTAGCCTAGCCAGTGAGCTTGCTCCCTCCCTGTAAGGGTATGCAAGTCGCAATGCACTATACACTGAAAGGAGGTTGTTTTCTACAAAGAAATGACCCTTGGGACAAGAGTAGCTATATTTGTCCCTTTGTGTGATGCCTAATGTGTAGGTAGTAGAAGGTAGTGTAGGCAGACTCAGCTAATAGGTGTTATTCTGTTTTATCATTATGTTTTTTCTATCTGTTTTTTCTATCTGTTTATGTTTTTTCTATCTGTTTTTTCTATCTGTTTATGTTTTTTCTAAAAGTAGTGCATTTTGGCTAATAACAAGCGTACCAACCGAACCGAAATCGCAAGTTGAAAAACCGTACTTTTTAAAGGTGAAAACAGTAAAACCGCTCTCAAAATGTCAAAAAACCGCAAACCGTCATGCCCAATGCCCCCTTTAGTAGCTAACTACGTCGTTCAGCCAAATTATTATCGATACACGGACAACAAAAGTCTTTACACTAAAGTAAAAAAGTCTTCACCAATCTTTATACCCAAGTATAAACAGTTAGCAACAATGTAACTATATTGAGAAAAATAAACCATCCTGCCCCGATACGGTGATTGTTCAATTCTTTTTTTGTTAGAAAGTGCTTCCTTGTTTTTACGGCTTTTTATTTGCAAAAGCAATACTAGTTGGAGCACTATATACGAAAAGAGTGATTTTAGTGTGCTTTAAGGAAAGTAAAGTAGCTAGATACTTACACGCTTTTTTTTTATAAGGAACCTACCTCAAGGCCTAGTTCTTAAAGTTCCTTATTTTTGGGCCTCTTTTGAGGCAATTGTAGTTCCAAAAGTTCCTTAATAGTTCCTTAATTTTAACTGCGCATACAGTGGTCTTAACAATAAAAGAGAGACATTTGCATGTGAGCAAAGCTCGAGACTACTCAAAGAAACATTGGATACATGCTTAACGTACAATGTATGTGATTTTCGACTGCAAATGAATGGAACCGGCTTTCTAATTCTTGATTATTTGCAGTGATAAAAGTATTCAACATTCAAAAGTTCCTTAATGATTTTCTCTTTAGTAGTATAAGTTCTTTAAATTTTCGGGCCTTCTACATGTAGGTTCCTTATAAAGTGGTTCCTTATAAAAAAAAGCGTGTATTATCCTTTGTAACTTTAATAAGCACATGTAGCCTGTAGCTATATGTCCTTTGTAACTTTGATAAACATACGGTAGCTATATGTAGATGTTTAATAAACATCTTGATAACGAATTCATGCTCGAAACGTCGTTTATTTAATATTAGAAAATTTCAACTGGTACATACAATATTTATTTTTATTCTTGTTTGTTCTAACATTGTCCTGTACCGAACGCAAAACACTCTTTTTATAAATATGTAGCTACACTTTGTCGACGGGCAATTATTTCACTCCTTGAAAAGGCGCAAGAGATTCCCGTCGAAACAAAAGGATTTCCAAGGGATTTCTATTAAAACCGTGGAAATCCCAGCGAGATTGCACGAGATTCCACAGAATATTGAAATATTGGCCCTCGCACATTGTAAATTAGGGCACTTAACCACAGACTTTGGCCGTTACAAATCTCAGACAGAACCAATACTCCGACCTAATATCGTTGCTTGTTGATCGAAATAGCCACGTTGAATTATGATTGCGAATCAGCATCAGCATTACAAATACAAACGAGCAGTATTTCTTACCTTTTTCGGTAATATCAATTTCCTCAAGTTTGCTGCTTATTGCATCCAAATGCACCATGTCCTGCATTTGTTCGGTCAGAACATAATTCGATGCATCACTGAAATACCGGCGATACATTTTCAATGCCGTACCTGCAACCACTACTGCATCGAACAATTTAATTACAATTTAACATCACGTCTCTAATTTTTTGTATATTAGAGAAATTTTTCGGCTTTCACGATACCGAGATCTAAACACTCTCAAGGATATGCCCGTGTTACAGAACAAAACGACTTAAAAACCTTCATGCTTCTATGGCAACAACTTAAACCGACTATTCTAAAAGAAAAATTGAGAAACAACAAGATTTAAAATCCTTTTTTGTCTTTGTCTGATGTTTTCTTTGCCTAATCTTGGTTGAAATCTAACTCTGATCCTTTTTAAATATGTCTAGTTTTCCTTTATAAACCATCAATATGTATAAACCATCTATTTCTTTATTTGACCTTACTCTCAAAATTGAATATACAAGTAGGCTAATCATTAGGTACGAGCGATTGGTTAGAAAATCTTTGAAATCTTGCAGAGAGGCGAAGGTGCTGATACTACTTGTATAGGAAATCGTATTTTACAACCATTAGTGATTTTGATCTTCTAATAAGATTTGATTCTTCGATGATAATACTGACCCCCCAGTGAGGAGGTGTCCCAATATACTTTAATCATGTCCCAAAATTCTAGTTTAAAAAGTCTCTTTTCGAGCTTTTAAACCACCAAAGTCTTCCTCAGGACCAAAGAATGCTCCAAAAGCCGGTCTCGCTCACAGTGGCTTGTCTTGAACTTGTGCTCCCAGACGGACACTCGAAAAAACGCGTAACGCTCAATTTAAAACACCAAAGTCACCTCCTCAGGATCCGAAAAGAACGCTCCAAAAGCCGGTCTCACTCACAGTCGCTTGAACTTGTGCTCTCAGACGGTCACTCGAAAAAACGCGTAACGCTCAATCCATCCAGCAAAGCATAGCTCTCAAACATAGAATTCTGAGGCTCAAGTTAAGCTTGTAACGCTAAAAAGCTAGGTATTCCGACAGCAGCAGGCATCCGTGCAAAAGACTCAATCTTTTGAAACGACATAGATTTTACGCTGCATATGGCCATGGCTCAAGCCTCAAAGACTCGAACTCAAAGTCAAGAGTGCGTTCTTTCTGTCCCTTCTTTTCTCTCCAGAGGCGACGCGAGAATTCCGAAAGATCAAAAAACGCCCGTTCGTTTGGACAACTCTATAGACTTTTAAGGCTTCAAACTCTCCGGACATGAGTACACACACAGACTTCCCAGAATTCTTGTTCCGTCCAAATCATACATCTCTAAAAGTCTCAAAAAGCCCTCAACCTCCTTCAAGACCTTCAAGACATCGCTGAAAATACAGGGGAACGAGGGAGCGACAGCGAGGAAGATTTACATTTATTGATTGATTGATTGATTCGCTGTTGGCCAAACCAAACACCACGCTCGCATGCTTGTGCTTTGCATCTGACCATTTTTTCTTCCATTTGTCTATCGAAATGGTATGAAACATGAAATTACATTTTGTAAATAATGTTTTGCTCAATACAATTAGCCAAATCTGGTAAATGAATCTATTATTTTGATTTGATTGAATAAATGGGCCTAGCCTAGGGATTTTCACGATTCTGGTAAAGGAATGGTCTCTATTTTCACTATTTTTATGTTTGAAGAATAGAAAATTGGTATGAGGTTGGGTATATATCGATGGTGAGTTTCAAATACACATTTTCAACTTGCAATCTGATTTAAGAATCTTCAACAATTAAGAAACTTTTTTCACACAAAAGATACCTAGAAAATTACACACATAATAGTCTCATAAAATTTTTAAACAAAACACAGTTTCTATCTATGTGTAATTAAATTTTGCATTGCCAACAAACTTTTAAAAGGATTTACATTTGCAAATTTTCTGGTGTGGCTGAGTGGTCCGAGATTTTATTGGTGGTGTGGCCGAGTGGTCAAGGCGCTTGTTTCATGATCGTAAGATCATGGGTTCAAATCTCATCAGGACCACTTTCCACAAGCCTACAGTCAACTCAGCTGTCCATCCTTCCGAGGTCGGTAAATGAGTACCCAGGTTTCTGGGGTAATAATTGACAGTGTCCCCAATTAGTAGAAATGCTAAATACCTTGACACTTAAATAAAGTCAATTGTTATTATTATTATTATTATTATTATTATTATTATTATTATTATTGTTGTTGTGTTTAAGAGACTTTGCCAAAAGTCAATGTTAAAGCAAATCTGAGTCAATATTAAAAAGTGAAAATGTCTTCCCATTAAAGTTTCTTTTTCTAAAGAGAACTACTAGAACATCAGGTTTATATTCAGTAACAAACAAAACCTTGGTATTGATGCTAATTTTCACATTCCCAGTGTTATAATGATAGTCTGCACTTCATGGTGACCAAAATTTTTTGTATATAAAGCTAACAATGAGAATGTTTCTAGGTATGCACATTCTACTTAAAAGGAGAGTGTTCATATGGAAAGCAGTGCAGATACGACCATGTCAAACCAGGTTATACTAAAAAGGTAGCACTTGTTTTGTTGAGGTTGGCCCCTGTTATGATTGCAAAACAAAAAGTATTATTGGTGTCACTTAAAAGGCAAGAAACTCTATTTAGAAACACTGATTATTTGTAAGCCAGGAAATGTTCCCTTTGAAATTGGAACAACTCTTCCCTGTTCAGCTAGTTGGTGGTAAACCCGTAGTGTTGAAAGTGATCCTTACTGGATTGGAACCTTTATGATAAGCTATATAGGACTCAACTATGAAACCATCCCCATCCAAAACCATCAAAACCATCCCATATATGAACTTAAAACCATCTCTCAAATCTCTCTATTTTGAAATTTTAGACAAAATAAATGAATCTGGGTTTTAAAAATATATTTTTTTGTTTTACAAAATTGACAAACTTTCTACTGAAATCTTAGACAGTTTATATGCTAATATGATGCATAGAAAAGTTTATGTAGCTGTCCTCTTGTTTGTTTGTTTGTCATCTTATTTTATTTAAAAATTTGTACACAAATAGTTTCTAAATGTATAAAGTCAACAAGCTAATCTATTTCATAAATTATTTTTGGAAAAACTGTGTTTTCTAAATGTCTTATTGCTTGTGTGCCAAAGTATATTCAACATGGATTTCTTTATGTTTAGACTGATAATGTGCTGAAGAAACCAGTGCAAACTGAACTTATCAAAGATAAAAAGCCGACATCTACTGCTTTTGGTAAATGGAATGTTGATGCACCAGTATTTCAGCCAGTGAGTTATTTAATTTTGTTTATGATTAATTTTGTTTATCATTATCAGATAATGTTGCTGTTGAACAAAGGAAGCACACTATTATTTCAACAGATTTTCAAGGCCCTGCCTAAAGGATCAAACATTGTTTCTCAAACATTTAGCATTTGCTCATCAAGCCATGTTTGAATGTTTGGTAAGGTCAAAAAACATTATAAAACACGTATAAATAGGCAGAATTCATTTATGTTATGTTTTTTAAAGTTTTGAAACAATTTTTGTTTGATGCAAGCAAAAAATGTTCGACGAGCATAAGCAAAAATTGTTTCATGGGCATTGTTTTGCAATGTAGCCAAACTGTAAAACATTTGGCTTCACCAACAAATTCTAGATGTTTGACAAACAATGTAGGATAGTTGGACCAGGGCCTAAGAGTTTTGAGGAACAGCAAAAGTCGACTGTATACCGTACATTGAACAGCAAAAGTCGTTTTCTGCAGGGACAAAGGAGTCATGCAACTTGTAGTGAAATCGCAAGTGATACTGGATCAACATCAACTAATGGCTATGAGGTGATGTTTTTATTTGATTTTTAATACTCTGGGATCAGTTAGTTAGTTAGTTAGTTATTAAGTTAGTTAGTTAGTTAGTTAGTTTGCTACTGTTAGTTAGTAAGTTAGTTAGTTAGTTAGCTAGCTAGTTAGTTAGTAGTAAGTTAGTTAGTTGGTTAGTTCAGTTAGTTAGTTAGTTAGTTAGTTAGTTAATTAGTTAATTAGTTGGCTAGTTAGTTAGTTAGTCAGTCAGTTAGTTAGTTAGTTAGTTAATTAGTTAGTTAGTTAGTTAGTTAGTTAGTTAGTTAGTTAGTTAGTTAGTTAGTTAGTTAGTTAGTTAATTAGTTAGTTAGTTAGTTAGTTAGTTAGTTATAGTTAGCTGGCGACTGTCTACGTGAAGCGATGCGACGATCATTTTCGAGCTAATTTTCACAAACTCAGTCAGAATATTTAAAACTCTGAACTGTTCGTTGATTTGATGGGATAATTCACGTGGTTCCAGTTCAGCGTAGTGTCTCAAACATCCGCCGATCGTCTGCGATCACCATTTTATGTTAACGGTAGAGTAGAATCGTCGGGACATAAAGGCGGGTTTCCACTTCTGCGAATTTGGTCGCACAAATGCGCGACCAGCTCTCAGGGCATGCGTAGTTTGTTTTAGTGACGGAGATTCCATTGTCATCAGCCATCACGCCACTGATTTTGGAGAAGTTGGATTGACTTCTACTTTTCTGCGCCCAGCAAAAGCAGATCCACTCAGAATGCTTTATTTCGCAGTCGCACGACCAGATTCATAGAAGTGGAAATCATCCTCGCGACTGCATTCGAACAATCGCACGGGTCGCACGACCAAATTCGCACAAGTGGAAACCCGCCTTCAGTCGGGGAGGACGGGGACGCTTACGTTGATCGACGGCGTCGACACTGATAGTGATAAGGACTGATATTCTTCACTGATATTTTATCGGACACTGTCACATATTCACTGATATTCTAATAATGATTAATATCTATTACAGGAATCAAATTCTATCGCTTCATCTAATGGTACAAGTCTATCTCATGCCGAATCCCTTGAAAGTTTAACACCAGAGGAAGTTTCTCAGCTGGTATGTATCATCCAAATACTGACGTCTAAACGAAATGATTTTACTCAGTCCATGCTTCGTTTTAAACTTCTTGAGTTTCACCGATTTTCCACCCTATACCTATATTGCGGCCTCGTTAAGGTATTTGGAATATGGGATATACAGTCGAAATCCGCTATCTCGACTGCCCGCTATCTCGAACATTCGCTATCTTGAACGATTTTCCATTTCCCCTCGTTTTGGTATAAGGGTTTGTATAGAAAAATCATCCGCTATCTCGAACACCGTTATCTCGAACATTCGCTGTCTCGAACCATTTTCGCTTTCCCATGGAGGAAAACCTGCTCTTTATCTCAAACTTTGCCAAATTTTCTGCTGAGCTGGATAAAGAGAAAGGCTGAAAATATGTATAAGTTCACCTAGCGGAGCGGGAATGGCAGCAGCTAAGTGATATGCTGCCTATGTATACAATATATGAAGCTGTTCTCCTTCCAGATGTGCTGCATCGCCATTATCTCAATTTCACCAATAGTAGGGATGAAAGCAGATGAGCTTTGACTCCTATGTAAAAAATACCAGACTTGTTTGATGAAATTTGGGATCAGTAACCCTGCATGTTAATAGGGGTTCATTTTCTGACTTAAAAACTATAATTTTTTATATTTATATGGGGCATCCGTTATTTCGAACATTCGCTATGTCGAACAAATTCCAGTTTCCTTGAGAGTTCGAGATAGCGGTTGTCAACTGTATTTAGAAGAAATTGTAGGGATATAGGGATGGGGAATAGTTCTGGGAAAAACAAATGTTACACGTGATTGTTTTGTTGAATAGACCTTTTCGACGGAAGGACGCCGAGATCGAAAACTTTTCAAAACTTCAAGGTAATGAGTTTTCGATGCTAAAATCGTATAAAGCATCTAAAACTTAGTCTAGCTATAAAGTTCCATTTCCCTAACGATTGCGCTTTTGATTTTATGAGCCTTCAAAGTTCCTGATTTTATATAAGGGCTTTGACCGTGAAAAGTAACTGGGGGTGAAACTTTCCACCCCAACTGGTGAAAGCCCTTATAAAATCGTTAACTTTGAACGCTCATTAAATAAATGATACGAGCGCTAGGATAGTAAAACTTTGCCCCTAGACTAAATTCGGGCTGCTTATACGAGTTTGGTATCGAAAACTTTGTATCTCGAAATCGCAAAAATTAGATAATTTTGGAAAATTGTGTCAGATATGGGATATTCTGGCTTCCCCTACCTGGACCTCCATACCGGTGTCAAAGTTATGTTATGTAGCCTCCCCTGGTGATGTTATTAAGTCAACTGGGTAGTCTCTGGCGAGACACTCAGACTATAAAGTGTAAAATTTACGACAAGTAAAGCATAATTTTCATTCCATTGCAGATGTGTCCATTCGCTGCAGTTCGGGAATGTCCTTATGGAGATAGGTAAGAGTTTACATGAATCATCTGATTTTCTCGCCACTTTGATTATGTGCAAGGGAACCCTGGATCTAGACTTCATACATGAGCCGTAGTTATCGCTATTGAGTCTATGCTGGAAACTCAAACTGCTCTGAGCTGGAGGGCTATCATCAGTAAGGTGGAGGGCTATCTTGCAGTAATGTGGAGGATGTTCAGCAATGTGGAGACCTATTTTGACGTAATGTGGTGGATGCGGAGTAATGTGGAGGGCTATCTTAAAGTAATGTGGAGGGCTATCATCAGTAAGGTGGAGGGACATCTTCAGTAGTGTAGATGGATTTTTGCAGTAATGTGGAGGGAGTGATCAGTAATGTGGAGGGTGCGGAGTAATGTGGAGGGATATGTTTCAGTAATGTGGAGGGATATCATCAGTAAAGTGGAGGGCTATCTTGCAGAAATGTGGAGGATGTTCAGCAATGCGGAGACCTATTTTGACGTAATTTGGTGGGTGCAGAGTGATGTATAGGGCAATCTTTTTTCAGCCACGAGCCTTTGGTGTTAATTCTATGTTTCTTGCCAAAACCATAATTAAAACAGCAGCTATACGAAATTATGGAATTAAAATTGTGCAACTTGTTTAAAAATAAGCAGCCCGTTCGCTTTATCCGAATATTTACCCGATCATGAATACTTAAGCGGTTGATATAATTTGATAGTGTTCTCAATGATAAATATTTTTCGGTTCTCAAGTAAACACGATCCCCTCGTGCTATAGTAATTGAATTGCAGAATATCAGCTGGTCTTTCGATTAAATTATTAATAGATAACAATATTGTTATTAGAAACGTTTTGTTCAACATTGCAAGAACTTTTACTATGACAAAGTGCCCAAATTTATGAAACCGTACTATATATAATATATGGAAAAAAAGTTTCTCAAAAATTAAGTAATCTGGAAGACAAAATTGTTTGTGTGTTTGAGGGCTTTTTGCCTTCAATGAAATTCAGCATATAGTCAATATTCGCAAAGAACCTCATACGGACTACAAATCAAAACAGGCACAAATAGATATTCAAAATCACTTGTTATTATTCAAGCAATTTCTATCTCATCATGCCATTGCAGGTGATGTATAGAAATTTTGACCGGACGACCAATGTAAATATGCTTTCGGCTTCTTTATCAACAAGGCACATTGTATCATTGACACCAATTCTACTGTACCAGATTTTTCTTTGATTTTATCACTTCAAAATAAAACTGGCTGTGTATGCTTTGGTATGGAAGACAAGATGGTTTTGAAGTCATGAAGCTTGAATAGAAGATAGTTTGCTGGCGGTGATGGTTTAACATAGAGGATGATTTAACATAACATCACTGTTGGTTTAATAGAACCGTTGTTTCATAGGACCGTTTGTTTAGAAGAGATGCTGGTTTAAGATACAGAATGGCTTACTTGATGGTTCCATAGGAAAGAACTCTTAATACAGAAGATGGCTAAATATTTTGGAAAACGATTTTAAGTATAGCTGCTGTTAGAAAGGTTTATCTACGTAATGATTGATCGTGGAAGAAGCTAAAATAAAGACAAAAATGAAGACATTAGAGCTAGCACTGTCCTGTTTAACTTGATGTTACTTGATGGTTCCATAAGAAAGAACTCTTAATACAGAAGATGGCTAAATATTTTGGAAAAAGATTTTAAGTATAGCTGTTGTTAGAGAGGTTTATCTACGTAAGGATTGATCGTTGAAGCAGCTAAAATAAAGTTAAAAATGGAGACCTTGGAGCTAGCACTGTCCTGTTTAACTTGATGTTACTTGATGGTTCCATAAGAAAGAACTCTTAATACAGAAGATGGCTGAATATTTTGTAAAAAGATTTTAAGTATAGCTGCTGTTAGAGAGGTTGATCTACTTAAGGATTGATCGTGGAAGCAACTAAAATAAAGATAAAAATGGAGACCTTGGAGCTAGTACTGTCCTGTTTAATGATGGCGTTTTTCCTAATTTCCCTGATTTTGAACATTTTGGGAATCCAGCTGCTCACTCGTGTGTGTCGTTTAGGATGCAGCAAATATCTTCTTATAAACCTGAGTATCTCAGAAATCTACGTCTCTATTGGCACTATATTTTATACCATTCTATATCTAAGCAATGTATCTTCAAAGATTCTAAAGATAACAACCAAAGTGTTATGGACGAGCTACATTTGTTGGTTGTTTGCGATGTTTTTGATCGTCATTGACAGATTTTTTGGTGGTGTTTTTCCCCTGAAACATAGAATTGTTGTAACGAAAAAACGCATGCTTAGAGTCATTGCTTCAGTATGGCTGATTGCGTTCAGCTTTGGAATCGCACCATTTTTTGATGAAAGACTGATAACTTTTAATGTGACCTACTTCTTTATAGCATTGGATGTCTTATACATACTTCTTTGTATTATCACCTATGGCTCTATACTTGTTAAAATTTCTTTGAGGAAAAGTCTTGGGCAGCATCGGGATTCGTCCAGAGACAGTAACAGTTCTTCGAGAGAGTCACATATCCTTAAAAGAAACAAAAGATTCTTCAGGACAGTTGGCGTTATCATTCTTACATTTATACTGTTTGTGCTCGTCCCTGATTTGATTTTCTTCACATTTTTCTCCGGTCAAGTGCATTTCCCGGCGGTTTTGAACATGTGCTTTGGATTTGGTATGATGTTAGATCCTGTCGTGTACATCTTGTTCCAACCTGATACCCGAAGACTCTTCAAGCAGAAGTTTTGCAGACAAAGACGGGAGGATCATCCGCAACAAAATAGCTCAGTTCGTTCCTCAGAATTGTAGAAATTTAACTGGCTTGAAAAAAACAGTGAGGTTTACCGAAAAACTCTAACAGAGACCAAAACCATTTCGACCAGGTCCCCTTTTCTCTTTCATTTTGTATTCCATTTTGAGTTGTAAAAGAGATAAATCTAAACCTCAAAAATTAGCATATGCTTTAACTTATGTTATATATGTAATACAGTTGACATTAGTGTTCTTGCCGTCTAATCTAATCTACCTTATCGGCCCTTTTTACGCCGGCCCTAATTTAACGCCGGCCGTTTTTACGCCGGCCCTAATTCCGCCGCTCTTAAAATTTGCTTTAACGCCATTTAGGGCCGTGTTTTACGCCACTCGAAGAACAAGGAAAAAACCACAATATATTTTTACGCACTTTGCGTCTTTTATTACTTTTTATTGCCTTGAATATAATTCATGTTAGTCAAATACAATTGTCTCACTGCTGTCTACGTTTTCTTCATCATCGAACTTCACTCCTATTGAATCTTCGACTATTTCATCTTCATATTCTTCCCTACATTCCCCTCCTATCAATCGCTGCTGTTCAAAATCACATTTCTCTGCCATCTTTTGAACTTGCTTATTGATGAAAGTTTCCATTTTTGCTAAGATGGCTTTGTTTTCATGCTGTTTATGAAAATTCCTAAAATATAGTGCGATGGTAGCAAAAATAGGTGCGTGGAAATTAACGCCGCTTTTTGAGGAAAATTCCAAATTTTTGGCCCTTTTAACGCCGGCCCTTTTAACGCCGGCCCTTATAACGCCTCTAGGCTAAAATTAACGCCATTTAGGGCCGGCGTAAAAGGGCCGATAAGGTAATCTAATCTAAATTTCTTTATCAACGGTAGCCCATCAATGGATTGCTTTTCAGGGGGCCATGCTACCTTTTTTCTAGTTACATAAATTTGAAATATACAAAATTCAATATACAAATAAAGCTACATTGATACACATTGTTAAAAATATTATTAGTCTTCTTCTAAAAGTGGCAAGGGTTGGCGCACTTTTGCAATCATATGTTAGCTTATTCCAAAGTTTCGCAGTGTGCAGTCATGTGGTTCTTGTTGTTTTTTTTGTTTTCACAGTATATGAAAAAGGTTTACTGCAGATGTGCAGTAATGTTCTTAATTATAAGAAGTGTATGAAACTATGAATTCTTCACTATAGACACAACTATTGTAAATATTTTGGTTCTTATACTACAAATTATAAACCAGCCTTGACTGAATGTATTAACCTTCGATAGATCATAAATAATCAAACATGAGCTAATAAAATAACTTGCAGTTTAAGTCATTTTTTCAATACCTAAAGACACCGGTCATTCATATAACCAGCTCTTTCGTAGGAAAAACCAGTTTGTAGTTAATCCTTCAGAAGATGCCGATGGTCGTGATGATGATGATGATTATGACGATGATGATGATTATGATGATCATTATTGTTGATGCTCATCATAACGGTGATGATAGATGATGATGATGATGATTATCATGTTGTTGATTATGTTGATGATGATTATGATGCCAGTGATGATGATGATGATGATGATGACGATGATGATGGTGGTGGTGATGATGATTATGATGATGATCATGTTGTTGATTATGATTTTGATGCTAGTGATGGTGGTGTTGATGATGGTGATGATGATGATGATGATGATATTGATGGGTGGTGATGATGATGATGACGGTGATGATGATATTGATGTTGATAAAGTTGTTGATTATGTTGATGATGATTATGATGCTAGTGATGATGATGATGATGATGATGGTGATGATGATAATGATGGTGATTATGATGATCATGATGATCATGTTGTTGATTATGTTGTTGATGATTATGATGCTAGTGATGATGGTGATGATGATGATGGTGATGATGATGATGATGATGGTGATTATGATGATGATGATGATAATTTTTGTTTTATTTTCAATTTCATTAGGTTAGACAAAATTGAAGAGAAAATGTTTCGGTATTTTTGTTGAATAAAATTTATCAAAGTAAAACCAAGATTTTCACTGACTAAATGTGCCCGTAATTTTAAATTTTGTCTTTAGTATTTTGTGCTTGTCTTTATTCGTGGTTTTGTTATTTTTAGTTGCCATTATGTTCATGGTCTTCGATGTGACATCTGCGAACGAGAATGTTTAAACCCAAAAGATCCTGAGCAGCAAGCTGGTATGTTACTTCAATACATTCAGCCTAACTATAATAGTAAAACGCAAAGTTGCCGTTACATAGCGCTAGCCTATGCTGCTCAGTGGACTTTACACTTAACTCCATGTCTAGATGCATTTTGCCTATAGCAGGGTGCTTGCACATAGCACCCATAACTACCAACCAGGTATCCATTTATACACCTTGAGAAAACAGAGAGGCACATTTTTGTTAGCAACTTGCCCAAGGTTTTCATCTTTGCAATCGCAGATGTAAAGACTGTTGCTCAAAATCAATGGCTCGAGTGTACATCTCTATGATACAACAACTAGTATGAAACCATTTATCTTATTGTGTTTGTCATTCAGTAAGTACGTCGGTCGACCGTAGTCGGAGGCACCCAAAGGCTCCTCTTTCAATAGCTGCTACCCGTGAAGGTAGGGATGGGCGCCACTCCTATTCATGATACCACTTACCCTCATCCGTACCCTTTCATGCTCATGCTGAACAGAGAGGCAGTGGGTTGAGTCGGGTTGAGTATCACTTTTAAAGGCTCTGGTATGACTCGTCAGCCTTCGCTTGTACCCAAGACCTCGCGGCTCGTGGGCGAGCACTGGTCACACGATAGCTTTCATTGGTTTATCGTTATTGCGATTGGAAACGTATTGGATATATCGTGGTCGTGGTAAGGTATTATTGCAGGAAGAAATTAATTTCTCTTTGATCTCTTTGCAATAGAACACAGAAGATTTTGCTTGGAAAGTCATGAGAAGAGCATGGAATACTCTTTTGCGATTCAAAGGTTTTTAGAAATTTCTTTTTTGCAATATGGGAAGCTATGAAAGTTTGCTTGACTTTCACTGCTTCATTTCTCAGTTTCAAAATAGATTTGTGATTACACATGACCAAAATATCTGACGTATGTTCTTTTTCTGTCATTAGGAGTGCAGAAGTCACATGCTCTATTTGTTTGGATCCTGTTTTAGACCGTGAAAATCCTAGTGATAGAAGATTTGGAATTTTAGGTAAATAAAAGGACCTCTTTAAGCGCTTTATCTCCCATTCTGTACAACTCAAAATTAGTTGTATGATCGTGTAGTAAAATATGTATGACTATTCGGCCACCTTATTGGCCAAATGAAATTAACTATCTATCGACAGTCTGTAAGCCAGTTGCTATTTATCTTTTCTAGAAAACTGTAATCACCCTTTCTGCTTAGCCTGTATACGAAAATGGCGACAGTCATCTGGTCAATCAAAAATTGTCAAGTAATATAATTTTCATTTTTCATTCAATTCATTATAATTATCTAGATACTCCCAAAGATGGGCTGGGAGTCATTTCCGTGACCTGGAAGTCGAGCCTAGGACCTAGAGGAGACGAGTTGAGCATTGGGCCTGCAAGTAAAACTTTGAGCCTAACGAGTCGAACCTCGGACTATAGAGTTTGAGAGTTGGGCGTAGGACCTGAGAGCTGACCCTTGGATCTGAGAGACGAGCCTGAGTCCTGAGAATCTAGCTTGGCACCTGAAAGTCGAGCCTTGGGCAGGACCTGAGAGACGAGCCTTATTCAACAGGCTGAATTCCTCGGGCTAAATTCAACAGAATATTTCATCCCGCACAGCTATAAAAATGCCAATCAGAATCGCCTTCTTTTCACACGAGTCAGAAAAATATAAATTTCTGAACTTTATCAATGCACTCGTACACTATTGCAATTCATGGCGCTATAATTGTAGTCTCTACTTTGAATCTAAATGAATTTTCCTTTTCTTTATCATATCTTATCTACTGATTATGTTTGCTTTGAAGGACCTGCCCTATATGTCGTGTCAGTTCTGGATTCGTTACACCTGTAAGTTGTTTACTGTTATATTGAAGGCAAAACGCCTATGTCGCACATTTCTGTACACGTTAAACGCTGTTTCAATATTGTGCCATTGGTGCCACGGCTTCCTTTAAAATGTTGGTCTAAAAGGAACTTTTCTGCCTGTACTTTTTTTGCCAGCAAGTAAATTGCTTATTATAAGCACACCATAAGCATATTATTAGTTTATATCATACTTCAATTTACATATTATCGAATTATCTATCTGATTATTTCGATATCAATTAAAAAGCTATTATTACCTTAGATCACAATGTATAAGTCGACCCTGTGTATAAATCGTTCCCCTCAGTAGAGACCCAAAATTCTGTACTTTAGTGATAGATGACGTTTGGTGCGGCTTGTGTAAGTCGAGTGCTGTTTTGGAGCCCAATTCTATGTCTTGACTTGTACGCTAATACACCTATGACTACTATCATCATTCGTCCTTTCGTCCTGTTATTTTAGAGTGAAATTTGGATAGAAGATCCCGAAGAAAAGAGAGCGCTGATCGATGGTTATCATGAAGCTTTAAGGTTAGTTGAAATGGGGTTTATCAAAGATATCTAGTCATTAATAGTCCATACACTCTCAAATCAATGATGAAATGCGGAAACCTTTCATAACATTATGATTGTTTCATGTTAAACTCATCAGAGTTCAAACGTCAGAGATAGGCCGAAACCAACTGACGAGCTGAATCTCCTGTAGCGTCTTTGTATAACCTAGGTAGCCAGTGGTGAGTTTTGTCATGGAGCTCAGTAAGGCCTGTATTTGAACCCCGTCACGGTAGCGTCACAGGCAGGATCGTTTCTCATTGGTTCATCTATTTCTGAGGTCCTAGCGACTGCCGCAAAATACAATACACCAATTCACCTTCTCCTTCGACTAGGGCTGAATATATACCCTTATGCGGATTGAAAAAAAGTACCAACCAGAACTCTTAAGCTGAATTGTAACTCTGTTTTAGAACACCAGTGAGCTTCCAAGATTCGAAATGAATAATAAAAAATAAGTTTAAGAGTCCATTTGAGAATACGAACCCTTAATGTTTTCACGAAGCCTTCTTTTCGGTTGTGATATTGACAGCTAAATATATATAGCTCTCATTCTACTATAGTTGCTGTGTAGAAGTTGCTGTCTTTCCGATTCTGTTGCTGGTATTTTTTTTGCTTAGTTTGATGTGAAAAGCATCGCTCCGTAGTAGTATCAGTATAATATTCTCTGATTTATGTGACACTTTTCGTTCACCTTTTCAGCGCGAAAGATTGCCGTTACTTCGACAAAGGAAATGGTGACTGCCCATTTGGAACTAGCTGCTTCTATAGACATGGTATGGTGTTTTGCTTTCGAAATCGTTGCCAGATAATATAGGGTGTGCTAGATGCTACAAACAATCAAGAACTTAGGATATACTGTTTCCATTCATTTGCCCTGAAAACTCCGGGTCCGACTACTGTTACGAAAACGCGAGTGTAGACTACACTAGACGGACATGCTTCTACTTGATCGATATTGTACTTTTGTGTATGTTAAACTTCTTCCCTGCCTACATTTTGTTTTTGGCCTTTTTCTCTGATCACAATTAAAACAAAATTCAGAATTTTGATGTTTTTTCTTCCGTCTGTGCTATTGGTGGTACTAAATGTGCAGTTACAATTAAGGAACTATTAAGGAATTTGTTACTACACCTTGATAAAAAAAGGTCCAAAAATAAGGAACTTTTGGAGCTAGGCTTTGAGCTAGGTTCTTAGTGTATAGCTACCGATTGTTCACATCGCCCATTCCAATTTTCTCCAAGATTTCTTATAATTTGTTATAATCAGAGAAATTTTCTTTAAAACAGCTTTTGCCGATGGAAGTTTAGAAAAGAAAGAAAAGCCAAAATGCGATTTGCTGCTGATGCGGATGGAAATGCTAGAACAGTCAGAAATCAAAGGTGAAACATGCTCAGTTAATCAAGTATATTAAAGGCTAGCATATATGGAACCTCAAGTTTTGACACTAAACATTGTTTCGGCTCTTGATATTGGATCGCTACATGTCTAAGGCCCTTGCCAACGATCAAACATAAATGGTCAAACAACTGAAATATGCTTGTCAACGTCAAGCGAAATTTTTCACCGTTGGCTACCCTCAAAAACATTGCTCGTCCAATGGGACAGAAGGTGAAGGTGAAATGGTGTTTTAGCGCCTGTCGCTAGGATCTCAGTAGCAGGTTAACTAATCGAGACCTCGACCCTGGCCGTGACGCTACCGTGGCTGGGCTCGAACCCTAACCACACTGAGCTTCTGACACCATGAGTCAGCTGGATTACACCACGACGCCACAGCACAGAACTGAAGTAGAGAAATTTTATTCCTGCAAGTTTGAAAGTAAACAGTAAACTGTTATCATATTTGTATTGCAGGCTCTGGGATTTCATTGAAGATAGAGACATTCAAGGGTACTATGATGATTGGTCATAATCTTCAAACAGAACTGGAGTTTTATCTCGGTAATGACTATATAGGTAATCACGTACCGTTTTTGAATATCTGAGAAAAGCAAGCATTTTGTATTGTAAATTAAGTTTAAAAATCATTGGAAGGCTCTTCCAATATTAGGAACCCGTTTTGGAAAACCCGCTTGCGGTTTTGGTGCTCTAAAAGTTTTGATTGCTCTCTATACTTGGACATCATGATATACATTATCACTAGAAAATAAGGTTGTGGCCAAAAGATCAAACATTGTTCGTAAAACCTTTGAAATTTATTCTCAAACTCTTTTCCGAAGCAAGAATTCGAAGCCGATAAGCCGAATTCGTTCTGCAATGTTTTTTAAAACTTCAAAAACAACTTAGGCCTTCGCCAAACGATAAAACATTGTTGGTCAAACCTTTTTAATTTGCTTTACAACAAATGTTTGACCGTTTGGCCACCTCGAAAACATTGCTTGACGAACGAAAGTAACAAAATTTTAATTTGTAGCGTGATGTGTTTGAAAAAGTTCAAAAACATTTTTTGCTTGTCGCAAACAAAATATGTTTGACAAGCAATGTTTTTGCTCGTGGGCAAACGGGCAAACATTTTGCTTGACAAGAAAATTTCAAATGTGTATCGGGTGTGTATCATACCAAGTTTGATCATTTGCTATTTGAGGGACCAGTGGTAATGGCTGAAACGCATTTTTGTATAAATGATTAGAGAAACTCATCTTGTGGTTGTTTAGGTATAAGTTACTTTCTTGTCATTACAGTCAATGACAAGTTCACTGATAGGTTTCTATCCAATGTGCTTCTATCCGGACTCCTTTTTTACGGTATTGCATTTTTGCTCCGTTTTTCCGGGAAAAATTTCCATGTTTATAGACTTTATAGCATTGTTTATCAATTAGGGGAGTATATTTTGAGGGTGATAAATGCGAAAAGAAAATTATTTTTGTGCAGAATTTCTTATTATTTATAGCGTTAATAAATTGGACTCTAAAACATTTCGTGTTTATTAACAAAATTCAAAATCAATTAATTTTAGTGTTATGTATTTTGATATTAACTATTTAATCAAATAAAATATTCAAATATGGTTTTGTTGTGAATTGGGCGTGTTGTTCGGTAACTTGTCTTCTTTCCTGCAAAGCTATGCAAAGCTGGTTTTCAACAATCTTGCTAAGGGCAAATCACTCCATAAAATCTCGTCCACTTTTCGAAAAATCCTCTTGTTATTTTGAAAATCCTTTTATAAATTTTCAGGAAATTCTATTGTTCTTTTGCGAAAATCCCAAAAATCTCGTCCACTTCTAAGGAAAGTGATTTGCCCCTCGGCTATAGTCACGATTATCTTGCTAACCGAAAGCAAGCTACAAACAGTAGCTACATTGCGAATTTCTTAGCTCTCGTATGTTTTACCTGAGAGGTATGATAGGGGCCTGTCGAGGTTGTTCGGTGAAGTACAAAGCGCTTTTTCTAAGGTCATAGCCCACAGTCAAACAATCAAACATTGTCGGCCAGACATTTCAGATTTTCTTTGCAAGCAATGTTTGACCGTTTTGCTATGTCAAAAACATTGTTTGACAAGCAGACTTTCTTAGCCATGTTTTGACAAACTTCAGAAAACATTTTCTGTTTTTCACAAGTGAAACATGTTTGACAAGCAATGTTTTGCGACGTAACCAAATGGCCAAACATTTTGTTTGAAAAGAAATTTAAGATGTCTAACAGACAATGTTTGATCGTTTGATCGGGTCCTACGCTTGGAAAGTCGCGAGACAATGTAACATCAAATTATAACCAGAGCGCACAAAGCACTAGACAGCTGGACATCTTTTCCTCTCTGTTATTTTTCCTGTTTTGGGTGTTTTTTTGCTTCTCCATCACCCATCCTAGTCGTTAAGCACCCATAAAGCTTACACTACGGGTACTAGAGTAAAAATCTTGGTTTTTTGAAACTTCTCTGACACTATATAGATTGCAAAAGGGCTTTTAGCTGCATCCCATTACCCGACATGTGTGGTGCCCCCAATGGGTATTGGTTGCCCCTAATTTCTACCCAAATTTGACAGGGTCAGGAGGTCTGGGGCAAATGCTTCAGCATTGAAATGAGTAACCAAGTTACCCTGTGATTTTGCAATCAAATCAAGCTGAAGGGAAGATGGTGAATTATTTACAACATTTTGTGATTTCTTTATTTAACATTTATGAGCAATTAGTTTATTAACATAGAATACCAACTCAGTTTTAAATTATTCAATGAATGAATAATAAGAACTAAATAAGTTCTTTTAATTCGCGTGCATGTGGTAATGATGCTGGTGCTGCGAGAAGCAGTTTTCGAGTAGTCTAGGCCCTCGTTGTCAGGAGAACAACCAAGCATGGAATTCGCAATATTCGTTTAGCAATGGAAACGTGTGGCTCTTCGTTAAATTTGATTTCATTTCAGTCAGGGCTTCATAGATTTAAATTACAAATTGGTTGATCGTTCTCACTACCAGAGTAATGTGATGAACAAGTACGAAGTGCTTGGTGTTGTTGGGGAAGGTTTGTACTGTTAGTAAAGTCGTGTTTCCAAAAAAATCGTAACTTTTCTTTCCTTTATTTATCAAAATAAGATACCTGCCGTCTATTTATTATTTATCACATTTAAGGATTCTGTTATAACAATTTCATCATTTTATTGTTACTCTGTGTTATTTGTCATAAAAATAAAAGTCTATATATGCAGGTAGGTAGATAACCTACCCATTCATTATCTTCCTTTAAAGATCTTTAAGATCAAATATTGATAGCTATCTATATAGAACTGTTGATTTCTGTTCATTTGTATTTAATTCGCATATTTTCATCATTTCAAGGAGCATATGGTGTTGTTATGAAATGCAGGCATAAGGTTAGTCTACTTTTCTTTAGAAAAATTAATCTTTCATATCAAATTTAGTTTACAAACATTTTGGTACTATTGCTCTCTTAAGGTGCTGTGACGCTGTGGTTTACTCCAGCTGACTTATGGTGTCTGGAGCTCAGCACGGTTAGGGTTTGAGCCCCAGCTAGCTAGGGTAGCATCGCAACTTAGGTCAAGGTCTTGATTTTTCTAATATACTACAGAGATCCTAGTGACTGGCACTGAATACACTACACCTTAAACCCTGTAATTCGTGAATCTTGATACAGTTCCACATTGCAATTCTACGTTTTGACCCAGCCCCTGTCTCCCACCTTCTAGAATAGATAGATTATTTTCAAAGTTGTTGGTATTAACTAGAATCAGCACCGCTATCAATGCTGTGCTGACCATGGCTGACAATGACTCATGTCTGACCTGCTTCCAATTGCTGTTTGCGAAACTTAAAAGATATAAAAACACCAGGGCTTATCTTAATTTGCTGAAAGACAACCAAGAGGGTTTTCCTATCAGACCTATAGTGTCCTGTAGTGGTACACCACTAGAAAACCTCTCAAAGTATATTGCGGAAATCTTGAAACACTACATCAAGAAAAGGGACATGCAAAGAACTCAAAAGAATTTTCGGAATTCATCCGTAATGTTGAAATAGAAGACGATGAAATGATGATATCTTTCGATGTCACCTCGCTATACACCAACGTGCCTATTAAGGACTCTTTGAGAATCATAAGTGATTTACTCCGAAAAGACAGAGATCTAAACAAAAAAACTCCTATACCGGTGGATAAGTTGATTGAGATGATAGAATTCGACTTAACTACCACTTGGTTCAAATTCAATGGGAAGTTTATCTCACAAACAGATGGAGTAGCAATGGGAAAACCTGCCTCTTCTGTTGTTGCTGAGATCTTTATGCAAGAAAAGAATCTCTTGCCCTTGATTCATACATTGAGAAACCAAAGGTATGGGAGAGATATGTAGATGATGTGTTCGTGATTATGAAGAGGGACAAGATGGAAGATTTCTATAAGCACATCAATTCCCTACATGTGAAATTGAAATTCACTACAGAGGTAGAGAATGATGGAAAACTAGCCTTCCTTGACACGGAGATTCAAAGGAATGCCAATAAAAGTCTAAGCGTATCAGTGTACAGGAAGCCCACTCACACAGACCAATACCTGAATGCAAACTCGCATCACTTAGACAGTGTCAAAAACAGTGTCATATCTTCTCTCTTCAACAGAGCAAAATCTATCACGAGCAATCTTGATGATCTAGATAATGAGTACAAAAGGATCTCAAGCGTTCTAAAGGCCAATGAATATAAACAAGAAGACATACGCAAGGTCACGAGAAAATCTCAAAGCCCAGACAGAATACTGAGGCTGACAAAGAGGAGCCTAAATGTTCTATGAACCTGCCATATATCAGAGGGACAAGTGAGAAAATCCGTCGATCTTTGTCTAAACAAAATATAAGGTGTATTTTTATTCAATGCATTCCCCATTTTTATATCATACCTAAGACTATACAAAATGCACATTTGATAGCATCATTACCTTTGTGAACTCCATCTTACGACAATTTGTTGTTCTTATGTACTTCACCTTCTTGCAGGAGACTAATGAGACAGTTGCAATAAAGAAATTCAAGGACAGTGAAGGTATGATGTATGGCATTTTTCCAAGTATGCAATGTTTCTTGTTCTATAGAGCATCATGCTTGAAACATCCAAAATTAGATTTCTGTAAACTTCACTGGGTCATATTCTTTCTTTTGAAAGAGATTGCTATTTTTCCCTGACAAAATTCAACATGTTAGATACCTAAAGCAATCATCTTATGAGGCAATCAAGAGGGTGGCATTGCTAGTTTTGAAATCCAACTCATGATCATTGTTTATGATAAGGGGTTCAAGTACTGGTTGGGATCTCTTATGAGTACCATAAAATGGGGAGTACTGTTTATTTCTTTTACATTTTTTTAATTTTCCTACATGCCAAAAGGGAATACAGTTTTGTCACAATACACTCCTTTGGCCCAATCCAGTGCATTCTACTGTAACCAGGGTCTCCAATCTATTCAATTCAATTTTCTTCATAGTAGTATACAACCCGAACTACAAGTCATTAAAATATTGTATATGTACTATAGGACCCAAATTATGCAACAAGGAGCAAGGTACAGGTCCAAGAGATAGATCCGCAGCAGCTATAGTGCTGCCCATAGGCATTAACAAAAACATCTTATTGGTTGCTTGCTTATTCGGGTCCCTTTGAGGCATTTATCTTTCATCTTGCTCTCTTTCTTTTTCATAGAAAATGAAGAAGTGAAAAGTACAACATTGCGAGAGCTAAAAGTTCTACGCATGTTGAAGCAGGATAATATTGTTGAACTCAAGTAAGTGCTCAGCTGAATTCAAACTTCTAAGTTAGTGAGTCAAAGGAGATTTAAATTTTTCTTTAAATGTTCCCATTTGCCTGTGAATGGGCAACACAAAACCCTAAGGGGATGTTAAGCCCCAGCCAAACGACGCAACATTTGGATGCAACATTTGTTGTCCAGCCAATGTTGCATCATTTGGCCATCTACGTTGCAGTGTGCAATATTTGTTGCTCGATGTCGCATGAAGTTTGAAAACGGTCAAAAATAACGCCATAGAAATAACATCACTTGTTTGTTTCCAGTTCTTTTTTGATAACACAGACATTTGAAATGTTGCAGCTTTTGGCCATCCGAGTAAATTTACCTTTGTGGATTTACCAAACAAATGTTGCACAAAATGTTGCGTCATTTCTCCAGGGCTTTAGAATCAACTAATGTTTCTCTTCTATTGTAGGGAAGCATTTCGTAGGAGAGGAAGATTATATTTGGTGTTTGAATATGTCGAGAAGGTAAGGACATTCATCTGCAATTATATAAATTAAAGAGAAGATCATTTTCAAGTAATTGTCAGTGTGGGATCTTTGTTTGACTTAGGGGTTTTGTAATCTCCCCACATCAAAACTGAAAGGCCTGTTCTGTGTGGTTTCATAGTTTGGTTTCTCACTTTGACTCTTCAATTGATTATATTGGTCTTCCCGCTTTATACAGCAAATTGATTGGTTTTGAAAACAAAATGTTGATAAATTCTAGTGAATTGTTTCAGTCTATTTCTGACATTAATTCTCCCAGGAGTGTCATACGAAAAAGCGTTGGAGAATGTCCTAAGGTGTTTCCGCTATTGCTCGCAATTTTGATGGAAGATTCCGTCCCTTTGAGAAAGAAATAAATGTACCCTACACTGGGTACATGTTTGTTCTGATTATTGTTGACTGGGGTAATCAACTAGAACAACTAATATGCAGACCCCGTTTACACCAGCAAAAGCGGATCGGATCTAAAGTCGATTTGATACACTTTTGGTACGGATAGGCCTTGCGTTTACACACAATTCGTAGATCCGATCCACTTTTGGTCCGCGAACCGACCTATGTTTGGATAGCTTTGAAAAGCGTTCCAGTTTAGATCCGATCTACTTTTGCATCATGTAAACAGGTGGATTCGATCCAAAACTGGCTCTCTTTGAAAATATGATCACAATTACTATAGAAATATTCAGCAATCACATGCGTCAATTACCAGACCCAAATGTGGGTCGGATCCGTGCCTCGTGGAAACGGAAGCCTGTCCGTACCAAAACTAGAACTTGTGGATCCGACCCACCTTAGATCCGATTCACTTTCTCTCGTATAAACGTAGCCTCGGCGTACAATTATTCTTTTACAGAATATGCTTGAACTACTTGAAGATCTTCCAAATGGTGTTCCACGTCCTAAATTAAGGCAAGTCTGTTGAGTTATATTATTGAAAAAGTTTTTCTTACTAACTTTCTCGGCCAAAAGAATTCTTCCATTTTCAATCATACTTAGTTACGGTGATCTTTATCACGAAAAAGAACGTGGTATAAAAGTTCTGAATCGTCAAAAATAGAACATGCTCAGAAACACCTAGTACGAGACACATTTCGTAGTAAAAAGCGTCAATAGAGATTTAGGCCGCAACCGTAATGAGTTTTAAGCCCCTGGTTTTAAGTTGGAGTTGATAACTATAAACAACGAAACAATCTGCACGAGCCCTATTCTGACGTTTTATAGTCAAACTACTGTCGCAGAAAATAGCATTTTGTGACATGTTGCTCCTATTCCTGCAATTAGGAACAGACCGGGAAATTTGTAGATGGTAGCTGTTTCAGGCCTGGAAATAATTTTTCAAAAAACTTTTTCCGGACACTGAAAGGTTTTTATCTATCTTGGACATTATTGCGATCGCACATAACAAATAAAAGTTCCAGGTAACTTTATGGGAAATTTCGTCCGTTGCATTAGTTGAAAACGGAAAAAGATGTTTTTTGCTGGACTGATGTCGCTACTTTTTCGAACCGGTTTTAATGAGGGTATGATAAAATGTATTGAATATCAGCTAGGATCTGGCAAAACCTATTGCTGAATTTTATGATGTTAAATATGATGCCATTGGCTTTTATGGCAGAATAGGCAAACTTAAAAGTAACAAGTTTTGCTTTTTTTCTTCATTCAGGAATTACATTTATCAACTGATCAAAGCTCTTCAGTGGTGTCATGTCAATGATGTTATCCACAGAGGTTTGTATAGTATCTTTCCTTTTCTCACAGATTTTCATTTATTCGATGGAAACTTCTTTGATAAAATCAACAGCAAAAATTATGTATACCCATTTCAGATCATGTTACTCAAAATTAAAAAATTGAGTTCTGATGTTGCAATCCAAATCAATTTACTTCTAAATTTAACGTCTTAGGCCCTGGCCAAATGATCAAATATTGTTAGTCAAACATTTCAAATTTTCTTTGCAACAGATGTTTGACCGTTTGACCACGCATTGCTGTCCAACAACGATGTTATTGCTGACGCACTAGCACAGACACCTTGTTGCTAAGAAATGTTGCAAGTTGGTGAAATGTTGCAAGCTGTTACAGTTAATCAAAAACAGAAGAAATGTCTGACAAGCAGTGTTGGAAAGGCGGCCAAACGATCAAACATTGCTTGACAAGCAAAAATAAGCAAAATTTGTGGCGTGATGCTTTTGAAAAAGTTCAAAGAGATTTTTTGCTTGACGCACGCAAAAAATGTTGGACGAGCAATGTTTTTGGACGTGGCCAAACGGTCAAACATTTTGCTTGAGAAGCAAAACTCAAATGTTGCACCAACAATGTTTGATCGTTTTGCCAGGGCCTTAAAATGATTCATTTCGGTCTGTTATCCAGTAATAGCTATAAGAAAAACTGTTAGTTAAATTCGATTTTCAAATATTATAATTCTAGATATCAAGCCAGAGAACCTGTTGATTAGCAAGAATGATGTCCTTAAACTTTGCGACTTCGGTGAGTTCGATTGAGAATACAGTATAATCCGGTTATAACGTACTTGAAGGGACCGTAGTATTTGGTTATTTGGTGCATTATATAAGCAAAGTACGTTACAGACAAGGTATTTTTTGGTTTTCTGGCTCCATGGACGATTTGGGTAGTGCATTATATCCGAAAGTACATTAGCTATAGCCGGATTTTACTGTAGTAGGTTTACAAGAATAAGCAAAGTAAAATCAACTTAATGCTGGCTGTTAGCTAAGTAAAGGGATTGCTGCTCCGAGGAAGGAGTTGAACCAGCATTGCATGGGCATTGTCGAGAGTATATCGAAAATAATTGCAGGGTTTGTCTTGATCTGTTTTAATTTTATCAGAAGTCTTTAAAGTTGAACAAGAGTTTTATGCAGTCAGATGGATGGCCATATATGACCATATTACGGTTTATGGTCTCAAAAGTGGTACCACTTTTAATTGCAGTGGTTTGAACACATCTTTTCCCTAATGTACTGATATTTTTAGGCGAGGTACACGTTCCTGCTTTGGGCAGAACGCCCCATTAATTTGTACCAAATAATACCAAGAGATATACCCAAATTTTAGGAAGTACCAACAATAGTTATAGAGTTATAGCGGTCATGTAATACTCGGTTTGGTTATAAATTTTTATTCGCGTATTATCACGTAATTCTGAGTTTTTTAATCCTCAAAGCTGTCTAAAATCCAACCCTTCGAAGATAATTTGAAGTAGAACGCAGATCTAACAGAGTTGATTCCATTATGAACTCTTTGAGTTATCTCGTTTGTGTTAAAAATATTTTCATGCTGCTTTTGTTGTTAATACAGGTTTCGCGAGAGCAATCACTGGATCCGGGACAGGTCAATATACAGATTATGTTGCAACTCGATGGTATCGAGCGCCAGAGCTACTACTTGGGTGAGTTATATGCACGTATTTTTCCTAATAAAAATTATTTGGAGAAAAACTCAGACTCTCACATCGCTAAGAACTTAAGAAACTAAAATACTGAAAGAATTTCACAAAGAAAACTTCTTGTTTCAGGCTGTGAAATACTTTCTGTTATGTTTTCCATGTTTCTTTTACGATTTTCTTTTTGACACTCCGTCCCGACTAATCGGTCATGCACTTGGGATCCGGACCGAAGGCCTGGACGCATCAGGGGTCCGGCTCTACTATGGAGAAGTTTATTCATTCCGACACAAAACAACACATGAGAAAAAAACAGCCTTGTAGTCGCCATCGCCACCGTCTTCTTGATGATCAAAATCAGTAACGACTAAATTCGAATTTTGGCGCGAATATGTCATGCAAAATTATTAATGACGTAGTTTTCAAAAGAGCAACTAGTTTAACCTTGTAACCAAGCTGGAGTATCTGACCGTAGTTATTTCAATTTTTTGTGTACGTGTTTTTCTTTCATACTTATAAAAAGTAACGGGCGTCCTATGTAATTAAACTTTCTGACTTCCTGAGAAGGCAACGTAACGTTATGATTAGCACTTGCGCCATTTGTGCTTAAGACCTGCGGTTCAAACCCAGGCTAGAGAGCATAAATTACAAGATGTGAAAACCTTGCTTTCTCTGCCTCGGATGATGACATAGAATGGTTGCCCCGTCTCAAAATTGCAACAACGTCTAAATGCGAACAACCAGCGTATTTGCTTTTTATTATAATTGTTTACTCGGTTGCTTCTGCTTTGCCGATTTAAATTAAAATAAATTAAAATTTGAGCTATCCGCCTTTTTAGAAGTTTCAGTTTTCGAGCGCCGACATTTTAATGATTAATTTTTCATTTCATTTACAGAGGTGGCTATGGAAAAGCTGTTGACATCTGGTCTATTGGCTGTATCCTTGGAGAACTTAGCGATGGACAACCTGTGTTTCCGGGTGAAAGTGAGATTGACCAATTATATGTGATTCAGAAGATAATCGGGCCTCTCCCCCCTGAGCAAATGCATTTATTTAACTCGAATCCGAGGTTCAGAGGATTAAAATTTCCAACAGAAATTAAACCACTGACATTAAAGAGTAAATACCAGCATAGTCTCCCGGGAGATTTGCTGGACTTTATGGAGGCTACATTGAAGCTAGAATCCAGAAAGAGGCTGATCATTGATGAATGTGCCAATCACAGGGCGTTCAAGGAGAACAGGCAAGATCATTCGAAAGCGCAGGAGAATGAAAATGAAGTAAACGGTGATTCTTGGAAGGAAATACAGTTTGAGAATCCGACAATTCAATCGAAAGAGAATTCATATCAAAAGGCTGATCACAGCAACAATGAATTCGTTAATAATTCGATTAACGCTGGGGAGGAGATATCCAATAAGAATGTATCAGTTAGTTCAAAGATAGAAACTCGAAAAGATGCCCCGCAGGGCAAAAAGCAATTCACGAAGCAGGACACTGGTGCGGAGGAGCAATCAAATGACAATAACAATTTAGATTCTACTCAAAAGCAACCAGAATCAAGAACTACGAAGGATCCGTTACTGATGAAGCCTTTAGAATCACGATCATCCAAGGAATCACATCTAATCAAACCTGTTAATCATAAAAAGATGAACTCCCATGATCTGAAGCTGAATGTCAGTGGTCCTTCGAAACAATATGTTAAATACAAACCTAATATTAGTAGCATTTACTCGAATAGCATGATCAGTGCTGGGAATATGAACTGGTCGCAGTATGGAGGTTATGCATCGACTGGTCAAAGAGGAGGTTGTCAACAAAAATTACCGAATAGTCAGCAGCATTCACTACTTGGTCAGGTATGACAGAAAATTTTTTATCATTCTGAATTCATGCCGTTTTCCAGCCTTAATCTTTGATTTTGATGTATTTCAAAAATGGTGACGTCATCACACGAAAACTTTTAACATGACGTCATATCTTCCATATATAGCTATTTGCAAATTTTTTCTGTAGACTTGTTTTTATGTAGTAGACAACATGTACACTAGTTTTGGTTGTTCTCGCATAATAGCTGAGATAAATAGGGGAGGCACAATGTGTCCCCTTAGGTTGAGAATGTTCTGAAACGCCCAGGTCAGATAGGGCTAATTCGCAGCTCATTCCAAAGAGGGTATTGAGCGAGAGAGCGCTTAATAAGGGAAGCACGGTACTAAAAAGACTGACTACACGAGTCTCTGTTCTCTATTTGACCCCCTAGTTCGGTCCTTCGACATTGCTATTTTAAAAACAACAGCGAGATCACCAGCGAGGGAAGTGCTGTAACGACTACTTCGTTAATCAACTTCGTTAATCAGCTTTTTCTTGTCGTAGATGCCAGCTGATCAACCAGTGAAAGAAATTCCTAAATCAAGATTCAATTTCCCTGAAGGATCTGAGGATACTGCATTGATGACACAACAAGATTCGTCTCAGATTCAGAATTTACACTGCGACCAGAGGTAGGGCGATGACGGAAAAAATCTGAAATTTATGCTTGCAAAAAAATCTGAAATTTATGCTTGCAAGAAAATATGAAATTCACTTTTGCAAGAAAATTTGAAAATTATGCTTCCAAGAAAATATGAAATTTATGCTTGCAAGAAAATATGAAAATTATGCTTGCAAGAAAAATGAAATTTATGCTTGCAAGAAATCTGAAAATCTGAAATTAATGCTTTCAGTGTGACTATTTACTGTAACTTTTTAGTTTCCGGTCTCAAATTTGACGGCAATTACGATACTTGATGTGTAAGAGCATATTCTTGTCATTCTAAAATGAAGAGTAACAGGGCTTCAAAAGGGGTCTTCATCTTTCTTCTTTTGACCTGTAAAATATTGAATTGACAGGGAAGTTTCTTTGAACAAGCATCAAAGGACGGAAAGGAAGAAAAGAAAAAAGAGAAAAGAGGTTTGATTCTTTTTAGATGCTTGTTACCTTCCATGTATTCAATTCACTTTCCGTTTTATTCTAAAATTATTGATTTTTTTTGTAATTGTTCTTCGCTGCTGCTCTTCTTGGCTACTATGCTATTTGCTACTTTCATACTATGCTGATGTATGCTTCTTACTACTGTGCTAATTTGCGACTATGCTATTTTGCTACTTTGCTTCTTTGCTACTATGTTGCTTTACTTCTATGCTATGTTGCTAAATTTCTACTGTGCTACTTTGTTAAGACGCTGGAGTGGTACGGTGCTTTGGTCAGACTTTGCTACTGTGCTACTTTGCTACTATGCTATTTTGCTGCTATGCTACTTTGCTGCTTAGCTATTTTGCTACTTTGCTACTATGCTACTTCGCAACTATGCTACTATACTACTTTGCTGCGACTCTGATATGATACTCTGCTAAGGTAGCTACTACCATGCTACTATACTGCAACGACATGTTGCTACTCTTCGTGCCTCCATTATCTATATCTTTTCTTCTGTAAAACAAGCTTTAATTTCTTTCTAGAAACATGCAGCACCACAAGAAATACAACCCATAGAACAATCACAATCAATACGTAAGACGAAAACACCCGTCAGCGACTTGAACAGGTTTGCAAATATTATACCAATTCTTGCCATTGTTAAAGATAAAATAAGCTAATTGTTCACAAAATTACCAAAATAAATGATTCGATTTATAGAACAATTTGATTTTGTTTGCAGGGCAGTTAAGATTCGCATACCTTAAATCCTCGAATAAGCCCCCGACTTATAATAAGCCCCCCTCGAATAAGGCCCCACCTAAAAATTCATGTTTGCAAATTAGCCCTCCCCTTGAATAAGCCCTCGTGGGGAATTATTCGAAGGTCTTATGAATTTGTTTTTGCTTATAAGGCATCTTTCACCTAACTAAAACACTGAAAAAGCTGGTGCTTATCAATGTAACCAATAAATCAGCCATTGGCTGTTGGCCAGCAGCTGATTTTGATTATAGAATTCAGATAATATTTTTTTCTCTCTGCTGTTCTGTCTAAAGCCCTCTGGAACTATGAAACTTTTGAAACCCCCCTCGAATAATCCCCCACCAAAAATTTTGTTTTTGCAAATAAGCCCCCGGGGGGGGGGGTTATTGGAGGGTCTACGGTATAAGAAACCAACGCTTAAGAAATTGATCATAATAATGATAATGATGAATGAAACTTATTTTTTGTCTCCCAAACTCGATTTTTTTAACTTAGATATGTTCGATATGATAGAAAACAATCTTCTTCCTCTATAGCGAATATAAGAACATAGAAGAAGCTATAACACAGGATCAGGTCTGTTATGTGAACATCATGCTTTTTTTTATTGATTACAAGTATTTGCTACCTATTTTTCCTTTTTTGTACACAGCTCTGCGTTAATCTTAATGAATAGAAAGTACTTTTTTACGTTCTATTAGCTTTTTTGAAATCCATTGGAATGGAGTCGAAATTTATACACGAAATGCTATTCTATTCTGGTTTTTACTTTCATGTTTCTATCTTTTTTCAGTTATTGAAGAAACGAAATTCTTACTATTACAACGAATCAAAGATTGAAAACGATAAGGTATCTGGAGATGTGTGCAATTTGTAGCATTTGGCATGTAGTTTTCTTTTAACCTTTATGATACAACGATAACTTATGCTAGTGATGACGATGATGACGAGGTAATATGATAACAATGTTTTGTTGATGAGGATGATGATGATGATGATGATGATGATGATGATGATGATGATGATGATGATGATGATGATGATGATGATGATGATGAGGATGATGATGATGACGAGGATGAGGATGATGACGAGGATGAGGATGATGATGATGATGATGATGATGATGATGATGATGAGGATGATGATGATGATGATGTGAGGATGATGATCATGATGATGATGATGAGGATGAGGATGATGATGATGATGATGATGATGATGATGATGAGGATGAGGATGATGATGATGATGATGATGATGGTGGTGGTGGTGATGGTGATGGTGGTTGTGGTGGTGGGTGTGATGATGATGATGATGGTAGCGATGTTGAGGATGATGATGATGATGATGATGATGATTATGATGATTATGATGACGAGGTTGAGAATGATGATGATGATGTGAGGATGATGATCATGACGATGACAAGGATGAGGATGATGATGATGATGTGAGGATGATGATGATGATGATGATGATGATGATGAGGATGATGTTGATGATGTGCAGATGATGATCATGATGATGATGATGAGGATGAGGATGATAATGATGATGATGATGATGATGATGATGATGATGATTTTAATGGTCTTGATCATTTTATTCTGTTTTTTTTTACAGACTGCCCAATCCATGTTCACCTTACAAAGACCTTCATTGATTGATGTGAAACTGCAACCATTTACATATAAGAATCAAAGCAAAGTGAGTAAACAACAAAATCAGAAACCTAACATTGGTATGGTGCCTTCGTCATCAGACTTGCGTGTTCCACCCAGCCATTCTGTATCAATGGTAACGAGGCGACCTTCAAATGAGGCTGTGGATACTGACTCTTCTATGAGGCTTCATGCACCCGAAAAACTGCAACCGGTAAAACGCGGACCATCACGTGCTGCTGGAGCCCTTGGTTTTGATACAGCAATGATAAAAGATCAAAGAATGGGACGCTTGTCACCGGAACCCTTACGGCCGATTCAACCCAGTAAGGGGGGCTCGTTTGGTGATCAAGAAAGAGACAAGGCGCGCAGGTTAATGGAGACGTCTTTTGATAAAGAAACATTTCTGTAAAAAGGTAAGCTCTAAAATTACTGTCTGTAAATATAGTACTGTAGCTAAAATGAGGTCCGGTATTGATTGGGGAAGGGGGTGGGCTTTTGATGCACCCAAGTGAAGAGTGTATGCTGTTTTCCGGTATATTTTCGCCTGTGTTTCTGGTACTCTGCGTTCATTCATATCGATCTTTCGAAAACCATATCAGGTATCAACATTTTTCATTTCTCTGATTATTGTGGAAGAAAATTTCTCAAAAATAAAGATGTTTTCCTATCCATTTTCTTGAGCTGGTTATTAAAGAATTATTTCTTGGGGCAAGCAACCCCTTTGTTATAAACCGCCTACCCTTTGCAAGAGTATTTTCAAGGAATCTTCATTGTTAGGCCAAAGCTGAGATTTCGTTTGAATTTAATGATGACACATTTGCAACATGGGGGCCCAGTGCATACGTTGAAATTTGCCTTGCCTTGATCATAAACCAAATTACCAATCGAAAGCCTTTGAAGACACATGTATTTCAAAGGGACTACACGGGAGCCTAGTACGTTGAAATTTGATTCGCCTTGGTGGTTAACCAGTTGACCAATCAAAAGCCTTTATACACGCATGCCTTTTCTGATATAAAATTAAACTTTAATGATAGTAGCTACCAAAACACACCTTTGTACATATTGTTGGCAAAAACACACGCAATAATATTTGTATTCCTGGGCGATATCAGAATGATGCGCAAACTTGTGAAATACAAATAGATTTTTCTAATCAACAATTACAATATAATGAATTATCGGTAACACCTTTTCGATGTTTTTAGAGATACCTGCGCCGAAGATATTTTTTTGTCCATTTTACTTTTCATTTCCATAATTTTATTTGCTATTTACTAGCAGTTTGAATATTTGCTACTACCATCAAGATCTATACTAGTGGCCGAATTGTTAAAATTGAAAATTCTGTTGAACATAACATCCATTCCCTTTTTCGAACATGTAAAATATTTTTGCTGATCTTGCCTGAAATTGTTTGACATTTCATGCGCATGTCCAAAATAACTTTAATGCCAAGAGATCCAATTATCTCTGCCTGCACAAAGTGTGACTTGTTTAAGATTGTATACCACGAACAATTTGACTTGAGTTCTACTATTAGCTCAAACGATTTTTCCAGGTGAATTTTCCCAGACGAAATTCCTTAAACGTTACAGTTTTCTTGGAAATAGTTACAAGAGATATACTTTTTGCCTATGCTCGTGTTCCTAAGAATTTCGAAGCAACGAATAATAGGCAAGTGCGAACAGTGCGCAAGTAAAAAGCTGAAAATCTGATAATCATGCTGAAAAAGCTGAAAAAGCGTGACATCAATAGAGTTAAGAGGGAGTGCAAGTACTAAGGATGCACCTGTACCTCCTATAGTCCCTATTTGGCGATGCCCTAAATCGTGGAAGTTTATAATTACTTTGAAAATCCCATAATGAAGACGTCGAGAACAACAAACGATTACAACGATTATTGCGATTTGCATCGAGGAGCTTGCGATAAACGTGCGATAATGGTGATCTTACGGTAGCGAGTCTGTTGAGGGCTGGAAATCTGCGAATCCAACCTTGGGAAGGTTGGATCAGGGGTTGGATTTTTAAATGCACGCATTTCGTATATAGGTATGTGTTTCTGGAGAATTCTACAATATTTTATTTATTGTTTATTGTATAAAGATTGAATGATAAACCTTTACGAGTTTATGTTTTAACTGCTTATTTCATTTTAAGCTTGAATTATATAACAAAGTTTTGAGTATGAATTTTTTAATTTCGTTCAATTTTTACCCGACATAACTACCTTTACATTTTTGGAAAGTAGTTAATTCTGCCTGTGTTTATTCGATATTTATAGAGACAGATTTCATTCGATATTTTTCTAATATTATTCATTCATTAATGTATATGCGAACATGAATAGTGGTAAAGGAACTTCCGAACTGCTGTAGTGTACGGTAATGTACATCCAGTATTGTACAGTAGATATGTATAGCAGTCAGAATGAGTATTGGTAAAACCTCAATCCACGACATCTTGTGTTTATCCATTGTCTTAACCGAGCAATGAAACTGTTCTGTAAAGGGTGTACCAGATTTGAGGCCCCATTGGGCCATTAGGGGTATGGGGTATTTGTGGTAAAAATGAAAGGAATAAGGGATATTTTGGACGAAATAAAGAGTGCACGGGATATATTTTTGTGAAAGTTTGGGATACAAGGGGAAAACACACTGGATCAGGGGGGAGACCTGTGGCTGGAAGGACCTCGAGTTGGGCTGGCTACTTCATCGCACTGTTTAGTGCAATGGAGTAGTCAACTGGCTTGTTGTCCAGAAGGTCACTGGTTCGAATCCCATTCAAGGCAATTGTAACAATTGTGGTAGCCCACTTATGATGAATATATATCATGTGTCAGCATATGTTCAGTTCACTGGATCAGGGATATGTTTAGAAAAATCTTAGGGGATGTGGGATATTCTGACGGATTCTGACCCCCTTATGGGACCTCAGATTTATGGGATTCACAAATCTCTTTGTCTCTTTGGTGAGATTTATGAAATCTATTTAGATTTACAAAGGATTATTCAGGGATTTCTTCGATTCTCTGTATATTTCCAAAATTAGTTTCTGATTTTATCTCGAAGACATGTGGTCTGATACATGCGCAATAACAAATAATGGACTTTTGAGAGATTTATAGGATTTATAAGATTCATGAGATTTGCGAGGATTTATCGTCATATTTGAGATTTATGAAGTGATACACCTCTCTGTCTTAAAGGGACTGTTCTATTGTTGATTTTTAATACCATAATAATACCTGCGAAAAATGTTGGACATTAAGACCAGGACGGAGAATATTTTCGAGCAGCGATCTTCTTTCTCGGACAGGACAGGGCTTTTCATTATATTTCCAGGATATTTTAGAAAGGTAATGCAAAAGACGCGAAACATGCATGAACTTTAACTCTTCTCGCAGTTTCGAGGCTGCGTGCAGGCAAACGAAAAGCTTTCTGAACGTCAGGCGTAAGAGATTTCTGACACGTAGTTTCGCCCCTAACGCAAATTCGACCTGATGTTCGCTGTATTACTTCTTGGGGTTCTTGACTGAAGCGATCAACAAAATTCTATTCGATAGTTTAGCTATATTCCCTACACAAGAGCACTCTTTTCGGCACTGCAGATCCACAAAAACTGCGTCCGTCACAGTCCAGAAGTCTTCACCGGGCAGTTGTTATCTAAAGTGTGGCTTCCCTCTTTACTGACAACGTCGAAGTTCAGGTTCGTATCTACCCGACTTTCTCTCGAACTTATAAAGATGGTCATAGGGCTCTGGATTGGATAGACATCAGTTCGTTTTCGACAAATCTTGAAATTATTCAAAACTGCGCCTTTTAGAACCTTCAACTGACGACAGGCCACGACAGGATTAACTAGAGAGTTCAGCAGGGATAATACCCAAACCCAGTATAGGGTATCGTCCGCGAATTTCGTCGTTTCATGGTGAAATGCTAAGTAAAATATAAGCAGTAACAATGGTGTGTAGCATGTAAGAAAGGCTAACAAGATAATTGCGGTTGCCTTAGCCACTTTTGAATTCCGCCTAACATTTTTACGCTCCTCTCGGCTGAGAACTTGCTGGTTCAGCATATCCTTCTCGATTTTTCTAACTTCTTTAAATACTCGCAAATAGCAGAATAAATTGATGATGAGACAGATAAAACAAACGGGGCGAGAATACCATTAAATAACTGATTGTTTTTTGTTGTTATCCAAAGAATAACAAGACATAAAGCAAGCAGCCAAGCCACTGCATTCCCGATTAACGCGACGTTGGTAGTGAAATGACTATGATACCAAAATGGGAAGAATACTGCAATGTACCTCTCGACGGTCTGCAGCACGATTGTGCAGTATGAAGTGATGCCGAGAATGTATGATAAAGGTGTCCCAATAGAAGCAACATTGCAGGCATCACGTCCCAATGCAAATAGAATGCAGACAACAGCATAAAATATATACGCTGAACATCCAGACAGGCAATCAGAAAAGGCAAGGTTTCCAATTATATAGTACGTTGGTGTTTTCAGCTCGTTCTTCTTCCAAATCGCCATTAAGATAGCATAATTTATTACCACGGTTGGTAGTGAACATGCTAACATAATCGCTGCTATCACCATAAGTTGTATCGATCTGTCTTCATCGTACGAATAACCCATATAGGCACAAGACAGATTCATGCTTACCTGATGAGAATTTTCCGATCTCCTGAGGCTAATCGCCCTAGTCGTTACTCTGTCACAAGCAATCTTTGATTTCCAACACGATATCTGTAACAACTCTATCAACACTATTAATAATTCAACATTCCCAAATCAATAATACCAATAAGAAAGCAACCAGCCTCGCCATCAATTACAAGTAAAGCTTTATTGTGTGATTGCCAATGGTATAATATTATTTATACCGCAATGCCTCTGTCAGATTCCAGTGTATAATGCAGCATTTTGCTGCGCAAATACTGTATACTGGTAACTTTCTATTTGCGTGTGCTTATTGAACCGCTAATCGCAAGTTTGCTCATGATGCATAACAACACGTTTCTTTCATACTTATACAAACAAGTGTCGGTATTGTTATTCTGCACTACGAAATCTCGATTTTCTGCACGGCTTAACCATCGCTAATGCCAACAAGTTACGTTTGAAACACACAATTAGTAGCCAGAGTCAGGAAAAAGTTACGGTCACACGGTCATTGACCGGAGGAAGGTCCAGTAGAACAATGGAAAATATTTTGCCACACTCAAAACACGCCTATTTTTCATTGTTAAGTGAGGAAGGTTTCCAGCTAGGGGAATTTTTGTCTGGAGGAAGGTTGAACACTTTTCTGGACTCTGTTAGTAGCGGGGGGTCATAGGGAGGGTCGAAAAGCCGTAAATCCGCAAATTTTTTAGCCAAAAACCGTACAAACGTACATGTTTTTCTTAAAACCGTAAAGCCGCACCGAAATAGCAAATTGAGAATAACCCCCTCTTAGCAGTTTCTCCTCGTGATACTGATGGACTTGGGTTGGATAGGAGCTTCATACCCTTGAAAATGGATGTCTCACGCTAAAAGCGAATGTTTCACGTGCTAAAAGGGAATATGAGATTTTTTCTATCCATTTTGTGTTCGAAGAATTTCGAACACATTGGTGTGGGTGGCGTGTCATTTAACTAACTAACTAACTAACTAACTAACTCACTGACTAACCAACGCTTGAACAATGGAAAACGTGTAACAATAGTATAAGCATCTCAACAATGCCATTAGGGCCATTGTCTCGGCCAATGCGCAATTTGCGGTTAGCCCTTTGTCAATTTAAGGTCATGTGATAATTTTTCTGCACAAGCTTGATTGCATCTGAGTCATGGCTGTTTACCATTTGAAACTGGCAAATTGCCACCTTTGATTGGTAAATGACATTTCACGCATTCTCAACATTAATCAAAGAGTCTTGGCAAAGAGCGGCAATTTCAAACCAGTTTTCAAAACAAATCTTCATTATTATCATCCTCACCATAAAAATCGTCATAATAATAATAATAATAATAATCACCATCATCATTATCATCATCATCATCATGATTACCATCACTATCATTGATAGTGTGGCTGCGGCAACATCTAAAGGAACTCACCACCACCACAATCACCCCAACAACCATCACCACCACCACCCCTATCACCACCACCACAACCACCCCTAAAACCATCACCACAACCACCCTTATCACCACCACCACAACCACCCCTAAAACAATCACCACCACCACCCCTATCACCACAACCACCCCTAAAACCATCACCACCACCACCCTTATCACCACCACCACAATCACCCCTACAACCATCACCACCACCACCACTATCACCACCACCACAACCACCCCTAAAACCATCACCACCACCACCCTTATCACCACCACCAGCCCCCTAAAACCACCACCACAGCCACCCCTACAACCAACACCACGATCACCTCTATCAAAACCACCACGCCCCTTATCACCACCACCACAACCACCCCTACAACCATCACCTCGACCACCCTATCACCACCACCACAACCCCCCTACAATCATCACCACGATCATCCCTATCACAACCATCACAAGCACCCCTACCTTCAGCACCACAACCACCTCTACCACCACCACTACATCCATACTACCACCACAATCACCCCTACCAACAAGCATCATAATCATCGTGGTCATCAACATCATCATCATAACCACCACCATTATCATGATAATCATTATCGTCATTGTTGTGCATACCGATTAACATCTTTCATCATTTGACCGAAATAGCTATATTCAACCAGAGTCGTTCTTCGAACACGCCCATAGGGCCCCTATGTTTGAATTTACCGAACTTCGAACAAGGCTGAACAATGGAAAACGTGTAACAATAGGGCCATTGTCAAGAATGCCATTAGGGCCATTGTCTCGGTCATTTATGCGCAATTTGCGGTTAGTTGTTCACAATTCGGCCTGCAAGCACTTTTGTCAATCTGGGGTCATGTGACAACTGACATCGAACAAAACAAGAGGATTTTGACCTTGAGTCCTTGTTCTTCAGTAAAAGAAAGAATCGTACGTAAATAAAGAGGCCATGTAATAACTACACGAACAGACAGAGAAAAACGTCAAACGCTTTGGATCTGCTTCAGACTTCAGACAAAGCATGCTAAGCCGTCGCTGTCAATCGCGTCGCCAGAGTCGTTCGGGTCAGTCGCTGAAAAGACCCAAACAACTCAATTTGAGCGTCAGCACTATAGAATCAATGATCTAGACGACTCGGTCGCCGCCGCTGGAACAGAAAGCTATTCGCTATTGCAGCGTCCAAGTTGTTTGAGTGTTCAGGATTTTATTTGACGTTCACATTCAGTTGTTTGGGTCTCCCGGACCAGGACCGTTTGCTACATAGCGACAACAATGACCGGCTTAAAGACATTTTAATCAAGAAAATTACACTTCTACTAGTACCAGACTACCAGACCAAATAAAGAGGATTAATCCCTGTCAAGGCCCATTTCCCCTTCGTTCGCATTCGCCGTTCGCTAGCGAATTTGCAGTTCGCCGCTCGCTTGCGAACAGAATACAAAAGCATGAGCTTGACTTGCAGCGGAAATCAAAATCGCTTCTCGTTCGCCTTTTTTTAATGGCTAGCGAACAGCGAGTGCGAACGAAGTGGGAATGGGCCTTCAGAGGTGACGAGTGTCCCTGACAAAGACACAACAAGACCCCTGGTCATTTGAATCATTTTTAGCTACAAATCTTTTGATATTCAGTATCAGGGATGTACCGAGCCAGAGTGGGAGAATAAACAGAGACTATGGAATAGAAAAACTAAATTGCTTCATCAAGTGATGGTTATGCGTGTGTAGACTTGCTCCAAGTCTATTTCTTAATATCCTTCTCCAAAGGTCCACCATTCCGTGGAAACAAAGGAGAGTGCCAGAGAAATAGACTTGTACCTTTCCAGCAGTCATGAATAATTAATGAGATTCCCGCTCCAGTGGCTTGCTGATAAGAAGATTGGGGGTACTGATTTTAGATTAGTAAACAAAAGGCGAAACTTTTCTTTGAAATTGAGAATAATACACTAAATGCATCTTTTCAATATGAATTGAGAGAATTAAGAACAAAAACCCCTTTGAATTTCATTCAGAGCCGTTGGCATTGGCAGCCAAATGCATCTTTTGTCAAGAAATGCCTTCCAGGAGGCAACCCCCTTGGAGATTTTATAATCTGGAAAGAGCTTTGTCATTTCTTGGTGCTGAATGGCTGATTCTCTCACTTCAGAGAGAAGCGCCACCGGACAGGATCTTGTCCGGTGACGTCAAAACACAAAAGGTTTATCTCATTAATTATTCATGACTGCGGGAAAGGTACAAGTCTATTTCTCTGGCACTCTCCTTTGTTAACACGGAATGGTGGACCTTTGGAGAAGGATATTAAGAAATAGACTTGGAGCAAGTCTAGGGTTAATTTGAAGAAAATGTGCGGAATAGGAACGACCATCGATGTTTTTGTGAAATTAAATTAGGTAAGCAATTAAGTAGGTGTACAAACAGGTGGCCAATAGAGACGGGAAATGTGTTTACGTCTTTACCTGTATAACTTCATCAGAAATCTTTTAAAGAGCGAAACACCTTGATTATTCAAATTCAGGTAGAAAGAGAATATTTTTTCACCTGGGTAAACTTTCTCCCAAATCCAATAAACCAACACAAATAGGCTGATGTGGACTATGGTGTCGAAAAGGGTCGATTTCGTTCGCTGCACAAACAGGTATGTAATACGACGCTGTCCTAAAAGACCACTATGCGCTGTCCTAAAAAGACCACTATACGCTTTCCTAAAAGGCCCGTAATACGCTGTCCTAAAGGGTCTGTAACACACTGTCCTAAAAGGTCCGTATTTGCTATCTTATTTCGATTATCAGTGTCCGGAAGAAGGCCCTGGACTTTAAATGAGACAACTGATTAAAAGCTGTACTATCAATAATCATTGTGTGCTATTGGTAAAAATTATAATAATTGTATATTGAAGGGCGCTGGAAGTTGAAGAGCGCGACGCGGCGGCCCAGTCGCCTAGATCGTTGATTCTATAGTGCTGACGTTCAAATGGAGTTGGTTGGGTCTTTTCAGCGACTGACCCGAACGACTCGGGCGATGCGATTAACCGCGACGACTTAGCATGCTTTGTATGAAGTCTGAAGCAGATCCAAAGCGCTTGACGTTTTCTCAGTCTGCTCGTGTTTATTACATGATCTCTTTATTTACGTACGATTCTTTTCTTTACTGAAGAACAAGGACGCAAGGTCCAAATCCTCTTGTTTGTTTCGATGGCTTTGCGTTCGGTAAATTCTTAGCTTACAACCTTATCCATTCATTTCTCAGATCAACTGGTGCCATATTGAAAAATTGGATACAAATAACGATGCCAATGCCTAGGTCGAGGGGTGTTTCACATTTTTAAAAATCCCAAAAATCTTATATTCCATTTTAGCATGTGAAACACCCTTTTTCAAGGGTATGAAGCTCCTGTCCAATCAAAGTCCATCTAGAGGTCCCAGTCCTTCTAGAGATATCACGAAGAAAAACTACTGATTGCGTGCTTGAAACGTATTCTGTTGGCATAGCAATGGTTAAGCTGCTGTAGAAAATCGAGATTTCGTAGTGTAGAATGACAATACGGACACTTGCTAGTACAAGAATGATGCTAGTACAAGGATGAAAGAAACGTGTTATTTTGCATCGTGAACAAACTTGAGATTAGCGTTTCAATAAGCACAAGCAAATAGAAGTTACCGTTATATTTGAGCAGCATTATGCTGCATTATCACACTGGAATTTGACAGAGGCATTGCGGTATAAATGATTATAATATACCATCTGCAATCACACAACAAAACTTTAGCTGTAATTGATGGCGAAGCTGCTTGTTTCTTTTTTTGGAATAATTAATTTGAGCACGTTGAATTATTGATAAAGCTGTTATAGATATGGTATGTAATGATAAGCGGAGACTGTTCAAGACAGAGTAACAACTAGTGTAAAAGTGATCATCAGGCTGCTGAGGCTCATTTCGAAGCAATCATGAATCTGTCTTGTGCCTATATGGGTTATTCTTACGATGAAGACAGATCGGTACAACTTATGGTGATAGCAGCGATAATGTTAGCATGTTCACTACCAACTGTGGCAATAAATTATGCTATCTTAATGGCGATTTGGAAGAAGAACGAACTAAAGACACCAACTTACTATATAATTGGAAACCTTGCTCTTTCTGATTGCCTGTCTGGATGTTCAGCGTATATATTTTATGCTGTTGTCTGCATTCTATTCGCATTGGGACGCGATGCCTGCCATGTCGCTTCTATTGGGACACCTTTATCGTACGTTCTCGGCATCACTTCATACTGCACAATTGTGCTGCAGACCGTCGAGCGATACATTGCAGTATTCTTCCCATTTTGGTATCATAGTCATTTCACTACCAATGTTGCGTTAATCGGGAATGCAGTGGCTTGGCTGCTTGCTTCTGGTCTTGTTATTCTTTGGATAACAACAAAAAACAATCAGCTATTTAATGGTATTCTCGCCTCCGTTTGTTTCATCTGTCTCGTCATCAATTTAGTCTGCTATTTCCGAGTGTTTAAAGAAGTTAGAAAAATCGAGAAGGATATGCTGAACCAGCAAGTTCTCAGCCGAGAGGAGCGTAAAAATGTTAGGCGCAATTCAAAAGTGGCTAAGGCAACAGCTATTATCTTGCTAGCCTTCCTTACATGCTACACACCATTGTTACTGCTTGAATTTTACTTCGCGTTCCATTATGAAACAACGAAATTCGCGGATGATACCCTATACTGGGTTTGGTTATTAGCCCTAATAAATTCTCTGGTTAACCCTGTTGTTGCCTGTCGTCAGTTGAAGGTTCTAAAAGGCGCAGTTTTGAATTATTTCAAGATTTGTGGCAAGCGAAGTGATGTCAGTCCTATCCAGAGCTCTACGGCTTTCCCTCGAACTTCGAAAGTAAGTCGGGTTGATACAAATTTTAATCTTGATGAATTTAATAAAAGAGGAAGCTATGCTATTGATAACAACTGTCCGGTGAAGGACTCTGGACTGTAACAGGTGCAGATTTTGGATAGTGTGTGAATCTAGGCGATGGGTAGTTGTCCTTCAAGATAGGGTTATTTTTGTGAAAGGTAGCTCTATCCATTACCACTGTCCGGTAAAGGGCTCCGGCCTTTAACTAACTAAGTTTAAGCTATGCTGGTGCTATTGGTAATGCACTTATATTCTTTAATAAGCAACTGGTCAAAAAGCAACTAGGACTGAAATTTTGCTGAACTTTTTTTGTAAGTTGGCTTTCCTTATAAAGCACATCGTTGCAAACTTGTCAATTACATTGAAACGCAAGAAAAGAGCCAAAATTAAAGTTTTTCAGGGGGTACCAGTCATTCTGCGAGGCCTGAAATAGCAGATATTTTTAGAAACTTTGAGGGCTGGACCAAAAGTCCAGTTGCTTATTAAAATATGTGTAATGGCTAAGGGCTAATATATAAATATGTCCGGTGAAGGGCGCTGGGCGTTAAAGACGACGCGTTTCGTTGTATTGGCGCTAACATGTAGATCTGACTATGCCTGCGGACGCTGGACTGAACGGGTATGAGGGAGGGATGTGTCGAATCTCAACTGGAAATAAATCAGCTTAAAAGTGCACTTTTTAAAAAGTAAGGAGCGGATTTATAAGCAACTAGAGCTGGGGTTTTGTTGAACCTTTTCTACAGTATTTCATTGCAAATCTTTTCAATTGTATTTCAAAGCAAGAACAGAGCCAAAATGAGACTTTTAAGGGGTACCAGTCATTCTGTTAGGGCTGAAGTACTAATCTTAAGAAACTTTGAGGCTGGACCAGAAGTCCAGTTGCTTATTGTAAAGCTGCATTTGATTGTATTAGAAACGATTTAATTGAAGTTTGACGATTTCTGTAGATATCTTTGTCTTAAGATATTGTTGCAATATTTGCCCAAAAACAATATGTTGCAATCAATATAATACTGGTTTTGTTGTAACATTTTCCCGAAAGTCAACATTTTGACATGTATCCTACCTTTCCTTACTAGATTAATCTTTGTTTGTCAAATTGTTTATTCAATTTAGTCAATATTTTGACATATATCCGAACTTTTTCTCAATAGTAGGTTTATTGAGTTTACAGTATCCCTAGTTTATCCACGCTTCGAATTGAACTTATTTCTTTTCGTAAACATTTTAAATTTAAATTAAATTTCTTGTTATTAAAATTCAGAGATCATAGTCCAATGCTCGGCGGTAACAGTAAGAGTGACTTTTATTTAATACAGACTGGTGGTATTCCCCAGTTGCTAATCAATTTTCTTCAATGCCACCCGGTTATGTGGATGTTAGTTTTCTATATTTTCTTTATCTTTGAATGGAAAATAACAGGTTTTATTTGAAGAAATTGAATTAAAATTAGTAGTGGATCCTCTATAAAGCGGACACCCGTAGGACCAATTTTATTGTGCGGTGTAGGGAGTTGTCCGTACGCTTTATCCATTACTCAACTAGACGGCGGAACGCTGACCTATTCACTGCGTTACACGTTATCCTCAAACTCTGCTGACGTGAAGGCTACACAGGCTACACGGCCAAATTTGAGTGCTCAATACTCCTTGGCAATTCCTTAACTTTTTAGTTTGCGATTGTGATTCTTTATGAAAATAACCAATGGCCAAGCGTCAAGGAAATATAGGGTCATAAGGTGTCAAAAGACGAGTAGAAGTGGATACTAATTGAAAAACATTGGCGATAAGAATTGCTTGCTCTGTTGATTCAAAACCTCATCTTTTTTCATCGAAATATTAAGTTAAAGAAAAAGTCAGATTGATTGATTGATAGTCTTCGATCCAGTTCTAGCAGTTCCCTAAGTTTTAGACTATCCGAGTACTACCTTACTTACAAAGCACTTCTTTAAAAAAACGCGTGTACTCTTGCTGGGAGAAATGTTTGAGGCTGGACGCAGGCTACACTTTTGTTATTCAAGCTAATACCCGCACTATATTGATTACAGAAGCAAAACGAAGGGAACACGGATAACTTTTGTCTATCCGCCAGGGTGTTACTTCTGATCGATTTTGTACTTTATTTTCATCTGCTATGTACCTGCTCTTTCTAAGTCAATAAACAAAAACAAATCAACATCCAGGATGGACACAACGAATCCATTTATCAGCAAATAGTCTGAATGAAAAATAACAGAGAGAACACAAGAGAAATCTTTGCATCAAACAGTGCAATATTATATGGTCTCCTGGGTCTACTCGTCAGGAAAACAATCTATTATTCACATTGAATATGAGTAACTACCCAAACATTTTAATATTTAAAGCAAAGCAGTGGGGTGTCGGTAACTAGACAGTGTACACCTGGAGTCAAATAATAAGATCACCGGGATTTCGATTTTCAGGTGTTTTGCTTGATGTGATGAATATGCTGGCATAGCAAACATAAACATGAACAAAAAACCCACCACATCAAGCAAAAAACCACCACAGTAGTGCGTGTCCATCACACCAAGCAAAAAAGCCTACCATATCAAGCTTAATAACCCGATACAGTAGGTATCAGCATTATCATTAACTTTCCATCCACCCTACGGTTGTTCCACGTTCCACCGGTCAAGTCCGTTCCCTGTTTTCACTTCCTGTTCTCCGTTCCCAGGTCCCCGGGTTCTCCGTTATTGTCGTTTTGCAACAAAACTTATCCGAGGCTGGCAATCAAGCGAGGTTGCGAATCAAACATGTCGGGCGAAAATGGAAGCAACAGTACGGAAAGCAAGAAAAGTTTCGACTGGACATTTGTGAAAGGCTTCACGGCTGGAGTTATAATTTCTCACATAAATAAAAGTTTGATGCTTGGTTTATTTGTTGGAACAATAGCGGGTTTCTACGTCGAACAGAACTTTAAAGATATACCAAATATGAAAACTGAAGCTGCAAAAATTCTCACCATGGTTAAGGAAGCCGCAAGGAAAGGTAAACGAGAAGAATGAAATGATGTCAGCTTAGAAAGTTCAAAATTATAAGAATTGGATTTTGTCTGATATGCGTGGCGGCGTGAATGTGATAAAATAAAAAAAACCAGTACTTCATCAGATTGTTAAAGCTGTGAAGTGTGAAAAACTAAAAAGAGCAAGTTCATCATAAAATTTTTGAATTTGACCTGTCATAATTTGTCAAGTGTTATGCAAAGACAAAAAACTGAACTTTTCAAGATTGCTGCTTTTAGATTAGAGATGTGCTGTACCATACTTTCCATTTTCCCTTCATGGTCTTGCCAAATGTAAACAGAATATAGAACAATCTCTACCGAGACCAAGATTGTATCGATAAATACTGGAACATAAACTGAATGACACACCCTAAGTTTACATAGCCCTAAAACCAACAAAAATTGGGGACAGATTGAAAGTGTGCCTGTTGAGCATCAACCAGTACAAGTGAGCATCAACCAGTACAAGTGAATTGAGGTTTTTTACTAAGCTAGCCTCCAAAAAAAGAAACAAGAAAGGACAAAATATAAACTTTATGATATCAAAAATTGAACAGCTTACAAATTAATAAAAACTTTACAAAATATATTAATGCTCTAAAAATCAAAATCTATCTTAACAAATGTTTTCAGCCTTAGAAAAATCTTTAAAGCTTAAGACAAAATATAAAAGAGCAGAAAAAAATTTGGTACAAAGCCCCTGCGTCCTGTCTTATTGTATGCCCTGTCTCAACTGAATGGCTCAAAGCTCTTTCCTTGGTAAAGATTCAGCTTGGTAAAGTTTTTCCCCTGTGTTGCTCATGAATGTAACAATCAGCTTTTCGTCTGTGACACTGACTGAAGCAAACCCTCCAAATAACTCTGCCCAGAAGAACTTTGCTGAGCCTTCTGGTACACTAGATTCATGACTGGTTCTTGGGTCCACAAAGTTTGCACAACCAATAACATGATATGCTACTGTAGAATTGTTTTCTTGAATGGACTGTGGATGAAAGTAGATAGGTCATCATAATATATATAACTGCAATACAGAGATACAATATTGTATAAAGGACTAAAGGAGACAACCATAGTTGAAAGTTCTTTTTCTGCAAATGCACCTGGCTGACTCTAGAGAGGTGCTCAAATACGCTTGAGAGCTTTCAGGATCAGTCATTAATAACAAAATCATCCAGTTTGCAGAGTATGACAGTTCTTGACAAGACATGGTGCATGCAGAAGCACATTTCCATTATTCTTTCTATTGTTCTATTGTTCATCACACCACACTCTGCAGACTGGAACATCACAATATCAGTAGAGTCAAGTCACGAATTTGAAAATCTATGAACTTTACTCAATAACTCTCAATGTCAATGTTCAAAGTGTAAAAACCCTCTCAACTTAAAAAGTTGAGGATTGTAGAGTGAAAAGTTAGGAGCATTTCAACAAGCCTCAATCAGAAAAGTGAAGCTGGACTGGCATTGTCTTGAACACCAATCAGCACACAGTATATTCAGATACAATGGAATTACAAGTGCAGTACATCTAACTGTCACAAATATGTGTAAAGTAGATACATAGCTCTCTAGGGAACTTTATTAGAGTCATTATAACACAAAAAGGAATAAATTACATACCTGCAGGTTATGATCATGTCCACAGATGTATGATGTTACTTTATACTTCTCAAAAAGTGGTTTCAGTTGGTCAACTAATTGATGAGTTGGTCCATGATGACCAATTGACCAAACTGGGTAATGTCCACCAACAATGATGTAATCTGCTGTTGATCTGGATAAAGTGTCTTCCAACCATTGCAGCTGTGATGCTGCTTTTTCTGGTGATTCAGGACCTTTGGAGAAAAAATAGAAAATATTACAACAATAAAATCAATGCATGTGTTTATCATTGTACCTTAACCAGTACTCTTTCAAGAGGAAATGTTGTGTGATACTGCACCCCCTGTTACAAAATACAATAGATATGTCACCTTGAGGAGGTCTTGGATTATCATCATGACCACTATTGCCACACAGCATAACAGTATCAACAAGAATAAGCTGAAGAGTCTTTGATGTTCCTGGGATCTTGAAAACGTGACTGTGATAGAAATTTGGAAATTTCCATCTAGGTGACATATTTGTGTAGTCAATCTGGGCTGTCACATTGCCATGGTGGTCATGGTTGCCAGCTACAACATACCAAGGAACTTGGAGTGACTTTTGAGTGTAAACATCTTCAAATGTTTCTTTAAATCTGGGATCTTTTTCACTGTCAACACCATCGTAGTAGAAGTTATCACCTAGTGAAGAGAAAGTGGATAAAAAAGTATTTTCACTATTGCTTTGCTGCTGCACATGTATGTAAGCCCATGCAGGGATTAACCCAATAGATATGTATACATCCACCCAGACCCACTACACATATTTTTTTTATAAGAAACTCTTTATAAGAAACCCAGACTCTCAAATTGCCAAAATTTAAGAAACTCCAGTACTGGTAATTTGATAAGCAGGAAACTTTTCACCTCAGACAGCGAAAAATTTTCTTTTATTTCCCGTGTTTCTTCTGTAATAAAGCATTTCTGTCACAGGCAGACAAACAGGAAACCCATATGCATTCAAATACGATGGATAAATGGGTTTCGAACATCATTCAGATAGAATAGCTATGTTGCCAATATGGATATTCAAGAAACTCTTAAGAAACTTTCAGTACTCAAAATTTGAAAATTTTAAGAAACTCTGGATCAATTTTTTTAGTTTCTTATAAAAAAATATGTCTAACCCAATTCCACTAGTAGTTGTAGATTGTTGGTGAAAAGGAAGTTGGGCAAAGCGTCTTGAAAAATTCGAGTAATTGTTTTAAAAAAGCAGTATTTTACATTGTTTTCAAACAAAGGAAAAAGGTCTATTTCAAAATATTGCCAAGGAGCCAGCACACCAACAAGCCTCTGGACAACCAAGTGGTTACCACACTGGTCAAAATTAGATTTTCCTAAGATACAAGACACTTTACCAAGAGCAACAATGAACTCTGCTCCGATTTCTTCTGCAGTTTTCGCCATCATTTTGGCAACAGACGTTTCAACAAGAGTACTGTATGGGGGACCAGGAAGGCCTCCCCAGTCACCCAAAACCAAGAAGTTGAGCTCTCCACTTCCTTGAAAACATTTCTTTTGACAAACGCATAACATCCTGTATAAACCAGAAAAACAACAACCAAAAACGTGTGCGACAGCTGCAGTAATTTCATCTTTACGAATCCAAGAAAGCCAGAAAACGGCAGACAGCAAGAGCTCCAGCTCCGACACAAAAACTTTCACTTTCCCCAAAGAAGTAAATGCCAGGATAATAAGACTGCCCTTGTCAGCATGTTGTTGTGCAGGTTTGGCACGTGAGTGGCACGTGAGTGGCCCGCTCTTAGAACCCATACGTCGGAGGATGCCCGGAGTTGGAGACAGCGTTCTTTTCAGTCAAAACAAATAGAAAGTAAGATAATGTATATAAGCAATAAAGCATAAATTTGTATTTACTTTAGGAAATGATTTGACATTGCAATAGCTTGAATTAACCCGAATTAGTACAAAATTTCGGTTTGCACATTAATCGTATGAAATCTAATGCTGATATGGTTTTCTTTATTGTTAACAACAACAACACCATTAGCAACACACTTTTGGAGGGCAAGTCCTGCTCAGTTTGGCACAGAGTCTGTTTTCTACAGCTTCCCCGTCATCTTTGGCTGCTGTTATTTGAAAAACAATATAAAGAATAGACTCAGTTTATCCCTTTCCAAAGCATAAATTGCCGAAATGATGGAACTAAACTTATCACGGGCAGATTACATGCAGGTGAGATGATTTGTTTTGCTTTGTTTTCTATGACAGAGCAAACTGGCAGAGGTCTGTCTTTCTTTGCTAATTCAATTAGTCTAGTTTTTAGCAAGCTGAATATTTGTTATATATTGAATATACACTTTGTTTTATCTTAGGTTGGAGTGACATCAACAAAGTCAATGAAACTTCTTCATGGCAGCTCTTCAAAAAAGGGGGCACAGAACAAGGTGTTGAACAATAATGATCTGTACAAAATACATATACCCTAATACCCTTCTAAAAAAGGGTGCTTCACCCTTAAATGGAGGCACCCTTTTGTGGTGTATTAGGGTATGTTTGTGGTCTATCAACTTTAATTGTTTAAATATCTGACGTGAAGGATCAGGAATACCCAGGAGGCATGCGATGGTGGCTGGGGGTATGGCCAGAATTACCAGTCAGTGCATTCTGTGTTACTGCCATGCTGGAGAATACGCCAACCAAATCAGACTTCACGCCAAAAGAAACAATAGGTCTATTGTTTTACAATTTAAACAATAGTCTAGGCTATTATTTTTTTGAAAAATCCACGCCAGTGTGCCAATAAAATTTCAGACTTTATGCCGGGGATCTCTGGTGTAGGCTACATGGAATGCACACTGGCAGAATTATCAACACTCTGAAGAATATCATAAGATACCTCTTGGTCATTCTTTTGAAGGCAACACCCTAAATTTCTGTGCTTTTGCCACCTCCATTGTTAAACCCCTTGGTTAAGATTTTTCTCTTCCTGTGAAAACTTTTGCCTTGTGGTGATTTGGATTTAGACTGTTGTTTACTGTTAAGAAGTGCAAACCATTCTCACATGATTTTGCAAAGCCCCCCTCCTGTTTGCAGAATATGGCAGTTTTCAATCAGAGCAGGGTATGCGAGAGCCACTTTCCTAATTGTTCCATCCTATTGGTGGCCTAGGGAAGAAACTTGGGTGTGCAAATGCCTTATGCAGTGAAGCCCCTTGCCATGTACATACAAGTTGATTTGAAGATGCTGTGACAGTGTGTTTTCAGGTCCTTAGTTGAGAATGAATTATGGAAAATTTGTTTTTATTTTAAAGGTTGCGATCGCAGACAACAGTGGAGTTGTTACTTGCTTTGGAATGAAGAAGAGAAATCCTCAGGTAAAACTATGATCTGATGTTATACACGTTTTTTTTTTATAAGAAACCGGTTTATAAGAAACCTAGAACTAGACACCCAAAAAGTTAAGAAACTTTCAGAACTAGGAGGAAGAAGTTAAGAAACTGTAAAAATCTTTGCGTCCGTTTTCCAACATACTATTTCACATTTGTGGAGGTAGTAATTAGTTCTCAAGCATTTCCATGCTATTTCTCGCACCAGAGTGGCTAATTTTGTGCGATTTCTCGCGTCTGTAAGCAATTCTGTATCGCACAGAAGGTTTTTGTCGTTTTTACTGCAATTTATTTCAATTAATTAAGAAACTGTTAAGAAACTTTTAGAACTAAAATTGGGCCAAAAATTAAGAAACTTTTAGAACTAGGCCCCGAGCTAGGTTTCTTATAAAAAAAAAACGTGTTGTATGTCATTGGAGATATGAATATATTTGTCAGGAGATATAGTTATTTACCTCTCTCACTTGGACTTTTCAAATAATTATATGCATCTTACCGCTGTATCCGCAAGCTGATTGGTGTTTAAAGTATGATGCCAATTCAGCTTTGCTTTCTGACTGGTGCATTTTGATCCCTATATGGGTATAAATTCAGCCCTTTTCATGTGTTTCTGTCTGTTTCTGATGTTTATACTCTGAGGAGTGTCAGACACAAAAGGCTTTAAGATTTAAGTTTTTCCAAAAATGTTTTTGTGTTTCTTGCAATTTATTTATCTCTGTTGTTTCATTCCTTTAAACTTAATGAAATAATGAAAGTTTTGCATTTTCCTCAGATGATGTTCAAAACTTTACCTGGTGCAAAAATAACAAGACTGGAACTTGGAGGATTGGATCCGCCAATGTCAGAGAAAATTTTTGTTGCTGCTGGAGCAGAGATCAGAGGATACACCAAGAAAGGAAAACAATTTCTCAGCTTTGACACAAATCTGACTGAAAGTATTCAAAGCATGTGAGTGCATTTCTTTGTAATTAAACCAGATTAAATTATAAAGCCTGATTTCCAGATGGCTGTCTGTTTATGGGACTACAGTTGACATCCGCTATCTCGACTGCCCGCTATCTCGAACATTCGCTATCTCGAACGATTTTCCATTTCCCCTTGTTTTGGTAGAAGGGTTTGTATAGAAAAATCATCTGCTATCTCGAACCCTGTTATCTCGAACATTCGCTGTCTCGAACCATTTTGAGTTCCCTTGGAGGAAAACCTGCTTTTTATCTTGAACTTTGCCAAATTTTCTGCTGAACTGGATAAAGAGACAGGCTGAAAATATGTAAAAGTTTGCCTAGCGAAGCTGGAATGGACAGCAGCTAAGTGATATGCTGCCCATGTATACAGTAGATGAAGCTGTTCTCTTTCGAGATGTGCTGCATCGCCATTATCTCAAATTCACCAATAGTAGGGATGAAAGCAGATGAGCTTTGATGTAAGAAATACCAGACTTGTTTGATGAAATTTAGGATCAGTAATTCTGCATGTTAATAGGGGTTCATTTTCTGACTTAAAAACGATAATTTTTTAAATCTATATGGGGCATCTGTTATTTCGAACATTCGCTATCTCGAACAAATTCCAGTTTTCCTTGAGAGTTCGAGATAGCGGATGTCAACTGTAGTTGCATGTTGCTGAAGCAAGGAGTGTATATGCTCTTTAACCAACTGCTTTGTTTTGAAGTCAACATTTCAAGATGAAACTGAAATATAGTGTTAGGTAACTTACATAGAACAAAGTTGTATAAATAGGATTCAGTACCAAGAGAAAAGACAAATTTTGACGATGTTTTGGGCATTACCCTTTATCAAGTCAAGATGATCATCCCTTTATCAAGTCAAGATGATTTCAAGATGAAACATTGTGAATTTTTTATGCCATTGTTTTAATATCAGCATGCAAAATTAACTAGGCTGCAAACTTCACATCTTGACTATAGATTTTTATGCCAAATATGATTTGGTATTAAAAAACTTTTTATATCAATAAAAAATGTTTTAAATAAATCAATAAAATATTGAAAAAGTGTCATCAAAAAAGCAGCTTTTCACCAGAAATAGTTCTGTGGTAATCATGCTATGGTAAGTCTGGGAAGTCTACAGTTTTGTTTGATCTGTGCAAAAAGATACAAATTTAGTTCCTACCTACCAAGTATACCTTTTTCTGAAGATGCCCAAAAGAATACTCCAAATATATTTTTGCAACCCAAAATTTTGACAGAAACCTGGAAGAGGGTAGTGCAGTGTAATGGTAAGCACCTGGCCATTTATGCTTAAGGTCTGTGGTTCAAATCCAGGTAAGGGAGAACAAATTTCAAGGTGTAAAAACTTTACTCTCTGTGACTCGGATGATCACATAAAATGGCAGGCCCGTCTCAATTGGGACGTAAAAGAGCCACTGAGGAGGTAAACCCCCTTTTGACAGTGACACCCCCAAGTGCCAGTGAACAGGTTGGCCTGGTGTTGATATTCTAAAATGACTGCTGAGTGAATGAGACCTCAAAATTAGCCACAACAGCCAGCAGTAGAAATAGAATGTTGCCGGGTTTTCATGAAAATAATTGAGTTTGCATCTTTGAATAGTCATTACTATTGAATTTTTCAGGAATATGCCATTTGTTGCTGTGCTTGGATGTCAGGACAGAGTGTTGCGTGTAATACAGGTAAAGATTTATGTCACTAACCTTTCCTTGATAAACGTACCTATAATTTTTGAGCAGTACAAAATTAAAAATTAAAAATTGCGATAAACAGCGGAAACATTTTCGGGCATACTTAAAAGTTTTTTCGTACTCACTTTTCTGTTTGGTGCTTTCGATCCGAATCTTGGTATAGATTCCACCCATGTTAATTGCTTCATTCTGTTTCTGACGTTCATGCTCTGAGGAGTGTCAGACGATGAAAAGCTTTCAAGTATGTCCGACAATGTTCCGCTGTTTATCGCAATTTTAAACTTACCTATTTTTTATCTGCCCAATCTTAATAAGAGTAAATACATGTTATCTTCGAAGCATGTTTTTTATTGTTTCGGTCTTCTGAAAACGGCAGGGTTTGGCAAGTCTCAAACACAATTTGCCACATCAGCCTACTGTTTCGGTAGCTGTTTTTTTGGTAAAGACCATTTCGACTATTAAGAAAATGTTAAAAATTCCGAGATATAGTATTTTTATTTGGAATTCGTCTTGAGCATCCAAAATATAAAGTCTAGTTCAAAAGTTGTACTATCCAAGTGTTCGCAGTATTGATTTTATGAGCATTCAAAGTTTACGGTTTTATGAGGGTTTATAGAATTGAAAACTTTTGATGCTCATGAAATTAACAATGCCAGGACAAATACAGCATAACCTTGTACCTGGACTAAGTTTCGGATGATACTCAATATCTTGTGATTTTGACAACTTTCAACCCTGCAGGCCTTTCATTGAAAAGGTCTGTAGGAAACTTTCCTACAACGTCTACCTTTTCATAGCCTGTTCTTGAGTTTTCAAGGATCGTGACGTCACGGGAACAACAGATCGCTCTCTGATTCGCAGACTCTACTACAGGACGAACATTGATATTTTGATTCAACTCAACTCACCTGGAATTAAACAGCACACCAGTTGAGTCTGCACTCAGGCTACCTTTTCATGATTTCTCTATTTTCATTTCAGAACTCTGACATGCTGTATGAACTTGAAGTTCCCGGTCCTCCAGCGATTTTAGCTTTGAATGACAGATACGGAGGTATTTGTTTAGACTTAGATACTGAACCTACTGAGCCTCTGATACCTCTTAATATCAAACATCTAAACTGGTAAATATAAATATCTCCATAGCAAAAATATTGTCATTCTCTATCAATCTTGTTCGTTTATCTTTCCTTTTCCTCTACGAAACAGGTGAAGGTCGGGATGAAGTATTGTATGGGACGTCAGATGGAAAGATTGGGATGGTACAATTAAAGAGGTACGTTTAGCTTAGCCTTTTGTGCGGTCAGCTCTTTATAAGCAGACGTCGCTTTTAAGCGAATGCCCCTTCGATACTAGATAATCAATAACGGTTGAAGTTTCTTGTGAAATATATATGTAAAGTAAAGTTGCCGTTTTTGAGTCTTCTACTAGCCTAGAGCTACTCAGCCGACTTGCTTTATGTAAACAACCGACTTAAATGAAGTCTCTTTCTTTTTAGAGACTCTCCTGACCATATCTGGGAAATTCCAAACGACAAACGCTATGGCGGTGAGTTATACTTTTTGTCTTCATCTGTTAATTATTTCGAGTTTGCAGCATTGTATAATTGTGTGAATCGAACTCTTGGAAGCATTAATGCTAGGCTGAGATGTACGTCCGCTTGTTTTCATTAAATTCAATATGTAGATAAAAGTCAAGTATGTATGTATGGTCGTGTATGTTCATCCAACATTTCTCGTTTGCCCAGGGTTTGAGGGAAGACTGTTCTCATCACATCTGTTTTTATAGTAGCAGAGATATTTGTTTATGTTGCTCAATCAATCTGATATAAGTAGCAGAACAATCTTCAGGGATAAAATTGTCAGTGTTGATCAGACCTAATTTAATTTCTGAATTAGGCTTTGTAACAATAGATTTCTGCTTTTTTGGCTAAAATTTTGCTTTCCATTTGTCAGATATCAGTGCCATAGAATCATTCGACATCACGGCTGATGGTGTTGCTGATGTTCTGGTTGGAAGAAGTGATGGCACAGTCGAAGTTTACAGTGTAGATGAAACAAGAGAACCAACTCAAAGATTCAAACATGTAAGAATTCCTATTTTTTAAGCTAGAATTCATAAAAAGCCTGAGACGCAAAAACCCTACACACCTACACACCTGGTTTGGAGGAAGGTTTTGGCTAAAAAATGAGGAAGGTTTTGTAGCAAAACAACTTTTCATATTTTTGCTACAGCTAAAAGAAAGAAAATCTATCTTGTCAACCCTTTGTAGGTCCCTACAGTGCTGTGATATCCTTCAGCTTGGAATGTTAGAATCAATTTATGAATCACCCTCTTAAGACTGTAGCCTCCCTGATGTTAAAGCCTGATTGCCACCTTTGTAACACTTACGCTAAAACATACAAGCGATCTGGGAAGGTCCCTATGTTCACGTTTTTGTCTCGTGCGTGCAGGAATCTGTCTGGCTGTTTTTTCGGCAATTTTATATCATGTTAAAATGAGGAAGGTTGGTTACAAAAATTTCAGGTTTCGAGGAAGGTCAATAACTTCTTACAACTCTGTAAAAAGCTTTGTCTAGGCTGTCTTAACCTTCTAAACCAAAAGGCATATTGGCAGGCTACGATATGATATAACTAGCGCCAACTTGTTTAACTGCTAACTTGTGTCGACATGTCAACAAGAAGTCAGAACCTATAGGATACAGTTGATCGTGGTCGCATAAGAGCTCACGTTGATTGCGACTGACCGGAATCAGTTCTCAACTTATCGCTGAAGTAGAGTATGCCCAACTTTCTAGAACTGTGTGCTGACTAGTTGCCATCAGAAAGGAACTAGTTTTGCCAGACCGCTTATGTGCTGGCTGAAGAAGATCGTAAATTTGAAACTACTCCGAAAAGAATATTAACCTGCCTTTTTTGCTGTTGTTTCTTTTCTATTTAATTGGAAAATATCGTTCCCTCTGTGCGAAATCCTCCATTTTCAGAAATCATCGAAATTTGCATATCGAATCAAATACAAGCTAGGATTCACAGGATTCATTACTGAGATTTGGGACTCGAGAGTAGTTAACTTAGGTATTTTTTTGCACAACGTAACATTTTTCATTCCTGCAGATGTTATCAGAAAGCATCACAGCAATCCAAGGTGGCTGCGTTGGCGCAAGTAATTATGATGAGTTAGTCATATCCACGTACACGGGATGGGTGATGGGCCTAACAACAGAGCCACAGCAAAAACAAGTTGGAATGCCTTCCAAAACAGCGAAAGAAGAAATTGATAACGAAACGCAGATAAAAATTGCTGCGCTCACGTAAGAAAATTTCTTATCTTATTCAGAAATTTCTAAGAAATAGACAGGTGATAATCCTTTTTACTAAGAATTTGCTGGCTTTCTTCCGACCCTGTTTATGGCGCATTTAATATTGTGGCATATTGTATCATAATATTGCATCATTTAATATTCTAGTCACATGACCTGGGGTATCTTTTATTACATCCGTTAGCACGTTTGTTTAAATTTGCGAAAGCCAATCAGATCATTCAGTTTCATCAAGCACTCAACATTACTGCAAAATTGGTTATAGGTGCTTATAAGATTGGTGGTGGTGTGTAAATACGTGACCGTGTCGAGTTGATTATTGATGCCAGAGCTTCCAAATATGTTTCAAATGGTTTAGCTAGTAATTTTGCTCAAGTTTTCTCAAGGAATGTAAGAGGAATTTAGGAAGGAATTGCATCAGCTCCCCAGGTTCAACTTTTTGCCAGTCCGCTGGATGTTGCTCTGTATAGAATGTAGCTTTCACGTAGCATCCACTTTCATGGAGGAGTCAGCTTACAATCCTTGTTCCTTCCACCTACAGATCAATCAGTTCAACTTTTGGCGTTTTTATTGCTAGAGCATTATCATTGTAAAATATTGCTACAAATAGGTGTTGGTTCTAGTAGGACTCTCCTTGAAATGCTTTATATGTCTGCAGCATTGTTATAATTCAAAAATTAATGGCACTATAAATATAAATAAAATGTGACGAGTGTTTCGTAGCCCAGTCTGGCTTCGTATTTGCTGCAAATATGTATTATCTATATAACTCTGGTATTCCGTTATAACGTACTGTAAGGAACCGCAGTATTTGGTACATTATAAGCAAAGTACGTTAGAAACAGGGTTCTTTCATTTGTTCTTTGGCTTTAGGGACAATTCAAATGATACGCTATATCCGAGAGTAAGTTTTAAGCGAGAACGTTATTACTGGATAATACTGTAATGATATTCACAACATTCCGTTTCAGTGCAGAAATCGAGGAATTGCAGCAGAAAGTGATGATGGAGCGTGAAAAGTACCAATATTCATCACAATCTGAATCAGCAATTTCGGCAGTGCCACAATTTTCAATGAATGATCGATTTTCACTTAGCAGAGATGATGCTAGTTATACTTTGAGTATTGAAGTTCAGATGGCTATTGATACCGTACTTCTGCAGGTAATATCGTTTAATTTGTGTCACTTATACTTAATTTGACTACTGACTTCAACTGCTAAACCATTTTTTGACCAATTCGTTCACTTTCCTTTTCTTTGCTTTGGTTTCTCTTGAAGTGACTTGGACCTTTCTTGAGTCACTTGCCTGAATGTAATTGACTCGGCTGGACTTAACTTGACTTGACTTGACTTGACGTTGACGTGACGTTGCGTGACGTGACGTGACGTGACGTGACGTGACGTGACGTGACATGACGTGACGTCATTGGACTTTACTTGAAGTTACTTGGACTTGAACTTGAACTTTGACCTGACTTGAGTTCATTTGCCTTAACTTGGGCTGAATTGCCTTGAATTGGCTTAACTTGAGTTGAGCTGGCTTTTCTTGACTTGACGTGACTTGACTTGACTTGACTTGTCTTGAATTGACTTGACTTGACTTGACTTGACTTGACTTGACCTTGACTTGACTTGAATTGACTTATCTTATAAGTTTTATCTGTGCTGATCATTTTCTGTTTAACATCAGCCTATTTTTTCAATAGAGTGATGTCCCAATAGATCTATTGGATATTGATAAGAACTCAGCAGTGGTCAGCTATAGTACTTGTGACCAAGAGGTGAGACAAATCAGATGTCATTATATCTTATCCTACATCTCTCTTGTTTTCTATTGGTGATATGAACACTAACCAGCGCACAGAAGACATTGGGATGATCAATGAGATGAGCTAATAAGTCTAAGCGAGAAAACAAACCTTGAGTCTGCATATCAACGGATTATTTTACTCTTAATGCAGACTAACTTAAAAACCCCTGAGAGCAACGGTGACCTTGCTCTGCCGATTATACTGAACTGATAAACGCCTGATATAGAGTCTGGTATGTGGCTAGAACTGGTATGTGGCTAGATAGCTAATCATCAGGGCCATTAGGTTTGAGTGCCAGGTTCGAGCCCAGCTTCGGCAGCGTCGAGACTTCGATTAGTTAACCTATACTACTGAGCAGGGATATTAAGTATTACTTAATCTCCCTGCTACTGAGATCCTAGCGACGGGCGCTAAATACACCATTTCACCTTACCTTCAATTTTATGTTGTCTTGATGGTTTGACCCATGACTTGGAGTAAAACCTAACCTTTCCTGGTGAGGAACATTTACTTTAGACCGAAAGAGCTTAAGAATGCCTCTATCTTTACATGATGCCTATGATGGACATAATATGTATCTCATTAATGATTATGGTGTACATTTATAGAATTCCATGTCGTACAAAGCTGGTACCCTTATTTCTTGTAATAACTGCCTAGCCTAGTATTTCAATGTAACAAAAGATGAATACTGTTACACAAAGTTTTTAGGCTTTAACTCTAGATTTTCAAAGATTTAAGGTGATGTCGTTTAAGCTAAAGTTATAAGTTAAATTTTGTTTTCACTAAAACGCTTTTTCTTAGAGTGGGAACTTCCTGCTGGCCACTTATCGATGTCAAGCCAACACAACAAGACTTGAACTCAAGGTACTTTATAATAAAATGAATATTCATGATAATCTTTCTCAAGAATTACTTAGATCTTGTGTGAAAATTTTTAATTGCTGTCTGTTTAAAAATTTTAAAATATCCATTTCATTTTGGATAAAATCACAGATACGAACAATAGAAGGGCAATATGGAACAATTCAGGCCTATGTTACACCACGAATACAACCAAAAACATGTCAAGTGCGAAAGTACGAGATCAAACCATTATCACTTCATCAAAGAACACACGTATTTGATGAAGACAGGTAAGACATTTTCACAATCTTAGTAACTTCAAGGACTAAGCCAGCAGAGCCTTACCGCGTTGCATAGCTTGCATATTAAGCACAATTGATAACTAACCCCTTCGTTCCTACACAGCCAATGGGACTTTGCTTTGCGAAGCAAACCAAGCACTCCAAAAATATACAGCATTCTCTGTCCAGTCACATACGTTCTTTCTTGCATACTAATAAATGATCAAAGGTATCGTTCATACAGTCCCTGTATTCCCCATTGAAAATCTTCATTCAGTCTTTATTCATTTCATCTGAAAGCTTGTATTTAAAATGCATTATTTTGATAGCAAACCTTTTCCCTATTTTCCGGTAGACGCAATAGAAGGAGAAACAAATTCATTCTTTTTAGCCGTAAACGTCCCAAAATCCCATCAGAGTTTCAAACAAAAACTATGTTTTGGCTTAAAATCAAGCACAACATCTGTATGCATAAACTTCTGTCTGAAGTAATTTATCAATATTTGTATATCAAGAGCTGAATCTTCTTTTCTGATATCTTTTTAGGCCATACAATACATTGAGACTTACAGGAGCGTTCAGCTTATCGGAGGTCCATTCATGGATAACCATGTGCTTACCTGAAGTACCTGAAAGGTATGCCTTTATATCTTGTCAAAAGTTATAATTTGAAGTATATTTATCATAGTAAAAACAAGAGTAAGAACCTTTTTTTTCCCACTATGCTTTATACTATATTTTATATGTTATTTGCTGTATTGAATTTGAAATTGTTTTTTATTTTAAACCTTCAATTTTGTCTGCATTACATACCATTTTGTTGGATTCTGTGTTGTTTGATTTGTTTCATATAATGTAATTCTATAAAAGGAGCTATATTTTTTAACATTTGAGCATTTTCCAATGAAGAAATCTAGTTTCCTAAACTCAGTTATAGATCCCCGTCAGAATGGCATGTTTGATGCCCCTATTTTTGTTCTCGTTTGCTGGATTCGATTGATTATGATGGCTAGTCGAACCGACCATAACAAAATTTTTGCACTTGTAATTTCGCGTCATTAAATCGCTGTTCTAATTGGATATTCCCTCTTTTAACAGAACTCCGGCAGGCGATGAAGTAACATTCAATTTCATGTCAACGTTTTTAGAGACCCACCTTGAATGCAAATACAGGTCAGTTGTAGACTTCTCTTATATGACTTCTAATGTCTGCAATGAGCAGCTATTTCATGTAGTTTCTACGTTATCTGACTTAGCTGTACTTTCCTGACTTCTCTGTAAAATACATATCTGATTTGCCGGTACCTATCTGACTCATCTTAACGTATATGACCTACCTGACGTATTTGCAAGATACCGGTACAGAAGGAATGTTTTCTTTTACGCTTTTTAGCTTTTTATATGAACGTTGGGAAAAGCACACCAATTTCAATGGATAAGACGAATGTTTGTATAAACTGGGCCTTATTATACATTATATCTTATGAACCGGCGGCGGCAGCCTGCGGCGTCAACATCAACACCTTGGAGCAGTGTGCGGAGAACCGTACAGCCTGGCGCCTTGCTTTAAAAATAGGTGCACAGAGGGCTGAGCAGGAGAGCAACCAAGGCCTTGCTGAGAAACGAACCAGGAGGAAGGAAAAGCAAAGGCAGCCCCAGCAGGCATCGCAGTTCACTTGCAGCAGACGCAGCAGAGACTGCCACTCACGCATTGGACTGATTAGCCATTTGCGCAGGTGCTGATAGACTCAGATTGATGCTGCACCATCGTCTCTCGTAGACGGACGGATGCAGATGCAGACGATCTTATGAACCTGAGTCTTGAACACAAGGATTCGTCTTACAATAGAGCAATGTTTGGGTTGAAATTTCCAAAAATTTGACGATTTTATCTTGTTTCTGAACATCTTATTATTGTTAATATTGTTGATTATTCCTAGGAAAGGGCAAGCAAGTTTCCGAGCAGACAACATTTCTACCATATCAATACTAAAAGACGTTTTATCAAAGGAAGCAACGAAGAAAAAGATTAATCTTAGTATATCGTATGGTACGTTGACTATGTTTTTCCATGCCACTTTCTATTATTATGTTCTTTAAGTGTACTACTTTATGTTCTTTTTACTGACATTTTGTATCTTAGAGCCAGGAGAGGGTACTTGGCCGTGAAACGTACAGGGATGTGCACCCAAATGTTTATAAGATCTGGTATAAACCCACCCCTACCCCTACCCTTACTGATTACAGATTAGATTTCACCTGGAAAGCCATCCATTTTTATAATTTTGATATGCACGTTGTATACCCAGTCGAAAATCTAATTTTAGACCCAGTTTTAATCTCCAAATGACATCTTTGTAGGTTTTAGAAGCGTAGTAATAGATAAATGAACATTAATTGGCAAATACTAATTGTTTGGTTCAATGACTGAGCTATAAGGTTTCTAACGTCGTTCCCAGGGTAAAGAATAGGCCTCTACGTGAAACTCCGCTGCCCATATTCGACCCTGGTATAAGGCTTTTATCTATTCAGAGTAATTTGATTATCAAGACTGCTGTTCAAAAGTCACCACTAGAAATTTTAAGTGACGTCACAGTTTCGTTCAAAATTTCACACCAGAAATGTAGTTTCTTTCCTAATTGTAAAATCGGGTAAAGGCGTGAAATTATCCGGATCTACGAAAAAATGGCGCCAAAATTGCGTTCAATTTTGATGCTATTCATGAGATATCTGTATCTTGCCTTACAGTTGATCAATGAAATTCTTTGCATTGTTTTTTCTTTTCTCACATCTGCTTTATCGGAATCTACATCTTGTTTTTATGCCTAGGCCAAAATGACTGGCAAAATACTTTTATCAATTCGCAGATTTTGATTTATATTCTTTGAGCCGAGGGCCCAAATCGATTTGACGGTTGAGATACGTTTGAGCTTCGATTTGGGGCCTGGGGATCTTTGGTGTAGCCACCAATTACTCTGATATTCCTTAATTTGCCTTGCCAAAAGTTTGTAATATGATGCTATGGTTTTTTGTTGTATATGAATTTCTAATGCTGTTTCAATGCTTGGTATTGCAGAGCTAAATGAGGACTCAATTCCAAATGTATTACGAAGAATTCATCCTAAACTTGACTACCAGCTTTTGTTGGCAAAAAAGGTTCAGCTTATTGACGGACTTAAGGTAAGTCTTGTACGACCTTTATATTAGCTGAGTATGATTCCAGATAATTTACAAAGGCCTGTAAAAGTAATGAATTTCTACTGACTGCATTTTGAGTGTTAAGTTATATTTGTAAGGAGTTATAATCTATCGCTATTCTGTTTAGGAGCTGCAGGTTTATGAAAATGATATAAGTTTTCTCGGACAGGAATATCAAGAAATTTTAGGTGAGATTACTCTTTCCTATTTATAGTATATATGTTTTTAAATTAAATGAATATAGTTATAAATTTAATTTTGTTCCCCTATGGTCAGGGCAGCAACTTTGTTATGCAATCTGATTGGCTGAAAACGTTCGATAAGGCATTATTATCCGGTAATGTCCGCTCATTACGTCAAACGTTCGAAATTTTTAGATGTAGAACGCAGCACCAAATGGCTTCATTGTAATAGCTTCAAACACGATACTAAGATAATCGTTAGACTGATTACCTGAGTCCCAGTTATCGCTCATGAGACCGAGGCTAGCACTAAAAGGAGATCGCTCAAACAGTTTGAGCGTCCAGCAATTCAATTCAATAGCGAAACTACGACTCAGGTAATCAGTCTAGCATACATCGGTTTTTATACCAGATAAGGCAGGAAGTTTAATAAACCATATGATAACTGTTTCCTTCGTGTAATACTGAAAATATTAACCCTCAGCCTCGCAAGCTCGGTTTTGTACTGACGGATTCTTGCCCTCTGAAGCAATTATTATAGGCTTAATTTTAGTTGGTATACATCGGTTTTATACCAGATAAGACAGGAAGTTTGTAGCTGAGATCTTTGTCATCTCATCTGATGCTACTCTCGTCTACGACGCCTTGAAATGATCTTGTTCTATTTATCAAAAAGCTTAAGCTCTGTACCCTGGAGAAAGCGAGAGAAAGTAGGCTCGGATCCTAAATGGATAGGACTGTTGCGTTTGCACAGGATCGTGTAATTATGACCAAATTTGTATTCGCGATCCGTGCTACTTTAGGATCGCGTTCGAAAACGTTCCAGGTCGCTTTTTCTTGTATAACACGAGATGAACCTGAGTATCTGGCTTCGACTAAAACGGGCTTCTCTAAGAGAAATCTGGGAAACTGGAAAAAGTTGTGTATACGTATTATGTTTTAAAACGTATTATATTTTTGTATCAACAGAAAACTCTGAACGGTTACTCGAAGAATTCAAAAAGCAACCATGCCATCTTGAAAGACTGTATGGTGAGTGATTATGCAGATTTTGGTCTGCACTGGAGATTACTGCGTATTCCCCTAAAGACATTGTCTGCATGAGTTATGATGTTGTCTCACTATTTGAAATCTAAATAGAATTTTAAGGTTGTCTATCTCGGTCTATCCGTCGTTTAAACTAATTCTTTTTCGGTAGCTTCTTTTTTTTCGGGAATTTTTTCGAAATGTTTTTCCGAAGCCATTCTTCTGAAAACGGCAGGTTTTGGTCAAAAGCAGAAGGTTTCGAGCTCTCAAAACCTTCTGCTATCAAAAGCAGAAGGTTTCTGAGACTTTCGAGAGATTCTCGGTTTGAAGTTCGAACGAGACTGCAATTTTACCAGTTGCCAGGAGACATTCCACGAAAGGGTCTGGGGACGACGTAAGCAAGAATTTTGGCGCGAAAGTTTTCGGATTTCCAGAATTCCTGTTTTTGAAAATCATGGATTCTGTTTTTGGAAGCTTTCTGTTTTCGAAATTCGGAAGGTTTTGGAGGTTCAGAAGAACACGCCCTAAAAAAAGTGTACATAGTTTGACAAGCTTAGAAATGAGCAGAATTTGTTGCGAGATGTTTTTAAAATTGAATTGAATTCAACTGTATTTTTGAAAAAGTTCAGAAGTATTTTTTTGCTTGTTGCAACTCAAGAAAAACAAGTTTGACAACAATGTTTTGCGACCTGGCCAAATTTTAAAACATTTAGCTTGACAATCGATTTTCAAATGTTTGAAAAACAATGTTTGATCGTTTGACTGAAAAGGGCCTAAACCAGAATACTATATGAAAACTTTGCCTAACTTTTCCTCTCAATACCTAACCTTGCTACCAATTTTCCTTTCCTATGAAACAGTCTGTTTTTCTTGTAGGGTCAAAATGTGAAGAACAAAGTTACGATTTTGATGGAAATATTGGATAATTATGATTTGGACACGCTTATAGAGTTCTTTCAAGAGAATTAATCAGAGTCCACACGAAGCCAGGTGAACAGTTACTATGTACAGCTATGTATGTACTTGTGAATATTATGTTATTTATATGTATTATTGCAATTGCACGTTAAAATCTGGGCATTGTAAATTTTTGCAATAATGAAAAATAGGGAGCACTTAAAGAAAGTAGATGGTGAAGTAAAGGAAATATGATAAAGTGATCTTGCTATCTCATACTAAACTAAAGAATGTGCTTACGTTATAAGTTCACGCAAAATCGCCACGTGCATTTCCTCAGTGATTTACTGAACGCAATAAAGATGATCACGTTTGCAGTGGGGTTCAGATAGATGTATAAAGTGATCTTGGTATATCATACTAAAAGAAGGTGCCTAAGTTATAAGCTCACGCAAAAAACGCCACGTGTATCTCCTCAGTGATTTACTGAACGCAATAAAGAAGATCACGTTTGGAGTTGAGTTCAGAAAGAGTAGCATTTCGGTGGTAAAGAATCACACTTCTGTCACTCGGTTATGCATCAAGTGATCTTGGTATCTCATGCCAAAGAAGATGCCTAAGTTATAAGTTGACGCAAAAAACGCCACGTGTATCTCCTCAGTGATTTTCTCAACGCAATAAAGATGATCACGTTTGCAGTTGAGTTCAGAAAGAGTAGCATTTCGGAGGTAAAGAATCCCACTTCTATCACGCGGTTATGCATAAAGTTATCTCGGTATCTCATGCTGAAGAAGATGCTTAATGGTATGATCGATATCCACAAGGTCATTAGAATATACAATACCGCTTTTGAGGGATCATTGGTATTTCTTCTTGCGTTAGGCGTTCCTGGCTGTGTCCGAGTATGCATTGATTTGAACAAGTAGAAGTAAATAATGCTTAATGCTAGTAGCGTTGTTATTAAAATAACACTAATAACAACGAAGAAGACAAACATAACGTCGTGGACAAACAAAATCATGTTAGCAATGGAATGAAAAACAGTCACCATGAAATTTTGAGCAACCAGAATTTTAACTCTTTTTTCTGTTACAATTGAATGATATTGTAGTGGATACTTCATATGAATAAGACGATCTACCCCTATAGAGAAAATTGTAATTTGCGAGAATTGGCACGCGCTGTATAGAAGCAAAATCGTTAATATTCGTAATATGAAGAACTCGCTTTTCGTCGACAGCATGCGAAATGCGATTTCGGTTGCCAGCAGAAATACTCCAACCAATGCATCACTAACGCTTAATACTGTTACGAGCTTAAAAGATATGTTACGAAGCATGTTGCGTTTTCGTAACGCGTGTATCAAGAATGAATTGCTCGCAATGTTTAACACGGCAATAATCACATATGGAATGGTGAAATATTTGCGAATCGGGCTTTCGAAATCTGTTTCCATTTTCAATATACAGTACTTTGGGTTTAGTCTGTTCTACAGTTTGAAAGGCCTTTCGTTATATGTATAAACTCTAACTTGAACGTAGAGGTTTTTGTACTAAAGTAAATGATATATCGTACTCGCCTCAAGTGACTCGTCGAACTGGCGTGAAAAGCCGCCAACAGATGTATGAACTTGCTAAGAACTTGATGCCTTTATCGTGGCGCGAACTTTGCTTCATCAAACGTCATTCTCAAGACTGAAGAAACCTCAGACCCACCTCAGATTCTGAACCAAGTGACTCTGAGATTCAATGCAAATTCAGCAAAGTTTCGAAATATATGACTCACCATCTCAAGTTCATGTCAGCTGCTACTATTAAATTTCGCAACATCTGTTTTTGCGTGGTCTGTGATTTATAACATTAACGAATGCTTAATCATCTTTAAAGTTAATGGTGTGCATGTTTTGAGCAAAAAATGCACAAAACCAACCCAATTCAAAATTATATCTCACGAACAGTTCATATGGAAATTAGCAAAGGCGAACTATAAAGTTTTTCTATTGACTTCTCCAAATAATGAGCAGATAAATGAAAGTACTAAGAATTTAGAAAGGCGGAATTTATACCCAGGTGCGGATCGAAATGCACCAATCAGAACGTGAAGCCGAACCGGCATTGTGTTTTAAACTCCAATCAGCTTGCGGGATACAGCAGGAAGACCAATAGAAAGTAACTGAAATGTCTAAGTGAGAAAACGAACTCTTTCTGTCTACACAGAGCCGTCCTTTTGGCTTTGATGTGGACAGATTGCAAAACTAACTTAATGAAAGACTCCATTTCGATCCGCATCTGGGTATAAATTCCGTCTTTTCCATTTGTTTCGGTCTTTTTCTGAACTTAAGGCTCTGAGGATTATCAGACAATAAATTTTTTTTTGAAATATGTCCTCAAACGTTTCCGCTGTTTCTCGCAATTTTAGACTTATTCTTTCACTAATTCAAAAACTTTGAAAACTTGAAAAACTGTAATTTTTATGTGAAGGTGTATATACATGAAAACATTTTCACCTGTGATTATTTTATTACATCTACTCGATAGCCCGATTTGTGCGGAAAATTACAGCGAGGATTGTTTCAAAATCATTGGCAAAGCAAGATCTTTGTTTCACTTAGGGGTTTTGGAATCTGTCTACATCAAAACCAAAAGGCCGGCTCTGTGTAAACAGAAAGAGTTTATTTTCTCACTCGGACTCTTCAAATAATTCTATTGGTCTTCCCGCTGTATCCGACCAGCTGATTGGTGTTTAAAACACGATGCCAATTCAGCTTTTCGTTCTTTCTGATTGGTGCATTCCAAGCCGCATCTGGGCATAAATTCTGCCTTAGTCTATTGTTTCGGTCTGTTTCTGACGTTCATACTCTAAGGAGTGTCAGACGAAAAAAGCTTATAAGTATGCCCGAAAATGATTCCGCTGTTCATCGCAGTTTTGATTATTTTATTCTAAAAACTCACAAGGAATGCAGAAACAAATACATATCGTATATACTTCCATTCAAATCATTTTTGTTGCATTTGACACACACTAGGGAATAGATGAAAGCAAGTCAATACTCAATACCAAACAAATCTTCTTTCAGCTGAACATAAATAAGATTTAACAATCAAAATCATCTTCATGGCCACTTCCATTGTCCAGATGGTGCTTCAGTTTGCAGTGGTTCCCATGCTTTCCAATCTTCGATTTTTTCTGCTAAGGAAAGCTCACTCTTAGCCTGGGAGAAAAGAAAGAAACTAAAATATCTTTCTTGGTACCAACATCAACAAGAATTTTAGATGTGTTTAGAAATTTAGATGCTGCACATAGGGTGTGTTCTTTGAACCTCCAAAACCTTCCAAATTTTTAAAACAGAAAGCTTCCAAAAACAGAATCCATGATTTTTCAAAGAACAGGATTTAGGGAAATCTGACAACTTTTGCACGAAAATTCTTGCTTGCCTCTTCCCCAGACCCATTCATGGAATGTATCCTGGCAACTGGTAAAATAGAAGTCTCTTTCAAACTTTCCAACTTCAAACCGAGAACCTCTCAAAAGTCTCGGAAACCTTCTGCTTTTGATGACAGAAGGTTTTGGAGAGCTCCAAAACCTGCTGTTTTCAGAAGAATGGCTTCGAAAAACACACATTCCAAAAAAAGAAGGCTACCGAAAAGAGAATTGGTTCAGAAGAAGTGTCTGATTTTTCATGCAAGAATTTTAAAGAATATTTGTGCAGATACCTGGAGAATAACTTCCTCAATCTGTCCATCATTTATCATGCTCTCTAACTTGCTAACATCTGATTCCTGCATGGTGAAACATTGCTTTTCATGATTGTGAAACACAAAGGAAATCAGCTCATTTGAAAGAGCTGTAGATATCCTGCTTTGCATTCTTATAGCTAGTGAAGATTCTGTTATTACCTGTTCAACAAGTTGAAGCCTTTTTTGTGTCAAACTTTCTGTTTCTTTTCTATAATGAGCATCTTCAGGCATTCTTTGCAAAACTGCTAAAGTTTGATTGTACAGTCCTAATAGTGTCTGAAATAAAATGCTTTTAATTAGTTACCACAACTAATTTAAAAAGTTTTCACAAGTGTCGCAAGCAAATAAGTACAAAGTACAAAACAAATGGTTGAAGTTGGTAATTATAAACTCAAGGGAACTCAGAAGAAAGTGACAAATATTGGTAATTACTCTGAGAAATCAAAGTAATTGGGGTAAAAATAAACTGACACGTATTTTGGTGCAATGCTTTAATTGCATACTTGCCAATGAAAAATCAGACAAAGAAATAAATAGAGGAATTGGAAAATTCTATGTAGATTAATATAAACAGGGCCGTAGGTATGTCCTTTACACCTGCTGCAGAAGAATGAAATCTACTTAAATTGCATACTACCTCACGAGGTTTCTTGGCAACCTGCAGCCCAACAAGAAATGTTGACTAAAAAATAAAATAGGAAATTTACTTTGGAGCAGTAGAAATGAATTGGGGTTTAGGGTTAGACAGGAGTTAAATTCTCTTGAGACAAGTTGCTTGGTGTGGCTGCCTGCCAGATAGATTGCAGAGAGTATGGCACTTGCACATCCAAGATGAAGGTCTCGTTGAAAACTGCCATACTCTGCAAACTGGGCTTCCTGGCTGCTAACTGGGTCCTTTGCTTACTGGGTGGGAAACTGGGTGGGTGGGTGTGTATGTGTGTGCTGTGCTGTGTTGTGTGTGGGGGTCTGTCTTTCTGTTTTTTGTCTGTTTAATTTTGTGTTAAAACTACGAGAAAATAGGCATAAAAATTACGGGTTATAAAAAAGAGACATCCCTTTTTCATTTATGAAGGATTCAAAGTTCATAAAGATATTAGTTACTCTACTCTAGGTGCAAAAAAGAACAAGACGCAAACTCACTCTCTTCAGTGGACCAGCCATTTTGATGAACCTCATTTGGGCTCAGCCTCCATTGAACTTCGTGTACTTATTTCGAAAAGGAGGTTACAATCTGATGAAAGAAGGGAGCAACTCGTGAGCATGAGCACCAAGTGTAGAACTGTAAATGTCCTTTTGCCTTGCCTTAAAAACGGAATTTACAACAATAAATCTACTTCAATTAAAGTTTGTTCAGTTCTGTTCAAGTCTCGCCACTTGCTGCCGAGAAATCTTCTCAGAGGATTAACTACAAAGGCAGCATTTGGGGGTGAAGAAATGGCCAAGTCTGTTGGGGAGAATCACAATTTCCCCAAAGAAGAAGAAAAGATCATTGAACTATGGAACAAGCTTGATGCATTTAAGACGTCGCTGAAACAGTCAGAAGGAAAACCAAAGTAACTATAAAGATGTTTGGACATTTTCGCCCACACACAGATTAGATCAGCGCAAGAAGGAAGACATGATTCAAATTATGATCAAGAGCTTGTCAAAATCAGGCATTCCTTTGTGTGAATAAGGGGGCTAGGGCTATTAATTATAGGGGTGGCCCTGTTTGTCATTTGCCCTGCAGAAGTGCATGGCTTAGAGCAAAAGGAAAAAAATGAGACCTTTTGTTTTAACCAAGCTTCAGAACCAGCTTTGTTTCAGACTGGAATTTGTGCATGCTGTTCACCATGCACAGCAAAGTTTCAACGCTGGGCTTTGTGCTTGATTTTGATCCCAAAAAAATTGATCCCAATATTCATCAACAGTATAGAGCCTTCAGCCATCAACCATCAACAGTATGAAAGCCTAAATTCCTGAAAATCACAGGAAAAGTGCTATTTTGTACTGTTTTCAAAGGAATCCCCAAAATTTTAAACAAAGCTGAAAAAACTTGGGGGGGCTTAACCCTCCCAACCCCTCATAATTTTCAGCTGTCAAACAGCAGATAATACAACTGAGAGTAAGTTAAGTGTGTTGACCTTTCCCTTAATAATACTCTGCTAGTGAATTCCCTGGTGTTTAAGGAATAAAAAATGTAGCAAACAGAGGCACACCTGGGATATTTTTTATTCTTTAGTGTAATTGAGGAAAATCCAAAAAAAGTCTATTGAGCTGTGTATAATACTTTGAAATCTCTTCTTAGGTACACCTTTTATGATGGACCTCCATTTGCAACTGGAATGCCTCATTATGGTCACATTCTGGCTGGAACAATTAAGGTAAAAGCCTGGTTTGTGACAAGTTCTTCTGTAGCTTTTGTTGCAAAATCAGTTATTGGTTGTACAAAAGAGTGAAGAACTTGGCCCCTTAGAAGGGGGCTGGGGATATTTTCTCTTTCCATACATACCTAGGATAACTAAAAATGAGGGGGTATCCTATTTGCTGAACTGCATGTGAAAACCTGGGGCCAATGGCAAGTTATGTGTTAAGACTTATGATTCAAAAAGGTTTGAGTGCATTAAAAACTTTGTGTTGGAGTAATGTTTTTTGGTTTTGCTTCCTAGGATATTGTCACAAGGCATGCTCATCAGTCTGGCTTCCATGTTGAACGAAGATTTGGTTGGGATTGCCATGGTCTTCCAGTTGTAAGTTTGTTAATAAATACTCCTAAAGTCAATCAGTTTATCTTTACAATTAAACTGCCATCAATGGACACCTTTATACAAAGGAGACATCCAAACAACAGACAAATATTTACATACATCCCAAGGGTCCTTTCTTTGTAAAAACATTGGTCCCTTAAAGTGTCCATTATATTGAGGTTCCATGTATTTCATGTTAGATTTTTTTTAATTATTTGATTTTCTCCTATTATTTAACTCCATATTGTCTTTGTAGGAATTTGAAATTGATCAAAAACTTGGAATAAAGGTAAATATTCTCAAAAACTTAATGCCCAGCCCAAATGATCAGCAAAGCCTATCAAAGATGGATTGGCCCTTTTACCCTAGAGACTAGAGTTTAGAGCAAGGTAAGGGCGATGGCTCACCTACCCAATGATAGCCTGAACAATGTGAAAATCACATCTAAGAAGCAATGCCTTCAAAAAATTCATACAAACATTTTTCCAATCCAATTCCTATTTTAGTGTATAGAGACTAGTGGCTTACTGCTATGTGGCCCATGTTAAACATTCTAATTAAATATTTGAAATTCACTAATCAAGCAATGTTTGAATGTTTGGCCCTGTCACAAAACATTGCTTGACAAGCAAAAATAAGCAAATTTTGTTTCAAAATGATTTTGAAAACCGAGAAATTGCTTGATTCAGCCAAACATTGTTGGATGAACAATACTGTATTTTTTAGAGATAAGAGTTCTTCCTCTACAATTTAGGGTCCAGAAGATGTTTTGAAAATGGGTATTGACAAATACAATGCAGAATGCAGGAAGATTGTCATGAGGTATTCTGCTGAATGGGAGGTAAGTGGAACCTATGGACAAACCGTAAAAATGGGGAACTACTTGGTAGCCATGGGATTTCTCCCATGTTGATGTCCTTGTTATATCCCACAAGCCGCTTTGTGATTAAAACACAATGCCCATTTGGCTTCACTTTCTGATTGGCTCATTTCGATCCACATCTTTATATAGATGTCCTTATTTCGTACTGTTTCTGACATTTATATTCTGAGGGGTGCAAGACACAAAGCTTTTAATTATGCCCAGAGATGTTTTGTTGTTTCTTGCAATAAGGATTTAAGTATTGGATAAGCTAATTTCCAGACATAGTGATCATTAAACATATCAAACTGCACCCTTCATCAGTATACTACTTACTACTTACTAATGTACTACGTAGTACTGTATCAAGCAAATAAGTATTCTGAATTAGTAAATTATTGTTTTTTCAATACCGTGTGATCCCTTTTAAGCACCTTTTTCTACAACTTGAAATTTCAAAATTACGAGAAACATTGGAAACATCTCTGGATATGCTTGAAAGCTTTTTCATCTGATATTTCTTAGAGTATAAACATTAGAAACAGACCGAAACAATTTATTAAGACAGAATTTATACCTAGATGCGGATTGAAAAGCACCAATCACAAAGTGAGGCCGAATTGGCATTGTGTTTTAAATACCAATCAACTTGCGAGATACAGTGGGGAGACCAATGGAATTCATTGAAGAGTGAAAAAACGAACTCTTTCTGTCTACAAAGAACAGGTCTTTTGGTTTTGATGTGGACAGATTCCATGGAACAAAGATCTTGTTTTGCCCATTATTTGAGAACAATTCTCGCTGTAATTTTCTGCAAATGAAATTTTACTGTTTTAGAATTGTTCGTTTCGATTAGTGCTAGTTTCTTATAAAATGACAATGCATTGAAGCTTATTTTTTACTTTTCCTTTACTTATTCGCTGTTTCAATCTGTTTTTGATGCTTGTGTTATTTTACGTAAAAAATTTTATTTATTTTTCAGTTTACAATCAAGAGATTAGGAAGATGGATTGATTTTGAAAACGATTACAAAACATTATATCCTTGGTTTATGGAGTCTGTATGGTACGTAATAATTTTTCTTGTATTGTAGTTACTGAAAACAAACACCTATGCATTGTTAAAATATTACCACATTTTCGTCTTATAATACAACAGAGTTTGTCATCGATAAAGTGTGTCAGAGGGTACAAAGGTATAAGGTAGATATGCTAAACCTCCGTTTGCCCCTTACCTATTTGCGGAAGCCGCTTTTTACGTAACTTATTATGGGTACTTTGTCTTGTTTCGGAACCAGTCGTCAGTGTGAAAAACGACGAAGCCCCCAATGTTGAATCTTAACAAGCAAATGAATAACAAGCTACACGAAAAACGTATCCCTGTCATTTAGGTTGGGCCAATTTGTCACGATGTTTTAGGCAAAACTTCTTAAAAGGTTTGGTGAAAAGAAGCTGGGTGAATCAAAGTTTTAGTGAAACTTCTAGAAAGCTGTCGGAGAACGTGGGGCCCTAATGTTTTTTGAAGTGCTACAAATATCTTTCCTGAAAGCTACGTGCTTTAAGAAGGTTTTCATTGGCTTCTATAAGGCAGCTTAGCCTTCGTTTACCTCTGTACAACCTGTTCCTGTATACTGAGACTAGCTGTACTCGACAAGGCGTACCTTTAAAGCACTTTAGAGCGGTGTTACGTGAGGTGATTCGCAAAACTGATATTTACCTTCCAATGATGGAACACGAGAAATTGAAGTCTCGCTTTGCATGCATGATAGAAAAGTTTTTTAAGACTTGCTCTCAAACATGAAAGATCTAGTCAAGTGAATCGCGAGTTGTGGTCACATCGAGAGGAAGTTTTGGGTTCAAACTTCTTAGATTAGCTTTGGGTTATTCAGTGGCCCCCCATGGTAAGCACAGAAATCCATACCCTGCGAAGATAGCAAGTGTATGTGCCTATCTACATCTCTACCTATTTACCTAGATCAGTTATTTTATGGCTGTTTTATTTAAGCAGTAAAACATTTTTCTTTTAGGTGGGTGTTTAAACAACTTTTTGAAAAAGACATGGTTTACAGAGGCTTTAGGGTAAGCATATTGTGAAGTAGAAATATGTAGGACTTCCCGAATTCCTTTTTTATTTATATTCTTCCTTTGTAACAATGTTTATATTCGATTTAAGATTTCGTTTAAGTTGCTATTTCAGATTTATCGTCCATTAACATACAGTTCCCCAAAACACCCGAACATCTTTTCGGGAAAACCTTTTAGTATTAAGGTGTTGCTCTTAAGGCCTGAATTTTGATGTAGCTTCTGTTTGACAGAAGACTGCGAAATGAAGAATTATTTTTCATTTGTTTTAGCATGGTTAAAAAATGAGCGGTCGTAATTAGGCGCTTCCCTAGGTAACCTCTAGACTTATTATCTTTCTCCCACTCTTAAAACATCTACCATCTACTAACGATTGATTTGCTTTGTTGATTTATCAAGGTTATGCCATACTCAACAAAATGCAACACTCCATTGTCTAACTTCGAATCGAATCAGAATTACAAGGAAGTCAATGATCCTGCAGGTACGTAGAAAGATTCAAGATAATAAATACAGTACAATCCCTTTATAATGTACTTGAAGGAACCGTAGTATTTGATACGTTATAAGCAAAATACTTTATAAACAGGTTGTTTGATTTTTTCTTTGGCAACAATATGAATGGTACGCTACACCCTAGAGCACATCATAACTGGATTACTGTGTATTGTATGTAGATGATTAGTTTGAATATTATACGAAAATTTTGACCACCAATTCTAACTTTTTCTATCATCCTTTGCGATTTTTTATCTTTCGTCTTGGTATCAGTGTCATCAAATATCAATTCAACTGCATTCGTCTAGAGCTGTTTCTCTTCGCCCCCACAGAACCAGATGGTCCAATATTTAATCTTTATTCTCCGGCAATCATATTCAGTCCTGGCTTTTGCTTTAGTAATCACCCCGGGTAATGCCTGTGCATTACAGCAGAGGGTGTGCAGTTAAGTGGAGGATTTTCAGTACTGTGGAGAGATACCATCAGTACCGAACGAGAGATATCATTAGTGCAGAGGAGGGACATCATCATTACAATGGAGGGATGTCATCAGTACAGTGGGGGATGTTATCAGCACAGTGGGGGATATAATCAGTACAATGGAATGTTATCATCAGGGCAATGGACAATGCTCAGTACAGTAGAGGGATATCATCAGTATTGCGGAGGGACACTATCAGTACCAAAAGAGAGATATCATCAGTATAGTGGAGAAATATCATCAATACGGTGGAGGGATATCATCAGTACAGTGGAGGGATACCATCAGTACCCAAAGAGAGATATCAGCAGTACAGAGGAGGGATATCATCAGTACAGTGGGGGATACCATCAGTACTGAACGAGAGATATCATTAGTGCAGAGGAGGAATATCATCAGTACAGTGGAGGGATACCATCAGGCCAGAGTAGGGTTGTCATTGATACAATGGAGGGATATCATCAGTACAGTGGAGAAGTATCATCAATACGGTGGAGGGTGTCAGTGGTGTGATATTACTCAGGGTATTATTGGGCTGTTCAACGTTTTGTTTCTTGAATATGATTTTTCATTTTAGTAATCATCAGTTTTCCTTTGGTGGATAGCCCTGACGTCAGCATGATTGCCTGGACAACAACGCCTTGGACTTTACCTAGCAATCTCGCATTGGTTGTCAATCCAAAACTTGACTATGTCAAGGTTAAAGGTAAGTCCTTTTCACCATATATAGCCATATACTGTATCACTAGTGTATTAAACATACTAATAAGAGCGGTTTTTTTATGCAGCTTTTATAGTAAAGATATTTCAAATAACATAGAATTCTTATTCCTTTCCTTCGCAGACAACAAAACTAACCACACTTACATCATGATGGAAGCAAGGCTTGCAGCTTTGTTTAAGAAAGAGTCAGAGTATACCATTCTTGAGAGGTAGTTTCGATATTTCGTTTTGGAATCAAACATTTTATTCTCTTTACTGTTGCGATTCAATTATATCTCACTATCACGTAAAGCTTTGGCTAAACGTTGCCAACATTACACCCAACCTGTTGCCGAACTTCTTTTTGCATGTTGGATACTGTTGGAAAGGGGTGGCATGTTGCCGGGGTATAAGGTTAGTACCTGGCCTAAAATACTGAACACAAGCAGTTAGGCCGGCAGTTAGGCTCATATTACATGAGCACAAATTCCGTTACGGCCTAATATCTTGGTATTCTTTTCTGTAGATTTAAAGGTGCTACTCTAAAAGGAAAAAGATATATTCCACCTTTCAAGTATTTTGAAAACGTAAGTTGATTGATGTTTTTTGAAGCGTTGATGAATCTATGATATTCACGGTTTTCTGCAAAGTTGACAAATATTCTCTTTTTTCCAGATGAGAGAAAACGGAGCTTTTCAGGTTTTTGCTGATGATTATGTCACCGATGACAGTGGCACAGGCGTTGTTCACTCAGCACCGGCATTTGGCGAGGTAAGGTTGCATTTTAATCCTTGGTCTCGATGCATATAGCGTGAAGAAGGGTGCAGGTAACCATTTATACATCTGGGTAGAGAGAGGCAAATCTTAGTTAACAACTTGCTAATGAATATCACCCTTGCAATCACAGTTGGCAATGCCGAGATGCTTTCATCTCCAGCCCAGTATGTGATCCTCTTTTTTCACATATCATCCAGAGTGTTCCAGATGAAACTCCCTTTATTGACGGTGGTTCTTGCCCAAAGCACCGTGTTTTTATTTGTGACTGTTAACAAAGATTTTACGTAGTAAACCTCTCTGCATTTAGCGCGCTTCCTTTAATGGGAAAGTTGCGATCAGTGCTCACATATTTCCTCGTTTATTAGAAGCTGAAGGTGAAGGTGAGATGGTGTTTGAGCGCCAGTCGCTAGGATATCAGTAGTAGGTTAATTTATCGAGACTTCGACCCTGGCTGTGACGCTACCGTTGCTGGGCTCGAACCCTGACCACACTGAGTATATGACAACACGAGTCAGCTGAATTACACCACGACGCGACAGTACCTTCAATAAAGTAACTAATGATAAATGGTGATAAAATGCTTTATTTTCCGTGTAGGACGATTACAGAGTTTGTATGGCGCATGGTGTGATCAAGAAAGGCGGGGAGCTGCCGTGTCCTGTCGATGCAAGTGGCGTTTTCACCGATGCAGTTTCTGATTTCAAAAATCAATATGTGAAGGTCAGCACTTTTAGTTCATAAGTAGCAATTAGATTCAGTCTTGCATTTAATTCTACTAAAATTCTAATAATGTAATTCAAAAACCGTTGTCTTGGAAGGCCGTATGTGTAGAGATTGTTGGCTGTTATGCCTCAGTATTTGGTTGCCATTATTTGAAGGTTGTCGGTATGGATAGAGATGTTTTTGCTTCGTAGGTATAGGACTCATGGTGGCATTCAAAGCTGGAGATCACAACGACCTGTCTGGCTCCTTTCAATCTCTCGCATTTCGTCAAGTTACTTGTACTTCTCATAATGTTCTCCTGGTCTTATACATCTGTAATTCATTTTGCAGTCGTAAAGGCAGATAATTTTCTAGATATAGAGTTTTACTTTGTTCTGTCCTTTCCATACAGCTTCTGGGTTGATGACGATTAAGAGTATAGTTACATCAGATAATAACATAGAAAATAATCTTTAAATTGTTGTTATAACGCTAAGTTACTCTCATTGTCAGGATGCTGATAAGCATATATTGAAAATGTTGAAACAAAATGGCCGACTTGTTCACCAGAGTAATATCAAGCACAGTTATCCATTTTGCTGGAGGTAAAAGAAAAGTACTTGCCTTACTTTTATTAGTTGAATTTTATACTTAATAGGTATGAGGTATATACGATGGGCAAGGTCGGTGTTTTTTCTGAAATCTTTAGTTTCAAGCCAAGAAGAACGATAGTAATTGACTGGTGAAGCCAGTCAGCGTATCGTATTCATTTCATTCCGTTTCGTCTCAGAACTGTGCCGATATACTGTAGAGGCGAGACCAATACCGGCATAGTTTCATACCGCATTCGTTACTCTAAATTAACGAAGTAAACACTTGAGTTAATTTCTAATGTACAAATGATTGTACGGAATCTTTTCAAAAACAGAATAAAATTTTACTTCTAAATTATAATTCCATTTTATGAAATATAGGATTCTAATTTTGATTGAATAAATCTAAAATTGCAGATCAGATACGCCACTCATCTACAAGGCAGTTCCTGGCTGGTTTGTTGCAGTTGAAGGAATCGTACAGAAATTGCTGGCTAACAACCAAAAATGCTATTGGTGAGTAATGTTTTTATTTAATGTTTTAAAATGTAAACCTCCTGCTTTATAAAACCCAATGTTATTTTGAACATTTCTAAGTCCAGAAACTGATTCAAGCAAAAAGCAATGATGATTATGATTTATCATTGATTGATGATTGCTGATTGATGATTGATGATTGATGATTAATGATTATTGAATGATTGACTGGTGATGATGATTGATGATGATTCAGGTTGGAGTTTGGGCCCGCTTTTTCGGTGTCAAATAAACGGGGGGTGTGAGTAATATTTTCGACTTCTTTGAATTCTAGGAAGATTTTTTTGTTGAGGAGATCTCGACCAGAGCCTTATTATGTATTTCTAGAAGGCAATATCATGACTCAATAGTCAAAGATTCCCATCCCCGTTAGCTTGAAGGCAAATGTTTTATCACCTTAGTTAAACCACTTCTTATTTGTGCTTTCCTCAAGAAGCAAGACAGGGTGCTCAGCTTCAAGTCCTAATAAAACGCATAAGCTTTTTTGTTTTTTCGGAGTGTTAATCTTATCATAGCTAAGTCCCCCCCCCCCAGAAAAGAAATCTCACTTGTTCTTAGAAAACCATTTTTGCTTCGCCAAAAATTTCAGAGAAATCCTTAAAACCAAACGCTTTTCATAGAGTGACACGCCATTCACTATCAAGACTGATCTAAAGCTGAATTGAATTGTTTTAAAGAACAGTTTTGTAGGTTGTATTTACTGGGGTAATGCGGTATCACAATTTTCCCTTGCTTTTGCAGCATGCTTAATCACAACATACTTGAGATTCCCCAAGAATACTTTGTTTCCAAGAGACCTTTTTTAATTAATTATTGCACTTTGAATACTTTTTGCAGGGTTCCAGAGTTTGTTAAAGAAAAGCGATTCCACAATTGGTTGGAGAATGCACGTGATTGGAACATATCTCGAAACAGATATTGGGGAACTCCTATCCCCTTGTGGGTCAGCGAGGACTACAAAGAAGTAGGTTGGATTTCTGTTATCTAAAATAGGTCTAGCTTTAATATTGTTGTTAAGTTACCCTGTTTAAACCCTGGTTGTCAGAGACCCACGTCTAATTTGAGCTGCCATTTTGGAAGTTGTACTCTTGATTTTCATGTAGCGTAAAGCGTAGCCCAGCTAACGGTCTTCATACCGAGACTAACACCAAACCGAGATCGCTCAGACATTTGACTCCGGAAAACTTTTTCTGACTGCCTGCATCACAACGCCAATTGAGTCGCAGTTTGAGTGTCGTACAATTTAGCTCAACAACGATAACTTGAAGGATCCTTCGATCAGTTTTGATCTTGGATTGCCCGTCTTTGTCTTCTCTCCCTTATCGCTATCTGTTTTGTCACCCAGGTATTGTCTGGGTTTTAATCCATTTTTTACCAATGTCCTACTCATAAATGTATGCATTTGTTTGTTTTATTTTTAAGGTTGTTTGTGTTGGTTCAATCGAAGAACTGGAGAAGCTTTCAGGCATCAAAGTAACCGATCTTCACAGAGAAAAGTAACTGACTTTCTTTCTATAATAAGTATATTATAATACAAGGTTTCACTTCTCACTATAACTATAACTATATTTGAAACCATGTCTAGTTTTCCCTCTTAATATATTTAAAACTCATCTACTCTGAATGACTGCTTGGTCTTTTCTAGGGTAGGTCTGCTCTAGAGTGTTTATTGATCATCGTAACGTATTTTTTTTTCAATTGCTAGATAGAAAATAATGTAGTAATATTTAATAATTTAATTTTTTAGCATTGATGGAATCACAATACCATCACAAAAAGGAAATGGAGTTCTTCGCAGAGTCAGTGAAGTTTTTGACTGTTGGTTTGAGAGTGGAAGGCGAGTGTGAAATAATTTTTAACGCCCTCCCGTCCGTTCTTCGTAAGTCATTTCTATTGCAAAACTGCTTCCAAGAAGCTATTAAACAATTGAGTGATTGCTGATTGCTTTCTACATAGCATTAGCACAGAATAGGCACTAGTTTTAAGGTTTTCAACTTGATTAAAATTTGGATTTTCTACTAATCTTTTTCTATCTCTCTTTGTACCGTATTTCGTCCATTAAAACCCCCTTCTTTTTAACGCCCGCTGAACAAATGCCCCTTTGAAACTTAAATTATTCAATAAAGGCCCCCTTTTTAATTCTTTCTCCCCAACTAGTCCACATAAAACAACCCCCAATTTTATATTAGAGTTTTTGTAATTTATATTCTTGTTGCAAAAGTTGACTTTATGATAATCGCTTCCAACTTTTAAAAGCCCCCTCAAAATTACGCCCCTAAAACTTTAGAAAATTCAAATAGACGAATCGGGTGTGTATTTGGAAAATGCGGTATCTTCAGCCAGCGTTGCATTTTCCTAATGGGAATTTCGCCCTCTTTTTCTTGCAGTATGCCTTACGCTCAGTCACATTACCCATTTGAAAATAAAGACGAATTTGAAAAGTCTTTTCCGGCTGATTTCATTGCTGAAGGAATTGATCAAACTAGAGGATGGTAATTATTGCAATTTCTTTCTTGTCTTTTGAATGATTGTTCTAAGAATCATTCTCTCACGAATATACATTTTACTCGCTACTGCTGATGCATCATCTAATATTGACATCTGCGAACTCTATATCTCGAAAATTTGCTTCCACAAACAAATTTTTCTTTTGTATTGTCAAGAACTTATATCATTCTCGAATTTTGACCTCGAGAACAAATTTCATTTTCCATAAGAGTTCGAGTGTTAACTTGAGTGTTAACTGAAGTTTTTAGACAAGACATTTAGTATACTTATCTTCCATGCAAGCTTTCTAATGACCCGGAAAGCTTTTAAATCGTTCTATTGACTCTTGCTCTTTTACATTGAAGGTTCTATACTCTGCTGGTTTTGTCCACTGCCCTCTTCGATAAGCCTCCTTTCAAAAATCTCATTGTGAATGGATTGGTTTTGGCATCGTAAGTTCTATGATACTATGTTTTTATTACGTATTAATTTTGTACAACGTTTTATATTTAAGAAGCTGTATCATTCCACAGCACTATATTTTTCTCAATTTTCCTTCACAATTAAATCTTTTTTTCAATACTCCCTATTCTTCTTAGGCTGCTTGATATTTCTCCTTTATTTTTCCGTTTCTTTTTATTGTCATAAGTTCTTTGTGCCTTCTTTGGCTTTAATATCGTTGCTGTCTAATGCTGTCCAGCTTCACAATGTCCACTGGTACAGTGGTAAACTGGTACTGAGTCTTCGACAGATGTCACGCTAGCGAGTCTATAATCAGTACTGTGTTGGATAATCACTACTGTGGTGGTACTATTTGCGTACTGTGGTGGTAGTTTCTGCTTACTGTGGTGGATAATCACTACTTTTGGTGGGTTACTATGCTTGCGGTGGTGGTAGTTTCTGCATACTGTGGTGGATAATCACTACTTTTGGTGGGTTACTATGCTTGTGGTGGTGGCAGTTTTGGCGTACTGTGGTGGATAATCACTACTTGTGGTGGGTTACTATGCTTGCGGTGGTGGCAGTTTTGGCGTACTGTGGTGGACAATCACTACTTGTGGTGGGTTAGATGTAGGTGGGTTAGATGTAGGTGGGTTAGATGGATGTAGCTCATCACATTACCGTCAGTCTCGTTAATTTTACCGCAACATTGAATCTCTATATAAGAGGTTATAAATACCACACAGTAATGGGTATTTTGATACGCTGATTTTTTTATAATATTATTAAACAAAGCTAAGTCTTTCTGGTCCTATGTTCCTCGCTCCTGTATATCTTCATTTTGTTATCTCTTCTTTTTCCTTTTGAATTTGATTTGAGTTGTTAGGTTCTGTTGTGTCTATCTCTCCTAATTCGACCAGTCCGTTCCAAAATCTGATTTATCTCTCTCGTTTTCTTTTAGTGTAAGATGAAAAGTCTTTCTCAATGATATCCCTCGTTTATTTGCCAGAGCTTTTCCTTGTTCCATTTCGAACATTCTTCTCTTACTTACATTGCTTATTAATATTCTAACTTCAGAGATGGTGCAAAAATGAGTAAAAGAAAAAAGAACTATCCTGATCCTTTGGAGATTGTCAACAAATATGGTTCGGATGCGCTGAGGTAAAATATCAGATTAAGAATCGCTTCAACAAGAAACAAAATTTCAGCTTAAAAGATCCATTTTCGATAAACCTTTCTTACATCAGAAGTGTACTTCTGTACTAAGTATATGAACCTGATTGTACTTGAAGTACAGCAGTGTTCGATAAAATTATGTAGCCCTATCTTACTGGTTATTCCTGGAATACCTGGAGTATTCCTGGAGTATTTTCACGTTTACACTCATGCTGCTCTGATTACCTTTATTTTAGGCTATACCTTATCAATTCTCCAGTGGTCAGAGCTGATACTCTGAGGTTTCAAGAAGCCGGTGTAAAAGATGTCATCAAAGATGTATTCTTACCTTGGTATAATGCTTATAGATTCCTTGTTCAAAATATCGAGCTTCTGAAAAAGGTAGGCTTGAAATCGATTGTAATTTTAAAACTTGATCTCCTAAGCTTTTGCGATCTTTGAGAGTCTTTGCCTATCTGTGCTATTTAAGCTGTCTTTTGGAACTTTAACAGTCATGCTTGGGCTTGATTTCCATGATATCGTAAAAATGTAACGCTTACAGCACGATTGTAATGGTTTATCATTCCGGGTAGTTATTGCCCTTGCAAATACTAGAAATCTTGAAAGCTGGATTAGTTAGTTATCAACGTTAGTTAGTTAGTCCATTTCTTAGTTGGTAAGTTAGTATAAGTAAGTTAAAAGTGAGTGAGATAGTTATTTAGTTAGCCAGTTACTTGGTAAGTTAGTTAAATAGTAGGCTAATTATTTCATCACTTAGTTAGCTATTTAGCTTGCTAGTTTAGTTAGTTAGTTACAGTTAGTTATAGTTAGTAAGTTAGCTAGTTAGTTAGTAAGTTTGCTAGTTAGTTAGTTAGTTAGTTAGTTAGTTAGTTAGTTAGTTAGTTAGTTAGTTAGTTAGTTAGTTAGTTAGTTAGTTAGTTAGTTAGTTAGTTAGTTAGTTAGTTAGTTAGTTAGTTAGTTAGTTGGTTGGTTGGTTGGTTGGTTAGTTAGTTAGTTAGTTAGTTAGTTAGTTAGTTAGTTAGTTAGTTAGTTAGTTAGTTAGTAAGTTTGCTAGTTAGTTAGTTAGTTAGTTAGTTAGTTAGTTAGTTAGTTAGTTAGTTAGTTAGCTAGTTAGTTAGTAAGTTAGTTAGTTAGTTAGTTAGTTAGTTAGTTAGTTAGTTAGTTAGTTAGTTAGCTAGGTAGCTATAGTTAGTTAGTTGGTTAGTTGGCTAATTAGTTACTTAGTTGGTTTGTTAGTTACTTAGTTATATCTTTTGGGCATCCTGTTAAATGTTCTGCCCTCAGAAATAAGTTATCGAAAATTCTGTATATTTTTTAGGATCATGGAATAGATTTTGTTTATGAAGAGAAGAAATTGCAAGAGTCAAGTAATTACATGGATCGATGGATTCTGTCTTTCACTCAAAGTTTGTTGCTGTTCGTTAAACAAGAAATGGATGGTAGGTTGGATTATACATGTTTAATGTCGATTTATAAAACTTCGTTGCTGAAAAATGCATATTTCGGAAGATATGTCTGTTAGTAAGGCTTCAAATTAGTTGGTTTATTGGTCAAGGTGTTTCTGTACTTTTTGCGGGCATACTGTACTGATTTTCTTCTTATTTTAATGAGAATTGTTACTTCCTTTCAGCTTATAGATTATACACAGTCGTTCCCCGACTGGTGAAATTCATTGATAATCTTACTAATTGGTATGTGAGATCAAATAGAAAAAGACTAAAGGTAATTTCAGATTCAATGTTTCTTCAATATTTCAACATTTCTTTCGAAATAAGTGTGCTGCTTTTTCGATCCCGTGAAAAGCAAGGCCTGTGGACAGCTCAATTCTAATTTTTCCTGCTACCAACAGCAATTGTGCGGTTATTGAACGATTGTGAGGTTAATGCTGGAAAGTATTCGGACCGATGCATAGGTCCGTACAAGAAGCTGAGGTCCGAATACTTTCCTGCATTGGCCGTGCAGTCGTTCAATAAAAGCTTTATAATATGAAACAATCTGGGATATTTTCGAACTTTGTTGGAGAATGTTTACTAAGAAACATTATTTGTCAGTATTTCATTTTCTCATACCAATCTCTCACTTTGACCCTTGCTTCCCAATTTTCAGAGTGAATATGGACCCGAAGATGGTGACATTGCTTTGCATACCTTATTCGCAGTTGTTTTGACGATGGTAAAAGTCATGAGTCCTTTTACGCCATTTTTAACCGAGCACATCTATCAGAACTTGAAGCATTTCATTGTCAAAGAGAATGGAGTTGATGTTGATGATGCAAGTGTGCATTACTTGATGCTTCCTAAAGCAAGGTAAGATTCCATTTGTCTTTACGTCATCCCCGCAACACGACACATTTAAAGCCTGGTCCGCACTTGGTCTTTTTGGTCGTTAGGAAGGAATCAAAACTTGGTCTTTGATAAATCAGCAAGCATGCAAGTTGATAGTGATATATTGATCAATGTGATATTTGCGTCGGTCGTTGGTCCTGTTCTTAATCGACTCCTTTCCTACCTTGTGCCATCCAGGGCTGTAGTAGCTATATTGCTTTAAAATCCATGAAACTCATTTCTAGATGTTGTTTCAATAGTGGCCTATTTTTGACATTGTTAGAAGAACAATTCAGCCTCCCTCCTAAATTTTCTTTTCGTCACCGGCTATCTTTAATGCTTGAATCAGTGCAGATTTGAAACTATCTGTGTTCTCTTCGTCAAGTTGCTAGGTGTTGTTGTTTTAAATATCGCTATTTTATTGTATTGTGTGTTTTTTAGGACTGAGTTTATCCACGAAGAAGTTGAAAGAGCTGTTTCTCGAATGCAGACAATTATTGAACTGGGCAGGGTAGCAAGGGATAGGAAAACACTGCCAATCAAGGTATGACCTTTCAGCAATGAGCCTGTCTTTGAAATGCATATTATGAAATGTATCTTTGAACCGTCGACGTTTTATTCTGGAAATAATCATGACAAAACAAATTTTCCCTTGACTTATCGAACTGAAGCCCCTCTCCAAGAACCTCCCAGGGTAACCCCAAAGTATAAAATCTTTTACTTGTGCCCATCCTCGAATCCTTCGAACCCTCCCTCCAGTTTTATTTGCTTGAAGAAACTTTATCTTCTTGTAATTTTTAAATATGTTCTGAACAGAACACAATAAACTCTACTGTTCTGATGATATTCCACCACTGTACTAATGATATCCCTCCACTGTACTGAATATCATCCACAGTAATGATGGTATCCCTCCACTGTACTGAACATCATCCACTGAGGTGATAATATCCCTCCACCCCACTGTACTGAATATCCCCCACCGCACTGCACACCCTCAACTGCATTGCACAGACTGTATTGCTAATTCATTGAAATTGAGACTTAATTTATAAACGCCCTTCCCGTATTAAATTACCAAATTAACGCCCATGGTAAAAATATGTTTTTAGAATGTACCACAAAGGCGTTTAAACGGTCATTTCTGGTATATGAAATTTCTTGGCTTTTCTGAGACGTTCGAAAATTGCAATGAAATCTTTGAATTTATATCTGAAAGATGTACTATTGATTTCGCAACATCTGCACTTTTTTTTTATAAGCAACCGCTCAATAAGCAACTAGGGCTGAACTGACGTTAAAATTAAATAACTTGAGGGCTCAATTGAATTACTGTAAGCAACTAAGAAGTCAAACAACCAAGCTTATTCTCTTTCTTGTGTTAGGAAATTGTTCTTCGTTCTTATGTTTTGCATGTTCAAGTTCATTAGCTAACGTTTTTCCACTTTCTGTCTCCCAAAAGTCATGTTGTAGGCCTAACATATGACGATTTTGACCCGCGAAGTCAGGAGTGGTTAGTAGGTACAAAAAGTGTTAAGCAACCTTTAAGCAACTTTGAGGGCTGAAATGTCTATAATTTTAAGCAACTTTTAGGGCTGGACGAAAGTCAAGTTGCTTATTAAAAAAGTGTATTTCATGAAATCGTCATCACTGTTCTATTAAATAAACCTCAATTCCTAATAATTTTCTATTTTTATTCAAGTATCCACTTCCAGAAGTGATCATTATCCACAAAGATCCTACTTATCTATCAGATGTCTCATCCCTTAGCAGTTATATTTCTGAGGTAAAATTTCATCCGTATATACAGGATATACAGGGTGGCCCTGAAAAAGGGACCCCCCTAGGTAAATAGATTCTGAATAATTTTTCTGAAGGAGGAACTTTATAAAATGTATACCAGTTAGTATTCAACTCAAGTGCGAAATCGTGTAGAAAAATATTTTGGTGACAAGAGCTTCCATCTTGGCGCAATTAGACATTAAATTTATGATGTCCCAAAACCTGCCGTGGATGGGAATCATAAGCCCAGCGCAAAATTGTCATGGCCATCAATGCATGGCCAATCATATTAGAGAAGTGTATTGAGCACAATTGAGGACATTTTGAATATATCATTTAATTGAGAGAGTGAGTTGTTGATTTTTCTGTTTTGTTGCCTGAGGATATAAAGTTACACCTTTTGTTACAGTATGTTCTTGGGTAGTAAAGTTTCAAAGTCAAATTATTCAAATATGCTAATCTATATCATTGTGATATTTCCACGAAATATGCCACTTGAGTTGAATATCATGAGGTAAAAATCTCATGAAATTCCTCCTTAAGAAACATTATTTAAAAATTATTTAGCTAGGGGGTTCCTTTTTGGGCCAACCTGTATAAACCGCCTTTATAAGCAGGACTATTTTAAGAGAACTATCAATGTCAGGCCTCAGCTATCCTTTTAGAAATAAAAGCGATAATTAGAAATTTTGATTGCTTTTATTGGCTTAGTTTAGACATCATATTCGAGTTAGACTTGTTATTATTATGCTGAAGAAAAGGACCGATAACAGGCTATCCGCCGGATCTGCAGATGCTTGATCCAGTCCCATTCAACGCTGCCATCACGTTAGGTTTTTGGTGTTGCAAAGTGCAGCTAAAACTGGTCATTTGATCAATTGTAATGAACTGCCGCTGTTGTTGTGTTGGCCTAGATTCCACGAGCGGAGATTCTTGAGTATGTCTATGTTACACAGTGAAACGGTACTCTCTCATACACAATACGACAAAGTATGAATCAACCACTGTCTCTGTTCGACCTTAAATCTTCGCACGACATATTTTGTCATGCCAAACGACAGTTGCTCCACTTGCTAGAGCTGTACAAATCTAACAATAGGCCTCAGACTTGTAACACACGCCTCGGTATTGCTGCTTTGAGTTGATAGGCCCTTTTTAACAGAGCTGGCTGGAGCCGTTCAGAACAACAAGAACAGCAACGAAATCCAGTGACTGGTGCAGCCAGTTTAACTAGGCCTAACAATTATTAGTTTGTCTTTAAATTAGATGCTTGCCTATCTTAAGGTAGTACTGAACGAAAAGACTAAGCTAAGACACGTTATGTTGCTTCTGATTGCAGTTCACGTAGTATATTCTTCTTATTAGACTCAAAACCCTTAATAACGTTTCAATTATATTGGCTTTTTCTAAGTTATTCCGGTACATATGGTGGTCACTGTTATAGGAGCTGTATTCCATACGTAAGATTAGGTCCGATCTATATGAGATTTAAAATGCCTAATTATGCTAGAAGAAATAGCTTGAAATCATTTTTTGCATCGCTGATAATGCAGTTTCTGTTATACAATCAATTTGCAATCGCAATTTATTTATTATAATTATTTTCATGATTCCAGGAACTGAATGTAAGGAAACTAACGACATCTTCCGACAAAGAGAAATACGGTTTGAAACTCAGAGCTGATGCAGACTTCCAGATTCTAGGAAGAAGACTCAAGGGTGACTTCAAAAAAGTCTTAGAAGCTTTAAAAGGTAAATTTTCTATGAAGGCGACCAGTAGAGGATTATTAGAGCTAAAAAAATAACAAGTGAGGCTCTAGTGTGGCGCAGTTAGTGGTTAGCATATAACATTGGTCTCTGTGGTGCAGTGGTTAGCTTGCAGGGCTCACAACGAGAATGTTGTGGGTTCGAGCTACGGTCTTTCCACTTGTGGTTGCAGAGATTTCAACCTTGGGCAAGTTTAACACAAATGTTCCTCTCTACCCTGGTGTATAAATGGGTACCTGGTCGGTAGTTATGAGCGTGGTGTGTGGCTGCACCCTGCTATATGCTTTATGCATCCAGACCAGGGATAAAGTGTAAAGTCGACTGAGTAGCCCTAGGCTAGTAGTAGACTCAAAAACGGCAACTTTACGGACAAATCCATTAAGAAAAGTACGAAAATGTAAAATACGACCATTTTCTTTCCATTTGAATTTAAAATGTTTAACTATTTCTTAAAGTTTTGTAACAATTTCAACATTTTAAATATTAGACGTTAAAGAAAATGAATTGAAAGAGTTTCAAGAAAATGGTAAAATCACTGTGGCTGGACACGAGTTGTCTGGAAATGATCTCAAGGTAATTCTTTCAAATCAGATCTTCCAAGGTATAGTTTTAGTACTTTAATAGTAGTTTATTTCGTGGTTTTAAGTTTGGTTGAAGTTTCTCTTGCAGTCTCTTGAAGCGCTAAGTCAATTCAACATTGCGGGATATCTACTTCTATATTTGGATACTTTATCTACTTTCTTATATCTATATTTGGATCGGCTTGCGCAAATTTATACAACGTCAAGCGAAACAAAAGCTGTGCAAATTCCTTCTTTTTTTCAGCTGAATTACACCTTTGGAGACCACGAAGAATTGTCTTTGAAATATGAGCCTCATTCCGATGGAGAGGTGAGTTGAAGATGCTCATGTTATACTTGCCAGCTTAACTTTCTTATATAAGCTTTTTAAAAGTTCTGTTGATGAAACATTTTTTATAATTCTTTATAAATCTAATTTGTAGGTCCTAATTCTGCTTGATATTACTCCTGATCAAAGTATGGTAAACGAAGGAATAGCAAGAGAAGTTGTCAATCGCATTCAAAAACTCCGCAAAAAGGTAAACTACGTGACTCTGAATCTCAGTACTACGCAATTTTCCCTTTTCACATGACCACTGCGTAATCTCAAACGATCAAACATTGTTGGTCCAACATTTGCTTTTCAAGCAAAATATTTGACTGTTTGGCCACGTGCAAACACATTGCTCGTCCAACATTTTCTGTTTACATCAAGCAAAAATGTTTTTCAAACTTTTTCAAAAACAGCACGCCACATATTGTGTTGCTTTTGCTTGTGAAGCAATGTTTTTGGACGTGGCCAAACAGTCAAACATTTGTTGTAAAGCAAATTTAAAATGTTAGACCAACAATTTTTTACCAATTATTAAAACTTAAAGAAAAGCTTGTCTTGTTGCCACGTATTAAATGTATATCAAACCTTGGATATCGCCTGGCGAAACATCTTGTACAGAAGGAAGATTCAAGAAAGCGATGAAGGTCTTTGTGACTTATTGCTCTCAAGAAACTGTTTTTCAATCCTACTTCTAACTCTTTTCTCTTCAGTTTTATTGTCATCAATAATCAACAAATCATTACTTTTGCTAAATATTTTCCGTTCTCGCAGGCTAAACTCGTCCCTACTGATGATATCACAATCGCTTATGAAGTATCATCGACTGGCTCTTCTGCTGATAAACTGGATGCTGCCAAATCTCTGACTGAAATAGTTGAATCCCACTCCAACTACTTGAATGACAGTGTCAAGAAAACAGTTGTAAAAGCACCAGGACCAAGAGGTCTGAAAGAGATCATCAAGGAGGATACAGAGGTAAAGAGAAACTTTATTTTGTGCATTTCTGAAAATGAGGTAAAAACATGCATATATGAATCATACACGAATGTCAGGCTGAAAGTAAGGTGAACTTTGACAAAAAACTTGATAAAATCATAGATTATGCGACCGTCTACTCTTGAACATGCATATAGGAATCTCACACGAATGTCAGGCTGAAAGTACGTTACGAATTTTGAAAAGAAACTTTGTTAGTCTTGGATCACTGGAGTATTACTGTGGGACATGAATATGACGTGAATACATTTCAAATTTCTGTATTTTTAAATGTTTTTAAGTCAAGAGTTTGTCATCAAGATAATCAAGACGAAGCATTCTTTAATATAAATGACTGAACATGTGCGTAAGAATGTCCTTGATGAAAGATTATATAAAACCGATTTCTTTGGGAGCACTAATAGAATCCATAGAGTGAACTGACCATACATTAAGAACGATGGACACTGTTTCTTTAAGTAAAGAAATGTATTGTTAATTGCTACCTCTACTTTTTTGCTTTGTTTATTTCATTGTCGATCGTCAGTAATTAACGTCTTTGGTATGACCTGGTGATTTGCTTAGTTTTCTCGCTAGTTGGCCTGTAGAAAGCTTTCAATGAAAGCTTGGTATCAGGCCTTATGCTAATAGCTTGGCTTTTATCACGCCAGCGATCTCGGTTGGATTATCACTGAGCTCTAGAACTGCACCTAACGTAAGAGAAAGAGGTGAAACATTCGTAGTTCTGTCTTTGCCTTGTCTCTGTTTTTATACACCCTATATAAAGCTATTTCTCATTTCCAGGTAAAAGGAGCAAAATTAACATTATGGATCTACCTTGGTACCGCAGCCGTTCAAGATATCGCTAGTCCTGTATGTAGTTTTGTTAATGTTGAGCTTGTGAATGCAAGTCCAAGAATGGGTGCTACTGGAAAACATGCGACTATCCTTTTAGAAAATCCTGTTGGAGATTTCCCTTTGAGCGTGGATGAATTAAAACGTCAGGTATTATTGCATCTTTATTAATAAGTGTAACTTCTTTGATATCTTTGAATATTTTTCGACGTGGCCACGGTAAAACATTTAGCTTGACATGAAATTTCAGATGCTTGAAAAACAATGTTTGATCGTTTGGCCAAGGGCTAACACTGCTCGACAATGAGTTTGTAGATTTTCGTAAACGCTATCCAGAATTTGATGATTTATTTGGGTATTTTTCGACGTAGTCAAACGGTGAAACATTTTGCTGGACATGAGGTTTCAAATGTTTGAAAAACAATGTTTGATCGTTTGGCCAAGGCCTAACACTGCTCGACAATGAGTTTGTAGATTTTCGGAAACGCTATCCAAAATTTGATGATTTATTTGGGTATTTTTCGACGTGGTGAAACGGAGAAACGTTTTGCTTGACATGAGGTTTCAAATGTTTGATAAACAATGTTTGATCGTTTGGCCAAGGGCTAACACTGCTCGACAATGAGTTTGTAGATTTTCGGAAACGCTATCCAAAATTTGATGATTTATTTGGGTATTTTTCGACGTGGTGAAACGGTGAAACGTTTTGCTTGACATGAGGTTTCAAATGTTTGATAAACAATGTTTGATCGTTTGGCCAAGGGCTAACACTGCTCGACAATGAGTTTGTAGATTTTCGGAAACGCTATCCAGAATTTGATGATTTATTTGGGTATTTTCGACGTAGTCAAACGGTGAAAAATTTTGCTGGACATGAGGTTCAAATGTTTGATAAACAATCTTTGATCCTTTGGCCAGCGCAACAAATATAAACATTTTTGTAAAAACGCTAGATCCAAAATTTGATGATGTCTTTGGGTATTATTTGACGTGGCCAAATGGTCCAAACGTTGAAACATTTTGCCTGAAATGAAACTTTATATGTTTGACAAACACTGTTTGATTTCTTTAAGGGCCTAACGTTTCCAAACTTTTGCTGCTAGAGTCATGCACGACAAGAAATTCTACTTTTGACACCCATTTACATTGTCTGTTGCCATACCGCCAAGATAGTTCAATTTATCTTGCTTGATTTTTTGAGTCCAACATTTAACTCACACTTTGTTGTTTCTCTCTTATTGACAGCTGTGCATTCAGTCTTTTTGCTGTTTATGGTCAGGCCCTTCTTCTGACTTTCTTTAGCTATTAAGTGTTGCACTACAACTTGAAGCTTTTCTTATGATTATTCAGCATAATGTTGGTCGTTAATGTTTTGTTCACTCTTCCACTCTGTGTAGCGTTTCTTAGAACCTCTTTATTTGTTGTATAGCAACTATAGGCTCTGCCCAAACGACCCAACATTGTTTGGGAAATTTTCTTGTCAAGCAGAATGTTTCATCGTTTTGCCAGGTCGCAAACATTGCGTGTCAGACATGTTTATGCTTGCGTCGATCATAAAGTCTGCTTGAACTTTTTATCTTAAAACTTTGCCCAAGAAAGTCTGCTGGTGAAGCAATGTTTTGTGACGTGGCCAAACGTTCAAACATAGAGCAGCGTAGCGTAGTGGTTAGCACTTGCGCCATTTGGGCTCAAGGTCTGTGGTTCAAATCCAGGCTAGGGAGCACAAATTTACAAGGTGTAAAAACCTTGCTCTCTGTGACACCGCACCAAGGTGTAAAATTGGTACCTTACTGATGAAGGCCTTAAAACCCTCGTAGCGCCGACTGTATGGCTGCAAGCGAGTCGATATATACTCCCCAGGGAGTATAGCAAAAAATGGAAAATGAAAAAAATGGCCTGAGGTAAGGGGTAAATAGTTGTAAAGCGCTGCTGAATATGTCCAGTGATAGATAACGGCGCTATATAAAAGCCATGACCTTTACCTTTAATAAGCTGCTTAAAGTTGCTTAAACGTTGCTTAACGTTTTTACTTAACAACCACTCCTGACTTCGCGGGTATAAGTGGAAACACCCTAAAGGCCTTCAACTTGCAGCCAGACAGCAATGTATATTTGCTGTCATATCTTTTCACGTCGACATTTATATTTTGACAAAATGCTGCTGCTTGATTGTTGGACTTCTTAGTTGCTTACAGTAACTCAATTTAGCCCCCAAGTAGCTTAGTGTTCAGGTCACTCCCGCCCTACTTGCTTATTGAGCAGCTGCTTATCAAAAAGAAGGTGTATAATAAGAGAAAATTGTCTAACGCAGCTCGTTCACTCGGTTCATTTTACGTTTCCAGAATTCGATGACAGGTGAGTGAGTGGCCAAGCTTCTCAGTCAGCCCTCGTTAGACGGCTGAAGTAAAGTTTGGTTGTGTGAGGTCAGCATCTGGATGGGTGACTTCCTTTCCAGATGGATAACTAAACAACTCACTCTGCCGTCCTTCGGAAGGGACGTTAAACTATAGGGGTCCCATGGTCCCATGCCTGGACTAAATTAGCTGTAAAAGCTAGAAATAACAGCCTACTCAAAATAAAGTAATAACAACAACCCACAACAACAACAACGATATGGTAGGAATTTGTTTCTCCATCCTTTGCTACTTAGGTTTCTATGATTTTGTGTTTTGAAAGTAAACTGCCAGTATTGACATGATATTAATATTTTCATTTAATTCAGAGAATTTACTCTTTCATGGATGTATCTAATCCTAAATATCTTGGTTTCTTTAAGAATGTTTTGAATTCGTTTATATTTACAAAATCAAAATTTCGTCGATTGAGTCGAATTTAGTCAAAATAAATACAAGATCAGGATGCGATAACACTAACAAAACAACAGAGTAAGAAAATATAACATTCCTATGGTAAACATAAAACTTTCTGTTATCTATCATTTCAAACTCTCACGTAACTTATTTTCTTTTGTTGACAGAACTTTGTGCTCCAACAGATTTGAAACAATATCATGGTCAAACATTATATGCCGGATTGAAGAAGACATGATATGAAATAAGGACCATATATTTTAGTATTTGAATTACTGTATTGTCGACAAAACTGTCTGTTTTATCGTTTTATTACATGTTTGTCTGTGAGAAATCTAGAAATCGAATAAATGTTGAAACTTTGCATTTGGGTAATTTTTCGCATTTTGCTGAGATTCCTCTAGAGGGCGGTACAAGAATTCTTTCAGCAAAGACAGGCCCCTAAGCATAGAGTTCGGAATAGAAAAGACTGTTTTTTGTTTCAAACCCTATGGTCTAAAGCTTCCTAAAGGAAGGCTAGACCATAAAAATGCTACTTTTTGGGGTAATTTTGCACAAAATCTATGAAGATGAAGTAAGCAAAACTTTCTCCCATGGTGTGCATGGCAACTTCTAAAGGAGGAGGCTGTAAGGCCAACCCAAGCCCAAACCTAATTCAGCTAATGACTTTCCATGTTTGCACAGCCCCTTGAAATTCATCATTGTAAGTCCAGTCAGGCACTTGCCGCTTTTTCGATAGATTAGTTTGATTTGTCATTGTCCGTAATAGCTTCAGTTTCCATATATAATATTATAATTTTTTCACTTTTTGACGTTACATATTGAGATTGCAGGAATGCTTGATTGACAACGCAAGAAGAATCATTGCCATTTTCAGAAGTGAAATACATCTCGGCAACTTGCATGGTTTTAGGCCAGGGAGCCCTCTTTGCCTCAGCAAGGTAAGAGCATCAGCAATTTTGCCACTGGTAGCAGTTCTACCAGTCTTATCGATTCGCTTCATTGAGTTAGCGAAACTTCTGAATTTGTTTCTCTTCCAGAGCGCGCAGGTGTGTTTGCCAACACGCTACGTTAAAACTTTGTTGATGTTGGTATCAAAGAACACCACAATTTATACGAAACCACTTTAGCAAACACAGTGTCCTGATTGGTCAACCCAACAAATTAAGTGATCTGATTGGTGGAAATTTAACTAGTTTTAAGTAAGTTTGGTTTTACTAGGTTAGCGCTGTGCTTAAAACCTTTATGAATAGCTATAGCAACGTTATATAACTCGTGTAATGAATTTCTACTGTAGGTCTAAAAAATACTTTTTGTTCTTTAGATCCCTGTTATACGAATCAACATTTCTTTGCAAATTACAACTATCAGGTACGACCAAGAAACGTTATTTGGAACATTGTGGCTTAAATCGTTAACAGGAAAGATACGATGGAGATTACTCGCTAATCCAAGGTCAGTTCAAGGCTTATCACTTTAGTTATATGAAAATCTGTTTTTATGTATCATACATATGCGTCAGAGCATATTAATTTAAGCCATCTTCACCATTAGAATTTCAAAACTTTTTTGAGAACTTTAGGGTGGCCTGCGTTCGAGCCTGTCTGCCAAGTTTTCTAGTAAAGTATACAAGACTTGCAAGTAGTAAATTGCCCCTTGATGTGAACAACTGAAACAGGGGGCATCAAGAAAGTATCCGATGCAACGCTGCGATACCGGCCCCCAGAAATCGAGACGATCCCAATGTGCCAAAAAGTACTGGATGGCCCCTTGCAATAAGACATTTGAGGCATAATCCGGAAAAGGGAATTTTTTGATGGCTTGCTTGAATCGTGTAATATGGTCTTCGAATAATTCTTCTGAACCGCATTGTTGAGAAGGAAAGAAGCAAAATTGGAACAAAAAACGCGCAAGTCAAAATCCAAAGACAATCTTCTGGACTTTCCCCACTTTAATTTCATACTCTAAAAGTATTAAATATCATAACTACCACAAAATGGATCAAATTATATTTAAATACTAAAAATATCTGAAACCACTTTTCGACTCTTTTTTTTTGCAATAGAATTTCTTTTAAACTGTCCAATCTACTAACAATAAACAGCAAATAAAACTATAAGAATGATGGTGTTTTACAAAAATACACAACAACAACATTTTGAAAATGTCAAAAAACATCTAAAGCAGGAAAAATAGTCAGATATCAAGAACAAAACATTTTACAGTCTATCACAATGGTGACCTTCAACAGTCAAAAGGGGGTTGCAAAGTGCCACAGATATAGTGCCCTAGGCATACCTGCTGAGGCAGTACTGAAATGATTGGTTATATTTACATGTGCACCTTTACAACTTGGTTGACCTTGGGGCAGGAAAGTGCAAGAAAAGTAATTTTCTTTGTTCTTAATTCTCAAGAAAGGACATAAACAATTGGGGGCTTATCTAAGTTAAGAAAAATTGTCAATAAAAAGGGCTTGGCTTATGGGTGGGTGAGCTTTTCAGTAGATGAACTTATCTGTGACAGTTTATGGAGTAAGTGCTTCATTAAACTGAAGCGTTCAGAATGCCAAGGGGCAATTCACTCCTTGAAAGTCTCGAACACCTTTGCTGGAAGTCCTATTGTTTTCTCGAAAGTCCCTTAAAAGTCCTTTTGTTTTAATCGAAATCTCGTACGCCTTTTTGCAGAGTGAAATGCCCTTTGCAGAATGCTTGTACTTATTTTAATTTTTTAACCAAAATAGTCTCTCACACAAGAATAAAGCTAAGTACTATTTACAAATTGTAAAAAACGTCAGATCAGAGGTAGAAAGTTAAAGATTACAGCCAGATAATACCCTATCTCTTGTTCTAAATGATGGATCTACACATTTCTTATACTTTATATTGTACCAAGTATTACCTAATGCTTTGGCAAAATGCTCGTCAACACTGTTCAGTGATTCCACTGGGATAGAAAGATCTTCATAGTCACTGCCAAGACTTTTTCTAAAATGTTCTTCAACTGTAGGTAGTTCAAATCCAGGTGGAACAGCACTGAAAACTTCTCTTTTCATTTCAGATGGGCTCTTCAATTTCTTGCTAAATGGATATGCTTGCATATTACATTTAGGATCCATGCATGGACACAGAGACATTCCATCAGTAGAGTACTGTTGAGGGCAAGATGCTGATGTGATAACAGATTGTCGTCTTACGAGAGATAGAGGTGCTGGGTATGGAGGTGGCAACCAGGAAAAAGGATGCGGATGGAGTGATATAAGAGGTGGTGGTGGAATCCGTGGGTATCTATAAATTCTGTGCTCTCTTTCTTCTTCTGATGTACAATATTTTTCATGTTCATCTGTTTCAAGCTTGATCCTGTCCCTAACATGTAGATGTCTGTAAGGATTTTCCTGGTAACTCAGCTCTGCTTGAGTTTGTTTCTGTGATATTTCAAGGCATTCTTTGCAGTCACTTCTACAAATTACTGGAGGTGTCTTCTCTGACAGCCTGGAAATGAAGAAAATGTAAAATAGGAAACTTAGCAGATAGTTAATATGTGTGCAAATAGCTGGAAGAGTGTGACAAACTGGCTAGGTGTTTGGCTCATGACCCAAGATTTAGTTATTCTTCCACAACCTGATGGTTTATTCCATTGGCCTTAACATCCCCTGGGTCTCTAAAGCTTGTTCTCTTTAGTTACAATCTGGAGCCCAAACTACTGGTCTTATTCTGCTACATAGCTGCTTTCACTCAAACTAAACATACATACAGTATAATACAAGTGAGCTCACTTATAACATACTCTCAATTAGAGAGTACTTATAAAATTGTCCCTTGGTTGAAAGAACTAAGGAAAGGCACTATTCATAACGTACTTTGCTTATAATGTACCAAATACTTTGGTCCCTTGAAGAAAATTATAACCAACATAGTTTAGAAAGCTATTTCTCCAAGCCCAGGAACAACAGCAAATACTCTGTTTTTGTACTTTCCTCATTGTGTAGTAAGGATAATTAACAATGTGACAGGATTATACTTGATATCTAATATATAAAAAGGCAAAGTTTGAACATGAACTGAGAGCTGCAAACTAGCTTACCATTTAATGTCATTCTCATGTTTAACTGTATCCTTTCCTAAAGTCTCCTTGATACTAAATCCTGGTACTCCGCTGGTACTTTTCCTTTCCTGCTGTCTTTTTTCTCTTTTCTCCTTATGAACAGACAACTTTGATGAAGAACTGAAAACAGGTGAATGTAATTTTGATGGTGAACTTGGATTATCTTCAAAACCACTGTCCGAATTCCTTTCTTTCTCTGTACCTTGAATAGAAAATTTATTTTTAAGTCAAACATGACAATGTTGAGCCTTTGGTTCAAAATATTATTGCAAACTACTTTTGAAAGTTAAACGTGGATTGTGATTGATTCCAGTCAGGGGTGTGGCAAGGGTAACACCGCAAGAACTTCGGAGCTTCCAATTTTGCCCCAAGAGGAAAACAGTATGCTCCTCCATCAGAATCCTTGGCAAGATCAATGGTTTTACGTATCTCTTCAAATCTTAAAACTGAATGCCAAATGTACTGTACATTTTTGGTCAAAATTCTTTAAGAAGGATTTTTTAAATAAAGTTTGAAAACAGGGTTTTATCTATCAATCGAAATCGTGAGTAATTAGAACTGAAAAAGAAATCTTTTAAAAGCAATCGTTCAGTTAACAAGAAATCCTTCAAATATTTCTGCAAATGATTTGAATTTTAGCCATGCTGTTTAGATCATATATAGTTTACTTTAAAAACATTACATAATGGTTTTCCCAGGAGGACCAGGGCTATGACATATGAAATCAATGTAGGATATCTATTTTTACACAATTCACAGCCAGTATTGATCTCAGAGCTAATTTGATTTTGGTTTCTATAAACAATCATCTCTCCAGACCATTTGGTCAAATGGACATAAGATGATCTTTGAATTGATAATAAAGTGGAAATATTCAACCTTATGGTGATTTTGAGAACTGTTATGTTTCTTTATTTAGGAAAGGCATGATAGACAATTTTTCCAAAATTTTGTTAACTGAGTAATAGGTACTTTTTCACAAGGGGCATTTCACTCTACAAAAAGGCGTACAAGATTTCCATTTATACAAAAGGACTTTCAAGGGATTTCCAAGAAAACAATAGGACTTCCAGCAAAGGTGTACGAGATTTTTAAGAGTGAATTGCCCCTTGCTTCTTCATAAACCAATTTTTCATGTCACTTGTACAAAATGAATTAACCATTTATTTAATCCATTATTGTTTCAATTTCTATGTTTGAAGGCATATGACTGAGGTGGTGTCACCAAGTAACCAATCATATTCCAGGCTTTCTCAATTGCATGACTAATACACCCAAACCACAATCCAATATTCACAAAACAAAACCTTATTGTTCAAAAACCACTATTATCAAGGACTCAAGTGAAAAACAACATGTACAATGGTCATGTTTGTACACGAAAATGATATTTGGCATGATCATACAAGTTTTTTTCCCTCACAAACAAAATCTGTCAGATTTCCAAGTTTCATTTTAAATTCTATTTTTGACTATTAGATCATCTTTGTAAGTGGTGATTAACGGTAATTTGATCAAAACGTTTTTCCTATGCCATTTGGATTAATTATTTTATGCATTTGCACTGCGAAAATATGAAAGCAGTAGGGCTAATCACACATGCTTATGACACTTTTTCAAGATATCACCACAACAAACAGAAACTGAGCTCAAATTCTCCCACTAAAAAGTAATTTCATGAAAAAATTCCGAAAAAACTCATGTTACAGTTTAGTAACCCATAAAAACCATTATCCATTGTTGGAGTTAAGTGTTTTCCAGACTTATAATTGCAATCTTGGGGAAAATTACGAAGCGCTTTCAAATTTTTCTGCTCAGAATTTTGTCACTTGGATCTGTCTTGTCTTCGCTGTCTATGGAAAGCGTCACCTTGCAAAATTAACTTTTGTGTTCTGTTTACAGGTGAAAACAACTCCCCGGGAATAACAATACTATCAATTAAAACAATACTATTGCCAGGCCAGACAGCATGCAATTTGGCTTTTATCATTCGTGTTTAACAAAAAAGCTTCAAATTGCCATGGGTAAACATTAGCCCAATGACGTTAATGCCAAGGGATGTCCAAATCCCGTGCAATGTGTCTGGCTCCTTGAAAATACGAAAACCGTTTTCTTGCATTCCCACCTGCCTGTTTACACAACAAGTTAAAATATCCACATGTTTTACTATCAATGCTTATTTGAAAACGAGCACATGGCTTTAAAATGTCGACAGGCTGTGCATTTTATGTGCATTGGGATAAAGCTTTTCTGGATGACGTCCAAACAGTTGAAAAGAAACACCACGTTTGTGAACAGACAGTGATGGAATTTGTCAAATTCTCGAAAAATTTCTTAGTTTATTCAAAGTCCCAACAAACTGTTATTCCGAAACTAACTAAAAATGCTGTATACTTAGGTGAAATATATTAAAAACATCATCCACACTAGAATATAATCCGTAAATATGTCACTCAAACTTTGAAAATGAATAAGAAAGCAAAAGTCCTAACCTTCACCTTCCTTGAGTTTGTTGTCTGACGCTTCCTTTTGAATCATCGAAGCTGCCCTGGATAAAACATCTAACGGAGATTCTTGTCGCTGAATTACTTCATTCTTTACCACATTAGTCGTCTCCATTTCTAAATTTGTTTTTAGCTAACTTGTTTTGATTTTACGAAGTGAGTCCTCAAATTTTAATCAACTTCTCGCTGGAGCGCGTAACCACATTTCTCCAGACAACAGTAATGGAATCTTTGGCTGGCAGAAAACCTTTGCTATTTGCTATCTGCTCTCTGATTGGTTTAAAAGGCGGAGGTGACGCAGATAGTCACGTGTGCCTATTGTTATCACGTTATAAACGGCTTCATCGTTTTGAATTGAAATGCCATGTGACAGTTACCATTGTTCTATTCCGCTTGGCAACAATGTGATGGTCCAGGGGGTAATGTTCAGATACCCGAAGTGTTGGAAAATTTACTTTTTCGGAATGACATTTTGCTCCTATTTATCGAAAAATAATAGTAAATCTAGTCCAGATCTATTAATCATCTGTCTTTGTTGAAATAGATAATTAAAATGACGATTTTTCTCTTATTTGCTTATTTAGAGGAGGGAGAGCCCCAAGTTGAACATTACTACGTATGGCTGGTTCGTTTTGGGAGCACGCGGCCTTGTTCTTCCACAAGAATAGTGCACATGGCGCTTCAAGGAATGCCTAAAAGGTTGGAATTTTCAACCCCTTTACCAAAGAATTTTTGGAATGTTATGAATGCGTGGTATAACATTTTCTCCGTGTGTTGTTGGAAATAATAAATTTCCTTGAATAACTTCCTTTATTGAGTTTATTTATTGTTTTAATTTATGTTAAGATCGCTTCTCATCCGTTAGCTATTATTAATCAAATTCTTTTCACTGTACGAATTCCATAGGCCTAAGTTACTTTCAACGAATATTGCAGTGTACATCACGATTAAGTCTAAAATTCTATTGGCTTTCAAAATATCAAATTTTGTGCAAAAAGTCTTTAATTTTGCCATTTACAACCAATCAGTATTTTTTGAAATGAAAAGGTTGTGGAGGCGTGAAAGTTAAATGAAATTCCTTCAGTCCTTATCCATATCATTCATTACCTATTTATTTAATTTTCGATTCAGCAAATTATTGTTTTTGTGCAGTAATCCGTCAATGATTTAAATTGAAATAGTTCTCGGGGATTATTCAAAGTTGTTGGGTTCGGTTGCTTGCTGAAGCTTTGCTGTTTTAAAAATTGTTTTTGTCCGGTATTCTTTGATGGATTTCTACAATTTTTGCAAGATTCAAGCCCGATAAAGGCTCCTATTTGATCTGCAGTTAAAAATGCAAAGGTTGGTTCAAATTTTTAGGGAATTCTAGCGTTTGTTTTTGCTAGTTTGAACTTGTACTCTCCATATTTTTGGCTTAGGGACTTAGGCCCTTTCTTTCGGGTGCTTCAGGCCTCCACCTCCATTCACAAATACCCCAAGTATACGATCAGACTACATACATACGGCTGTTCGTTTGTCTGTTTTAGCAGCAATTTGTTGTTTTTGGTGTCTTGTCAATGAAGCATTGACACGATGATCATGCAAAGTGAACTTTTATGTATGTGCATTCGGCAGGACAGGAAGAAAGATTCTACGGACAGTCGGACACTTTAACACATTGACGTCGACACCTGATTTTCAAATTTTCAACATGTCTGGAGATCTGCAGTCTTTCAACTAAAATTGCAAAATGCATATAAAACAAAAACTTCTTAGCCCTTAAATTGGAAAATTATAGTTTAAAATTTTGTTTTATAACTTTTGAACAATGCAAAATGAGACCCTGCAATACAGATGATCACATACGGATTATGGAGACGGGGGTTTCGTTTTGTTGTTATGGAAATGCAAGGGGCATGGACATGCAGGGCCAGTGAGCACTGCACTTGAAAATTTCAAGGAGAAATTGTACCAGGATGTGCATTAGCTCAAGCAAAGCTGTGCTTCTGATTTTACGAAATCGAACCACTGACGTGATTATCTGTATAGGATTAAAAATGCAGTAGCCCTGAATTTGTCCACAAAATCCAAAATACAGTGTCAACCCCCTGGGACGCCCCCTAAAACCTATGGCACGCCCCTTAAAAACAAAGGATAACTGATAGTGTGCGATTTAATAAGATGCACACTGTCAAGATGTTTTCAATTCATCTTTCATTGTAACTTAGTTTTGCAACTGTGCATTCATTCACATCAATCATTAGGAACCCATGAAAAACTGCGACTTTGCTAACCAAAAAATTGTCTAAGATAGCTATGACCTTTGTTAATAAATTTGCTGCAGTTTTAATCTTGATCTATAGACAAATAATTCCAATTTGAAAACAAAATAACTTAGATTCAAGAGTTTTTGGAGTTGTGCACATTTTCAAATTTTCTTTCTTCAATTTATGAATATTTGACTTTAGGGTGAGTATAGTAAATTCATATTCAATCATTCTTTGGTTTAAATTCTGTATCCTTAGCAAATCTACGAATCTTACACACTTTTTATTTTATAAGAATACAGTCTATAAGAATATTCAGGCTCAAAATTGCCAAAGAACAATGGAAATTTAAGAATAACAATGGAAAAATTCGAGCCTCGGCAAAAATTAGGATGTTCTTATAAAAAAAAAAGTGTGTAGGTGCCTAATTGCCATCCCCTTGAAGCAAAAACAAAAACTCCGTTTACACGAAAAGGAGTGGATCCATTCCAAAAAAGCTCACAATAGTTTTTTCGCTTACACGGGTACGCTAGAAAACCTTTTTGGTACGCTAGAAAAGTGGACCCATTTGGATCCGTTCCGATCAGTTCCCGTGTAAATGCAAAATCGTATACCCGGAAGGTACGGATCGTCTGGATCCGTATGTTTTTCTCTCGCGATAATGCTGTTGTAGCGATTGCCAAAATGAGCGAATGTGAATAATCCCGATGTTCAAAGTGAAGTGAAACCTCATTTCAAATCGAATGCTTGCTGTACGAAAGACAGAACCATGAGTCACAAATGATACGGAACAGGACACACGGATATATGGAACATACATATTTATAGTCAGGTCGCTACGGGACAGAAACAAAGGGTCAGACTGCAAAATCGGCGGGTAATGCAAAAAATGGTTTAAAACAAGTGTAAGAGCTTGTAGATGACAAATCAACTTGTTGGACATCGCCAAATTACTTGTGAGGGGAACCCAGCAGCATTTTATGGTTTCCCCATACAGTTTTTCATTTACTTCAAAATCTTGAAAATGACCGAAATCCAAAATCATTGCATGAAAAATTTAAAACTACTGCCAGAAAAGGCTTATTGAGTGCATTCGAAAGAGACCTTGTTTGTTGAATTTGAGCTCACCTAACCAGAGTAATAGAGCAGTGAACTTTGAGTGCCCCCCTGCAATGTTGCACGAGCGAGAAATTAATCGTGCTTCCAGGGGGGCACTCAAGTTTCACCAATCAATATCTCGGGAGGAGAATGACCGAATTTCAAAAAAAACATATGTTCTGAAAGTATTCTGCAAGCACTTTCTGACTGTTGTTTTCGATTTTTCATGCAGCGATTTTAAATTTGTGCTATTTTCAAGGTTTCGAAGAATATAGAAAAGTATACGGGAAAAGCACAAAATGCTGCCGGATTACACCCACAAGTAATTTGGAGAGGTCCAACAAGTTGATTTGTCATCTACAAGCTTCTGCGCTTGTTGTAAATCATTTTTTGCATTGCCCACAGATTTTGCATGCTGCATTTACCATAGCGCCCTGACTAATTATAACGTAAAAGAGACTCCCTAGCAACAGCACTGATAAGATGGTGGTAGTGATGACATTGCAGCTTTTGCATAGAAAAAATGCGTGAAAATTAGTGACGAAATTACAAATCTGGGACGAAACCTCATATGTCACCAGAGTTTGATTGTGGCTGTGCAGTTACTGACTTTAATAAAATGATCAAATTTCTATGACGTTACATCCTTAGTCATACAGAAGGCTAGCCAGAAGCCTTCAAGGGTTTGATTCATAGTGTTTTACCGCGGCTCAAAAGAGCAACAGAGTTGGCAACCCTCTTCTGACTTATAGCTTATTGAAAGGTCACCTTTGATTTTTAGTGGAAAAGAGCAAGAAAAAGGACATTTGGGTCTGTACAACGCAAGCGTATCAGAAGTTTACAGAGCCACGTTAATTTTAAAGGTAAATATAAAAGTTACTGGTTTTTGCGTTAAAGTATTATCTTTTCAATTTTTCATGTATTTCGGAGTATGTGAACGCCCAACTTGTCTGCAACGCTGTAAGTTAAACTCTTACTCCAAAACGTTTTGTTTCGTAGTTGATTGAGTAGTCTTAATGTATGGTATCAATCTTGATTCTTATTATTTTAAAACTAACACCTTTGAAATTGTGTAAGGTCAAGTGCCGAAGTCAACTCCTGAATACATTATCCTTTGTACTAGAACTAGCGCCATTTATTTCGAATATGAGTGCACCTTGCATCGTACCTTTTATTCAACTTTGATTAACTGTAGCTACCGTTTATTCTTTTATTTCAAAATAAAGTTTACGTTCCGGATATGGGGTTGGCTTTCTAAGTAACGAAGTAGTCCCCATTTTGCCCTGGGCTATTGAAACGCTCACTATACACGACTATGGCAGACATGGCAGCAGCCATTCAGTGGTACACGAAGCTTTGATGCCTTGTGTTATATCTTGTCCAAATGCTTGTCATCATTTTCCTTAGTACTCTCCTTATTTATCGTGGTATTATTATAACTCTGAAGCACGGATGTTTGAACATGCATATGCATATGAACATACATTTGTTTCGTACTTTTAGGTTAACCTCTCTTCCTTTGGAGAACAGAATCGTTAGAGGTTAATATGGTATGTGCACTACAAGCTTCTTACTTAGTGTCATTCTTATTCTTACTTAATTTAAGTGGTTTGTACTTTTCTCGAAGGCAATTTTTCATTACTAAAGTAATCGCTTCTAGGATGTGGCGGCGAAACCTTAATTCAAAACAAAAAAATTGTATAATTTGAGGTACAGTGGAAACTCTATGTAACAGACACTCGTGGGACCAATTTCATTGTCCGTTGTTGAGTGCTGTCCGTTGCATTGAGTTTTTAGCTAAGATACCAATTTCGATGCAAAAATATTCGTCCGTTGTTTCGAGGTGTCCGTTGTTGAGTGATGTCCGTTAATAGAGACGCCACTGTGAATCATTTTGGCCTAAAAGATTGATATAGCGGAACTTCTTGAGCGGAAGACGTCTCCTGATTCCCAAGCCAACACCTAAGGGCCTTGCATGTTAATCTAGATGTAGTTGTGCTAGATTCAGTGTGAAGATCTTGACAAACCAATGCATGACATATGAATAAACCCACAACATGTGATACTGTTACCAGGGTTTAACCCTCCAAACCATCGTCTGAACCCTTAAAACCAATTCTATACAAAGCCTCTTTGTATGGTTACGTTATTTGTAACGTTATCTTAAAAACTCGTGCAATAGAAGTCGCTAATTTGAAGTTGTTACTTTGGCCAGCGTCAGCCACGGTGGGTTTAATCCGCTGTGTCACTACTGTTACTGATGTTGTTGTGGTTGTTAGAGGGTGGTGTTGCTGTTCTCGAAGTGGGGCAAAATGTATTACATTCTTTTTTTACAATTTTACAATTTTATAAAAAGATAAAAAGACCATTTTGGCCTAATTAAGAAAAGCTAAGAACAAATTGAAATTGGCTTCGCATAATTGTAAAGAAAATTGAACTGAATATCGAATTAAGACAACCAAACGTTGTAAAAAACAGCAAGCAAATTAAGAACTTAAAACAAGAAGCGTAGATCTATGTCATTAGTTTTATTATTGGTTGGCTGGTTATTCCGTTAGTCGGTTACTCGGTTAGTTGATTAATTGGTACCTTTGTTAATGCTTACCTGGTTTGTTGGTTATTTGATTAGTTGATTACTTAGTTGATTACTAATTGTTTAACTGGTTACTTGATTATTTGGTTAGTTTGCTGGTTAAATATTTTGTTAGTTTGTTAGATGGTTAGTTGGTTATTTCATTAGTTGGTTGGTTGAATAGTTAAGTCTTGACAGCAATTGACTAGCAATTGGCTGGCTAAGTTACAGTAGTTGGCTAGCCAACTACTGTAACTTAGTAATCAACTAAGTTACAGTAGTTGGCTAGTTGTCTTTCACAGACGGGGTGCCTCCAAGAACAGTTTACTGAAAATTGTGCCCTTTGATAAAAGAGCTCAAGCATTAGGAACAGATAGAGAACAGCATGAAAATAGGCGGAAAGTTTTGAACATGCAGCCTCGGTTTCTATTTACTGGCTCTAACAACAAAAGAGTGCAAGTCTACAGGTTACCTTCAGTAAGGAAGTGTTTTCAACCATTAACGTGCAATAAGTAAAATATATATCCAACTTAACGTTATCTTTACTGACCAGTTAGCCCCATAGGCACTTGTTATCTTTGTTATTTTCTTAGCTTTGCGCTACTTAATGAGTGTTTAAATATTTCTGAGAAAGAATCTTTCCCGCCACCTGCTCTCCTTTTCATAACAGAACATTTTGCCTGTCGAATATCAATCAAGAAGAACTTCCCAAAAACCAGAGAATGGTTTGCGGTGGTTTCTTCATTGCACCTCTTATTTGATTCATCGCTTCTGCTATATAGGTGCAAACTCACGCGATATATTTATAAGTGTTTTGCAGTGTGCATGCAAGTAAGGTAGGGTGCAATTTCACTTCTTTCAGTTATGTCTTATGGAAATCGCAGTTATTCGTAAAGCATCTGCTGACTAGCAAGGTTAGTCTAAGGCTTATTGCATGAGGGCTTGATTAAGAAGAATTTGGTCAAACGAGTTGCATTGCATTTGTTTGTTAGCATACAGGAAGTAGATAGTAACTACGTTATTTCTTACATTAAAACTAATCGCTTCTTTAGGGTTTCAAACAAGGTGTTGATTTCGATATTTCCCTAGATTTTCGTACGATATCTCTTATTAGATTCTTGAAACTTCGTTTAGAAAAGATTGTTTAACATGTGTTTGAGTGTTTAACAAGATTGGGAAAGTGATCTTTACACCATATTAACTAGATCTAAAACGATAGAAGTTTAGCGAAAGAAACGTTTAAAACAATTTCTAACTGGATGTTTAGAATGACGTTTTAGTGGACGTTTGAAGGGATGTAAAACTAGACTTTTAAAGGTTTAAATATGATTATGCTCAGTTATTGTTTTCTGTTTGCCAACCAACACTTCAACTAGAGTCTTTTCTATCATAGGTGCAGTCGAGATTTAAAAGCTCTGCAATGAAAGTCACAGCAGCTGACAGTGAAAAGATGAACCTGTCTGTACGAATTGACCCTAAGAGAACCAGCATTGATGGAGAAATTGCGAAGAGAAAGAAACTGGGTGCAGAGGAGTTGAGGTTGAGCAGAGTAGATGTTCGAGAAAGGCAAAAAAGATTCGAGAAAATGGCCAATGGGGCCAATCTGCAAGATGGGGTAAGTGAAAATAGCATACCAAGTAGACTTATTACACGAGTTGCAGTTTCGATGTTGAGTTGAATTGCTAGTCGCTCAGACTGCTCAAACGACGGCTCATGATAAACAATCAAGCACAACTCATCCGAAATTTGCGTTCGCACGTGGCTAATTCTGACGCAAAGTGATAAAAATTCATCATTCAGTTCTATGCTGTGCAGTGATTGGCTAGATGTTTTATGGGCTTTCTCTGAGCAAAGGGATTTTCAATTATCCCAATCAAAAGTTCGCAAAATGAATACTGCAATATGACTGGTGTTGCCGCGAGTTTTCTTGCCGTAGCTATAATGGCCGAATTTCGGACTTTTTTATTATGACTATAGGTCTCATTACGTGTAATCGTCGACTCTTCAGCTCAAATGCTGTAGAGCAATCAAGTGAAAACTTCACTTCATGCCAGGTCCCAAAAGTAAGTTATTAGCTCAGGACCTTATTTGGATAAAACAAACATGTTTCCCAGTTCACCTTGTTCACAGTGACGTAGCATGACATCAAACGATGGAGGGGCAAAAGGGCGTGGCTCATGAAAACAGGGCGTGAATTAAAACAAAAAAATAAGCAAGTCGTACCCTGCAACACAGTTACATCAGATTTTGCCTATATACAAAACCTATTTTGGCGATTATTGACCACCCTGGTCCTCTTGTCTATGGAACTGCTTGTGGAGAGAAACCTTTCAACTATACACACTTTTTTTTTATAAGAATATCCTCATTTTTGCCGAGGCTCGAACTTTTCCATTGTTATTCTTAAATTTCCATTGTTCTTTGGCAATTTTGAGCCTGGATATTCTTATAGACTGTATTCTTATAAAAAAAAGTGTGTACAGTAGCTGATCCAACTGACATCAAAATCCAAAATGAAATACAAAAAATCCTAGAACAAAAGAATATATAGGGTTACATTTTAAACACCAAAAAATGTAACCATACCCTCGTGCAATGTTTGCAAACGTTTTTTCGTTTAAACTGTATAAAAGAACAGCAGAACATATGGTTTGTGAAATACACTGGCTATACAGGGTGGCCCAAAAAAAGGGACCCCCTTTGGTAAATAACTTCTGAATAAATTTTCTCAAGGAGGAATTTTATCAAATTCATACCAGGTAATATTCAAGTCAAGTGCTCTATCGTGTAGAAATATGTTGGTGATAAGAGCTTCCATCTCGGCGCAATGGGACATTATATTCATGATGTCCAAAAACCAGCTGTTTATATTCCATCATTGCGTACTGCACTGCAATCGTGCGTGAAGGAGAATCATTATCCCAGAGTAAAATTGTCACTACCATTAATGCATGGTCAGTCATATTAGTGAAGTGTTTTGAGCAGGATTGAGGACATTTTGAATATCATTTGACTGAAAGAATGAGTTATTGATTTTTCTGTTTTGTTGCGTAAGGATTACGTAAGGGTATAAAGTTGAATATTTTGTTACAGTACGTTTTTGGATTGTAAAGTTTTAAAGTCAATTTATTCAGAGATACTAACCCATATCATCATGATATTTACACGATATATCTCACTTGAGTTGAATATCATGTAGTATTAATTTCATGAAATTCCAACTTAAGAATAAATTATTTATAAATAATTTAGTTAGGGGTCCTTTTTGGGTTATTGGGCCACCCTGTATATTCTATGAAAGCATAAGTAACGAGGATTTGAGCATCAGTGGTTGCATGTTGTCTGATGATTAATAAATTTATCACAGATGGGCTATAAATGAAATAAAGTGCTTCCATTTATCAATTTAATTGTTAAATTGTGGTAAAAAGTCTATTACTGAAAGCATGTGGACACTCTAGAGTACTGTTTGCTAACGGTGCTCAAAGTGTACTTAAGCTTAATGTAAGGTGACCCAGAACTCAATTTTTCCGTTAAGTGCCCTCCTTGTATTTTCGAGTTTTAACACAAAAGGTCATACTGAATAAAAAGCACTGAAGAGTTTTTCCAACTGGTTAAATCTCTAACTCCGCCCTTTTGACTGCCTTTGAACAGTTGACCCACAGTCAATCAAGTAACGTACTTGCCTAGACACGGTTTGGAGTTTGACCCATGTTAACTGGAACTTAATAACTTTAGTTTTGCTATTGAATTCAAAAAATTCTCTGTCTCGTTTAATATATTTTTTTTCACTTAAAGTTTACAAGTCTCTATATATTAAGCTTGAATGGCAAAAAAAACTGCGTTAGCATCAGAAGCTTAAGTCGTCGATCTGACAAAGCGCACTGTCTCGGCAATGTCATACGCATTAATACATTGGCGACGCATCGCAAAGACACAACACTAAATTGCTAACTTAGTTAAAAGATCCTTTTTTGAGTGCGCATGGGGATTATAACCGTTAAAATATTAAGCACATGGTATCTTCTGAAATACAATCGATTCTAACTTTGACATCCATGGTGGTACTTTATGGTTAAAAATACTAGACCTGCGACCCTTGCTTTCCAAGCCACCCAAACCCACCCATGTGTACTGTTCAATCCTGCTACCAACGCGGTAAACAAACCCATATGGGAGGGAAATTCTGGCTGAAGAAGTAGCCCATTTTGCGATAATTCTAGCGTATTGAACAATAGACCTTTTCGACCAACGGCGACGACTATGGAAATTTTTCACAATTTCGAGATGCAGAGTTTTCGACACCACATTCTTATTATGCAGCCAAAATTTAGTCTAGTTGCAAAGTTTTACTGTCCTAGCACTCGTAGTATTGATTTTATGAGCGATTCAAAGGTCACGATTTTATAAGGGCTTTTAAGGGATTTTACCAGTCGGGTTGACTTGTTTCACTCGGAGTCATTTTTCATGGTCAAAGCCTCGATTCTATAGATCGGGAATTCCGAAGGCTCATAAAATCAGAATCACGGTCGCTAGGACAGTTAAGATTTGCATCTAGACTAAGTTTTAGATTCTTTATACGATTTTGGCATCGATAACTCGATATCTTGCAGTGCTGAAAAATTTCAATCCCAGCGGCCTTTCGTCGAAAAGGTCTATTGAAAAGCCCCAAAGGCTCTTGCATCTCACATATTCCCTATTTCATTTACCCCATTCTTATTTATAATCTTTTGCTTGATCTTTCGCAGAGGAAACCTGGCATCATGGAAAGATCACGTTCTGAAGAAAACCATCGAATAAACACCGTGAATCCTGAGCTGCGCGGTAAATGGCCGCGCGCTAAATCAGAATCGGTCGACAGAGTCGCTGACATGCGCCCAAAAATGAAGAAAATGAACATCGTTGCTACTAGTTCAAAGCGGAATACTCCAAGTGAAAGCGTTAAAGCTGCTGTACCTACTAAGAGACCAGAAAATAACACCCCGAAAGCTTGGGTTCAGCCTCTAAAACGGGAATCAGTCGAGGCCAAGAACGAAAGTAGAAAATCCGCACCGCTGCCCGTGAAAGATAAAGTACATGCTATTGATAATGGTATGTAGGAATTGCGATTATTTGAATAAAAATTTCAGATTGAAAAATCTTATTCAATACAACGAAAAGAGTCCTCCCACCAAAGATTGAAAGTGAGCAGCAGAAATACACCCTCTACTTCTCCAAACAGTTTCCACTGTATTATTCGTTCACGTTAGGACCATCGAAGATGCTAGTAAATTGCTCCTTCCTAGGGAATGGTTGCCTGTGGGTGCCTTATCAGTACACAAAGTTTTATCGCGACAAGCTCTTCGACAAGCCCAACCCTTATGCACAGTACCGTCGGTAGGATTTAAAAGGCCTGGAGCCCGGGTTCTTAACGGGCCTGTTAAGATTAAAATTCTGCTGTATGCTTCTCCGAAACTGCCTAAGGTCTCAGTTAGATTTCATTACTCGGGGACCAGCGTATGCCTAGCGTTGGTTGGCTTCAATGGTCCCCCTGTATGTATGGATAAGTAGGGAAAGTCAGTGAATGGTACATCAGGAATCAAGGACTTTATGGACAGCCCGCGGGCACATATCTCAGTAGTTTGGGTACCGATGTACGAAGCCAACGTGGCAGGTTGGCTGTAGACCTGTCCCTGTGGTAGGAGCATCTAATATTTCGTTCAGAAACTTCTGATACTACTGATCTTGCCTCTCCACGTCGTTGCCGAAGAAGGGTCCCTAACCTGTAACCTTTAACCTTTAACTTATAACCTTTTGTTTTACAAGATCACAGATTTTTCTTATATCTTGAATTTTTTTCTACAGTGTACAATGTTGAATCCGTACTGATTAAAAGAGAACCAAGAAAGACTGAATCAGATTCAAGAAATCTCGTTTCCAACTCAGCACCACATGGAGAAAAGCCAGTCGCAAAATCTCAGTCTCTAAACCGAGCGAAATCGCAAAGCATGACGATAACTGTGGCGTCCAGGCCTTCTACCAAAGAAACTGTCAATCAAAGTACTACGAAAAACCTATCGTCAAGGTCAATTCAAAGGCCTCAGGTAAATAACCCAAATAACCTAAAAGATTCGTTAGTTGTTCATCTAGGTTGTCGTGTCTTTTGGCCACCGCAAAAACATTGCTTGACACGCTCAAATAAGCTAGATTTCTTTCATAATGTTTTGAAATAGTTCAACAACATTTAAATGTTTAACAATGTTTGGTTCTTTGGCTAAGGCCTTCTAGAATACAATGCGCTACTTGAAGTTGATAAGGTGTTTCAGTACTCGTTTGCGATCTAGAGTCCCGTCGCCTTGAGTGGAACGTTTTTAGGATAAATAATATTTTACCGTCCTTTCACGCAATAATAAGAAAAAAACTTATCATAGATATGTTCCTTATGGCATTATCTGTATTCGCATGTAATTCCACTTCAATCAGTTCTTTCGTCTCTCCACAAGAATGTTATAACTACGCACTACTTTATCGATAAAAATTTAGGCCGTTCGCCATGAGTGGAACGATAGAAATTTACCTGAATCGCCTGCGCAGAAGTAAGTAAAATCGTTCGTAGCATCGCAGCATCGGTTGCTTTCTCTATTGGAACTAGTGCGGAAGGCAGTCGTTCCACTCAACACGAAAATAGGCCGGTCACATAGCGTCTGGTAAATAACCTCCGGAATGAAAACTGCGCACGAAATCTGTAAACTTTCTTCAAAAGTTTACTTTTGAATGGAGAAGGAACATGTTGAGGAGTTTTGTTTTGTTGAAATTAACCCAGAGACAGAAAAAATGATCATGAAAGTTAGAGTAAAAAAAATGAAGACAAGATATTCCGAAGGTACTTGCATTTCATTTCAAACTGCTAACTTTCAAAATATTATAACAAATTATCGGCAATAATCTAAACATCAAAAATTGGTGAAGAAACAAGAAATGGCGTCAGCAAAATATTTTCGCGGGTTTTTCTTAAATTATTAAACCCAAACTCTTTGAAATTTAAATTTAACTTTGCTCAGTCAGAAATCAGAAAAATGCGAATCGTTCCACTCAAGGCGACGGGACTCTAGCTTCTTCAATCACACGATGAAATATTTCATTACAGAAATTTGCCTAACCGTCGAAAAGTTGTTTCCGACAAAATCAACGTATGCAAACTTTGTTATATTTGAAAAATCGGTTGGTAGCTTCTTGAAGAGCTGAAGACAGGTTTTCCATAAAGAAGGGTTTAGTTACAGACTTTAAGTCTTAAGGAGACTTACCTTATCACTTAAGTATATAAAGCCTATTTGCTGTTATGCCGGAGCTAGTTCTAGGCTAATGGGGGCAGGATCTCAAAACTGGGCTGCCCCCTCTTCCGGCATCCCCTTTTCATATTATGATCGCAGTTAAGTTTTATTTTTTAATTTATCACATTTTTACGCAGAGAAAAGCATCGCCAGTGCAAAAATAACGATAAACTCACATCATGAAAGACCGGAGCACGAGAACTCATCAAGAAATGATAAACGTCAAGTTAGGCAACCACAGGAAAGCGAAGAACCAAAAACAGTTAAAGATGTAAACAGAAAGGAAAGTACTTCCAGTTATTATCGAGATGTTAGAGAGAATCTAAGGGATCGTAGAACATCTACGAACAGTAAAAGTGAGTTTCTGGAAGATATACTGTCAGGAGAGAATCATGGAATGGCAAAGGCCCTTGGATTGTCAGAAGAACTCATTGATCTTATCAAAGAAGAGGAACAGTTTTGGAACAGGCAAGTAGAATTAAAAAGATGGAGAGAGTCACAAGAGAAGAAATACAGGGATATTTCGCGTGTTTATGATACGGAAAAAGAGAAACGTATCGCAGAGCTACGAGAAGAGCACGAAAAACGAAAATCACCGAAGACTGCCCGAGCAAAGAGAGACGAAAATGAGATTGAAAAAATGCGATTGGCTGAAGAGAATTATTTAGCTGAAGAAGCGGAACGGTTGGCGATGTTGGTAAAAATGCAAAAAGAGAGTAAAAGAGATAACTATGGAGATGGTAGTTCTAGAAAGGAAGGAAATAATCCTCCGTCAAGTGAGACAAAGAGGAAAATATACTTGAAGCAACATTCGTTTGATGAGAAGACTTTTCGTATAACGAGAATTCTAAAAGCAATCATAAACGATATTCTTATCCACCTCCAAATCACACGACAGGCGAACCTGCGAAAGCTCGTTATTCTGACGTAACATCGAGCAATCTCCATCGCAATTTAGGCCCTGCTAAAGAAGCTATGATTAATCGACAACCCCCTGCTCGTCAGAAAGCCGCATCAGCTGAACATGCTAATGGCAGCAACGAAGAAAGGCCAAGTTTTGAAAAGGAAAGGAATAGTCGTGGTAAATACCTTAATCGCCAGAGATCTCATGAATCCGAATCTGGTTCTCGTTCGTCTGACCGTGGATCCCGACGCTCCAGTCACGAGTCTCGCCACTTAAGCCCAAATTCTCGGCCTCAGGAAAAAGATTATTGGTCATTTGATCATGATTCTCGTCAACGAAAACATCGTACTAGCGATCCCGATCATCGTTCTCACCATTCATATTCTGAAGCTAACAGCTCTGGGAAAGACTCGTACAATTCAAGAAGGCAACACAGTGACCGAGATCAGAAGACTAATTCAAATGGCGAAAGCATCAGAACAAACAGAGAAACCTTCCCCGAGAATCAGTCGGGTCTGGATCATTTACAAAGCGAGCGGGTTTTTTCAGAACAATGCGACGGAAAAATGCGAACTTATCATGTTACTTCTGTCGCCGTTAGATACTCGAGAGCGAGTTCATCGTCGTCTTCGAATCTGAAACGGGATAGATCCGTAAATAATAACGAAATTGCTAAACGGAAACCAGATCAGGTTGATTCAACTTTTGATCAGCCAATTAGAAATGCGAAACACGATTCGCCAATGAGAGAAAAACCTGTCAACCACGTGACGCCAATCGGCTGGTTTTCTGACGACGACGACGTATTTGATCGCAGAACGAATATCGACATTCCAAGTCCTCGTGGATGTTTCTCCGATGACGAAATGGCTGGCGAGTATTTTCGAGAAAAGCTTTACGATGTACGACGAGTGTGGATAGAAATTCATCAGCGTATTCGTTGCGTTGGTTGCAGTAGTCTTATCCGTGAATCTCAAGCAATGAGTGTTATTGGAAAAGATATTTACTGGCATAATCTTTGCTTCAACTGTGTTGTATGTGGGGTACGTTTGGTTGCTGCGAAGGGAACGGGGAAGGTGAAAGTTCGAGTTATATATGAAAGACTTCATTGTGGCAGTTGTTACTCGACTAATGGTGAGTTTGCTATACTATATACACGCTCTTTTCTAAGGAACCACTTTATAAGGAACCAAGAAGGCCCGAAATTTAAATAACTTATACTACTACAAAAGAAAGTCACTGAAGAACTTTGCAGTGTTGAATATTTATACCACTGCAGACAATCAAGAATTAGAAAGCTTGTTCCATCCATTTGCAGTCGAAAATGATACAAACTGCATGTTACGCATAGCTATATCAAATGTTTCACTGAGAAGTTCCAGCTTTGCACACATACAAGTCTCTCTTTAATAGCCATGACACTTAATTTGCAGTAAAAAGTAAGGAACTTTAAAGAAAACTTTCGGAACTATAATTGTTTCAAAAGAGGTCCAAAAATTTGGAACTTTAAGAATTAGACCTTAAGCTAGGTTCCTATAATACATCGCGTGTATAGCTACTATCATAAGAAACTCTTTACGAGAAACCAAGAATCTCGAATATGCCAAGTCCAGTCCGTTTCCATTTCCCATAACCTAGCTTTTCAATATTTTATTTTCTTTAGTCTTTATTACCTAAGACTTTCTATTTTTCTTAGGTGACAAGTTATCTGAAGTGTAGCACTTGAAAGCACTTCCAATGCAAGGTTTGAAAAATCAAATCAAATCAAATCAAGTCGGAGATAGCTGGTTACTTGATGGTTGATGGTTGTAGTAGTGCTGATTTTAAGTTTGGACAACCTTGTAGGTAGGACTGTCTTAGCATAGCAAGTAGGGTAGGATTGTTTTAGCCTAGCATTTTCTCTGTTAAGCGTCTGGGGTGCTTACAGAAAAACCCTCGCTTAAGAACCTTCATTTATTAAGAACCTGCAGCCTGGAATTATACCGAATTATGTATTTTCTACCCCATAAGTAAGAACCACTTTAGCCTAATATCCAAAGAGGTTCTCAATTAAGGTGACTCAAATCACTTACTAGGGTTTAGATACAACTCTTTCATGGACTCCAAAACATTGCATTCGGAACATTGAGAAGCAGGGCCTGAATTTAAATCTTGAACCATGCTTTTTTTTTCCTTGCAATTGCTTAAGACCCTCGTTTGAGAACCTCCACCCTGATTATGGTATATACACCTCATTACTTAAGAACCTTAATATGCCTAACATGCTGTGTACAAAAACGTAGGTTCTTATGTGCGTCTCAAAGGTGAGCAATTATTTCAAAATTGATGAATAATCTAACGGTCTTGCGAAAAGCAAGTTTTGCAGCAACTGACAAAAGATGTCTCTTGATTCATCCCACCAAGAGCTTGCACAAACACTGTTAAAGGGTTGCCAGGACCTGATCAGCAGCACAATCCAAATGGGGCATTTAATGGGGGGGGCATTTATTCGACGGAGGATGCTTATTCGAGGATATAGCTACGGTATGTCAAGAGGTTGTATTAAATTTAAGCCCAATCCGTTTGAGAAGATTGGCTACTTTTCACACCATCACCTGTGTAATATGTATTCATAAACTAGATTATGTTTTTATAATATTTCATATAAAAATGTTTGCATACGTTGCTTTGCTATACAGTATTGGCTATTTTGTAGTCAAATTATTTACTCTTAAAAATTTCAATGGAAATATTTTATGCTCATTTGTGATATGTAGCCCTGTGATAAGTCAACAGGATCCTAGCTGTTTTTACTCAAGTTTATTAATTGTATCTCCTCGAAACGAAATTTTTCCGAATATGGGAAAATAATTGTTGCTCTTTTTTGCTGTTGAGGGAGGTTTGGGTGGGGTGAGTAAATAGTTTAGGTTAGCTTAGAAAAGTGTTGCTTCGCTGGTAAAATTGAAGGGGGCATTTCACCTCTCGAAAGCTTACGAGATTCCTATTGAAAAAAAACGGTTCTTATGTAGCTACAAAAACAATAGAGATTCCAGCTGGGGTGTACGAGATTCCAAAGAGTGAATTGCCCTTCCATTGAATTCGTCTGGTGGGGAAGGTCGAAACCGTCGAAACAAGAAAACCCGCTTTTGTTAGGTTCGGCTTGTGTGCACAATTTTATATCTAGCCTATCTGCAATATGCCTTTATAAGTGCAAAGATATATTTCAAATTAATGATATGAATATCTCATTTATTCCTGCAATTCGAAATTAGCATGGTAATTTTCTTTGAGGACTGCTATTTTGAATTAAACGTCGTCGTTCACTTTTCTTTCCACCGCTCCGCTCCTCCATTTCGCTTTCCAACTCCTGGCGAAGCGAACAGCAGCTACAATTTGTTGCTTGTTATCTCGCCAGTTTTGAAGTAAATAATTCATTTGTGCCGCATTTTAATGTTTAATTCATGAAAGAAAGATTTTTAGGGATGAACAATTATGAAAACGCTGATTTCAACTTTATATTTGCGGCGTTATTTTTTACCGCAATACCGCGATTTACGCAAGCTTGTGTTGTTTCGTCAAATTGATTTCCTGAATTTTGAGGCAAAATTTATGCGGCAAAAACTTATGCTTTTACCTGGAGCAAAAAGTCAGACCATTTTCTGCTGGAGGAAAACAATCTGTCCATTGGATATAGTTTCTGTTGACTTTTTGAAGGCTTCTGCAAATAAAACCGCAACGTTGTCCTGGTAATGTTTAGACAACCATTTGCTAAACAAGTCGAACAGGAATCGCAAACAATTAACGCCTGGATAAATCACGATTCGGTTCTCTGTTCTTTGAAAAATAAAGCAGAGTGATTTAAAATCATGCTTAGGCCAGGTGATGACAGCTTTCCTCCAAAGTCACCGAAAAATGGACGAAAGAGTAAAAATAGTCCTCGGCCTAAGTCAAACAGCAAGAAAAACAGGCCTAATGGAGGTTCAAGAACTGGAGGAAATGGGAAGAACAGCGAGCAGTCATCTTCAAAGAAGAATTCTGAATTGAACCTGGCATCGTCAAGCAAACCAAATGGGACCTATGAAGGGATTTTATCAGATGTGAAGGAAATGATTGGTCCTATGGGAATTCAGAAGGACGAGAAAGGAGAAGAACAGTGCAAGAAGAGAGAGCAAAAACCCCCAAGAAACAAGTTCAGTCACAAAATGTACGAGAATGCTGGAGAAATATTCAGTTATCTAAAAGGAGAAATATCTTCTGCATCAATCCCATCGTTTATTGATGAATATCAGAAGAGAAGGGCTTACAGTGTTGCTTTTTGCACTAAACGATGTAAACAAACAATTTTGTTTATGCTATTATTTTTCCTTTGTTTGTCTCATTGTTTTTGTACAGTTTTTTTGTTGTGTGCAGCGCTTGCTGCACATTACCACATTACTAGCTTGCAGTAAATTCTTGAATTAGCCCTCCCCTGAGGGCTAAATTACTTTTCATTACTTTGGAGGGGAGGGCTTATTCAAGGGGGGGGCAATTCAACGATTTGTGGTGAAACGCTCCTGGGTTTGATATAGTGGACCTTTTGCCCTGCATGACCCCATCTTCATACTTGTGACCTTTTATAATATTTGTAATAATATTTATAATAAAAACATTTTTCTGGTTTCAGATGAGGAAGTTCTAAAAGATGTGTTACTGGACAGCCACTTCTACTCAGCATATTCTAGGGTGAGAAAACCTTGTCTAACATAGGGGTAATGCTTGGGGCTGCCACCAAGGGGCAATTCACTTCACTCCTTTGAATCTTGTGTACACCCTTGGCTGGAATCTCCATTTATTTTGTACCAAGAAGATTTTTATATGATTTTGGATGTGATTTTAAGCAAGAATAAATATTTCAGCTACCTATATAGAGGCATATACAGTGTTGGGGTTAAGGGGACCCCAACCAAATTACCTTCCAACCAAAACTTACAAATACAAGTAATGTACCACAAAATGAAGGCTTTAGAGGAGGAATACATTCTGACATGACATCTTTTAACAGGGGGACTGCTCCCTGTGCCCCATGCTATGCCCCTGGCTGGTGCTAGTTGTATTCAGGGGGCCCAATAATGTGGCTGAAAATTAATGTTCTTCAGTTTAATTGTTGCTCTCTTTCTTTGCATCAAATTCATTGCTAAGTTTTTGTACTACATCTGTTAGCCCTCATCTACCTGAAAGCAGATAAATGACTAAGGGGGTGGGTGGTGTGACATCCTCCTCCAAAACCATTTCATTGAATGAGGAGAAGCTTTTATTTGGAAACACGGAAACATTTTCTGAATCAAAACCCTGGAAATAGACGTGGTTTTGCCAGTTTGTAAGGTTTGAGTTGAAAACTTTGAAAGTTACCGAATTTGAAAACTCTTCAAAACAGTAGCCAGTGTATAAGAGTTTAAACTATTGTTGAAATTGACGCTGGTTTTTTTCTCCAAATTGTGCGTAGCCTAGTAGCGCAGCACGCACAGAAGTCCCGTTAATTGCGATTAGTTCTGCACGGCAGGAACGCGACGTATGAGCTATCTCTAACTTGTTTGTTCTTCTTCATCTTATTAGTTTGAAGCAAGGCACCACAACAAGGTGATGGTGATGTTGATGGACTTCTATGAACACAATTGTAGATTCAGTGACTCAAAGCGTATTGTAATCGCTGAAGATACAGAAAACCCAATCGAAATTATACGAGAGATTCAAGATGCGATAGTAGCTCACGAAATTCACATATGTGCAGCGTTTGCACGGAGCAGGATCAAGGAATGCGCGCTGTGTTTGGAAGATCTACTATCTGCCGACGTGAAAGAGACCGGTAAATTCGCGCGGCAACAGCCGTTGTACGCCAGAGTGAACACGCTAAAGTCCAGTACGGATAATGCAATTAACATGCTAGTAGATGAAGGATTTAATCTTGCTGAAACTTGTGATTTAATGGAGTTGACTGGTAAAATGTTTCGGAGAGATCCTCATTTCGATGATATGCTCGCTTTCTCGAAAGACTGTAAAGATGATGTTTATTCGCATAATATTACTATGGATTTGTGGTTGTACCCACAGGTAAGCAAGCTTGTTGCTTCTTTTATTCGTTTTGAATTTTGACGTTTTCTATGATCATATTATTGTGTCTTTGGAATTATTAAGCGACAGCGTATAGACGTATTACCTGAGTGATAGTTAGCTATCGCTATTGACGCTCAAACGGACGTAATCGAACGGTCATCTACCTGTTGTCGTTCTGGGCTTACTTTTCTGCCTCGCTTTTTCCTCCCGAAGAGAGCATTTGTGTTTCTGTTTCGCTGTGACGTTGCATTGACAAAGCCTCGTTTCAATGCGGATGATTTTGAAGAAAAATTGATGCGAAAGAGCAACATTTTCACAGTAGCAATACCTGGGAGGTCATAGGGGGGCAAAATCCGTAAAACTGCAAAATTTTTTAGCCAAAAACCGTACTAACGTACATGTGTTTTCTTAAAACCGTAAATCCGCACCGAAATCGCAAATTGGAAAACCGAAAAACCGTACTTTTTGAAGTTTAAAACCGTAAAACCGCTTTCAAAATGTCGAAAAACCGCAAACCGTCATGCCCAATGACCCCCTCATACCTATGAAGTTACATCTGAAGCGAGAAGGGAAGAAGTGCGAAACCGTGATGCTGCTGTGCATTGAAGACCGTTTTTGTGCACCGAATTAGAACGATACTTTTAAAGCCAGGCTTTGTCGGCCTCGCGCAATGTCAGAGCAAGTTGATATTTGTAACTAATTTATCGCAACTGACCTGTCGAAATGGGCGCTCTGGCAACCTGTTGGCAAAAAGGTTGACGGCAGCTGGTCCCCGATTAGTTGACCACTGACTCCCGTCAGTTGCAGCCGACCTGAGCGTTCTTGTGACCATGATCAATTGTATCCTATAGGTTCTGACTAGCTGTTGACATGTAGACATAAGTTAGCAAGTTACAGCTAGTTGGTGTTAGTTATATCGTATATCGTAGGTCCCCATAAGCCAAGCTAACGATACTTCAGTATAATGTTGTTGCTGTCAATCAATAAATTAACATAAATTATAATGATCAGGAGATTGCACCACGTGAACTATAATTACAGTTGATTTAGTAACGCAGGAGATTATGAAGAGAGAATCTTAGACTTGTTATGTTTTGTTAATCAATGTTCTTTATTGCGTCGTTTCTTATGAGACATTCGGAACACGATATTCAGGAGTTCTCTCGAGAAAAGCTGACGTTAATCAAATTTGTCTGCAAAAAAATAGCTATCGCTATTTAATCAATTTGTTTTACCTTTTCACCCCTGGAAGTAGAACTTCTCATATTGCCCAGTCAGGGGTAGGGTATAATGAATGTGTACATGCGTATAAAAGTTCTTTAATCTCTTTACTTGCTTTTTCAAGGACAAATCAAAATACGTCATTGTAGAAGTTATGAAGTCCCTGCTTGTAGAAATGGCGGCACAGAAAGACAAAGCGAGCTCTTTGATTCCTGGAGAAATGAAGTCCTTTATGACTGATGGTGATGATGTTCTTCTGACAAACCCTGAATCAGGTAAAAGTTATCCTGTTAAACTCTGCTGCATAAGTTTTATTTGTTTAAGTGAAGATATAGGATAATGTAGGTTTAATTTAAGATAATGTTGTCTTAGAAAAAACAGCATCAGTTTCATGAAGTTGACACTGCGTTAATGAAGATACTTTCAGCTTCATGGAAGTGACTCTACCTTAGTTTAAGATGATGCTATTGTTTTGTGAAGATTACATTACTTTGATTGAGATGATGCTCGTATAATTAAGATGAAATTAGGTCAATGAAGATGACATTAGGCCGTTGACAGTGACATTAGTTTGATGAAATTGCTGTCAGCTACTTTAAGGTAAGACTATCGTTATATAAAGATGACGTTACTTAAAATGGAGACGACGCTGTTTAATGAAGATGAAATTAAGCAAATGACAGTAAAAGTAAGGTTAATGAAAAGCTGTTTCATGAAGATATTGATACTTTTCTCTAAGGCGAGACTATTGTTTTAATTCCAATTCTAATAGATATTCCAAATTAATGAATAATGTTCTATTCCTCATAGCTTCCTTGTCGGCGCATCTTGCTGCGTTTATCAACCCGGAGAGAAAGCTGTTTATTTGTGGCTGTCACAGTCGGTCGAGTGTAGAACTGGAGCAGAAAATGATAGCAAGCGGTGTTAAGAGTATCCTTTTCAAAACAAGCAGCTTCCTACCATTGTGGTAACGTTCAAACTTTTTCCGTTTGACACTCATGAACATCAGTATAAACGTTAGAGAGCTCAATGAAATCGCCGGTTAACTCTCTAAGTCATAGAGTCCTGCTTTTTCTGCGTAGCAGTTTCTTTCAAACTTTAGTTTGACACTGTCAGTTTCAAAACATTAGAAAAAGACCGAATCAGTAAAAAAGGAAGTTTCATAAACTCAAAAGACTCATAAACAAGTGTGAAGCTGGACGGGTATGGTGTTTGGGTTTTGAAAGAAGTTTCTACTAGTGACCCCGACTGCTAGTTTGTTTCAGAAAAAGGTTGTATGATTAATTTCCAAATGTTTCTTGTCGTCTAATCCAGCTTACTCATGGTGTCAGGAACTTAGTTTAGTCGAAGTTCGAGCTCCAGCCACAGCACAATCACAGCCAGGGTCTAGGTCTCGTTAATTTTTATCTTCAGCTTCACGTGTATTTTTTAATGTTTGAAAAGCGCCCTTGACTCTCCTAATCAGATTTCGAGCTGATTGAAGACAATTTCACTAACATCGCACACAATGATGAAAGATTTAAGAAAGTCAGAATCATAATGTGCAATGTCCCTTGTTCGAAATCTGGTGTTGTCAGTCCTGTTGATTTCGTATTACAAGAAGGAAATGTTGCTGCAAAATTGCTCACCAGCAAGATTGATGCTGGAAAGCAAAAGGCAATTATCAGTGAAGAAAGCATCATTTTAAGACAAGCCTTAAAATTCACGCAAGTGCAGTCTGTTTTGTATTTTACGTCATCAGATGTTGCTGCTGAAAACGAGGATTTGGTCATGAGAATCTTGAAAGAACACCGAGAAGAGACTACTTCAAAAAGTCCCTTTCAACTTTCTTATTTTTTGCCTGATTTGGTATCGAGCTTGCGAAAACAAATCGAAGACAACAATGATGCAATGAATACTGGATACCTCGAAAGCAGTAAGTGATAATGCTATTTATATTATATTGCCATATCTCCATTCTAGGCAGATTTCATTAGCAGTAAGTGTATAGTTAAGGTATCCAGGCAGCGGGAAGCGATTCGGGGCAAAGGAGGGCAGCGGCTGACACCATAAGCGAGCTGGATTAGACCAGGACCTCGCAAAACACCTTTGCATCCAGTTTAGCGAAGTTTCTTTGGCCGGTACTGTTTGGAACCATTCAAGTTTGTACTTATATTACAGTCGAACCTCGCTATCTCGAACTCGGTTATCTCGAACAACTCGCTATCTCGAACAGATTCCCATTTCCCATCGTTTTCCTATAAGGAAAAACCCGGTTATCTCGAACAAAACGTCACAAAAATTTTCAATTTTTACTTATTATAACAATGATAATTCATTTTTTAAGATTAATGTCAACTTAGGTTATCCGACAATTATTATCTTGCAAGGGACTTTCAATCCTTTGCCATCTCTAAAGTTTACACGCTTGCCATTTACCACAGGCACTCAGGAACTAAATTTATGGTGTGATTTTCTGTACACAGACTGCATATTGGTCAGCTGTTGTCCCCCTTGCGAATCTACACGTACTACTGTGTTGGATACGCACTACTATGTATGATACGCACTATGGTGGTATATTTTGCGCACTATGGTGGCGTTTTTTGCGTACTGTGGTGGATACGCACTACGGTGGTGGGTTATTATGCTTGATTTGGTGGGTTATTATGCTTTATGTGGTGGTGTTTTTTGCATACACTGTAAAACATTTTGTCCTCAATAATTATGGACAATCGAGTTTTTTGTCCATAAACTATGACCATTTTTTGTCCATAATTTAACACTGAATTGTCCATAACTCGTCCATGATTCGTCCCTAAATTTTAAGGTTAATTTCCTACAGTATAGGGAATCCTGATTGTCCCTAAAGTGTCCCTGAACTATCCATAAAATTTATGGACACTGAAAAATGTTACCTTTTGTTCGAGAAATACCACTAGAGATTTCGAGTAATTAATCTCCATTCATGTATCAATTGTAACTTACAAAAACATTACAATGAGTCTAAGTTATTACATGAAAACCAACACTCTAGTTGAAGCTAATAATAAAGTCTAACTAACATCAAAATTATGATAGCTTCGGTGAAGTCTCTTTCAACTTGTAGCAATATAATCTAAATATTCAAACGTCTGTGTCAACATATTTCACTAGAACTACTGTATTGTCTTTGTGTTTCTTAGACCTCTGTCAACCATCAGCAGTCTTTCCTCGTTTTCCTTGTCTTAACTCTTCAACATTCAATCTTGCCATTCACGAATACCGCATCTGAAAAAGCCAGTTTCTTCTTTTCTTGCAGTGGTCCTCCATCTATTTAAGCATCAAGCAATAAGCATATCTAAAAAAAAACAAACAGTAAATGATAACTTCGGCCGTACCTTTGCGCATTTCTTTCCGCATTTCAGTTAGGCACCGGTTGAACAGATGGAAAATTTTGTAATTTTGAAGGTGAAAAGCTCTAATAGTTGAGCTAACCGAAAAATTGTAGTTGATGCCAAACGCCCTTAATTTCTCTAATCCGTCATTCCCAGTACCATAACTTTTATGTTTGCTCCCCACTAACTAAATATCACCAATATTCATGAAGATTCACACTATAGAAAAATCGTTCTTGTTTCGTTTTTGAAGATAAAAATTTCAAATACGAAGGTCAAGATGCCTAAGTTCACTGTCTAAAATGCCAAAAGAAACATTAAATTTGCATTCTTGGATAACCAGGAACCCTAGCAGATTGTTAAGAATATATTCATTGATTCACTTACCAATTTCTTAATTCAGCTTTGGCTTTCAACAGAAGTTGCTCCCAAGCACCTCTCTCTTTCTTCCTGCCTTGAAACTTTCTACTTTGATCCGATGTTGACGTTGACCGTTAGAAATTTGATTTTACGCGCTGTTATTTATTGAATTTTGCAAAATTTTAAAAAATATGGACAAATTAGGGACAAACTCGCCAAGGAGAACAATAAAGTCATTTAGGGTCAGAAATATTCGGGATAATTATGGGACAATGTAGGGACAAGAGTAGTTTGGAATTAGGGACGATTTAGGGGTAAGATGTAGAGGTGACACTAAATCAGTAATAACATCATTTGTCCACAATATTAAAGGACAAACAAGGGACAATTTAGTGTTAAAATGGGGACGAATACAATTTAGGGGCGTTTTCCCTAAAATTCATGGACGATCTGTTTTACAGTGTACTGTGAAGAAGTACTGCAAAATATGAAGCAAGCTTCAATAATGTACTATTTTAGTTAAATTGGATGTTTATGGCAGCTTTTGAGACAAATGAGGTCTTTTCCTTGGTTTATATTCTACTTTTACACACAGATGACCGCTTTTTGATCGAAAAAATTCAGAGTCCGGATATCTCGAAGTCCCGCTATGTCGAACAAATTTTCATTTCCCGTGCGAGTTCGAGATAGCGGGACTCGACTGTAATTGACTTTTTTGTTTACATGGACCCGGAACCTGTTGAATCAGTAACCTTTGCATGTTTGGGAACGCTCTGTAAAGCAAATGCTCATAAAAACGGTTCCGAGTGGGAAACCTTTTCTCGAACAGTAGCAAATCTAGACAAGTTTGGATTAACCATGTCCCGTGTAAACAGAAGACCTATTTGTAATTGTTTCTGAGCTAGTCCTGCGTAAATAGGCTCGGCGATTCTTTTTCTTCTTCTTTAATCCAGAGACTAGTTGTTACCAACAACCGTTTTGATTCTTTCTCATCGAGATGATGCACAATTGATGGAAGATTGATACCAGATATGGCATCGTATTAGTGTAATTAAACAGCATAACCGATATGAAAATAAAGAAACAACGATAGTTATCCGATAAAGCGTAACTGGGCCTGCCTGTTTACCTACATCCTCGGAAGCTAATTTATTGTCTTTGTCTTGAAGGTGAGAAATACCTGAAACTCAAACCATCTTCATATATGAACGGATGCTTCGTTGCTTTGCTGAAAAGACAGGTTCGAATTCTTACTTAACTCGAACTCGAAACTCGAACATTCTTTATCTCAAGCTGTTTTTTTATCTCCTTTCGGCCCTTTCTCTCTGATATTAGGCCCTGGCCAAACGATCAAACATTGTTGGTCCAACATTTCAAATTTCAAATTTGCTCTGCAACAAATGTTTGACCGTTTGGCCACGCCCAGAAGCATTGCTGTCCACCAAAGATGTTTTTGCTAATGCACAAGTACGAACGCCTTGTTGCTAAGAAATGTTGCTAGGTTATGAAATGTTGCAAGTTGTTGCAGTTTGTCAAAAACAGAAGAAATGTTTGACAGGCGATGTTGGAAAGGCGGCCAACAATCAAACATTGCTTGGCAAGCAAAAATTAGCAAAACTTCTTGCTTGATGTTTTTGAAAAAGTTCAAAAACATTTTTTGCTTGACGCAGGCAAGAAATGTTGGACGAGCAATGTTTTTGGACGTGGCCAAACGGTAAACATTTTGCTTGACAAGCAAATTTCAAATGTTGGATCAACAATGTTTGATTGTTTGGTGAGGGCCTTAGACTTCGTTATAGGTGAAGGGGACCATAACAAAACTTTATGAATGGAATCAAATTTTTCTTTCGTCAAATCAAGCACTTACATGAACAGTGATCAAAATTAATTTGGGCACTAGACCCGAAGGAACTTCTATTCTGCATTTAAAAGACTGCACTTTTCGCCAAACACATTTGATCTGTATTAAGCCTTACAAACTCTCTATAACTCGAATAAATTTTTGTTTCACCGTTAACTTCGAGTTATCTAGAGTCCCCATAATTCGAATGTTTGTTAACTGGAACCATTTTCATCCGTCCCTTGGAGTACTGTGCTTAGAGGTTCGAGTTATAGCGGGTGTACTGCTGTAGTTAGTAAGGAGATAGTTATAAGGAGATATTTTCCTCCAAGGTCGACAGTGCCGTCGAGCAGAGCAAAGCTGCTTTGAAATGCAATTATCTTTTATCTCTTGCATTTTTCAACCAGCGCTCCTAGCACTCCTCTTTTCTTGTTAACTGAAGAAAATTGTGTTTCTTTATAGTTTGTTGAGCCAACCGTGAAGGAAGTTATCGAACGTGCCAACAAGAAAGGATTAGTATCGAAAGGCCGTGGACGCAAAAAGTCAAATATTGCAGTACACAAACATACTCAAGAGACAAATAAAGAAGAAAAAGAAAAAATAGCAGATGAAGAACAGGGTAACGAAGAATCTGATTTAAGACCATTTCACAAGTTTTTCTAGACTTTTGCACTGTTTGCAAATTTTCATTCCGATGTACACATTCTTTACATACTCATCTAATATATATACTCATCTGTGCTAAATAAACGTAAAAAGTATATTTGAGAAATGGATAAGCGTCCCCACCCTTCATTTGGCATTTTGCACTAAAGAGTAAGTGATAGGCACTTTTCTTCTGTAAGTTACGTTTAATTCAAAAGCACAGGGGCTTCTGTTGCCCCTTCAAAAAGATCTTATTTTCGATTGTTCTAATTTTAATTCCATACGTCCTTGGAAACACGCAATTAATAAACCAATAGGAGTTCAATAACTAGCCAGAGAAACACGTTCTAGTGTTTCATTCCAAACTTATGTTACATGCTTCATCTCATTCACGCAGTTACACACCTAGAAAGTTTCATTTTACACTTGAATGTTTTCATTTCACACCTTGCCGTTTTAATTTCAAACCCCTACCATTTTTAAAACGGTTTCAAATCGAATTGTGTGCACTCGAACCATTTTCATTTCAATCCTCAATTGTTTGTACGTTTTGTTAGATGTTTCGTCTCATTCATGCAGTTTCACACCTAGATGTTCATTTCATTTTACACTTGAATGTTTTCATTTCACACCTTGCCGTTTTAATTTCAAACCCCTACCATTTTTATAACAGTTTCAAACTGAATTGTATGCATTCGAACCGTTTTCATTTCAATCCTCAATTGTTTATATGCTTTGTTAGATGTTTCGTTTCATTCATGCAGTTTCACACCTAGATGTTCATTTCATTTTACACTTGAATGTTTTCATTTCACACCTTGCCGTTTTAATTTCAAATAGTCGAGATTTTGGATAACAATTTCACACTGAAGTGTACATATGTATGTATTTGAACCGTTCTCATTTCAATCCTTACCTGACTTTTTCAACGTTTTGTTTCAAGATTTTTATTTCAAACGCACTTTCACACTTTGAATGTTTTCATTTCACGCCTTAGTGGTTTCCATTCAAACGCTCATGACAATTGTTCTAGAACTTCATTGTTCTAAAGCTTAGCATTCCAATTCTTTTGGTCACTGTACATCAATATGTTTTAGAACCTGGGCAAACGATTAAACTCTGTTTTGTCAATCATTTGATATTTGCTTGTGAAACAGTGTTTTGACTGTTTGCCCGCGTTCAAACAATTGTTGACGAAACTATGTTATCAGCAGATAATTTTAAGCAAATTGTTTCTTGTCAAGCAATGTTTGAACGATAAGATCCAATGGACAAACCTCATATGTCTGACCAACAATGTTTGCAAGGTTGGCCCGGGCCTTCTTTATTTCATAACCGCCCCTAAAGGCCTGACTAGACTAGGAGACATGTCGCGCACACCATTGATATCCCTGATACATTGGTGTCCCCTCGGTGTCTCCAAGTTTAGCCACCTCGGAAACTTTGACGCGCGCGACAAAATTTGTAGCAAGAGACACACAAAAGTTTCTGGGAGACAACAGAAACATTTCAGAAACTATTTTACATGCAAATGACTCAGGGGATATGTTGCTCGCTTGTCACTCGCATGTTTAGCCACCCTGGGAGACACGCCCATATATCTAGTGTCGCGCGCGACAAGTCTCCTAGTTTTGCCATATCTTTTCTCCAAGAATTACAAATTGTTCTGCACATTCTTGTTCATGTTCAGAATTTCCAACTACATAATCATTCTGATTTTACACATTGCTTTTTCACTTTAAACTTTTTAAGTTAACATAATGCGTTCGTCGTATTTGTTTTAAAAAGAAAGTTCTCACTGTATCACATTTTAATGTTCGATTTTGTTTCAACATTTGTTTGAATTTTTGATTTAAAGAATCAGATTGTACATATGTTCATACATATTTATGATTCTAAACCTTTAATCGAGATCTTTAATAAATCATTTAGCATTAATTGAAAAATAGCGAAGATAATAATATATTGCGCAGAGTGATTTAATATATTGAATAATGAATGATTTCAAAACATTTTATAAGAATAATTTTTGTCTCAGTCTCGCACTGTCTCACTGTTGGGTTTATTCCTTTCCTTTCCTTAGCGTCACGGAGCCACAGCTTCTACGCCACGAACGAAGCATCAGAATCAATCCAGAAAAGTGTTTATTCTTCTTCAAGACAAAATTACCCCTACCTTCAAATCTTCCCCACTTAACAATAAAAAATAGGTCTGACTTGGGTGCAGCATGAGATTTTCTTTTGTTCCATTCCAATTGACCTTCTATCCATCCTTTCCATCGAGGACCGAGTGACCGTAACTTTTTGGGAAGTTGTGAAGTCATGTTGAACAAAAAGGTCCGGATCTTTTTGAATGGTACAGTAATCACGTAAACGCCATCAACAACAGACATCCCGTGTTCGCACGGGGTTCGCACAAAATGTTTGCAAACATGTTTTTTCCGTGCGCTCACTGGAGGCTCACTGCGACGTCCGTCGTCCTTTTGGAGAAAAAACAAGCGACGACTGAACCAGCAGCGAGCTGAAAGGAGCACCATCCTTCAAGATTTCAATATGATGGAAAAAGTACCCCTCCTCTCCCAAAACATATTTCCAATGTGTGTAGCCTTGTTGCAAGCGCCAATGATTATTCACTCCTTGGAATATCCTACACCCTCCAATTGGAATCTCCATTGTTTTTATAGGAATCTTGTAAGAATCCTTTTGTTTCAATAAGAATCTCGTACGCTTTTTTTAGAAGATTGAAATGCCCCTCTGCCTCCTAAACTTCCGTGTCCCTCCGACTTTGAAATCATCTCGACTGTTCAAGGTGTCCTCTGTATGAAGATGTCCCATTATTAATTTTTGTCCCATTCGTAATGTAACACATTTATGATGTTCTTCTGTGTTTTCCGGGTTGGGGATTGAGACTTTCCTCATAAATAAAATAACTTTTGGTTTTGCAGAAACATAAAGCTATCTAATAAGCATTACAGATATTTTCTTGAAACTTCATGTCCTCTCTTTTCTTCTACGTTCAAAGTTTTCAGAAGGCATCGCAGTTAGTCCCCCCCCTTGTTGCACTGTTGAACATTTCCCCCTTTTCACACCTTGTCTCTCTCTAATCACGTGCTGAACGGGAGGGTTTGTAATTTTTCCCATAAATCTATTGTCTATTATTGTTTATTGTTGTTGTCTCACATGATGCAATAACAAAGAGAACAATAGAAGAAATCGCAAGTATTTTTTATCATCAAAAGATCAGGAAGGAAAAATTTTTCGTGCGGACGGTTTGATGTTGGTCCTTGTCAAACCTGCTTTGCTGCATTGGCGGATGAGATATTTTCAAAAATCGATGTTGGACAAAGGTATTTACTTGTTAAGCCTTTATAAAACAGTTTTAAGACTTTCAATGTTCACATTATATTCTTAAATTTGAATTAATACCGATAAGATATGGACTTTAGTCTAAACGAATTGACAAGCGCTTTTAGCTTAGGCCCACTGGAAGTCCAAATGGTCTTTTTTGGGAAAGAAAACAGCTGTCATGCATCTTGTTTGCGCTCCATTTGAATAATGTAATTTAATTTTGCATTCTTTCACAGTCTAGCGCAATTTTGTGAAGGATGAATGGATAATTTTCACTCAATTGCAAAAAGAAGAACCGGCTCATTTTGGAAAAGTTTTTCCCCTTTTTTTTCAACCATTGCGGAAGGTGGCCTGGCCAGACAGGCTTGTGCTTCAAGGTCAGGATTTTTGGAAACAACTTTAATTTCGCAAAAATGAGGGAGTGTGAGGGATGATTATTGATTACTATATGATTCAAAACATACTTAAGCCCCATCAATCCAATCCAGCTGAACTTAAAGAATAACTAGGTACCCTACCACTTACCTATGTCCTGCTAAGCTGAGATTAACCCCTGAATTTCATAATGGTTTCTGACAGAATTGAAAAAAGTTCACAAGATATTGTCTGCAAGATTGAGGTGCATTCTTATAAGCAAGGGGCCCAGGGCCACTAGGTCAGTCTTCTGAAAAGGAGGGGTGATTCACTCCTACACCCTAGCTCAAAAACCTATTGTTTGCACAGAAATCCCTCAAAAATCCTTCTGTTTTCAAAGAAATCTCATATACCTTTTTGAAGAGTGACATGCTCCTTGGCACATTAGGTTGCAAAAAATGGCCCAATTTATAAATTTAATCCAATAGACCCTGTACCAACACCTTTGTGAGAGAGAAAAGACCATTTTCACATCAAACTGTCTTGCTACTTGTTATTTACCAGTCTTGTCTTAAGGTGAATGGGCCTGCATGTGAAACTATGCTACCCACATTTGACCTTTTATGGGTCTTGGAATTTGATTGGCTACTGCTGCAATAGAATTAATTAAGTGACATCATAGATTGCATCAAAACATCAAATTAAAAAGGCTAGAAGCTATGTGAAAAAGATGCTATATTATATGTTTCCTGACAATTGTAAATGAATTTCTTTGGATTTCTCTGCGAAACATCTGCTCTTGGAATCTACATCTTTATTGCAATCTACATGCATATAATTCGTTTAATGGCAAACAGAGCATATATATAACAATCTTGTTTTGTTGCCTCTGCCAAAATTGCCAATATTTTGGCAGATTTGTGTGGTGGTGGTACTAGGACCAAAATTAATTAGACAGTTGAGATTTGAGGAAATCAACTTTGATTGTCTTAAAGTTGATGTTGGCCATAAGCAACAAACTGATATTTTATTCTAGTTCATTGTTAAAAGTATAAGCATGCAGAAGTAGACCAGAGATGAATTCTTAACAAATCAGTGAGGTGTAGTACCAACAAATTTCTAAATGAGCAACAGTCCTTGGAAATGGTAGATGATTCAATACCTATCATTCTCTTAGTTTTTTACTGACCAATCATTGCAAGTTGAGTGAAAAGAAACTGGCAATGATCAATACAGAGGAATGGGAGGAGAAGGACTAGATATAACATGTCCTTTCTATGCACTAGAATGTTTGTCTTAATGATTCTGTTGTGTAACTCGAGCCATTCTTAAACACTTCATTCTGTCTTAATGTGTTATTTAGCAGCAAATGGGTGTTTTCTAATATTTACTAAGTAAAAGGATGTCGTCCCCCTGAGTTAGTCCACAGGTACCTTTGGGCCTCACTGCTCTTTGTATTTTATCCATCTGTGGTACAAATGGGGTTGCTGCATTCTCCTTCACAGCAGCTTATTACTTTTGTGTGTCTCTGTGGAGGATATAGAATGAACGCTGAGAATTCCGCAAATTCAAAACACCTTAATTTTGCCTTAACACACCACCAAGTATGAAATGGGTACAAAGCATCATGTAACAGCTATAATGCTGTATAATCTGAAAGCTTCATAAATATTAATAAAACAGTAAGTCATGAGAAAATCCACACGTGCCTCTCTGTTCTGCATTAAGCGACCTGCTTTGCTTCATTAGTCTTGAAACAAAACAAGCTTATTTATCAACTGGTAAGCAGTCAAATACCTGTTCTGTACTCAATATGATACTTATAAGTTCAACCTAATCACCTGCTCAGTTTCAGTTTGATAAACGCAAGACGTAGTGGAAGAAAATGCTTCATTTAAAATCGCTTAAAGTCAGCCTAAAAGTAGCTGAACTGTGCAAGAAAACTATTGATGGAAAAGGGAAAGGCTTGAATAAAATCGCTTGAAATCAACAGAAAACTAGACGACTTGTATTAGAATTGTACTGTTAGCCAAATGCAAGTATTTTCATTCTCTGGTGGCGTGAATCTGGATGTTGTTGGATCCGAGAGATTGTGCGAAGCTGCCAGCACTTAATGCCTTTGCCTGTTAAGATGTATCGATGACTATAGTGGCGATAGCTACGATTGTGCCAGTATGTTGATTTCCGTCAGTTGTATTGCACCACGCTGCTCCTTTCAACTTAGTTAGACAGGACAGACGTCCGTATTACCAAACTTCGAAGCTTGCTACCTGAAGATTTCAGGTAGTAGAACAGATAGAAAGACTGTTGCATTTCTCTCATCTGTTACATCGTGCTGCTAATGAACTCCTTTCAACTTAGACACACACACAGACGGTGGTTAATGTTGCAAATTGAACGTCGACGCAGCCTGCCTTTGCTTTCAGAGATTATGCATAGCGAGTCTCTTGCATGCAGTTAATTTATCAGTTACTTCGTGCTGCTAATAAATATACTTCAACTAAAACAAAGCTTGATTGCTCATTAACCTCTTAGCTCGAAATCGGAAGGCAAATAGGCGGTATCATTGAGGTTACTCTTAAAGCAAATCTATAAGGTCATGCCTGACATCTGTTTTGCATGTTCATCGTTCAGTTAATTGCGGTCAAAATATTAGGACTCAAAGGCAATAGTTTAGAAAACGTTGCTATCTGCTAAAACACCTTTTTCAAGCCAGATTACAGGTCACGAAACATTTCCTTCTCAACAAGATAGATGCTTTGAAATATCGTGCTTGATCTTAATGCCGGCTTGTTTGGATTTGCTGCGTAAGCAGGAGCTAAAAATCATGGCAAGACGTAATAAATGTGGCATTTGCAAGAAAAAGGAAGCATCTTTTTATTGCATTTTATGCGATTATTTCTTTTGTGGAAATTGTAACACTGTTTATCATGACGAGGTACGAGATTCGAGAGGAAGAAATATTTGACAAGTATTCTGTTATGTTTTATCGTCAGATCTTTCAGATTACCACTGTAATCGCTTGAGTTTATAATTGCATCGAAATATTGCAATGTTTAGGTCTAGCTTTGGTTAAATGTTGCAATATACCGTTTTTTTTTACCAATTTTCTTGACTTAGAGCCAGCCCTCGACGCCCTCAAAGCTGCTTACAGTATCTGAGACTTCAGTCCTAAGAGTTGGTTATGGGTTATTTAACACTGTCTTAGCTCTTTCTCTTAGCACTTAGTGCTTTTGTTGTTAAAGACATCAAAATTCGGCGCTTTTCCTGCTACGGTAGTTCAAATTGGCAAGATTAAAATTTATGTAAAAACAAAACGATTTGAACTTAAAAAGTTTAACTAACAAAAGCAACTTATCCGTATGGTTGCTTACAGATTCTTCGCTTAACCCTCAAGTTGCTTAACATTTATGTAATCCCAACTTATTAAGCGGTTTCTTAGTAAAACACATTAATTTAGCACTGCTGTTAAAAGATAGCGGCAAGCAAGCAATTTGGAAGCTATTAGATTAAAAGTAATGCAGATTATGGGTTATAGGCATCTGTACCCTGTACAGCTCTGCGGAGCATATGTGGAAATGCTGCTTTTTACCTCTTTCCAGATAGATATTCTAGAGTTTTGACAGCATTGTTTGAGAGTAAAGACCAAAGGTATCGTAAATTTACCGAGCCCGGGAGGATGGATGGCCTATGACCGTTATATCAAGAGACGAAGGCATCCCCTTAGTCAATCAGCCACTTAACCAGCAGACCTTTTCTAGAGTGTGCCAATTGTCGCATTTTTTGATTTGCCTCGAAATCTATTTTTTCGCAACGAATTCGTTTCTACTTTGTGCAAAGGTTGCCGCATTCTCATATGACTTTTGGCGACACTTTTGCTACCACTTGTTTCGCAGTCTCGAGCCTAATCGAGTCTCGATCCACTGCAGTCATCTGAGCATCTATCAGCTGTGCCTGTTGAAGAAAAAGTTGCAAGCTATAAATTTTGAAATGGAAATTAAGTGTGGCATTATCGTACATGATTTTTATGCCACTTTAGGACGGGGAAGAAATCGCCAATTTAACCCACTCATTAGCTGCTATCTTATATAGTCAACAGCACATCATTGTGCTTCAGTTATCGAAGCGATATTAATGCTAGGGTATATAGTGATTATAAGAGGCAATGTATATTCATTAAATTCTCTTCTTTCCACAGGAATGTCCCACTAAGCAGAGGAGTTCAGAATTCAACGAAAATGTAAGAAACAGAGGTAATGAAATTTCCTTGTTGTTCTTCTTCATATGTTCATTTGAAGCAATAAACAGTCGAAATTCCACACCTGTGAGAAAATTTAATTGTCCGTTGTACGGAGGTGTCCGCTTTACAGAGCTGTCCGAATGTCCGTTAATACAGGTTCCACTATTTCCTAGTCTTCTTCATTCGCTCCGACGAGCCGACGAACAGAACATGGTGTATTTGGCATGAGTAGAGAATAAATCTTTCGCTTGGTTCTCCCTTATCTTGCGCGAAGAATTTCCTTGGTGAAGTTCCGGCTTTGGAAACAAAAGAACCCTCCCAGTACAAAAAGTTTCTTAATATGTCCATTCAAATTTTTAAAATGCCTTTTTGGGGATTTTTTTGGGATATCTTTTTGGAACGAGTGATTCTTATGGAGGTTATTATGAAGAAGTTCTTATAAGGAAAACAGGTGTAGCTATTTAGCAGAAACTTTCAGCTCCGAACCCCTCGAACTTAATAGGTCAAAGGCAAATTTGCTAAAAATTGAGTTTGAATGGATGCACTTTTATCCGTTTCTTCACTTATCAAGTTTACCGAAGTCATAATTTATTTGAAGATGTGCGTAAATATTTGCCTGATATGTCATCTGTTTAGATGTTTGTCGTCTTCTTTCCTTTAGATAATTTGATTTCATATTAGATTATTGTGTTTTAGATTCTGTATCAAAATGGTTGGAGAACTCAGACCTGTTTACCAAGCTGGAAAGCTCAAATTCTTTGTATTTTGATACAGAAACTATTGCTGATGATTACAGTGAGTTGACATCAAAAGAGCGAAAATACATACGTGAGAATATGTCAGAACGTGTTATCAGTCAGAAAAAACATTCTGGGTCCTCTCGAAGGGCTCCTGTCCCTTGTCCAAGGCTTCCGTCGTCATTTCGAACAACTAATCAAGAGCGGAATGCTAATTATAGTTACGCCTCGATCGAATTTAGGCCGGCGATAGTAACAGACGATGGAGTTACCGCTGGTCCGGCGAACGACGACCTTCGAGAAACAGAACTTTTATCCGATGATTTAAATAACGAAGATTTTCAGTGGGAAGACGAAATTACGACTCATGCACCTGTAGCGACTGATGACGATCCGTATGCCGAAATCGAAATCGGCACCGGTTTCGATGCTTCGCGAAATCGTAACGGCAGTGATGCAGGATATGCACCGAAATTGCCACAGCGATATAATAGTGATAAAAGGACCGATGAACCTGAAGAGCCGAGATTTGAGATTTACGATGATCCTGCCGATACAAGGCCTAACGAAAAAGACTTAAGTCAGCTATATGCTGTTGTCGATTTTAGTAAAAAGAAAAAACGATCGCAAAAGGGTATAATCAACCCATCTGATGACGTTTCTCCCGAAGCACAACCCTGTCAACAAAATGTTGAAAATACTGAAATTATCTCAAGCTCTGCTACTGGAAACGCCGAAAACGAAGTTCCAAACAACCAAATCAAACAAGATGTTTCAAAAGTTGGAAACTCAAAGTTTTTTGTCGATATTCCTGAGAGCAGAAAAGGGGCTCCCCCACCTGTGCCCAAGCCGTTTGCTGGTGAGTCGTGCTTATAATTATTGATCGGTTTTTAAATTCATGTTTCCTTCTTATTTCTATTGAAATTTTTGTGTTTGTCGAACAAGCTAAATGAAGTACACTTATATTTTTATGAGAGACCAACTATATGAAACTATATATGTCTTTTTCTACAAATCAAGAAACTCTTCTATATCGTCTAAGAAGTATGAAAAAACTAAGAAACTATTCCCGCTTTAAATGCAGCATTCTGTTTTCTGATGTGCATTTTGTAATGTTTACGTAAAAATAATCTCCAAAACTATCATACTTGGGTCAATAATTATTTATACTTGATACTGTAGTAATACTTACTATCATACTTGGGTCAATACAAATTTTCTAATTTTGACTTCAAAGAACACTAAAACCTTTCATGAGAACGTTCACATTAAAACTCTTATTTCACGAAATTTTCGAAATTTCTATTAGTATAAAGAAACTTTTTAAGAAACAATTTTTAAGTAAGTTCTCCTCTCTTATAAGCCCTGCTATATGAACAAACTTAAAGAAGAAAGCCCTGCAACTTATTTGATGATGGCTAGGTGACTTGGAACTGTATTGTTTGTCAGTATCTTTTCATTTGCAAAATGACGTCACATTGGTTTGCAGAGTAAGGCGTTTTTTTCCAGAATTACTTGCATACCCCTGACATATCAGGAGGATAATGCAAATGTTCTTGCATGTATGGGGAATGCCCGTAACCTATATGATGATGCCTGGAAGGATCTTGGGTTCGAGCGACGGTCTTTCAAATTGTGACTGCAGAGATAACAACCTTGGACATGCGTTAACATAAAAGTGCCTCTCTTTAGTCAGGTGTATAAATGGGTACCTGGTCGTGTGACATGAGCGCCGTGTGTGGCTGCACCCTGCAACATGCTATATGCATCAAGACCAGGGGTGAAATGTAAAGTCGACTGAGTAGCCCTAGGCTAGTAGTAAACTAACGAGCGGCAACTTTAGTTCATTAGGAAAATGACGTCACATCAGTTACCTGTGCAACCGTTTCAAGTCTCTTTCTCTTCAAAGAAATTAAGAAAAATAGCGAAGCGAAATGTAAATAAATTTGTTTCATACCCATCCACAAGCTGTTCACTATTTAAAAGCGGTGCTGCTGCTGCATAAGTTATCATATGAAATGAGATTTCAGTTTAAGTCCCCACAGTACCTGCTAAATCTTCTGTTATCGATGACGTAACAAAGAAGCGAAGAATTTCGGTTGGTTGTTTTGATAGCAAATTTTAATGAAATCATTGAAAAGAATGCTGCATGTGTGTACAGAACAGCGGATTCTGATTAGCATTCTGGTAGAAGATAAATCAGCTGACATCTGTGCAGAAACAAGTAGAATTAGCCAAATATATTGTGGATGCGAGTTCCGATAGGCGTTGTCCTAAATCTATAAAATCAACATAAAATTGAATTCGTCCTAAGCTGGATAGCTTGATGTCTGACCTCGCTTCACTAATTTTTGATCGATTCTCATAACAAAGTTAATCATTTGGTTAAAAGATAAGAATTCGCACTTGTAACCTGCAGTGGAAGATTCACGACTCAAAGTTGTTGCTTTCTGTGCAGAATACTATTGCAGGATTTTGTGAGAGTTATTATAATTACAACTACAAACTTTGTTTTATTGCTGTTCGGTCATACTACGGACCAGTAGCTTCAGACCACGATTTCGAGGTGAGGTTTTATTTCCAGTCCAACACTGTTTGGCCTTTGTTTGGCTTGCTGTTTTACTTGTTTTGATTTGCGAATTTTTTTCGTTTGACATCAGTTTGGTGTATGTTATTCATCAAACAACTGACAAGCTTTGCCAGAGTTTTGCTCGCGAGAATTGCCAATCAAGAGATATGTTTAAAAAATGTCTTAAAGGCAAGCAAGCAGCAAGCAAGCAAGAAATCTATATTTTTAACGCAGGTCGGGGATAATTAATTACAGCTATAACGCTGATTTGGACCTGCAACTTGTGCCCCCAGACTGCATATTCTAGAACGAATACTCTGAGTACTCATTTACCGACATCGGAAGGATGGACAGCTGAGTTCAGTGTAGGCTTGTTTAAAGTAGTCCGGACGAGATCCAAACCAACGACCTACCGATCGTGAACCGAAGGACTTGAACATTCGCCACACCATCTATATACCCAAATACGCACTATATGCACGAAACGTTGCATTTGGGATTTTCACTAAAAAGCAGTTGGATTTTCAGTAAAGGCTATATAAGATTTCCAAGTAATATTACCCATCTGTTCTATTTTTAGAAACACATTTTCTCAGATTTTTTTATTGTAGCTATTTCAAATTCATTAGATTTTGGAATTGTATTTCCAAATTTCTGGCCAGACGTTGTTCTTCACAATTTTAAGCCATAAGTCCATTATTCTAGCAAGTCAATTTAACCTAAGATTATTAACACAGTAATTCTTTTTTATTCAATACGTTTTGCCATAAGGCTTTTTTCATAACATTCAGAAAACATTAAGGTTTTTGTGGTTCCAAAAGTATCCTTATACGTGTGGACACGGCCTAAAAGTGAGGATATGTGTGTGAAGTGAGAAAGGTCTAGCTGATTTTGACTTCTACTAGAGAAATCACGCTTGTCGAAACACACCTTTTTGTTAGAACTACTGAGAACTGTTTGAGGCTCGCCTTTTGTAACAGGTCTAGTGACCACTTACTGAACCCAGGGATTAGGGACCACATTTTGACACTTGGGTGTGCGTGCCATGTTTTTGGGTACGAATTTTTGCTTGAAGCAACTTTTTGGGTCTAGTATTCTTAACCAGACATCCCATACTTTTGGTGAAAATTTGCAATTCTCTTATTTTGATTTGTCACTCTACACTGAAACGATCCTAGAAAACAGCAACAACAATATCGAGGGAAGTAGTGTGACTTGTGCTTGTGTAGTAAGTCTAATACGCACCTTTATGTGAAGATATGATGTAGACTCACTACATAAGTCCTGCTTCTTTGCTCGATGTTGTTGTTGTTGTTTTCTACAATCGCTCAGTGTGGAGTGACGAATCAAAAGTAGGGGAGCGCAAACTAGAGACTTGTATAGTAAGTCTACATGTGGTCACTACCCTCCCCTTGGTTTATGAACTGATTGCTCATAAAAACGCGTAAAATAACTCGTGATATTTCTTATTTTCCAGCTCGTAGGAAGAAATCAGCTCCTGCCTTGCTGGTTCATGAACTTCCCCCATTGCCGCCAAGAACGAGAGACGCTTTGTTATCTGATGAAAAGAATTATCGTTCGAATGAAGAACTGAACTTCCTCGTATGCAGTTATCGGTGAACCTCAAAACGAGAAACGAACGAAAGGACATCGCAGGAATCTTTCGGGGGATTTGCATATCAAGTCACGTGATCTGAATACTGATTTGACCAATGGTGCTGCCTTGAATTCCCCGGAAAAACGATCGTTCAAGAAGAAACATCGCAGAATGAAATCACACGAAACTATCTCGACGGTTTTCTCACCGACGCAAAAAGATGACAAGTCCGCTGTGTCCTCTGTTGAAAACAATAGTACGAGAAGTGGGCAATCCAGTGCTGAGAGTTCATTAGAGGATACTGCATCGACATCAAAAGAAAGCCAGGATTCAGGTAACTCTTCAACATAATCCCCAAGGCCTTTCGTATCTAGCTATATTCATTTTTCTAAGAAACGAGAAACTAGTACTTCTGAGATGTTACAAAATAAGAGTCTCCAATTTTGAAAAAAAGCGATAATATTTAATGTTGTCGAAGGCAAAAAGCCAATGTTTTTCAATGTGACCAAGCGGTCAACATTTTGAAAGTAAGTTTTTTGAAACGTCATGCTGATATCAGTAAATCGCGTCAGTCTTCGGCGAAAAACATACCAATAGTACTGTGTTTCTAGCGGTTTTGACTTTAGTGCTGTATGTGCTGCAGGGCTGCAGGGCATCAGATAGACTGAGCCCCTGTTCTATCTCTATGTATTAACGAAGAGTGTCTTTTTCAGTTGGAAACTCATATGAAGACATGAGCGAGTTGATGCGAAAAGCCGAAGCATTGATATCTGATGAACTTCCAGAAGGGTGGCAGGAAGTGCGAGATGGAAACGAGGTTTACTACTGGCATATATGGACAGGAACTATTCAATATGAAAGACCCGTATTATCAGCTGTGAGTGAAGCCTTTTAATTTCTGTGTCTTCTAGTTTTGTTATTCTGATTAATGTTAAGAACTTGTTTTGGAATACCTGGCAAAGACGTAGGGTTTGTGAGTACAAAGGCATCCAAATTTCAGAAGTGAGAATAAGAAACTTCAAGTGCCTTCTTCCTCGACATGTGAGGGAAACAATAAAGGCTTGAAACAGTCATTGCCACACCACATCATACCATTTTTGTTGAAAACTCCATAGCTAAAACAGGATCTATTTTTGTACGTTTAACATTCACGTTCAGCATTGTTGGACAACATAAGATATGTTGACTAATAGAAGGAAATTTGTGTATCCAGGGTCTAAAGCTGTTCAACCTACTACCTAAACATCGTAGGGACTTGTTTGGGGTATCGCGAGATGTGTTCAAGAAATGCTTAGATGATTTTCTGTCTCAAATTCCTGATGTCTCAACTTGTTGGTTATAAGGCAATAAGAAAAGCTGATAGTAACTCTTTAGTTGAAATTATCAAAATTGGATCTTTTTTTCGAGGGATAGACATCTTAGTGTTAATCCTTAAGATAATATATCTTTAAACCTCACGCTAGCGAATCTATAATCACTACTGTGGTGGATAATCACTACTGTGGTGGTACTAATTGCATACTGTGGTGGTAGTTTCTGCGTACTGTGGTGGATAATCACTACTTGTGGTGGTTTACTATGCTTGCGGTGGTGGCAGTTTTGGCGTACTGTGGTGGATAATCACTACTTGTGGTGGTTTACTATGCTTGCGTTGGTGGCAGTTTTGGCGTACTGTGGTGGATAATCACTACTGTGGTGGTTTAATATGCTTGCGGTGGTGGCAGTTTTGGCGTACTGTAGTGGATAATCACTACTGTGGTGGTTTAATATGCTTGCGGTGGTGGTAGTTTTGGCTTACTGTGGTGGATAATCACTAGTTGTGGTGGTTTACTATGCTTGCGGTGGTGGCAGTTTTGGCGTACTGTGGTGGATAATCACTACTTGTGGTGGTTTACTATGCTTGCGGTGGTGGCAGTTTTGGCTTACTGTGGTGAATAATCACCACTGTGGTGGTTTACTATGCTTGCGGTGGTGGCAGTTTTGACGTACTGTGGTGGATAATCACTACTTGTGGTGGTTTACTATGCTTGCGGTGGTGTAGGTTTTGGCTTCCATTAAGAGCCCTGAGCGCTTATTTAAAAGTCAGTCTCAAAGACGAGCAATTATTTGCAAATTTAGAAATAAACTCACGTTCCGAAAACGAAAACTTAATTTTGCAGCAACTAGCGAAGTGATTCTCTTAATTCCTTCCATCAGGGGCTTGCACATACACTATCAAAGGAGTGTCTGGGCCCAACCTGATGGGCAGTTCAATCCAAAGGGGCGCTTATTCGAGGGTGGGCGCCTATTTCAGGAAATACGGTATTCAATAACTAGACTTACTACACGAGTCGTAGTTATCGCTATAGAACATTTCAACTAAGGGCCTCGTTTTCAAAAAAGTTGAAAACTAGGTCATAGAGAAATTTCGACTTCAGATTCGAATTCAGCACCTTCTTTTTAGTGTTCAGGCAAAGTTTTATGCTTCTAGTCTTTAAGATATTGATTTTATAGGTGTTAAAAGTTTGAAAATCTATAAAGGGTTTGACCGTGAAAAATCGCTGGGGGTGAAATTTTACACCCTCAGTCATTTTAAACGGTCAAAACCCTTATAAATTTTCAAACTTTTAATCGCTATAGAATCAACATCGTAAGAACTAGGAGCGTAAAAATTTGCCTCAATACTGAAACGAAGGTGCTTAATTCGAATCTGAAGTCGAAATTTCTCTATGACCTAATTTTCAATATTTTTGAAAACGAGGCCTTTAGTTGAAATGGTCTATTGGATTGAATTGCTAGACGCTTAAACTAACAGACTGAAGCGAACAACAACAACATCAATTCAATTCAATGTGAGCGAAAGTTAGGGACTTGGGAAGCAAGTCTATTCAATAACCTCGGTTTTCGCGGTTTTGTAGTGCGGACATTTTCTCAACCACGGATCTCTTACTTTGTGAACTGAACGAAAGGAACGCCCTGAAAACCAGAGCTATAAGTATAGCTATCATGCGGCTATAAGTGCTTTTTTGTTTTGTAAAAAAAACTAACAGTTATTGATATTTGATGAAAAATCTTCTTTACCACCAGACACCTTCTTCGTCATCACGGTCGATATCACCTTCATTTTCTGATACGAACTCATCACAAAGTCCGAGTGTAAGTGAAATCCAAGATAAAGGAATGCAAAGTAAAAGGTAAATGAATTGTGTGTTTTTGAAAATATCACTCTTTTAATCAAAAACTAGCGAACAAAAATAAAACAAAATCTTCATGAATGCTGAATAGAACCTTTCTTTATGAAAAACATCAACCTTCTTCCAAAGGCTATTTTTTAAATGGCTTCTTGATGTCTCAGACTGATGATAGTTTTGATTCAATTTCTTCTGCTAGTCCTCAAATAGTCTGTATAAATCTTTAGAATTTTCTTTGTAGAAGATTCATCATAGTTGTTATGAATGTACCGGTTTCTCAAAAGAGGAGATGGGAACGCAGGGTTCTGTGTATAGCCCACAGTCAAATCGAAACCCCAAGACCCTTAAGACCCCTCAGATGTCTAGGACAATCGTATGCTGACAGCAAATAGGATTGTAAAATCCAGAGGCTATTTGCCTATAAGAACAATAGAAGGTCACAGTTGGCTATCAGTCTGGGTTTTTTGAGTGGAAACAAGGCAAGTCTCCACTCTGTCGTTTGATGAACAATGTGAGCGAGTGCATGGACTCGTGGAAAGTCTATTGGCAGATTAAAGGGTCACGATTACTGTTTTGGGGTCCAACGAAACTGAAAACACGTTCTTTGCCTGAGGTTTTGTTATGGGTAAACCCGTGGGAAATAGATTTTTGCTGATTTTCTGTTGCAAAATATTGTTGCTCTGTCTCATTAGCTTCAAGCTTTTTATCTACGCCTTTCAGCAGTTTCTTACGAGCCCTCTGTGTTTCATCCAATAAACTGCAAGCTCAGGTTCCTCGCCAATGCGTCCCTTGCTTTAAAGAAAACTCCAAGTCTATTTACATATCGGAATTCTTGTTCCTCAGTTCCTCCCACATTTAAACTTGAAATCCCAAACATCTGTATACTTTCATTAAATTTATCGCTCAGAATATCAAGTTGTTCAGTTCTTGAACCTAAAATACTAGTTCCCTTATTTTTTTTAATCTTCAAATCAATAGGCACTTCAAGCAGAGTATAATTTCGTATTATGCAAGAAATATCACATTCAAGGGTAAATCAGTGCAAGCTGAAATTTCCTATCCTGATTTTGATTTTTCTTGATTGTTTTGTAGTCCTGAAGCAAGACCAGAGTCACCTCATGATAAGCCAAAGGTAAGATTACTAAAATTTCTTTATTTTTTTATGTCATGTTCCAGAAGTCCAAACTAGTTAATGTATATTATGCGGGATTGTGGGTTGATCGAGAGTCACCTGCGTTATGCCGATGTTATCTGGAATACACGTAATTTTTTTTATAAGAAACCGGTTTATAAGAAACCTAGAACTAGACACCCCAAAAGTTAAGAAACTTTTAGAACTAGGAGGAAGGAGTTAAGAAACTTAAGAAATTTTTGTGCCAGCTTTCCAACATACTAATTTCACATTTGTGGAAGTAGTAATCAATTCTCAAGCATTTCCGTGCGATTTCTCCCACCAGCATGGCTAATTCTTTGTAATACAATAATATTAATAATTTGCTTGCTATATTCACGTTTTTTATCGTTTTTACTGCAATTTATTTCCATTAAGTTAAGAAACTGTTCAGAAACTTTTAGAACTAAAATTGGGCCAAAAATTAAGAAACTTTTAGAACTAGGCCCCGAGCTAGGTTTCTTATAAAAAAAAACGTGTAGTCAGTCAAAACATGGTCAAAGCCAAAACTACCTGCTTTATAACGTCTTAAAGACCGGGCATTTTCATTAATAACAAACACCAGAATAAAACATAGCTGCTCAACATCCTGGTTAAACCATAGTCAATAGAAGTGGTTAAACGAACAAAATATTTTCTGTTCCGTTAGGCAGGTACACTGTATGACACACAAGGTCTAAAAAATTGCCCTGAAAGGTGAAAGCCTATGAGATTAATACCAATCGAGGCTTCTCCACTCGTTCTAAAATACGAGGTGCTTTAAAAATCTCCAAATCTGTAGATATAAGACTGAATTTGCGAAGAAACGGCTTTCACTACACAGCTCTCAAAACTTGGAATGATACACTTGCAGAAATTTGTGGCCTTGCAACATTAGCTATATTACTGTATATATATACAACATATTCGGTTGTAATATTGCTACTTCACGTCGAAAAATTTCTACTAATGTCGTCTGCAATACATTTGAGCCATCCTTAAAAGGGTTTTGGGCGGTAACAATAAACTTGAAAGGTTAGCAAGTGAAATTTTCGTGCTCGTTTATCCGAAATTCTGGCTTATCCGAACGACCTACCGTAAAATGCAGTTCAACCTGTTCGGATAATCGAGCATGTACTGTAAATGAAAAAATGTAAAACCGTTATCAGAAACAGGGCCTACATGTGAGTTTTGCTTTTTCCTTGATCAGCAAGCAATAAGCTTTCCAGTTCATTCGATGGGATGGACAGATGTAGAAGAAGATCTCATGTCAAGTAATGTCTTAGCAGATACTGTCAATCATTGTATTTCATCGCTTGCGGAGCAAAGAAAGGATTTGTGGAAAATAGCTGAAACATGGGGAGAGGTGAGAAAAGAAACTTGGCATCTTCCCTTAAGCCTGGTTTCTATATGATCTTTAGTCCATGACGAAACGATCGAACATTGTTGTACAAACATTTGAGATTCGTGAGCTCCGGTTATAAATTGACCCCGCAGCAAATAGATTTTTGCAGACTTTTGCTACAAAATATTGTCTCATAAGTTTGTCTCACAAGCCTTAGCAGTTTCATCGGGGTTTCATCCTAATTTGCAAACAATTTTTTATCGTTAATATCAATATCGTCAATATGGTTTGGCCACGTCGCAAAGTATTGCTTGTTAAGGCAAGATTTTTGAAAAATTTCAGAAATATTTTCTGCTTGTCATAAGCAAAATTGATTGATAAGCAATGTTTTGTGATGTGACCAAACAATCAAACATTCATTTTGTTGGACAAGCAAATTTCAAATGTTTCACCAACTATGTTTGACCGTTTGGCTAGGGCCTAAGGGTGGGCGATTGGTCCGCGGATGGGTCGGGATAAGAAGTAAGAATAATCAGGTATAAAAAAGTAAGTATGTGGATAATAAATTTAACTACAAGTTTTTCTTGTCAGGGCAAAGATATCAAGCTGATCCTTGAAGGAGAATCGCTTAAACTTGTTGAACCAAAGTCAAAGGCCTTACTTCTCGTGCAACCGATCGCAAAAATGCGTGTTTGGGGAGTTGGGAAAGAGGATCAACGGTATGCATATTATATTAATCGATTACAGAATTTAGTTTTCTTTATCTTTTCTATGACGTTTTTAAAGGATGGAAAGTTATGCTTTTTCTGGTGGATTTCTGTGGATAAGTAACGAGGACGCCAAGCACATTTCTATATATAAAAATTGCATTTAGCATTTAGCATTCATAAAGTGGAGCTAGTTGCATATAACAACAAGTTCTGGTACTGATACGCAATACCTTAGTTGATGTTTTGGCTTTCTGAAGGAAACCTTGTCTTGCCTCACCATCTCTTTAGTATAGCGAGTTCTCTCAGGCATTATTGTGTCAAATTAACATTTGTCTCTGCTGCTGTTTTAAACCGACCTCTCCTTCACAGCTCTAATTCTTAATTTCAGAGACTTCGCATACATTGCAAGAGATCCAAAAACGAACAAGCACAAGTGTCACATGTTTCGCTGTCATGGCAACGTGTCAGGCCGATCTATCGCCAACACGCTTCACGCTATTTGCAATCGTGTTCTCGAAGAAAAGCGTCGTGCCAAAGAAAAGAATGCAAAAACGCAAAAGGCTGCGTCGGATTTACTGAATGCTCCTGTTTCTTCCAGTGCCAGAGGTAACTGATCAGTTGATCAATTAATCACAATATCAACAAATCAGTCGATCAATCAGTCAGTTAGTTAATCTATCAGTAAGTCAATCATCCAGTCAATCAATCAATCAGTCAGTCAATCAATCAAATCAATCAATCAAACAATCAATCAGTCAATCAATTAACAAATCATTCAAGCATTCAGTCAATTGTCCAATCAAGCGATCAATCAAATCAATCAATCAAACAATCAATCAGTCAATCAATTAACAAATCATTCAGGCATTCAGTCAACCAAGCAATCAATCAATCAATCAGTGTTGAACCAAGCAATCAATCAAATCGATCAATCAAACAATCAATCAGTCAGTCAATCAATCAGTAAGTATACCTGCCACAAGGTTAGATTTTTTAGTTCATGTCAAGAGATAATAGAGAAAGAACCGTTGCTTGGCCATTCTGACTCAGTCAGGCACTCCCTTGATGATAAACCAACCAAGCAATCAACCACGAATCAATAAATCACTTGATAACTCACTTAGTCAATCAATTAATCTATCAATTAATCAGTAAATCAATCAATCATTCATTCAATCAATCATTAAATACTCACAGTAAGGTTATACATATTTTGTTCCACGTCAAGGATAGAAGATAATAGAGAACCATTGCTTGACAACTTCGTTTCGACCATAATACCCATTATCATTCGCTAGTCACAGATTATCTGGAGTTTAGAAGTTGAATATTCAGAATGGTAAATTCAGCATTTTGATACTAGCAGGAGGTTTCAGTATAAGACTGTCCTGAAAGATTTTCTTAATATCAGCTCGTAGTATATGGAGAAAGAGAGCACTATGAGACACAAAATAGTAATCAGCGTTAATATCAGAATTCCTGCCTCTGTAATAAGAGTTCTTAAATTCTCCAATAAAAACTTATTTTTCTTCCAAAAACATACTTTTCATGTTACAATCAAAATGAAGCTATCTTGCCTGAATTTCGTCTTCAATTATTTATAACATCTGATCGGGTTCTATGGTTTCCTTATCTGTTGCTATGCATCATTTAAAATCTCACTAATCTCTATCAAGGTCAATACTAGTTCATAGTTGCTCTTCATAAAACGATTTTGCTGTTTTCTGTCGTCTGAAGTTAACTTGTGAATTCTTACGGCCTTTCGCGTAGTTTCAAATGGACTGTTCTGTCCAAAATGGCGACGATGGCGTAGAGGCACAAAGTTAGTATGGTTAGGTCTTATCGAACAGGTGCTCTGTAATATTCAAGAGAAAACTCTATATTCTTATTCCATTCCAACCATGTATAATAACTTATTATTTAGATTTTTCTACCGTTCTATTAGAGCAAGATTATTTTTCTTCTGCTTGCAGCCTTTACTGTAACTGCAGAGTGGAAATGTGGAGGAGGAAAGAGTGAAATGTATTCACATATGGACTTTTGTTTAGACATGAGTATGATTTCCATCCTACTGGAAAAGTTTTCGCTCTTTTCTCCTTCACATTTCCTCTCCGCAGTTACAGAAGGCTGCATACGGGCAAGATTTTTTTATGTTTATATTGTTTGCTCGACCTTCTGCGAAACATTCAGAATGCTATCCTGTGTGCAGAGTTTTCGTTACTGCGGGGAGAGAGGAGGAAGGACTGTAAAAGTTTCACGGTTTTAGAGTTTTCATCTCCCTCCCCCACAGTAAAGAAATGTCTGCTCGCAGGCTATCAAAATGCCTGACATTAATGTTTTTGCGTGTTCTTTAGAGCTACGTCTGACATATCGAATCTCTAAAGGGCATTCAAATAATTTAATAAACCAATTTTATTTTCCAGGCAACACAGCATTTAATGAGAAACCTTATTTCGAGCAAAAGAAAAGGTTTTCTGCCAAATACATTGGATGGACAGAAGTTCCAAAATCTTCAGGTGACCTTCTATTTCTGTGTTTATGTTTATACGCTTTTTTAAAAGAACCATTTTTTAAAGAACCGACATGAAGAAGGTCGAAAAATTTAAAGAACTTATAGTGCCAAAGAAAAAAATCGTTAAGAATGTTTTCAATTTTGAATATTTTTATGACAGCAAACAATCAGGAATTAGGAAGCCGGTTCCATTTATTTACAGTCAGAACCCTCATAAATTGTATGTTATGTATGTATCAAATGTTTCACTCAGAAGTTTCCAGCTTTGCACACATAGAAGTCTCTCAGTCTCTCAGTTAAAAATAAGGAATTTTTGGTACTACAATTCAATCAAAAGAGGTCCAAAAATAAGGAACTTTTGGAACTTGAGCTATCTTGTTAATAAAATGAACAGTGTGTAATCCGAAAACTGAGCGTGCTGATGTTTCATTTTGACCCCTACCTGTTTATTGAATTTTCCCGAAATTTCCTACCCCGCTGTTCTCACCCTTCATTTGTTAGGCATTAAGCATTAGCTATGTATTTTATATCAAAAGTTTTCCGATGGCTTACCCAGTTAATGTGTGACGTCATCTTATTTCAGGGATCGATACACTGAATAAAGCTGTGAATAAATTGATAACAGTAAGAGAGCCAACTGACTGGAAAACCGTTCTGGTAGAAATCACAATATCAGAAATTAAGACAATTGATTGCTCGGTAAGTTGAATTCAATTCACTGTGACTAGATCTATTATAATGGTAAAATAACGAGGTTTAGTCCTTGGCAAGCTTATCCATACTGTTCATCATGTACCTTGCAGACAGACATTAAACAGTTTTACTCGTCAAACTATTGACTGTTTTGACGCAATGCAAAACAATGCTGATCAAATTGTTTGCTTGAAACAAGTAAAACATGTTTGTGAAGGCTTCCCATATTTTTATTGAAATTCTGCTTACCAAGAAATGTTTTGCCCAATGATTGACGTGTAATATTACCGAAGAGTTTTACCGTTTGGCCTTGTTTCAAAAGCATGATGAAGACAAGCTTTTTTCCTTTTGTACAAAATTCTCAATGCATATTTTAAGAAATTTTCAGTGGTTGGCCAAAGGTGACATGGGGCCCAATAAATTCTTATAATTTTTTTTAACTGCCAGCCCGGAGAAAGTCCACATAGATGTAGGGGCGGTCTGGCACCACAATTGCAGGGTAGCTAGCAAATCAAAAGGGCCCGGCTCAGGGTGTGGCAGATAAAGTTTATGAACCACTCCACTAATAAAGAATTCATCTTAAATACGCTCAGCTGTATTAGTTATTAATTGATAGATGTGCTGAGGGGAACTATGCTTGCATTTCAATTTGAGAAACATGCTTTTGCACTTTTTTCGCTGTTTCGAGTTAAGACGTCTGCAAACTTCAAGGGGAAGACCAAAACTGCCGCCCACCATGGTTGGGCGGCGAAGAAAAGTCTTGTGCTAGACCCTCTAAAACGTCTATTTTAGCAATTTAGAATTGGCTCACGAAAACTTTGCATATCGGTCATTGTGGGGCCCTACAAAACGTCACAGACCAATTCCCTGCTGGCATCAATTATTTCGTTTGGAGAAGTGAACAACTTTTTTATGTTTTCAATACAATTTTGTAGTAAAAAAAAACGTGTTTCAGTTTTATTGTATCGAAACAATTCCAGGTCATTTACTAGATTGCTGAAAGGGCCCACACAGCTGTGTGCCAGATTTGGCAAAAATTGTCGTCAGTGGTGGGCCAGCTTATCAAGGCTGGTGGGCCAAATGGCCCACCAGTACATATGTTAAAATATGCATGACAAGCCTTTTCTGATATTTAGTTAGCCCAACTAAATATCAAAGGCTTGTCATGATAAGTGGTGACTATCATGTCTAATACGGTAGTAAAAACAAATTTACACGATGATGTAGATTAATGGTTAAGACGCATGGGTTCTTATTAGATAGGCCCTTTCTGCGTTGGGTCAATCCTTCTGTTATGGGAATAATTAACTTCAAGCTGACAGTCCACTCAGCTGTTCTTGCAAGTCCACATCAGCTGTGCGGCAGTAAAAAACTACTTGCTCGCTTGCTTGATCTTATTGCTAAGTGTCTTAATGTAATTTCCATTACTCTTGTCCATAACTCTGAGTTGATAACTCGTGTGCTGTTAGCATTACGTTGAAGTGATTTCTACGCTAATTTATTTACTTTTATTGATTAACTTATGTCCATTCATAATACTTTTAGACTCAAGAAGTTTTAATGGAAGATAGAGTAAGATTTATCTCGTTTCTTGGAGTAGCAAAAGATGAAAGGTATAATTAGATTGAATTTCTTTCTTTTCTTACACCGATTCCGTTATCTCCGTCATAAAATTCTTGGTATTTTCGATTTATCGTTCGTGAAAATCTCTGATCGGCTAATGCTACGGCCCAAAGCTTATTTTTAATTGTCACTTATATTTTTGTAGGATGTGCGGCTACATTGTGGCTGTCGGAATGGAGACATTTGTCTGTCATGTATTCTGCTGCATTCCACATGCTGGGACATTAACTAGAGCTATCGAAGAGGCCTGCAAAGTAAGAAGCTACATCTAAACAAGTTTACCTTATTTCGTCTGATAAAGAGAGGTGTTTTATCACAAGGGTCGTTGAGAGACGGGCCTGGCTCCAGGGCTATGCTTCCAAGGGGTCCCCTCGAACTTCTATGACCAGGGCCTTTTTAATACACCAGGATCATTACGAGGGCAATTCACTCCTTGAAAGTCTCGTACACCTTTGCTGAAAGTCCTATTGTTTTCTCGGAAGTCCCTTGAAAGTCCTTTTGTTTTAATGGAAGTCTCGTACGCCTTTTTGCAGAGTGAAATGCCCCTCGTAAGGAATTTTTAGTACTGGACCCGAGACTACTAAGGAATCTGACTTGTTCATTAACTTAGCATTTCGATTAAAAAAATGAAGCCTTTATGACCCATATTTCCTTGAACATTGGTTGTTTTTAAGAATCACAAAGTAAGAAGTTAAGGAATTGCTAAGGAATATTGAGTACTCAATTTTCACCATCAGTTAAGGAATTTTCAGTACTGACCCTGAGCCGAACTTCCTTATAAAAAATATGCGTGTATTGCAGAATACTTATGGGAAACGTTTTACTGCTGTAATAGTATCATAACTGCCAAAACCTTTTTAGTTGTCATGGCAGAAACTTTAAAACAAGGATGAAATCAGCGTTTCAAGACAATTTGCCTAAAAACTAATGGTAGTGTGCTCAATCTGAATCTTGGGTCAAAATTTTTGTACGATAAAGTTGTCGTAAATTTAAAAACAAAGCTTTAGGTTGAAAAGGTGTATTGTTAAATATGTTTCCTTGTAGCTCCGGTATGAAAAGTTTCTGCACAAAAACGCAGAAGAAAGATCTCGTGGACAAGAAGTCGAACCCAGTGCACCTCAGTTTCAACAGAAACCTTCTACCAAAGAAAAGGTATTATAAAATCAGTAGCCAAAATTTTTTTAAGGTTTTTATCGACAAAATATTTCCTGTGTATCAAGAACATATTATTTTAGATTCGTGATTTTTTATATGAAAAAGTATTTCCTTATTTTAGAGCAGTGCTTTGAAAAGCAGTGTGCAAGGACTATTCCAGAAGCTTCAAAAAAGAGATTCTAAAAAGAAGGCAAGATGAATTTATGTTTTCTCTATATACAAGCCCTTGCCCGTCTCTGACCAGCGCCCTACAAGGACCTCCGCCTTGCATGGCGGATTGCAAGAACCTTCACTTTCAAAGGACTGTGCATTCACGTTTTTGAGAATCTTTTTCCTATCTGCAGATGTGTATGGTTGTTTTTTCTAGTTTTTAGCCCTTAACGTTGGTCCAAATCCAGATTGCTGTTTCCTTGTCCTAATCCAGGATCCTGCCTCCTGATCCAATGAAAGTCCTGTTCCTGGGTCCTGTTTAAAGGTCCAGTTATCAGGTTCAAAATCAAGGTCCGGCGTGGAGTGTTTTCACTCAGTCAAGGTTTGCTTGCGGGTTTACTTGTAACTTTTCCGTTGTCTTGTTATCTTGCTATCTGTTTCCGTTATGTGTTAGCAACACTGTCATAAAATTCTAAAATGATAACAATAGGGCAAGTGACATTGCCTTATTTGAAATGCAATCATTCGAAACCAGATAGTTATAACTGTCTAATTATACTATTAAATCTTACCTAAATTGACTGATTCTTTCTTTGCAAGGTAATAGAAAATGGTTACTGTAAAAAAATGTATAGAAATTTCCAGATTAACTAACGACTCAGATAATAATAAGTCTAGTTACCCCCTTTGCATTGAACTTCAATAATGCCCTTTTTCGCTTTTTAGGATGATACAGGTCAGTCCAATCAAGACAGCAAGATCCCAATTCTTCAAGCTGGTGCTAATGAGTATCTGATCAAATACTTTGGATGTGTACAAGTTGAACTTGGAACTGGCATCGAAACAGTACAGGAGTCAGTTGAGGTATAAGGAGACTTGCCCAGATTCTATTTCTCGATTTCTTTCTCCTAAGGTCAACCATTCTGCAGAAGAACGAAAATCGATAGTTCCCTTTCATTCTCCTTTGTTCCCTTATGGAATGGTGGACCTTAGGAGAAGAAGACTAATGCCAAACTCCCAACACCTAAATGAAACAGTATGTTACCCTGCTCTGTAAATTATCGAAAATTGTATAATGTATTGTCCACATACCATTGACTTCAGGTTTCTCTTCTATGCAGCAACTGTCTTGTGGGGCAATGATGATTGGCTTTCTTGAGGTAACAAAAGATGGTCTAACATTAAGTGATTCACAGCGAACAGCACTCTCTACACGTGTTATCGACTTAGACACAGTGTCGTACTGTGGCATTACAAGGTTTGTATCACTTTTTGCATCTAATTAAAAACATGATCTATTTTCAGCTGAATAAGGCCCCGGCAAATCAACTGAATATTTCACTGAACGTGAATGAACATTTTACGCTATGTTCAATGCCTAGTGGCTAAATGAATTGAAAATTTTACTCAAGATTTGCAATTTTCAACCTCATGCATTTGTTTTGGTGCAAGATTTGAGACAAAACATTTACCATTATTTAACGGTGCGTAATCGGATAAATGTTCAGTGTTTGTTCAGTTGTTTGGGCAAATGAACTGCACATACCACTGAATAATTTGTGTTCCGAAAAAATTTTAAACCCAAATCAAACATTCACTAGACAATGTTCAGTGATTGAACAAGGTGGCCGAATGAACTAGATTTTGCATTTAACTTGATTTTAGACGATGTCCAGTGCAATGTTCAGTTCACTTGTCCAGGGCCTAAGTGACTTATTACTGGCTTTTTCATTCGGACTTTATTCTTGATTGATCAGTAGAAGTCTGTTCAGGGATTTTTCTGTTATTGTTCCTGTGTTCGTTCAGGGATTCTGGATGGCTATAAATTACATCGCCGATGGCATGAGCTCTGACCACTCTGACTGTACGCCAGCTGTACGCAATGACGACATACGCCTGTCGTTAACCATTCCGCTAAGCCGGACAAAGGCGTCTACATAAATTTCTACCAATTAAGTATGCATTTAACTGATTACTACGACTTACGCAAACTTGGTTGTGCTTCTGTTCTCTTAATAGTTTATGATTTTTTTTATTTTGCAGTGACAAAGATTATTTTGGCATCATTGTTTCTCAAGGCAGAGGAAAGTATGCATGTCATGTTTTCCAAGAGTATAAGGTAACTGAACTATTTTTGTTGATGTCATCTAACTCATGTTGACATTGTAGTGCTATGTATTGAATAAATCTGTGACAAAAATCGCCAAGCGGGCAGGCAAATGATACAATCGAACTTTCTATGCCACTGGTGGATTTAAACTAGGCTTTAAACAAGCACAACAAAAAACCGTATTAGACATGATAGTCGCCACTTATCAGAGCAAGCCTTTGATATTTAGTAGGGCAACGCTTCGGGAGAGGTCTGTCTCCCATCATCGGGCAATGAGAAATGTGGTTTCTTTAAAGAGAAACATTTGACTGTCCCGAATTTTCGCCATCTATTAAGCTTTTCTCGAAGCTAAGCTTCAATGAAGTAAAGTTGCCGTTTAAGTCTACTACTAGCCTATGGCTGCTCAATCGACTTTAGACTTTACACCTGATCTGGGTGCATGCATATAGCATATAGCAGGGTGCAGCAACACACCGCACTCATAACTACAGACTAGGTGCCCATTTATACACCTGGATAGAGAGAGGCAAATTTGTATTTACGAATTGCCCTAGGTTTTCATCTCTGCAATCACAAGTGGAAAGACTGTGGCTGATTTTCATTGCGAGTCCTGTACGCTAACAAGTGCGCCACAGAGACACATACCAGATATATCCCTCTTCCCAGGTCTGAGATCTACCCTGTTTTCTTTTCACCATATACGGAGTTGTTAAAACGAATCAGAAAGAATATTCTTTGATTTCAGACGCCAGTTGGTGATATCGTTAGTGCAATTCATGCCATGCTATGAAGGTAAAGACAGCATAACACAAATATACTAATCCAAGGTACGAGTTTTTCCTATACTTAAAGCCTGAAAGAACAAATGAATATGTCAGAAAGCATGTGATGCTTTGATTTGAAATGACAAAGGTATGATTTGACATGAAATGCTCCCTTATAGCTATTGCTATTATATAGCTTCTTTGGTGAAAGGGGGCTCGAAAATGAATTATCTGATAAATACCTCTATCAGTTTTCTTTTAAATAGTTTGGAAATGAGCTAAGGTAATTGACTATGAAATGAAATTTAATTAAATGCATAGATTCTAATTTTGTGTAGACTCATTTTTTATAAGAAACTACACAAGCCCTTTTTCTTGGAAGTCAAGAGACTTTTCTTGAATGGACTAAAAAGGCAATTAAAACCTAAAAAAATTTTGCCCCTTATACGCTTCTATCATACATAAGAACACTTGGCTTCGACGTCACCCTGCCTGTTTTTTTATCTTTGAAGCGATTTTTCACAACTTTGAAGCGATTTTTCTCAAACACATTATCCCCCCTTTATAAAGGGTAAAACAGTGGTGGTTTCTAAACAAATCAACAAGGGGCTCCAACGATGACGTCATAGGAGGAGTGTGTTGTTTCTTGTGACTACAACCATATTTTAATGGGTGAAAATACGATTACTAATGCTTAAACAACCAAACTTTGTAAAGAGCAATTAAAGAATCCTCAATATGCATGAAAATAGGAAGATCCGGGGTAAGCAAAGAACATAAATCAAGAGTAACGCAAGCAATTTGGTCTTCACGAATCGACACAACTCAAAAAGATGCTAGGGAAAAGAGAAATAAAAAATAATGTACACTAAACGCCAAGATCTTTGAGCATGTTTTAGTGACCTAAAGGACAACAGGAGATTTCAAAAGTACGATAAAAATGGAAAATTGTTTGGGGGGTGAGCCCCCTCTAAATCAAAAGTAATTTTAACAAGGGGGCTCCCTTAGAAATCACCACTGGGGTTTACTCTTCTCAAAAACATGTTTAAAGTGCGTTTCGTGGCAAGGGCTTTCAGCTGGTGAAGTTTGCTTGTGCATATCTCAAAGTTTCGGGGATATCAAAACATTGTGACCCAAATTACAGCCTGGTGTTTCTTATGAAGGTTGTTCTTAATTAAAATAAACATCTACCTTGTAGTATGTGTTTCGCTTTGAGCATATTAGCCGGGCATTTTTCAGTTGGCCAAAACCAACTGAAGAGCCCCGGATGTATACCATTAGGTAGCACAAGAAGCAACATAATGAAGAATTGTTTGAAATCCACACGAGAAATCTTGCTTTTGAGGTTTCTTATAAAAAGACCAATGTAGTTTACTTAGCACTTTTCAGAATTACAATACTGTTAAACTTGAGCATAAGGATTCTATGTGAAATTTATTCTAAAATTCCAACAATAGAGGGTGAAATTATCAATTTGAGTCTATCGTATCAAAATAGTAATTATAGGAAATTATATATTTTTTTACTTTTGTGTACATTTTTGTAGAGTTTTTCATTTGTACTTAATTTTTATAATTTAATTGTCATAATTATGTTTTTCAACTGTCATAATGATTTTTATCTTGAAATGTAAAAGATCGTTGTGTCGTGATTGCAGAATCGGATTCAAATGTCACGATTTATACTTCAGTTGCGATATGTTTTCCATCGATGTCGTGACGGATCGTGCAGTGCGTAAGATTGCTACGACTTTACCAGGCTTACTGCAATGCAAAGCAAAACTGTTCAGCGTTTGCGGGGGTTTGCAATAAAGTTACCAGAAAACTTGAAGCAAATTCAGTTGCTGTGATGAAGGTGCTGTGGCGTCGTGGTGTAATCTAGCTGACTCGTGGTGTCAGAAGCTTAGTGTGGTCAGAGTTCGAACCCAACCACGGTAGCGTCACAGCCAGGGTCGAGGTCTCGATTAGTTAACCTACTACTGAGATCCTAGCGACTGGCGCTAAAACACCATTTCACCTTCACCTTCAGTTACTTCCACAAATTTCAGAAACTGAATTAACCGTCCCCGGGTAATGTCTGTGCAGTACAGTGGAGGGTGTGCAGTACAATGGAGGATGTTCACGTGGATATGGATATTCAGTGCTGTAGAGGGATATCATCAGTACAGTGGAGGGATATCATCAGTACAGTGGAGGGATATCATCAGTACAGTGGAGGATATTGGTGAAGTGTGATGACCCGACAGAAGTTCGATGCTTTTCGTTAGTTATTTCCAGGAATTTTGCTGATCCCATCGATGTTAGGTGTCTGAAAGAAAATTCCCGGAACAAAGAGACAAAGAAGACCGTACATTGTATCTATTTTCATTATCATACACTCATCAAGCAAAAAATTATTATTTCTTTCAGGAGTAAACTTCCATGCATGGCACAGGCTATGTTTATTCCGTCATAAAGCTTGATTTTCGGGCTATCTATACATGATACAGTTAACGTGTTATTCAGTCTCATCATCTCCATCCAGTTTTACCTCTCTTAAATTCTCATTTCATCAAAAGAGTATATAGTCTATCTAATCTTCTTTATTTTGAGAATTGTTTTTTAGTATTTCTTGCAACTTTCCTGAAGCATTCAGCGAAGCTGTCTCGTCCCCGCCACCAATGAATTTTCCTTTTATAAAAACGTGAGGAACTGTTGCTTTTCCTGTCAAAGATTTCAGTGCGTCCTGCGAAAAAAGAAACAACAGGCCTAAACAAAAATCATGAACCTGGGATGAGATACTATGAATGAAGTCGTATGAAGCATGAAGTTATTCAAGGTGTGGTGCAAAGTCTTGTTGACTGGCAAGAAAGAAAGGCACGAGGCACCAAGCTCAGCCTGGGGTCTGCATCATCTACCTGCCACAGCCACAAGATGCTTAGGCCCAATTAGGCCCAAAATCTTGACTGTTCTATAATGAAATGCATCTGACCTGGATACTTGGTCCGTCATGATGGAGATCTAGTTCTTGGACATGAAAAGATTTCACTCCATTTAACTTTAGGATTTCCTTTGTTTTTGAAGCAAATGGTCAGAAAGATTTTGAGAAAACAACAACGTTGTTTTTTGCAATCAGCTTTTTTACGAAGCTCATCCACTGGTTGGTCGCCATTTTGCCTATATGTATGAAAGTCTAAAGTTCATTTCACTCCACCTCACAAGTGATAAAGGAAGGAATTTTGAAAATCGCTTCCTTGCAGAGGTAAAGAAACTAGCTCTCGGGAAAAGGTTTTAACCATAATTTCTTTTTTTTCAATACTTTTAATCACAAAAAATATTATGAAAAACCCAGAAACAAAGAGACATTTCAAGTTTAAGGGGGAAGTCCCGAAATTCTTAGTTCGAAAGCGAAAGTCATTTCAAGACTTCGGGGAACCACCTTATGCGAATTCCAAGAAGTCATTTTGAGATTCCATAGGGTTGACAATTTTTTCAAAACGATTTTTAATGAAATGTCATTCAGTTCAGACATTTGGGGCGGTAAAAATAGATTATTGAATATTGATACTAATTTTTACTTTAAAGGAGCGTTTTCAAGCTCAAAATATGCTCTCTTTAGTGGTCTTAATTAATCATCGCAACCCTTGTTGTTTTAGATTTTGGTATCCCTATGTGATCTAGAAGGACAAAAACTTCGGACATCTGTCAACTCCCCCTTTTCAGTTTCTGCTGTTGCACAGTGAAGAGCTCGGATCAACGGAGAGTCTGAAATCATCTGAATCTGACATAATACAGTACTTAAGCTTATTTTCAGTTGTAAAATGGCGAAAAAGAAGAAGAAAAACCAACAAGGTGAAAGCAAAGCCCTAAAAACGGAAAATGACAAAATCAGTGTTGGTGAAATCGAAAGCAGCTCGATTGTTTTTCGTCTGAAAATCTGGCCTGAGAAGGAATTTCTGAAAGCTTCGCAGCCATCGAAGTTAATTAAAGAAGCTTTAGACAGTGAATATAAAATGGGGATTGCCAACAAAGAAGGTCTTCGCTTCACTAAAGTCGATTTTCTCAGTGGAAATGAGTTCGAAGTTGGAGTTGATATACGGGATGCTGGAGGTAAGCACCGAGTTTCAAACAGTTTGTTATCTGTGTCGATCGATTCTATCTGTTACAACAAAACTTTTTTGATACCTACTTTTTTTCTCAAAATATTTTGTCTGTTTTGAGAAAATGTCGTTAATTTCCAATGAATTTTTGTCTTTCTTTGCAATTTTTATGGTGGTTGAAAACATAAAAAAGTTGTTTTGCCTAATCAGCTTTGGAGATAAAAGTGCTGCTTTTGTTTCGGATCAATTGCCAAAAATTTCCGTTGAAATGGTGAACAATGCAACATTTTAGATTTTGTTTGTATTCCTTTAACCATTTCATATCCAATGAACTTTTAGAGCAAGAAGATTGGGTTTAGGTTAATAGACTAAGTATGGATGGAATTTATCCCTACCCCTTGCCACGGTTTTTTAATATGTTTTCCTTCTCAGAAAAGACAATTATAATCTAAAGTTTCTCATTAAACCAGCAACTTATTCTATTTTTTTTCCATTTCAGCTATCAGAAATTTAAGTTCCAAAGGACAATTCAGTCACATGGGAAAACAATTCCAGATTTTCCTTCACGAGTCAGAGATGGAAGGAGGAGTTTCATCTTTGTCAGAATGCAACCCACCTGCAAATGAATGTGAGGACAAAATCAATGAAGAAACTGCTGTTTCAGAAAACTCCACATGTCAACTTACTGAAGGTTGTTCTGTCTTTTCATCACATTTTTATTCACATTCCTTATTGCATTGTTATTCCTTATTTTTTGTCTGGGCAGTCTGACTATGGAATGTTATCCCTGTTGAATGCATAAAAAACCTTCTGTAGATTCATTCAACAACAGCATAAAAAATTTGAAATACGCAAACCAAAAATTTTTCAAATTAATTTTGCCCTTGGAATTTAATCCAAGTATGGTATTAACGACAATACCCCTTTATTTTCTGTTCTGTTTTTGACCCTCGTGCCTTTATTTTATTGCCATGTACTCACTGAAACTACTATTTTTCATCCCTCTAATTTTGTGCAACCTTTGAAACAGGTATAAGATTTCCTTCCAGTTCTATTACAATATTTCTTGTTCTCCTTATCACATTGTAATCTGTTGCCATATTTAATTTTAAGGTTCAATTGAACCCAAGAAAGATAATCTAAAGTTGCTGGTTCTTCATTCGTCAGAAGTGGACAAAGAATTCTTGCAGCTGTATTTTGAAAGCCCTCGATATATAGGTGTAAAATGTGAGGTAGCAGATATTGAATGCATTTGTTCTGGAGCTTTTTTGCTAACCTTCACTGATTCAGGAGGTATGCTCTATTTTTTGTAGTCCACTATCCAAGTAGCTATGTAACACAAACACTCCTGATCAGGAAGCCCAACAGGCCCTTCTGTATGTTTATTTTTGGTACTAGGGATATTCTGCCCAACATTTCTAGATTTCAAAAACTTTAAAATGTCTATTAAAATGTTGCTATTTATGCAGATTGGTTATTTGCATAGTGCTTAAACCAAAAGACTTCTTGAATTCGTAGACTGCAAGGCCAAAGGAATCTCAGACTGAGGGGGGCTGAACAATTGAAAAGTATTTGATGACGTAATGATTTTATGACACCATACTATTGCCTTTAAAAATAATTGGGGGGCTGAAGGCCCCCAACCCCCCAGCTTCTGACGGTCCTGGACTGAACTGATTGGTGTTCTTCAGAAGTTTTGATGTATCATTTTGTCAAGTAAAAGTTTCCTTTCAATTTGATGGGTAAATCTCTCTTTGGAGATCGCATAAAGTCATATCGCTTTCATCGAAGTCCCTTGGAAATCTGATTCATTTTAAAGGATATTTTGTGAGCCTTATTGAGTCAGAACACCTCTCTTTGTTGTCGGCCACTTTCTTGGATGCCTTTTTTTAGTTGTTCCAGTACTAGCTGAGAAGCAGCCCAATTTCAAAGGAAAGGACGCTGTTGTAAAAGTTTATGATCCTAAATCTGCATATGACGAAACTGCAGTAATGGTGTCAGGACTAACTGAAAAAATTGATGCGGAACTATTGCAGCTCTATTTTGAAAATGAAAGATATGGAGGAGGAAGTATAAAAATATTGATATTCAAAACTCAAAAGCTGTTATCAAGTTTGATACAGAGAAAGGTGAATTTGATTGCAATTTTCCTAGTACTCGTTGAAATGTATCCTTTTAGGCCCACTCACTGTTTGGGGGGAAGCATAAAGATAATTTAAATTTTTTTGGCCCCTTTCGAGTCCAGACCCCGAACCTTTGCCCTGTCGGATTCTCCTCTCGACAGTACTGCTCATATTGATCGGTCGTCTTGGGTCTCCAACTTGCAAACTGTTTTATTGCCTCAGAAATCTTTCTATCCCTGAACCATGTTTAGCAGATTTCTAATCTCCACTTCTGACCACCTTGTCTTTTAAATTTGTGGTGTGTCGGTTGTCAGTATTTTCGCTCATCGTCGCATACCTATGGGACGATTTTGATCTTTCGTCATTGCGATGCAATATAACATGACGTGAAATATTGTTTATCTTACACGCCCTACTACGATAAGAAACATTAATCTTAACCTTCAAAATGAAATATGTTTGCCGTAATATGGTATTGGTGGTAAAATAATAAATTAAACATTTGTTCTCCCATAGCTGCGAAGGGTGTTTTGGACCATCCAGGTCATAAAATAAGAGAAGTAATGTTGGATGTTGAACCATATCATATTGATATCAAATCATATATTGGAGAATTAATCAGAAATGATGATTCAGGCCTTCTCGAGACCATCACCCCATGTAATGTCTGTGCAGTACGGTGGGGATGTGCAGTACGGTGGCGGATGTTCAGTACGGTGGGGGATACCATGATTGCCGTGGGGAGGCATCTTGCAGTACGGTGGGGATGTTCAGTACGGTGGGGGATACCATGATTGCCGTGGCGGATGTTCAGTACGGTGGGGGATACCATGATGACTGTGGGGATACCATGATTGCCGTGGGGAGGCATCATGATTGCCGTGGCGGATATTCAGTACGGTGGGGGATACCATGATGACTGTGGGGGATACCATGATTGCCGTGGGGAGGCATCTCGGAGTACGGTGGGGATGTTCAGTACGGTGGGGGATACCATGATTGCCGTGGCGGATATTCAGTACGGTGGGGGATACCATGATGCCTGTGGGGATACCAAGATTGCCGTGGGAGGCATCATGATTGCCGTGGCGGATATTCAGTACGGTGGGGGATATCTCTGAGTACGGTGGGGATGTTCAGTACGGTGGGGGTAAAATATGATCTAATCAACTAAATCATGGTAAATCAGAGACGGGGGCTAAATATTTCTGCTTCAGCAACAATCGTCGAGCCTCTCTCCATTTCAAGCGATATTCTTAGCTTCTCAAAGCTCAATGGGATACAAATGGGATACAAGTACTTCGTTTCGCAAATTTTGGTTGATTTCAATACTCAAACTGCTAGCCTTACTTGGTGCATTGAGCAAGTATTGCTTGAATTGGCGGTCCATTTGTTACACAATTAGAATTATACTCAAAACCCAAAAATATTGCTGAAACTCTGGACAATTCATTATAACTTGAATGATAAAGTTTGCAACGAGCGACATCAACATTTATGAAAATGTCTCTGTTTTCGTAGGAGGTTTCATTTAGTATTTAGTTGAAATCTGGTAAGATGAATATTACAAGTATTTGCAACTTATAAACGCATCCCACAATGTAAAGCTCTTCAAAGAAGACAAATTGTGTGATTGTTATTGGAGCCACAATTGGAGAGGTTACGTTACACTTCAAACAACGTCTTTCGTAAGCCTCAAGGTACACGATCTTGTTTCGTTTAAGTTTTCAAAAGCTTGCCAGCAAATACTTGTTAAAATTGCATTTGCCACAGCAAAATTATGCATGAAATGCTGTACTTTTAAACAGTGAAAACATCTCTTTCACATATTCGCCTTTATTCCATGAGATCCGTTTACTATTAAGAAACACTAACAAACTATGGAAAAGAAATTTTCAAATTTTGATATTTTCGTCAATCTGCAAAGTAGCTCTTTAGCACTTTGGTAATAAAAAAATGAAACAAGAAAGTTTGAGTATTGAAATCAACCAAAATTTGCGAAACGAAGTACTTGTATCCCATTTGTATCCCATTGAGCTTTGAGAAGCTAAGAATATCGCTTGAAATGGAGAGAGGCTCGACGATTGTTGCTGAAGCAGAAATATTTAGCCCCCGTCTCTGATTTACCATGATTTAGTTGATTAGATCATATTTTACCCCCACCGTACTGAACATCCCCCACCGTACTCAGAGATATCCCCCCACCGTACTGAATATCCGCCACGGCAATCATGATGCCTCCCACGGCAATCTTGGTATCCCCACAGGCATCATGGTATCCCCCACCGTACTGAATATCCGCCACGGCAATCATGGTATCCCCCACCGTACTGAACATCCCCACCGTACTCCGAGATGCCTCCCACGGCAATCATGGTATCCCCACAGTCATCATGGTATCCCCCACCGTACTGAATATCCGCCACGGCAATCATGATGCCTCCCCACGGCAATCATGGTATCCCCCCACAGTCATCATGGTATCCCCCCACCGTACTGAACATCCGCCACGGCAATCATGGTATCCCCCACCGTACTGCACATCCACCACCGTACTCCAAGATGCCTCCCCACGGCAATCATGGCATCCCCCACCGTACTGAATATCCGCCACCGTACTGCACATCCCCACCGTACTGCACAGACATTACATGGGGTGATGAAAATATGTATAAGTTCGCCTAGCGGAGCGGGAATGGCAGCAGCTAAGTGATATGCTGCCCATGTCTACAATAGATGAAGTTGTTCTCTTTCGAGATGTGCTGCATCGCCATTGTCTCAATTTCACCATTAGTAGGGATGAAAGCAGATGAGCTTTGACTCCTATGTTAAAAAATACCAGACTTGTTTGATGAAATTTGGGATCAGTAACCCTGCATGTCAATAGGGGTTCCTTTTCTGACTTAAAAACTATAATTTTTTATATTTATATGGGGCATCCGTTATTTCGAACATTCGCTATCTCGAACAAATTCCAGTTTCCCTTGAGAGTTCGAGATAGTGGATGTCAACTGTATTTGTTTGTCGCTACTTAATCGAGACAAAACGAAAGACGTCTGTAGTGCTGAATCTTCTTAGCCTGTGATCACTCTGAATATGTTTTGACATATTCTGGTGTGGATGATTGACCGTACTCCTGTTAAATACACCAGTCCCAGATCTTAAACTTATGAAAACCTCACTGTTGACCATCTGTCATCTGTCAATCAATCAATCAGTCTAATCATGATTGTTATGATTAGACTGACTGATTACTCACGTCAGTTTTTTATGCTTTGCATTTATTTGAGTTTTTGCGAAATGACCTTTTCCAAGAGTGGTTGCTTGTTGTAATTAACTACTTTAAGTTATACAAATAAAAGTACTTTTTATCTTGTTAGAAGCAGCTTCGATAATATCTTCATCATCTGAAGACAAAACAACGCAAAAAACTCACAAAAAACTGATGGTTAAAGGGCTGCATGAAGGACTTGATCAGAGTTACATTGAGCTTTTCTTTGAAGATGAAAGGAAGTCAGGTGGAGGAGAAATTCAGTCTGTTGAAATGGTCGGAAATTCTGCTATTATTGACTTCAAGGATCCTGCAGGCGAGTTACTGAGTATTTCTCGTTATTTTCAAATGAGTTAATTTAGTAAACCAAAAAAGCAAACCAGAGGCTCTTTTGTCTACGAGCTTATTTAGGATTGAACGTCAGAATCAGATAGACCAGATAGACTTTTGCACTATTGTTAAACCCTTTTTTTATAACAATTTCAAAAGAACTTGAGCCTGTATTTGGAAACAATACAGGAACAAGCCAAGAACAAACTGAGGCTGATCTTACTGAAAGCAAGAGAACAAACTGAGGCTGATCTTACTGAAAGCAAGAGAGCAAACTCAGGCTGATCTCGCTAAAATCGGGCTTAATTCAGCATCTTCAAGATGTTAAAAGGTTTTGCTAGTCATTTCATTCTTCTGAGTTTGCTTGATATTCACTAGGGCCATTCTAGACAAATTAGGTGGAAAATAGCTGTTTCTTAAGTAGTGAAGAAGTGTGAACATATTGAGAACATTTAATTGAGAAAATTTATAGAACAGCCAGCCTCACTTGACATGTTGATACTGTTTCATACCCTGAAGAGTGTAAGGACTGTACATGAATAGTTTCAAAGCGATTGAAATTTAAGGACATAGTGTGAGTTTCATTTTGCTAATATTTTGAAGCCTCTCTTAGAACGAAAAACTTTTAGATTTTTTTAAAACATAATAACTGTGTCCAACTGCCCCTTGAACTTTTCGATATCATAGCTAAAATTTTCGTGTAGGCCTTCTGTGGACCTTCTGGGTGTCAGTATTCAAGTGAAAATTAAAGTCTAAATTCATTTTCTTTCCACAGTTGTCGATAGAGTTCTAAGGAAGGAAAGGGTTGAAATAAAAGGAAAATTGCTTGACTTGTCAATCATAGTTCCTTCAGATAATCCTCAAAAGAGTATTACAGTAACTGGGAATTTCACAGGCAAATTTGGTGTTGATGCATTGGAAATGTTCTTTGAGAATGAAAGACTCTCTGGTGGAGGAGACATTGAAGAAATATTACAAAAAGATAGTGATTTTATCATTACTTTTAAAGAGCAAGATGGTAAGGACTTATCATTAGAACTTTCACCTGAAGTACTTTTGGGTTTTGCTCTTGCAAGGAAAGTATTCTAAGAGACGATAGACGAAACCCATACTGGACGGTAAAATTGGGTTAACATTTGTAGGTTATTTTTTGTGTTTAGCCAACGGTTCTGGTTTAATACGACCCCGAAATCGACCACTATTTTGTCTTTCTTTCATTGTATTACCTGTTTATAAATAGCAGTTGGGAAGCGAAAATTTTTAATCTGTCACTGTCAGACATTCACAGATAATCTGTCGTTATTAGACCCTGGCCAAACGATCAAACATTGTTTGTCAAACATTTGAGATTTGCTTTATAAACAATAATGTTTGACCATTTGGCCACGATCACAAAACATTTTTCGACAATCAAAGATAAGCTAAATTCACTGCGCAATGTTTAACTTGTTCAAAAACAGTTTTGCTTGCCCAACAAAATTGTTTGACAAGCATTGTTTTGCGACATTGGTCAAACAGTCAAGCATTTTGCCTGAGAGGTAAATTTAAATGTTTGACCAACAATGTTTGATCGTTTGGCCAGGGCCTTAGTTTCTCAGAGGTTACAACATGATTGGACGCTGAGCCTTAAAAAGCTATTTATTGCAAATCACTCAAATACCATCTACTTTTCCATTTTTTAGTTGCAGACAGAGTATTGAAGAAAGGAAAACACTTTTATAAAGGCATCGAAATGTGCGTGAGCATATTCGAAAAAAAAGATAGTTTCAAAGTTGAAGATGAGACAGAGACAGATGAAACCCAAAGAACGGTTGAAATTCATGGAAATATTGAAAATATTGATAAAGATCTGTTGATGCTGTTTTTAGAGAACCCTGCAAGGTCAGGTGGTGGTGAGATTGAAAAATCTGATCTGGCAGCGTCTCCCCCCTTGGTAACATTTCGTCATATAGAAAGTAAGTACCTAGCCTTTTAGTCTAGAAGGAATCTGTTTAGGGAATCATGGACCACGGGGTTAGTTGGGTCGTAGGTGCTAGAGACGAAGTCTTCTATAGATTTATTACACTAACGACCGACCTCAAAACCGCTCAAACAGCTGTTTATTACACTAACGACCGACCTCAAAACTGCTCAAACAGCTGTTTGTAGTTGTTGTTGTTGTTGCTGTTTGCGAAGAGAGGGACTCATGTAATAAGTCTAAGTCTTCTATAGATTTGGGTCATGGTTTCTCTGAGGTTTGTATGACAAAGAAATAGTTCATGAAAAAACGAGCATGAAGCTAGCGATTCATTGTATCCCTCTGGATATTTGATGAAAGGAAATTGGTCTCATATCCTGCTTGTCTGCGATGATGAATCATCCACCGCCCTGTGCTATAATGTATGACCAAGAAAACGAAGAACTTCGTTTTGATATGACCAAGAATTGGTCGCCGATGGTCGCCAATGATGTTCTCATATGGATTTTCCGTCGCGGATGATCGCAAGAAACAAACTGTTTTGGTTCATCGGCGACGGTCGACGATTGTCGTCGATCATTGAAAATTCATGTTCTCATAAATCGTAAGCATCGCAAGGCCATGATCGCCGACGGTCTGCGATATATGAGAACCAGGCTTCAAAGATCATGTATGCAAAAATCTTTATGAATTCATTTGTAAAATTTTCATCTCCCATGCTCAGTTGACGGGTAAAAGGCATGACATAAATTTCAAGACCATTAACACTGTGAAATCCTTGCATGAAAGCCACTTGCAAGTAAAATCGCAAGCAAATTTCAAGTAAATAGCACTTATGCAAATTTCAGAAAACTGGGGTTTGTTAAGTTTTAAGGCAATAACAATTAAAATACCGCCTTTAAGAAACCTTATTTGTCACTTTTGAGTTTATTGCCGTGAAGATTAAAGACTAAGGTAATATTCACGTTGCCTTATTTAGGTGCCGATCGTATTTTGTCCAGAGATGATCTTCTTCTTGAAAAGATAAAATTAAAAGCGAGAAGGTATCAGCAGAAACAAATCAAAGAAAACGAACTGATACTGGGAAATGTCAACCTAGCAACTACGCACGACTCTGTGGTATGCTACCTTGAAAATATTTCAAAATTGGAAGTGAAGGAAGTTGTTTTTAGCCACGATAGAAAATCTGTTCTGGCTGTCTTCTCAAACAAAATTGGTACGAGCTTGTTTAATTTTGATTTTAATCATATTTTATTTTTGATGTTTTTATGCAAGAAAACGATGCTCGACTTTTTTTAAAATTTCACTTTGTGGTTTTAATGTCACTTTTTAAAACAACTTGAAGCTTGAGCCTTCTGCTCGCTAAATTATCTAAGTCACTGTTATTCTTTAAGATTGGAAAGTCGTTAAAGAAAGACACCAAAAGAGAAACAGCTTGGATGGCTCAAAAACAGAGATTTTGGAAGTTCCAGTTTGCAAAACACTGTTGATAAGCAACATAGCAGACAAGACAACATTAGATGGACTTCAGCTAACATTGGAAAAACCAAACTTGGCTGGATTTGACTCAGTCCAGGAAGTCGCTTATGAAGAAGGAACCGGTTATGCTATCGTGCAGTTCTCAGACAGAGCAGGTAAGTGAATCTAACTGCAAAGCTCTAGCAACCTTTTCTCTCTATTAGGCCGACCTTACAAAGTAGCATCTATTGACAAAATATATTGTTGTTGCAGCAACGGAGAAGGTGCTTCAGAACCGGATTGTACTTGATGGTGCTGAGCTGAAAATCGATGAGTTTATTCCACATTTTGAGACAGGTAAGTGTATCCTCGATGCTTTTGTTTCTGTTTTTGATCGAGAGTCATTTCTGATACCACGAATGCGCTATGGCTAAGTGAGTTAAATGTGGTCCGGGTTCAAGCCTCAGCCACGGCAGCGTCACAATGAACGTCAATGCCTCGTTAGTTTATCTCCTTCTGAGATCGTAGCGATCCGATCTAAATGCTGCCACCGCTGCCACTGTTAGGATGGATTACTTGTTTAAGTCAACATTTTTTAATGGGTAGCCTACATTCATTCATTCATTCATTCATTTATTCTTCAAGTCATCGACCCTCTGTTATTGATCGTTTTATAAATGGCTGTCCCAAATTTGTTGAGCCTGGGCAGCTCAGTAGTTATTCAAATGAGATGTTGATGTTCGCTCACTCTTCATGTAAGATCCAGATCTTTCTCCACTTTTAAAAATCAGTCTATGTTACCTTATGCTAACTAGTTTCCGTTAATCATCCCATATAATGTACGTTAGCTAACGTATAAGAATAGGTGTAGGGTCAGGTGGCGGTAGTCTGCTAGACCCTTTGTAAGCTTTGTTGACCCTTTGAGAGTTTTCAAGTCTTCTGCAGCTCCCTATAGGATGACAACGACGTCGTTGAGCCAGCCTATTTAAAACGCGAACGAGACACGTAGTTTGATTAGTGCTATTCTCCTGCGTATTTCATGCTGATTTTTATTTTTTATTTCTCCTTCCTTCTTAGATCACACATGGAATATTCTAAACAAAGCTCCAGAGGAAATGAAAATTGAAGTTGATCCCTTCGTTCTTGATTTCATCTTGAGTACCCGAAAGGCAGAATTTGACAGTCTTCTAAAGTCTGATGTATACAAAAAGCGCGAACGTTTTCAAGAGAACAACAAAGAAACGACCAAAGTCTTTGCATGCTTTACACCCGATCGAAAAGTTTCTGATCCTAGAAGTGTGTTTCAGCAGTTCTACGACGGATTTGTCTCTGTTTTTGTCGATTACGATCCGGCAGTTGAGGACGACAAAAAAGTTAGGGAAATGATGAAGCATCCAAGTGGCTGTGTTATCGAGAGGTTTGCAAAAGGAATGCGGATCACTGGAGAGCGTGAATCAGTGGAGAGAAAAAGATTAGAAATGGAAAATATAATCATGGAACGTATAGAAGAGAGGAAGAAAAGAGAAGCCGTTGTTGAGAATCGTTTTCCATTGCCTCCTAGACGTGTTGAACTTTTAAGCTTCACAGGCTATTTTGATGAGATTGAAAAGCACTCTGGAGTAAAAGTGGAAAAAGCAACAATGATCTCATCTTATCAGGAGAAAAAGCAAGTATCAAGGAAATACAACATGAAATCATGTGCAAAATCATGTTTGCTACTGACCGCACATTACAACGAAGTCTAGGATTATGCATTAATCTATCAGACCAAAGGAGAAGAGCAAATGCAATCAGAAAAATCAATTCCATGAACACAAAGATAGTATTTTCTGCTCATCACCAAAGCAAAGAAATAAAATTCTCAGCTTTCACAGAAGATTTCCTCAGAAGAGGCATTCAAATATTCGATGAAAATTATGGTGATGTGCATATACAAGCCTCAAGCGAGCAAGGAAATCTCCTGTCAAATAATAAAGGTTCAAAATTTTTTGCTAACTTGAAAGACTCGATTGACGTGACAATTTCCTTTGATGAATTGAATATTGAAATAAATGGGGAGTTACAGATGTGCAATATAGCAAAAGAACAAATAGTGGAATTTCTACAAGAGAATTCGTTTTACACAAAAACGTTTGGTACGTCTGTTGGCAAGAGCCTTGCAATTTTTAAGCTGAAATCATATGAAATCAAAGAAATAGAACGCGCTGGAAAAGAAGAATCAGTGAAAATCAAATCAAATTCCAATTCTTCTGGGATTCTCGTATCTGGCCTTGGTAATGCTGTGAATGCTGCCTTAGAGCATTTGGAAGAATTGGCTCGGCACATTTTCAGGGAAGACATGCTACTCGAACGACCAGGAGTGACAAAACTGCTCCAAGGAAAACACATGAAAGAAGCTGTCCGCAACATTGAAAATGAAGAGAATGTCGTCATCATCGAAAAGTCAAAAGACACTACTTCAAGCTTTACTGACGAAGAGGTTGGAAAGAGCATCAGCCCGAGTAAGTCGTCTACATCCACAGCGTCTAACTTGATCTGTATGTTCCGAACGGACCAAGGACTTGAACTTAGTGTGTTTCAAGATGACATAACATGTCATGAGGTTGATGCAATCGTCAATCCTGCGAACAATAATTTATGGCTTGGTGCTGGTGTTGCCGGTGCAATATCATCTGCAGGTGGAAAAGAAATACAAGATGAATGCCGTGAATACGTCAGGATGCATGGAGAGGTAGATGATGGTAAAGCTGTTGTTACAAATGGAGGAGCACTACCATGCAAAAAAGTCATCCATGCTGTTGGCCCACGTTGGCCATCTGGCATGAGGTACATTGGGGAGCGTGAATTACAGGGTATAAAAGATAGATGTGTAGAGAAACTTGCAAAAGCAATGGAAGAGGTCTTGATCCTATGCGATAAAGAAGAGTTAACCACAGTTGCTGTTCCAGCCATTAGCAGTGGTGTTTTTGGATTCCCAAAAGATCTCTGTGCAAAGATTCTAGTCAAAACCGCCTTACAGTTTTCTGAGTCGAATTCGCTGAAGGCAATTAGGGAAATTCACTTTGTGAATAATGATCATGAGACGGTTGAGGTATTTCGCAAAGAATTTGACAGAATGTTTGGTAAATCAAGGAATTATAGAAAAGCAAAACCAAAGCCAGTAGCATCACCAGCAACCAATAGCTATTCGTGGAAGAGTAGACCAACTATCCCACAAGCCAGGGCTAAATCAAACGTCCCAGAAGAAGAAAATAATTCACTTAATACCTCTAACAGAAGAACTTCGTCAAGTGAAATCGCTATTGAGGTTGTTGTTGGTGATTTGGCTCAGCAGCAGGTATTTCTACATTTACATTTGTATTCCTTAATTCAAGTCAAACTTAAATCGAGTTTTTCACTGAATCAAGAAGCCAGCGGATCAGTCGCATACAGCAAGGAACTGTGTTGTCCTGGCTGACTTGCCAATGGCAAGAACTGACAAGGTGTTCGGTTCAATATCAATAGATCATGGGCTCAGATCTTGTCGTTGTCACTTTTCGAAAGCCTTCAGTCAACTTGCTTGCTGACCTAGAGGAGAAGTGGCATGATAGCAACAGCCTAGTTTACCAATCCAAGTCAGCATCTGACTGTTTGGATGTTTGATTGTTGTACGTTTTTGTTACTGTCGAAGTTTTTTTTATTTCGAAGACATGACGCTGTTTGGTCGATGATGTATCGAAAAATGTAGACACTAAGCTATGCTTATCCTCCTACCTACAATCGTTATATTATTTCCGTTTTTATCGACGCGATTATGCTAAAAATGCTACTTTGGATAAAATATCCGGATTTCTACATGTTATCGTTGATCAAAAAAACAGAACTCTGCAGTGTATTAGACATGATAGTCACCACTTATCATGACAAGCCTTTGATATTTAGTTGGGCAACGTCAGAAACAGCCTGTCGGAAAAGGAAGCTCACACAATAGCTCTGATATTTTCTCTTTTTAAAGGTTGATGTGATTGTAAATTCAGCATCGGGTGACCTTAATCTTTCAAAGAATCCATGTGCACGTGGCTTGAGCAATGTTGCAGGAAACAAGCTACAAGAGCTATGCAATGAATATGTTAAAAGGTCTGGTGCTTTGGCTGCGTGGGATTTTGCAGTGACAAATGCTGGCAACCTGAAATGTCAATTTGTTCATCATGCTGTTTGTGGAGAGTACGATGGTGTGGCAGGCGGCCCAGCCGAAAAGGTAATTTTCAATCTGTTTTATTTTTAACCAACTGTTAGGTCGTAGGCAAAGCAAAAACTAACCGTATATACGTCATTCGTTGGGTTTTGTTATTCCAGTACCAACGCTGCCTCTTGACGGCCTTGGTTGTTGGTAGCCTGATGCAGTCTGTGGCTAAGGCCTTGGCAAAATGTCGCAAATGTTACACCCAAAAATTTCACCCTATGTCCTTTTGCTTGTTGGCTGCAGTTATGGCAGGGTTGGCTAAACCATAGACTTAAACAGTCCAGCAAACGATCTTTATCAGAAACTTGGTCTTTGTTGAAGAATCTTTACTATTTGTGTTTGGTTCCATGTCGAACAACATTACATTCACTGAGTAATATGTTGGCTCACCCAGTAAGGTGGCCAAACGTTGCTAGCATTTCACACAACATGCTAGGTAATGTTGGTGTAACTTTGGAATTTAGGCTCCCAGGGCGTTAGATAGAAGCTAGCTGTCGCTTCAATAATCATGGGTGTTTCAAATCATCATCAGATTATGTTACAAATTTTAGCGATATCCTGTGAGCTTTACTGTCTGGCCTAAGCAATTTTTTTTCTCAGGGTCTTAAAACAATGGTCCAGAACATTCTTAAAGATACAGCATCGCGAAAGGCACAGAGCATCGCATTTCCTGCTTTGGGAACAGGAACACTGAAATTTCCCCGTCAAAAAGTTGCAGAGATCTTGAAGACGTGCGTGGAAGAATTTGGGAGAGAAAGCAAGTCTAGAGGAACCTTGAATAAAGTGAAATTTGTCACTTATCATGCAGATCAGTTGACTATTGATGCTTTTAATGAAGTTTTCAAGTCAAGAAATGCCACGTCCAGCACGCCAGCTTCTAGTATCAACGAGACTCAAGAAACTCGAGACACAATGAAGAAAACTCGTGAAAGGAGATCAGCAGCCTCGAATCAGCTACTCGATTTCTTTGATGAAGACAACGTAGGCCTTCAGCTTGGAAAAGTCACGCTAGAGATTGATCAAGGAGATATAACCCGTGAGATGTCTGATGCAATCGTGGTTATTGGGAATGAAGACCTTACTTTTGGTGGAGCTGTTGGCAAATCGATAATTAAAAAGGAAGGGCCTGAATTCAAAGAAGCAGCGAGGCGAATGGCCAAACAGAAACCTGGCACTACTTGCTTGCTGAAAACCAGTAAAATGCAAGCAAAATACGTTGCACATGTTTATCCCAAATCAGAAGATTATGAAGGTCTGAGAAAAGCAACAAAGAAAATGTTTGAGAAATGCGATAAGGAAAGAATTTCATCCGTGTCAATACCAGCAATTGGAACAGGAGTGATTGGGAAAAGTGCAAAAGAATCAGCAAAGATGATACTTCATGCATTGGCTGAAATATGTTGCAATGACACACTGCAACACATCCGCAAAGTCAGAATAATCATATACGAAGAGCGAATGCTGGCAGATTTCAAGCAAGAGTTAATCTGTGTAATTGAAAATCCTGAAAAGTATCTTAGAGTAAACAAACCCGGCTTGTCGAATTGGTTAAAAGATCAGTTTAATTCGCTTTTGTTTTCCAGCTCAAACGCCAGCCAATCGGCTGCAAAAGCTGCTGCTTCAGTAAGAGCTCCAAACGCCTCCAAATTCGAATTCACACCCCTGAATTTGGTAATTTACTCGACTAATCAAAGAGGAATAGCAAAAGCGCGTGGAAGATTGGAGCAAATTGTGGATGAAAACATCAAGCCAATTGATCAACAAATAGAGCAGTTTAAAAAGCTTTCTGATTCGCAGATAAGTCGAATAAGAAGAGAAGCGCAAAAGAAAGATGTGATGTTCTCAGTTGATAAGAACACTGGAAAAGTAACATTGACTGGATACCTTGAAGATACAACACATATGCTGGGGAAATGTCATCAAATGGCATTTGAAGCGTTGCAAGGAGAGTCAGAAAAAGAAAAAGAGAACAACCTAAAGGATTATATCCAATGGTTCGAGGTACAGAGGGATGGCAGCAGAGTTTCTTATGATGCCAAATTGAATTATAATATCGAACAACATTACAAAGAGAAGGACGAAAGTTTTGAAATTGAGATGATCAACGATGATGGAAAGAAATGCTCCTATGAAATCAACTTTGATGATTTGACTGTCAAGAATATCGAGAATGGTGAAATTTTGAAAATCGAAAGAAAGGAGCTAACCAGAGGTAAAACGACGATTTTAGTCATAGATATTTAGCTCTTGCTTATTCTCTACCTTGATGTCCTTGATTGAAATTTTTGAGCGAATGTAGAGGGCAGAGGCTTAAGATTTACCTAAAAACTAAACCGAAAAGGTGTTGAATGCGAATCTGAATTAGATGTTTTGTTTAAAGCAATTTTCGTAAATTTTGAAAACAAGGCTCTTAGTTGAAAATAAGTAACTAAGGATCTTTTTGAACGAAAAATTTTTATAAAAGAAGACGAACGTTTGATATAAAGCTGAGTAACCATCACGAGAATTTTTGAATTTTCAGACTTCGTACCGTAAATCCTCGAATAAGCCCCCACCTTCGAATGAGCCCTCCCCTTGAATAAACCCCCACCTAAGAATTCATTTTCGCAAATAAGCCCTCCCCTCGAATAAGCCCCCATGGGCAATTATCCGAAGGATTTATGAATTTGCTTCTGTCTGTAATGCACAAGTTAGTCATGACAGGTTTTACTATCAATTCAACCAATAATCAGCCGCTGGCTGTTTGCGAACAGCTGATTTTCATAAAAGAGTACAGATTTTTCTCCCTGCTATTCTTTTGGCAGATTACTTGAACCATTGAACTTTATAATAAGCCCTCCCCTCGCACAAGCCCCCACCGTGAAATTCATTTTTGCAGATAAGCCCCCGGGGGCTTATTCGAGGATTTACAGTATACGTCTTCTGGAGAAAAAGTAGCTTATTGGCAACATTCAGCCAACATTTTCCCATGGGAGAGATGGGAGAGGTCCTGAGGCAAACAGTGGCTGAGGGGCTAAATTCTTTCTTTTTTGTATTCAGATATTCATTCGGAATCTTCGTTTGCTCTCCCATCACATTGGGACTCGATGCCGAAATTGGGGAACGGACTCGAAAAGAGCTATCATTATGTTGAGCTGGCGATTAACTCTCAAGAATTCCAAGATGTGAAAAAGATATTTGAAAGTAGCTCTGGTGGAACAATAAGAAATTATCATAAAATAAGAAGAATTCAGAATCCCGGTCTTTATCAAGCCTATCGAGCAAAGAAAGACAGTATGGAGAAGACCAGTACTCATGGCAGCAATGAAATGAGCTTATTCCATGGCACAGATCCAAACACTTGCGATCAAATCAGTCATTTTGGATTCAATCGAAGTTTCGCCGGTCGTAATGGTATGTATTATCTTTTCACAAGCTCCACCACCATCCCCCTTTGATCAGGAGAGAGGATTTTTCTCGATTTTCTTATGTTGCTTTGTCTTACTGAACAATCCCTTAACTTAGACATCGCTTAACTAATCGAAGCTAGGTCTAAAGTCTGTGCGTCAAGTTTATTTGTCCTTTCAATAATTATAATCACTTCAGTAGCACATCTTGCACTTGTCTACGGTAGCTCTCTATTGAGATTTCAACTTTAAATGTTTCTGTTAATTTTTTAAACAGCCACTATGTATGGTGAAGGAGTGTATTTTGCAAAGACTTCCTCGTATTCTACGAGGTATTCAGGTCAAGCGGATGGTCAAGGCTACAGACATATGTTACTTGCAAAGGTTCTTGTTGGACAGTACGCCCAAGGTCAAAGAGGAATGAAAATTCCACCAGCTGGATACGATACAGTGACAGATAACACAGGGAGTCCAAGTATGTTTGTTGCTTTCAACGACAATCAGTGCTACCCTGAGTATTTGCTGCTTTTTCGGTGAAGGAACACTAAAGATATGGAATTCTAAAAGCATTCAAGTGAACGAACGAAAATGCCTTTCTTTAATTAGCTACAAATTGTATTTTATATCATTTATAACGATTTATTACGCCATTATGTATCGCTGGGTAAAAACCTGAGCCAGTCATGCTGCAGCAAAGCCTGGCAAATAGGGGCAAATAGGAACATAGAAAAAAAGCTTATCGCCTAAGGATTAAGGGTCAAAAAAAGATATTATTCCTGAAAACAAGACAAAACCACAAATATTTCTCACCTTCTTGGAGTAGAGGTAGAGTAGGTACTTCTAACGGTTAATAGGATAAGTTTGCAGCATAATTTTGATGCATGGCTTGAAATTGGTGCCGAAAGGATTGTTTGACTGTTTTGCCTCGTTACCATTTCGATCTGCTTTTTAGAAAAGTATGTTCTTGTTTCCTGGTTCACTGTTTCTTGCTTCTATATTTTCTTGCTTCCATACTTTCGCATTTCGATCTGCTTTTCAGAAAAGTGTTTTCTTGTTTGCAGGGTTTACTGTACTGAACCGTAATTATTCGATTAAGCACTACGGTGCGCAGTGCGCTTATTATGTTGTTCGAACTTAGAGGGTGCGCTATTTTATAAGATGCGCTGGAGGGAATGAGCTTAGAAAAGAAAATAAAGCATTTGATATGAAAAACCATTTGTGTATCAACGTTGGTTTTTATATCTCTCAATATTTTTTCGAATATTTCTATACTCGCGCCTTTTTTCCTATCCTACATACATGCCTAAGTTTCGCACCAAAACAAGATCAATCGGTAAATCCCTGTGCTATTTTCCAAAGTGTCATGGTCCTTTTTTAGGATAAACCAGCCCCCCATTGCATCTGACGGGGTGCGCTTAGTTGAACAAGGTATATTCTTTCAACTTTGCCCCATATCCAAGGTTATTCAAAGTACTCGCTGCTGTTGCTCTTCAGATGAAGAATTAAATTTTTTCTTCTTAATAATTAATTTACAGAATTTGATATTAACTAACGAGAAATCTTTCTCCTGAATGAAATTTATGTTTTACTAGATCTTAGATGTAGTTGTTTAGAATTTTTGAATTTAATGGAAGTTTGTCAATCAATAGTCAAGATTCCTTCAAAGGCATTTTGGAGTTTTTTGAGATGCATCTTAGGATGTGGCTGTCGAAAATCTTGACGTTATGCTCTATATTAAGTACAGGGTGGTAATTTAAATTAATAACAGTGGTGGTGCCTAATAGAATTTAAAGTACCCCATCCCATCCTAGGTTTAGGCACTGTAAAGTTTGTCCTGGACCCCCATGTTGAGGGCATAGCTTGACTGAAAAAAACAAATTTAATCTTGCTGCAATGTTGTTGACCACGTCGCCTCTCCATAATTTACCCCATGTACAATTTACCCCATGTGCTGCAAAATTGTTGGGCTGCGCTTTGACGATTCAGTGTCTCAAGCCAATTTGTTTCCTCTCCTTTGCGTGCTGGTTTGACCATCGACCTGTTCAATGCCATCAAAAGGTTACAAATCACGTAGCGAATATACGCACTACTATGGTGGATAGGCACTGCTGTTGCCTACTGTGTTGGTAGTTTATGTGTACTGTGGTGGATACGCACTACTGTGGTGGGCTATTATGTTTGATTTGGTGGTATTTTTGCGTACTGTGGTGGATACGCAGTACTGTGGTGGGTTATTACGCGGTACCACGGTAGTGCATATGCCCCACAGTACGCAAAAAATACCACAAAATCAAGCATGATAACCCATCTTATCAGCGAAAATAACCCACCAAAAAAGTGAGTATCCATTGCAGGCAAAAATACCACCACAGTAGTCCCTATCCAGCAACCACAAATAGTGCGCAGATTCGCTAGCGTGCAAAGGTAATACACAAAGTACTTAAACCAACCATTACAACAACAACTGCAACATTCCACAAATTTGGTAAATCTGTTTCTCTGAAAGGCAGACGAGCAAGGAAGGATAGATAAGTTCTAGTCTTTATCTTATTTTCTTTGAATTGCCCAGTTATTTGAGAAGGGAAAATAGCCTTTTTGGCCCCGTGCTGGATCTACACAGTGCACACAAATGAGCTGTTCTGAATTTTGAAAAAGAAACGGAGAAGACGGTGTGGTTTAGGCCTGCCGTCCATCGTCGTGCGTCGTCTTTCTTTATCCCTTTATTTAATTCTTTGCAAGTTGCTCTGCTGGGAATAATAGGAAATTTTAGAAAATGGATTCAATACCATAGTTTATTTGTAGCTACAGTATTTGCAGTCTAAACACCTCTTCACGAGATGGATGATGCAGTAACCAAAAATAAGCTACTTGTTGATGAAGTTCTTTATGCTAGTCCAGTTGCCAACCGTTCAGGCAATACACAAAGTAGCCCATTATCCACATCATGCAAGAATTATGATGCAGCTGGAACTCACATTAAACCTCCCGTTTATGCCAAGCCTGTTATTGCAGCTAAACCATGCATTAATTTGGTTGAGAGTGATAAGCAGGAACATTATTCTGGGTGCACTACGGTCACTGAAGACATGGAAAAAATGATTGAAGATGATGGTGAACAATCATATGATTTAGGAAATGAGGACAAAAACTGTAACCTCATCAATAAACCAGTCCAGAAGCCACCTATTTATGCCAAGCCAGTTTTGCAACAAAATGCCTTAGGAGAGGAACAACGAGATGATTGCAAGATCAATAATTCTGATGATAAAATCACAAAAGTTGAACAATCATCAACAGACAGTATTTTGTCAGGAAGAAATTTCAAATCTGATACGAACACTTCAAATAAAAATAATGTAGAGTCAGTGTGTATCCAACAGAACTAAAGAAGATGATTTTGAGACTGATAGACAATTACAGAGCTCTGACTCTCCTGGCAGGTGTCTCCCCGAAAAGCCATTTTTATATCCAAAGCCCTTCCAGATTAGAGAACAAACTTCACATGTAAAGCCACCATTGTATGCCAAACCAAAGCTTCTCTTTGATGCAAATAATCTTAAGTCTTCCAGCATTGAAACTACTGAAAACTCTAAGAACTGTGATGAAGAGGCTGAAAATCAGAGTGAATCAAAATTGAACAATGAAGATAATGCTACTGCTCTTATCCCTGTGTTCCAAGAACAAGAGAAGAGCTCTGCTCTTCCTAAAGAGATGGCTGAAGGGGTAAAAAGGGGTGAGGAACTTAATAACCAGGATACTAATGTTGAATCTTTAGGGGCTTTTGGCTTGGCAAAAACTAACAACAAAATTGATGAGGCTGAAATTGTTGGTTCGTTTGAAAAGGGAAGGTAACAAAGCAGGAAGATAATATCAATGAAATAAGTTCTGGTGAAACCGAATGTCTTAAATTTGATGAAACTACTGATAAGATAATAGACAACACTGAATTTAAGTTGATTCCCTCTGAGGAGACAAATGAAGATTTTGTATTCATAGACAAGGTCTGTAACTCAAAAGAATCTATGCAAATAACAGATGAAGCTAGTTTATTTGAAAGGACAGAAACAGCTGTAGAACAGAATATTGCTTCAAAGGCTGCTGGAATCAGGAGGAACAATGCTGCCTTCTTTACAGAGTGCAGATAACACAAAGCCAAGTTCTGGCTTACAAGAGAAATCACCAGAAAGGAGCTTACCTGTTCGGCCCAGTGGCATTACTGAGAAGCGGAAAATTCCAAAACCAGCAAGACCCCCTCCACCTCCAGGCAGACAAAAAAAATTTTGAGTGACAAGGAAAATAGCTGCCATGAAAATGTTACTTTAATTAGTAGTGAAGGAGAAGAGAAGAGTAGTCATAAAACTACTAAGCAAGAATCTTCATTAGAAAAGAGAAGACTACCTGAAATACCCATAAGGACCAAAAAGCTTGATAAAGTGTCAGAGCAGTCTACTGTATCTGCAATTGATACATTCAAGCATGAGACCCCAATAAATGAGGAAAAAGACGATACATTGAGTAGAAAATTGACAAAACACATCAAAGACAGGCCAGACGGATTCAAAATTCCCATTTGTTAGAAGAAGAAATAAGGCTCAGAAAAATTTTAAAGCTGATCGTCAAAGTTGTCCAATACCTGATGTTACCTCAGATGAGATATTTGCACAGATTCAAGAGACTGTTGAGGATAAATGGAAGTGTAAAAGTTTTAGTAATGCAAAAGGAAATGCAGAGGATTCAGCTGAGGTGAGAAAACTGTTTCCTAGATTCAGTTTTTCTGAGTGTCTGTCCCTATGGTTTCTTAATGTAACTTTGATGTGGGCATATGAATGGGTTTTTGGCCCTGACACTCTCTAAGCATGGGTATGGTTCTAACCAAAACCCAGTGTAAGAGGTCATGAAATCATTATCCTTAAAACAAAAGCAAAATTTGCCACAGTTCTGACCAAGTCCCACAATTTATGTTGATTTAGCTAAAATTTGAAAAAAATTTTTCAATGAAAGCTTTCCATTTCGCCTCATTGGCAAGAGTAACTGTTTTTGCTTTTTTTCAAGTTGTGAAAGTATCATCTTTTTCATTTTTTTCAGTCAAAGTATGATTTTCATTGATTAAGCTGATTATTCTTTAGATAATTTTGTCGTTTATTTATCAAATAAGGGAGAATTGCTGCACCGTTTAGAAGAACAGAGAAAGAAGACCGAAGCTCAAAGAGAAAATCCACATGAAATGGTTTGTTTTTCCATAAACATTTGTACTTGTTTTTCTAAAATACATAGTATTAGTAAATCTTTATTATTCATCTTTTACCAACCAATAGCAAACCCCTAAGTGTCTGGATTATAATCGTACGTAGGTGCAGGACGTTCAACAGAGAGTGCGTAGAGAGCGCCGAGTGGTGCTCCGGTGCTCTCGTGGGTGGATAAAAACGAGTATAAAACGGGTGTGGTGAATTTTAAACGGGTCGTTCTCCTTTATTTATATTTTGAAGCCAACTGGGATACAGTTTATATTTCCTTTGTTTCCATGTGGTTTTGTGAGCTTGGGCCTTGGTTTTCCTAAGCACAAAATAACAGAAATCAGTTTATGCAATATAATCATGCTTCCATCTTTCACTCATCGAAAAGCATATGAGATTCCTGTTGAAACAAAATGATTTTGGAAAAGATTCCTACGAAAACAATAGAGATTCCAGCTGAGGGTTTACGAGATTCCAAGGAGTGAATTTCTTCTTGTTGTTGTTAGACACTGTATTGCACATGGCGGGTACTAAAACATGCGTTTGAAGCATCTTTCGTAAAACAGCAGATTTTTATGTCTTTGAGCCTTCTACTAATTGAAGCCAAAGCATGGAATCGTACACAACACACAACCCTGGGGACGAAGTTGGTAGAAATAAGACCTTACGAGCCACAAAATACTGCAACAAAATTAACGTGACAATACTGTAATTTGTTGAAATTACGAAACCTCTTTTAAAAAGCAAAGAAGCTTTGATGGACTGGAATATCAACTAAAATCTCAGAAACTATATGGACATGGAAATGGTACATTAGGGGCTCCTCAATGAGTTTTAGTTCATTAAAAGTCTCATTCTTGGCAAGTTAAGGGGTTCTGCAAGGAATTTTCTCTACGATAAATACAAGTGCAAAACTTAAGAAACCTTATTTAGAGATGAATCGGCCTCATTTACCAATTTTGTGTAGAGAGGATGAACAACTAAAGTGACTCACACTCAATGAAGTCAGATTCGATCGAACCTAGTTCCTTTTTATCTTAAGATAGCTACGTAAACTGCGGCTGCTGATAAAGGATTTGATCTGATTTGATCATCTACTAAAGATTTGGTTACCTTCTTGGCTCATTGCAAAAAGCCGTAAATTCGCTCCCACTCACTACACTGGTTCATTCTACGCGCTCATACCCGCTTAAAATTTAGTCTGAGCTGTGGCAATTGGTTAAGGTGAAATGGTGTATTAAGTGCCAGTCGTTACTAGGATCTCAGTAGTAGCTTAGCTAATTGAGACCTCGAACCTTGCTATGACGCTACCGTAGCTGGGGCTGGAGCCCCGACCTCGCTGAGCTTCTGACACCACGAAACAGCTGGATTAACCCACGCCGCCACAGTACATTCGATTACCTAACGACAAAAATCTCAATTTCCGATTCGTGAGTTGAATTAATCGCAAAGGCAATAGGACTGGTGCTATAAGACTAAGGGCTTATTTGTTGCTGGCTATTCTAATCTGTGGCAGGTAACGAGTGACACAACCTGTACAGTTTAATGACAAAGGCAGAGTATGTTCTGGTTTGTCACTTGTTCGTTATTGTTTTCTTAGAGAAACACACTTGTGAATGAAATCATTAAAGAAGATGAAGAGCTAGAAGATGCTGATCTTTTTGATCACGTGTTAGTCGTCAAACTCAGGCAGGGTAAGAAGAAAAACTACCCATATAAATTTAGCTATTACACTTTTTTTTAATAAGCAACTTGACTTTCGTCCAGCCCTCAAAGTTGCTTAAAATTTTAGACATTTCGGCCCTCAAAGTTGCTTAAACTTTGCTTAACATTTTTTGTACCTACTAACCACCCCTGACTTCGCAGGTCAAAATCAACATCTGTTAGGCCTACAATATGACTTTTTGGAGACAGTAAGCGGAAAAACGTTAACTAACGAACTTCAACATGCAAAACCTGAGAACGAAGAACAATTTCCTAACACAGGAAAGAGAATAAGCTTGGTTGTTTGACTTCTTAGATGCTTACAGTAATTCAATTGAGTCATCAAGTTGCTTAATGTTAAGGTCAGTTCAGCCCTAGTTGCTTATTGAGCCGTTGCGTATTAAAAAAATAGTGTAAACAGTTTTTTACTTAAACAATATAATAGGGTTAATTTTCATTTGTATTTATTCTTTAGGGAATAATGGCCTGGAACCATTTATATCTTTCAGATTTCCTCCCAAGGTATGAAACTATTTTTGATGAATTGCTACTGTGTACCTTTAATACTGATGAAAATCGTCATCTAGTCAGAACTAGTTTCCGAATACTAATCGGCGATTTTTCGGAACTAATTCGTCGCAATCGACCTTTCGACATCAGCGCTCTAGCAACTAGTTCTTTTCCATTCTTTTCTGACGCTAGTCGGCGCACAGCTTCAGAAGGTTGGGAAGCATGTTCTACTTCTGCGATTAATTGACAACTGATTCCCATCAGTCGCAGCCGACCTAATCGGTATAACGGTAATCATATTGAACACTGTCAGTTGACCTGATTTCCGTAACAAAGAAACTGTACGTTTTATTTAAGCTGGTTAAAATATTGAAATTCTGCTCCTAAATTTACAGCTACTCGTGCATCACATCACCACAGCGATAAATGCTGGTGCACTAAGATGCTGATTTTCTTTTCAATTATTAATTCTTTTATCTTCAAACAGCAAAAATATGAAAAGGAAGTCGACCCCCGTGTTGCTAGCATTCCACAGTTTTGTTTCCCAGATTTGAAAGGGGGTATGAGTGAAAATGATTACAAAGAGCAACGAGCTGGATACAAAACAAAGTAAGATGCATTTAGAATTTTATCTTTTGTTAGCGATTTTAGTTATTTTGTGTATCTGTCCCTCCTGCTTTCTGTTATAGCATGATCGCAGAAACCATTGTTGACCGATTCACTTATTTTTTTGAGAACATTTCATTTCATTCATTTTTATTCGTAGAATTACAATTGACAATAAAAAAATATATTTTACATGGTCCAAGAACAGCGGAGCTTATATTGCTTAAACAACCTATATGAGGTCTCTGAATCTCCCAAAATCAAATCTTCGAAACTATATGAGATACGCACAGGCAATGTTCACCAGTATAAAAATTCTTGCCCGGAAACGCGTTTTAAACGTTTTTGAGAAGGGTAGGGGGTGATGAGTTTGCGAAAAATCGCTTCAAGATAAGACACGGGCAGGCTTGAATCAGAGCTCCGCGAGGTCGGGGCTCGAGCCCCAGCTACGGCAGCGTCACAGCCAGGGTCGATTAGTTAAGCTACGCCACTAGGCCACGACGCCACAGCACATTCAAATCGTAGAAGTGGTTAGGGATGATGTGAGGTTGTTAAGATGATGCTAAATTTTTGGGATGGCAGTGTTAGGAACTTATATTGGATATGGATAAGACAAGGACAGGTCTCGAATTTGCCACAACTGGTTTTGTAGGCCAACGCTGTACCGATTGATCTATACGTTGCCGCAGAATCGCCACGAATCTTATCCATGAATACAAAGGGACCATCTCGTACCACCACCATTACGCTATACGGCCTTTCAGGGGATAGACTCCCTTCACTAGGGGCCCTCGGAGCAAACCATCGCTAGGGAGGGCACGTCGGCTGCAAGATTATAAATCCTGTGAGGCTGATTTGTAATTAACAAGAATCATGATTGTATCTTCTTTCCTGCAGTGAGACGTTCTCTTTTGTTCTGACTGACATGGTTGGAAAACGTCATTTTGGTTATTGCAGACAGATTCAGGTATATCTTTGTATTCTTTCTTATACTGCTAACGTTATAAAAGTCACTTATGCCTTTATTGCTGATGAAAACTGTCCTATAATCACGGATGATGGGACATCCTTTGTTGATAATATGGATGAAATGTTCTCTAGGCATTTCATTGGACATGTTTTTCGATTTGCATAATGTTTGATCTTGGTTTTTGGTCGTAATTCCTGTTTCCTGTATTTCATTGTGATAGTTCTCGTTCGTAAGAATCTTCACAATGTACAACAGCTGATAATTAGAGAATGCTCTAACAGCTATTCGAGCTCGTTGTTTAAGTAATCATAATGGCTCGAGCTCTTTCATCATAGTAGCAACTTGGCTGAATTTACAAAGGCCCAGTTGGGTCTTGTTGACGAAAACCCTATTTTTGCCATTGGACCTGTGTAAAAAAATAAGAGAGCTATAGCCCTTTGCTATAGTACATATAAGAGACACAGACAAGAGATGATAGTAAAATTGGCAATAATTGAACACAGAAAATCTCGGCAAATTCAGCAATTTTGTAGCCGAAAGACAGCTTTGCTTTAGAGAAGAGATAAGAACAACAGGACAAACCAGCTAGAACAAAACGCTCATTATCCTTTAACTTTTTATCCTTAACATTAAAAAATCACGTGTAAAACATATGCGCCGTATCTTTTCATTTTTCTTTCCTGTCACTTTATATCTTGTCAATCGTTGTTTTTGCATAGACTATGGTTTTTGCGCGTTTCTGTCGAACTGCTGTATTTCTTCATCATTTCATTTCAGATGAACGACGACAAAAGTCACGTAACAATTTACAGCTACCTGAAGTCTATTGTATCGTCAGTCCGTATGGTTTATTCGGACTATACGCGCAAGTAAGGAACCTTTCCGGCAATACACTTTCAAGATATTATAGTACATCAAGAGTTTTCGATGCCAAAATTTGTTTAAAGCATCCAAAACTTAATCTTGGTGCAAAGTTTTACTGATCTAGGGCTTGCATTTTTGATTTTATGAGCGTGCAAAGTTCTCGATTCTATAAGGGCTTTGACCATGAGTGACTGCGAATGAAACGTTTCATCTTGACTTGGCTTAGCCCTTATAAAATCATGGACTTTGAACGCTCATAAAATCAACGACACAATCTTCTCAGGAAAATCTCTCATAAAAAACTCGATACAAACATTCAAAAATTTCTTTCTTGTAGATTTTAGATGAAGTTGAGAAGCAATGTGCATTTTCGTCCACATCCGTATTCTCATTTCTCAAAGCTGTAAGTAGCTACAATTGATTACACATTTTCATTGCATGCGATTATTCATTCCAAAACTCTCGTTTCTCTTGTTTAGTGTAGGCAGTCCTCCCCCAATGGGGTCGATCATCCCGAGGGGAACTTCAGTACTATAAAGTGCCACCCATCAGTCCCACGCCATTAATCCCATACGCAATGCAATCCATAAATCTTGGTATAGTTATGAATAATAAGCCCGAAAATCCGCTGACGCTGCTACATTTGTTCTTAATGAAGACAAGAAGTCGGCCAGGCCTATGTCGATCTACGATACGATAGAACTTACGCCAACTAGTTGTGACTGCCAATTTATTTCGACATGTCAACAACAAGTCAGAACTTATAAGATACAGTTGACCACGGTCGCAAGAGCGCTCAGGTAGACTGTGACTGACGGATACTTAAAAAAAATTCAGAACACCGTATATTGGGGAACACAGCTCTTTCCCCCCCGCGGGAATCTCCCGCTCAAATTTTTTATGTTCTAAGGATTTTACATTATCATCATCGTCTTAACAAAGCTCAGCGTGCAGTTTATATTTTTTTTGCTAAAAGTTTTCATAGGTTCACAACATTTGGGGAGAAAAATAAACGAGGGATAGTTTGAAATACATATTTTAAATGCCAATTAATTGTTCAATTTTTGGTAACTCTTATTGTGTATATTTCTTCACTAAAACAGTCCCGTTTCGTTCGACTTTTAGTGAAGACAAACTGAAAATATGCTGAAAATTTTTTAAACGGGAAAGTCTCCTTAAATCCCATTAGACTAACGCCCTACCGTCAATTTTGAACGTATTTTGAACTTATAAGGTAGCTACAATGAAGCTTCTTATATCAAAAGTCTTATCCATTGGTTAATTGATTATTAAAGCATTTTTTTGTTTTGTTTTTTCAAATCAGGTATTGTCGCATTCTCTCCCTCGACCGGTAAGAACACATTTTCTTTTTGTTGCAGTCGAAAAATCATCGCCTCGCTTATTCCTCGCCCTGATGTTTCCTAGACCTGTAGACTTATTACCTTCCCCCCACTCTTTCGGAAACAGCTTCTAACAACTACAACAACATACAGCTGTTTCCTCAGTAGTTGGAGCGGGGTGGTGGAGTGTGGCGGAGCGTAGACTACGACGAATGTAATAATTCTACTAGACTTGCTTCCCAAATCCCTAACTGTTTCTCACATTGAATTGAATTGATGTTGTCGTGTTTCGCTTTAGTCAGATAGTTTGAGCGCCCAGATTCAGTTCAAAAGCGATAACTACGACTTGTGTAGTAAGTCTAGATGTTTACTAGCCTCGCTCCTATTCCGACCCTGCTGGTTACTTGTAAACGTAAAGCCAAAATAACTCTGTTCTTTTCATCCTTTTTCTTTATTGTACCTTAGTTTTTTTGTAAACAAGCAGAAACTCATATTTACTTTTTCTTTTATTTTTCTTTCAGGGTAACAGTGTGGAAATATCGTTCTTCTCAGTAGGTTATTCTTATAAGTTTTAATTTGACATTGCTACATTTAATTTTTTTTCAAAAATGAGGCATCTATACCGGGAGATTGCCGGTTCACAATAAATATAATATAATTTAAGTTCTACATTTACTTCATTTTTTTACTCAATTTTATACATGTTTGCTGATTCGATGTTGTCAACGTCACTTATTATTTTACCGCGTCTGTTCCTGGAACCTCTGATGCACAGGATGGCTGATCTGATTGTTGCGAAAGATAATTTAGTGCGAACCCAGTTTGTTACCACAGATTGAGAAATGTCCCTTTTCTCCGATAATTTTCTCCATTTGCTACATTTAATCAGCTGAAAAAACAGACCAAGTCGTTGGTCAGTTATGTCGTTTAATGCATTTGTTTAAACCTGTTCTAAATCTTAATCAACAGGGTGGCAGTCAAGGAATAAAGTCCGTCACTTTGCATCGTGCTGGAGATTCTGCTATACACGAACACGTAAGTCGCCATCACGATATCCACGCATTTCCAAATTCAGGTATATAACGAGCAATTGAGGGTTCCTCGAAACATGGCGACCGTTCATCATCATCATCATCATCGTCAATATCATCTATTTAATTATAGTAGGCTTACATTAAGAAATAGCTAAATTAAGGCCTGCTTTACAAAATTTTACAAACAAAGTTAATAATAATTTAAAATAGTCTACCATAGTTTACTTAAATGAACAATAGGTATAAAATTCCCCTCAGAGGCCTAGGAAAGCAAAGCACCGTCCCCAGCCCCCACGAGAAAGCCTTTCAAACAGTTTCTGTTAGTCCTTTGATTTTAAGGAAAACTCGCAAGCTGCATCTACAAGTGCTACTTTTTGCTTGAAATGGCGACAGGACATGATAAACAATTGTCGCTGCGACCGTAAAAACTTTAAGTCACGCATGTAGCCAGGGATAGCCGAGTCACATATGTAGCCAGGGATGAGGAAACACGGCCGCACGATATTGATTTAGTTGAACTTGGCGCGTGTTTCGGCTTGTCGCAAATAATTTCGCAGTGTGTAGCCGCTTTTTTGCTTTGGCAACGCAGCACATTGCATTGTTTTCGCGCGTTTTCATGAAAATCTTCTAGGACCCATTCTTCTTACCGCGCAAACAGATCGTCGCGTGACTTCACTTCTGTCACAGTATTTTCATCGAACAGCATGAAGCCATCTCAGAATTTCTCAGAACAGAGCATTTTCAGGAGGGTCACGTCGCCAGAACAGGTGAAAATCGCACGCGTCGCTGCGGCTTGAATGTGTTGTTTTCTACTACCTCAGAGCATAAGAAATTAGAGGCAGCTTAAGTAGCACCACATAAATGTCTTCCTTTAACTGATGAAAATTTGTTTAGGGCCTAAGTGCTGTATTTCTTGCATGCTCAGAAGGAATAATAATAATTGCTTCGTTCTTTTTAAGCTGTTCATTTGCATTTTTAACGAATCCGATAATATTATAATATCATTGATTTTGATTTGACTAAATAGAATAAATATTTGTTTTAGGTGGATTTTAAACTTCTGTTTGATAGTATTCCTGTACAAATGGTAAGTAAAGTGGCTTCAAAAGTACTCTAAGATATGTCATATGTACCGTTAAGCGATATTTGCGTTCAGAATCGGGCATGCTTATTAGCCAAAGTACCACTTATTTCTAATAAGGATTGACTAAAGTCAGCCCTTTAAAGTTACTTAAGAATAAGAATAAGAATAAGAATTAAATATATGAGGTTTCAGTACTTGGAGTAGCTTACGAGTTGAAATTAGGATGTGTATATAAGCTGCTGAGTCTGTCATTTTTTACCTTTTAATGCTGCTCTATTGCTAACTGTACATGCTGCAAACGGGATTTTACAATGTTTAAATTTTCAAATTTGAAATTCGAAGGGTGAAATTTACAAATGCGTATCACAAACAAAGAGAGTCGCACGAAGTTGTGTCAATTTCAGCCGAACAGAACAATGCTAATACTAAAGAAAAAATTGTTAAAACTTTGTTTGCTTTGTGTATCATTCAGCATAATAAAATTTGCACAGTAGCTCAACGACAAAGAACCTCAAAAAATGCATTTATTAAAACGGAAAGCTCTCGAGAAGTTGGTTTGAAATGAGAATCTCAGTTAGTCCGAAAAATCTTCCAGCTCTGCCGTCACGAAAATTTGGAGCCTCAAGAGTCTTTAATTTTCCTGAGAGTTGCCGAAAAGAACGGGCTTTCAATCTGGGAGTCTGGATTAGAAAGCAGAGGCAAAAAGCACTCCCACAAGAAGGCACCCTAAAACAAGACGGTTTTCTGTTCACCTTCACCTGCAAAGATTTCCGTGGACCTGTTTTTACCTGGATGGAAAACTATTCATCCGCATGAAGTCGGACTGATCTGATCTCTGTGCCAAAGGTGTGAAAAGATCGCGAAAAGCAGTCTACAAAAAAAAACAGCCAGGTTGAGAACAAAGATGGATAATCTTGTAAAAAGTGTGTATGCTTATGGTTTTTGTGTCACCTTTTCAAAACTGATTTTGCAACCATTAGAGCCGTTAGTAGCAAAATACAAGGTAGCTAACGATGTATGAAATGGAATACTGAAAATTCATATGAGAACCAAGACGCAATGATAGCTCTTTGCGTTACTGGCTTGAACCCCTGCAGTAATATAGTATTACATATTGCGCGTCATTCAGATATATAGATTGTTAGGAGGTGGTGATCCTTGTCTCTAATTTTTTAGATTCTGCGAGTTGTCAGTGCTCTGTTACTCGAAAGACGAATCATTTTGGCCTCTTCACAGCTCAGGTTTGAACCAAATTTTTATTTTTGTAATTTTAAGTTGTTCATCATGCCGATTTTAAACAAATATCTTTTTTTAAGATATAAAAGTATATTATAAAAGCTGCAATTTGTGTACACCAGTGTGACTAATCTTTTCATATACTATCTGTAAATAAAGCACTGGTTAATAAGAGGGAGAGAGCGAGGTGCGACTCTCTTTTTTCTTCAATTATTCGTGAGTTTTGACCAAAATTTGCTAACAACCTGCCCTAAAACTAAAACGACCGTAATTCTGGTCATTGCGCACATAGAGGATTCTACAAATGTCTACCATTTACCAGAAAAATGTCGCGCCCGACCCAGGCCTCTTTGAAAAGGTCTGTTTTATTGATTTCACTGAAATTCTTTTGAAATCCTTTTTAACCAGACTCTCGTAAGTCGTTCGCCTTTTTGTAGAGTGAAACGCCCCTCGATTAGAAGAGTACTCAACGTGTAGGCCTATAATTCTTGTTTTCAATTTTTGCAGTTTGTTGTCAGCCTGCTGCCATGCCTTCATATCATTACTGTATCCATTTCAGTGGCAGGTATTTCTCTGATATAATCTTTTATCGAATCCTTAATGGCTGATGTTTCATACGTATTTATCCCTTTTTTGAAAATGATTTTGATCCCGTTAAAAATGCCATCAGAACTAGATTTTCTATTCGTATGGAAATTCTGCTCAGGAAAGTTGGAAAAATGGAAAGTGACGTCACTGAAGGGCCAAATTATCTCAAATCAACTCGCTCATCTGAGCATCTGAGGTCGAAAATGTCTGTCTACCCAGATTATCAATCGGGATCAAGGGGGCAAGTTTTGGGACCAGATTATTTGTATAGCTTAACCCTTGTTGCTTGCTAAATAGCAACCTCGACATTGTTTCATAGTTAACTAGTCAGGTGAAACAATTTGGCTTGAAAACCAAAAACTTTTCTGCCTTTATCATATTCTAACTGTATGGTGCTTATTATATACCGTAAATCCTCGAATAAGCCCCCGGGGGCTTCTTTACAAAAATGAATTTCAAGGTGGAGGCTTATTCGAGAGGAGGGCCTATTTTAAAGTTTAATGGTTTCAGTGTGTTGTCGAAAGAATAGCAGAGAGAAAAATCTGTACTTTTTATCAGAATCAGCTGTTTGCCAATATCCAATGGCTGATTATTGGTTGAATTGATAGTAAAACCAGTCAAGATTGTTTCAGTGTTTTATTTAGTTGAAAGATGCATTATAGAGAGAAACAAATTTATAAATCCTTCGAATAATTCCCCATGCGGGCTTATTTGCAAAAATTAATTCTTAGGTGGGGGCTTATTCGAGGGGAAGGCTTATTCGAAAGTGGGGGCTTATTCGAGAATTTACGGTAATTGATCTGTTTAATGAAAATTTGATTGTATGATTATTTCTTGGCATTGTAACTTCGCATTTTGAACTTTTTTTAATTTTTTTCAGCATACATATATCCCAGTGCTGCCACATCAGCTTCTAGACATGTGCTGCTTGCCAACGCCATATCTACTGGGAGCATTATCTGGTAGTTTGGAAGATCTGGAAGAATTACCACTTGACGAAGTAAGTGTTTTGTTGGATTTTTGGTTAGTTAGTAAATGTCTAGTTCATTTCGTATTTATTATTAAGTTATTTAGTTTCTCTTGTGTTACCATGCTTCGGTTTTTTGAAGTGCAAGTTTGTTTTCCCCAGTAATATAATCCCTTTTCCATGGCCGTCAGTCTTGGACAGTTCCATATTTCGATAGGAGTGCCCCCTTTTGGATTGAGCTGCCCATCTGGTTTGTCCTAGATACACTCCTTTCATACAAGTGTTTGTGCAAGTTCCCGATGGAAGAAATCGAGAGACAGCTTAAGTTAGTTGCTGCAAAACTGCAAAACCCATGGTCGAACTGACAAAAGTGATCTTGCCAATCATTGTTGGACGGAAAAACACCAGATGGATTGGGATAACATTTCAGTGATTGATGAAGATAAGAACTGGAAAAACAGACTTGTTAAAGAAAGCATTCACTCAGTTCTATGAACTCCTTGTATCAATCAAGTATCTTACTCAATCCCAGAAATCTGGTTGAATAACATCAAAAGTTGCACTGAACGCAATTTTGGCGCCACAAATTTTAGAAATTGAGCGCCAAAAAATTCCGAGCTTCCTCGCAGGTCCGGTTAATTTCGCACCTTTCGATCCGACCTTTGCAATAAATAGGCAAGAAGCCACATTTCTTTTTGCCCGATGATGGGAGACGGATCTCTCCCGAAACGTTGCCCAACTAAAATATCAAAGGCTTGTCATGATAAGTGGTGACTATCATGTCGAATACAGTGTCAGAAACAGCCTTGATAAGTCCGAATATATTTACTGCTGCAAAACTAACTTTTCGTCATAACTTTAGTTTATTCATAAATTTTCAAATAACTGCATCTCTATGAGTTGGGTTTTTTAATAAGCGCCCTGGGCGCTTAATAGAGAAAGAAGGTATTCTACGAAAATCACTTCAATTTTTTCTATCAACCTCAGTTAAGCATGCTATTCTTTCTAGGTAATTATCATAGACCTTGACGAAGGCTGTGTGCTTCGTGACGTAAGTACCTAAAAATAACTTAACCCTCATTCCTAAAAATTACAATCTTTACAATTAGATGATTTTTTTATATAAACTTTGCTTCCCATTCCTGTAACTTTCCTCTACTACCCCCGAAGCCTAAATTTATTTTCATTCCCATCCCTTCCTTATGAGAACCGAGGGGCAATTCACTCCTTGAAAATCTCGTACACCTTTGCTGGAAGTCCTATTGTTTTCTCAGAAATCCCTTGAAAGTCATTTTGTTTTAATTGAAATCTCGTACGCCTTTTTGCAGAGTGAAATGCCCCTCGATGAGAACAGTTGCCACTTTCCTTAAAGTAGAATTTCAGCTTGGATCGTAATCTAATTAGTTCTTTTTGTAGCAACTAATTCTTGTTGATGGAATTCAAAATGTATTTTTCGTTTTTTAAGAAGACGACGCTCTCTATATGTATGTAGCAAGTCTGTTTAATGAAATCAACTGAAATCTAATGAATACCTCGTGGTCATAGTCGCTCAGCCATAGCTTTTTATTTTATTGCCCGTCGTGCTATGAATGAATTTTGAATGTTTTATTACAGGATGAAGGTGAAAATCAATCTAGTTTCCCAACACCGATAAAAAATATCATGGAAACATCTTTGGTAAGGCGCTTTATTTTATGCAATTGGTGATTGGTGCTTAAATGATCGCAGTAAGAGGTTTTATGCGAAGTCACAATCAGAGGTGTATAGAGGGGGGTGGGGGGCCTAGCATCTCCTACTAGTTATAATTTTCTTTAAGATTCGATAAATTTTAGACAGACACTTCTGGGATACCCCTCTTTTGGGGTAAAAAGTTTCACCAACTTCATTTTTTGGGAGTCTTTGTAGAATCGGGAACTTTGAATGCTTGAAAGATTAAGAACACAAGCGCTAGGACAGTAAAACTTTGGATGCTTAATACGATTTTCGCATTATAACTCAATATTTTGTGATTTCGAAGAATTTGAATGCTGTCGGCCTTTTACCGAAAAGATCTATTGGATAATACATATTCATACCTGAAGCTAAATTTCTGTCATCCTTAAGATGGACAGATTCGTTTTCTTTGTTATTTACCAACGGTTTGAGCAAATTGTTTGATTGCTTCTTTCGCATTTTAAAGGGCCAAGTTTTGAAGAAAGATGCTGATGAAATTGTTATAAATGGTTTGTTTGTATTTCAAATCAGTTTATCTATTAACATATTCCAGATATTATTTTTCTCAAAGTCAAATTATTGTAGCTTTAGTTTTATAAGGCTATCGACATCTATAACCCAATCTTATCACTATTGTCGTTATCATTCTTTTTTGCTTCATTTTGTCGACAATATCGTGTTTTAAACCTAATTATTCTTTTTATTATTCTTATTTTTTCAGGAAATAAGGAGCGAAACATGTTGATAATAGAGATTTTCATCGATGGATATCTTAATTTGATAGGTAAATATTTTTTACGTGTGTGTTCCAATCCTGTTACTCTAGAGTCCCGAATTGTTCCCCTGTACTATAAGTTTTCTGAATATTTCCTAACCCTGCTTTCTTATTAGCACCCCCTTATATTAATTTGAAGTATCTTGGATTCTGTGCAAAGTTTTTAGATCAGTTTTCTAGCTCAAGCTTCAGTCTGTACAGAATGATTCCAAGCCCATCTACTGTATTCATATGAATTACAATTGCTTTTGATCACCCATGGACCAGAACCACCCCCTCTATTATTCAAGCCCCCTGTTAGTATTTTTGTTCCCATCTCCCACCCCGCCCACCAACTAGTCCTGGCTCTCTTATTCTTTGGAACTCAAGAGTATTATGCTGTCTACTTCAGTTATGTTCAGAGTATTATGCTGTCTACAACAGCATTACCATTTATTACGTTGTCCATAAGTGTCTCGCATTCTCTGACATTTTTACTCATTTGCATTGTTGATTATGCTATTTGAATAGTCATAATGCTGTCTGTATAAATTATGTTGTAGTTTGCATATTATATGTAGTTGCTACATAAATTTTGTAGTTTGCATATATCGTTGTTGTGTTTGCGGTGTTGTGTTTGCTTATGTGATATTGTAAAGACCTCTGTGTACCAAATACAGGTCACTGTTATTCGTGGACCTTTAATATATATTTTATTTCTCATAAACCAGGAAATTTCCAAGAATTCTACTCTGAAAAAGCTGAAGACGGCTCCGGTTTTCAGGTATTTAATTAAAACTGTTACATCTATTCCTCTAAATGAGAAATTTCTTAATGAATTATCCGTTAATGTATGTATTGGTTCTTGTAAATGTTTTATGAAAGCCCATCAAATATTCTGCAGCTGCCTTTGTCTTTGTAGAGTCTAATCTTCGCCAAATCTTCGAAGTCGAAGGAACACCGAAAAGTAAGAGCATTTCATTCTTGTGTAATAAAAAAAACCATTCTAAAATATTTGATAGCTAGCTAACCTAACTTACTGACTAACTAACTAACTAACAAAAACTAACTAACTAGCAAAGGCTAATCAACTAACTTAACTAACTGGCTGCCTGACTGACTGACTGACTGACTGACTGACTGACTGACTGACTGACTGACTGACTGACTGACTGACTGACTGACTGACTGACTGACTGACTGACTGACTGACTGACTGACTGACTGACTGACTGACTGACTGACTGACTGACTGACTGACTGACTGACTGACTGACTGACTGACTGACTGACTGACTGACTGACTGACTGACTGACTGACTGACTGACTGACTGACTGACTGACTGACTGACTGACTGACTGACTGACTGACTGACTGACTGACTGACTGACTGACTGACTGACTGACTGACTGACTGACTGACTGACTGACTGACTGACTGACTGACTGACTGACTGACTGACTGACTGACTGACTGACTGACTGACTGACTGACTGACTGACTGACTGACTGACTGACTGACTGACTGACTGACTGACTGACTGACTGACTGACTGACTGACTGACTGACTGACTGACTGACTGACTGACTGACTGACTGACTGACTGACTGACTGACTGACTGACTGACTGACTGACTGACTGACTGACTGACTGACTGACTGACTGACTGACTGACTGACTGACTGACTGACTGACTGACTGACTGACTGAAATATTAATTTATTCACAATTCATTTGTTTTATCTATTTTAGTTTTTAAAGCAGTTTGTGAAGACTCAAGCATTCCAATTCTTTATCCGTCAATACAACAATGAAAGTTCAAGTTGTAAAGGTATGCTATAGCTCTTTCCTTTGATTATTGATCGATTTTTTCTGAAATGGCAGAATGATAACAATTTTCTTTTCCTCAGGGTTATTCGAAGAAAGACTACAAGAGTGGCAAACATTTAGGCAAGTAATCGAAATCTTACTTTCATAAAAAAAACTTAACTCTTTACAGGCCTGATGTTGTTGTATCGAAAAAACCTTGTTTTGAGGTTTTTTCGTTGAGATGTACTAATTGACAAAATCAAATTCTGCTTTCGATTTGGTGGCTGCTTCAAGGGATTCACAATTTCCAATTACTATGTTATCAGTTTATAGTGTCGACCTGACTTATCTTACTAGATAAAACTTACTGAAGCACCCTGTTTGAAGGAACCATCTGTCAAAATTTTTAGATTCTTAAGAAGTTATACTCGAAAATGTAGTTAAAATTATTCTTTTACTTATAGGAAACACAAGAGCAGCGAAAGTGGTATGTTTTTATTAAAAATAGTTTAATAAGTACATAACTACCTTTCCTAGAATTACCTTACATCTGACGTAACCTACCACCATACCTTATCTCACCTTAGCTTTCAACCCACATTAACCAAAGCATGCCTAACCTTACCTTCACTTATCTTCCATAACCTTGCCTTACTTTTCTGTAACTTAGCTTTCCTTACCCCTACCGTACCTTACATCTCACGTAGCTTTAATTTTCCTTAACTTAGTCTTCACCCCACCTTTACCGAACCGTATTTTACCTTACCTTACTGTATTTTATCTTCAACTCAGCTCACCTTACCTTACCTTGCTTTACTTCATCTCACCTCCTCTTACTTTTCTTATCCTTACCTCACCTCACCTTGCTTTACCTCACCTCACCTCATTTTACCTTACTTATCCTTAGCTCACATTACCTCACCTCACCTTACCTTACCTTGCTTTACCTCACCTCACCTCTCCTCTTTTTACCTTACTTATCCTTACCTCACTTTACCTCACCTCACCTTACCTTGCTTTACCTCACCTCACCTCATCTTACCTTACTTATCCTTAGCTTACATTACCTCACCTCACCTCACCTTACCTTGCTTTACCTCACCTCACCTCATCTTACCTTACTTATCCTTAGCTTACATTAACTCACCTCACCTTACCTTACCTTGCTTTACCTCACATCACCTCATCTTACCTTACTTATCCTTAGCTCACTTTGCCTAATCCACTTTACCTTACCTTACTTTATCTCACTTCACCTCTCCTCATTTTCCTTACTTATCTTTACTTCACTTTACCTCATCTTACCTTACTTATCTTTACCTCACTTATCCTCTACCTCACCTCACCTTACTTTACCTTGCTTTACCTCACCTCACCTCATCTTACCTTACTTATCCTTACCTCACTTTACCTAACCTCACCTTACCTTACCTTGCTTTACCTCACTTCACCTCTCCTCATTTTACCTTACTTATCCTTACCTCACTTTACCTAACCTCACCTTACCTTACCTTGCTTTACCTCACCTCACCTCATCTTACCTTACTTATCCTTACTTCACTTTACCTAACCTCACCTTACCTTACCTTGCTTTACCTCACTTCACCTCACTTCACCTCTCCTCATCTTACCTTACTTATCCTTACCTCACTTTACCTCCCTTCACCTCTCCTCATCTTACCTTACTTATCCTTACCTCACTTTACCTCACCTCACCTTTCCTTGCTTTACCTCACTTCACCTCTCCTCATTTTACCTTACTTATCTTTACTTCACTTTACCTCATCTTACCTTACTTATCTTTACCTCACTCTACCTCACCTCACCTTACCTTACCTTGCTTTACCTCATCTCACCTCATCTTACCTTACTTATCCTTACCTCACTTTGTCTAATCCACTTTACCTTACCTTGCTTTATCTCACTTCACCTCTCCTCATTTTACCTTACTTATCTTTACTTCACTTTACCTCATCTTACCTTACTTATCTTTACCTCACTCTACCTCACCTCACCTACTTTACCTTGCAACTCACCACTTCTTACCTTACTTATCATTACCTCACTTTTCCTCATGTCACCTAATTTTACCTTGCTTTACCTCACCTCATCACATCTTACCTTACTTATCCTTGTCTTTCATTACCTGCCATTTTACTTGATTATCTGAGTCACAGAGGGCAAGGTTTTTACACCTTGTAATTTGTGTTCCCTAGCCTGGATTTGAACCGCAGACCTTCAGCACAAATGGCGCAAGTGCTAACCACTACACTACGCAGCCTTCGGTACTTAGCATTCTTTAGGCCCTTCTCAACCCTAGCATATTTACTATCTTATACCTTTGAGGACAAAAGCTTTCTACATATTTTTTTATCATAGGCTGGCATCGAGTTTTTGGAAAATTAAAAGGTCGTCGATAGGATCAGAGGGGATTCCAGTAAAAGTGACTTTTTAGTTTTTATCGAGATTTTATTATTCCGTTGTTTTAAAATAACAGCATTCAACCCTGCATATACAATACACCTTTTCAACTAAGAGCCTCGTTTTCAAAATTTACGAAAATTTGTTTGTACGAAAATTTTGAACCCAGAATCAGATTCAGCACCTTCATTTTAGTGACACAATTTTTTACGCTTCTACTGGGGGTGAAATTTAACACCCTCAGCCATTTTTCACGGTCAAATCCCTTATAAATTTTCTAACTTTTAATCGCTATAAAATCAACCTCGTAAGGACTAGAAGCGTAAAAATTTGCCCAGACACTAAAACGAAGGTGCTGAATTCGAATCTGAAATTGCTTCTGTGACACAATTTAAAAATTTTTTGAAAACGAGGCCCTCAGTTGAAAAGGTATATTGCTTATCATGCTAATAATATAAACAATTTATTATTCATTCTCACAACTATACAAAATTGGACTACTACAGCACTGTTAATACGTATACTACATTGATTAATAACTAACAGAATACAACTACTTCAGCTCATATAGAAACATTTGAAGGAAATCGCAGACTTCGAATAAATTTGAGATTAAATAAACAGACAATGATAGGTAAGAATTCAAAGTATCTGGGTTATATTGACGTACACATTCCAAAAAGAAGATAAACAGCTAATCTGACATAATCAGTAAGACAATAGATGGTATATAAAGAAAAATAAGTTCGTTTAGGTTATTATGAAGTTTGTTATTAATTTTATACGCAGGGGTAGGGCTTTAAAGACACTTTTAGTCTTAATTTTCTTATAAAACTGCACACCTTATAACATGAATATAAACCGCGTGCATATTTATGCTGCCAAATTAAGAGTTAGCCTTCATTTAAATGCGGCTTAATTATTATAACGTGTATTTTTGTATACCTATCCGTATACGTTCTTAACAATTTAAGAGCATTCAGCCCGGGGAGGGGGAGGGGTAAGTTCAAGTATACCCTAAAGTTCACAAATCAATATGAATATAATACATAAAAATGCCCAAAAACCCTTTTTTGGAATTATACACCTGAAATTTATTTCACAGTTACTGTGACTATCAAAATTCATCATCTTACCAATAATAATGACCCAAAGTTTGTAATTTTAGCAAAACTGAAACCCCAAAAATGTATTTTCCATCCTTGAAACAGTACCTCAAAAAATGGCACCTACTGTATTAGAGTTACCCCCGGGGCACCCAGGCTTAATTAATGCCCGGTATAATTTCGCCGCTCTTAATAACGTACGCAGCTTATTTTCATGTAATAAGGTATGTCCAACGCCATACTTTTCAACGTTGCCTTCACGATAAAATTACAAAAAATACAGTAAAATTACGTTTGGAGATTATAATTTTTTAACAAATTAGATGGAGTAAATATTTGTAATTTAAGTTTTTGATAACTGTATAAGTTTTGTAGATAATTGAATTCATGAAATTGCAGTTCAACTTTGTGAAAGTTAAAAATTCTTTAATTGTGCGTCATTTAAGAAAAGAAATTTGTCGTTCTTTCTTGGAGTGCTTCTATTTTCTTCGTTAATTTGAAAACTTTTCGAAATTAGGAAATTGTAAAGCATGGTTTCTAGAGTGTCACCGGTACAATTTTCATTACTCAACCTCATTAGGTGCGCCCAGCGACGTATTGGAAACGAGGCTTTCAAAAGGACAACGGTTTTGAACTGATGGTGACAATTGATCAATTAATCAAAGTGATTTTTAAAGATTCATTATTGTAACCCCTTTCTAGTCAAGAACTCAGGAACTGGTTGAATTGAAGCTAGGTCTTTATAAACCCTTAATTTTTAGAAGGTTTTGGAGATTTTCAAAATCATCGATTTTGGAGGATTTTTGGCCATTTTGCCTTAGTACAGCCTTGCCTTTTTGGCCAAAATCGGGTGATTTCTTGGGCTTATTTTGATCGATTTTACTGACTAAAAAGGATTATTTTTGCCCCCTAACTGGATAAAAAGCCTATTTATAGCATTATAAAGGTAATTTAGTAGGTTTTTGGAGATTTTTAAAATCTCGATTTTGGAGGATTTTGGCCATTTTGCCTTAGTATAGCCTTGCCTTTTTGGCCAAAATCGGGTGATATCTTGGGCTTATTTTGATCGATTTTACTGACTGAAAAGTATTATTGTTGCCCCTAACTGGATAAAAGCCTATTTATAGCCTTATAAAGGTATTTTAGTAGGTTTTGAAGATTTTTAAAACCCTCGATTTTTAAGGATTTTTGGCCATTTTGCCTTAGTATAGCCTTGCCTTTTTGGCCAAAATCGCGTGATTTCTTGGGCTTATTTTGATCGATTTTACTGATTAAAAAGTATTATTTTTGCCCCCTAACTGGATAAAAAGCCTATTTATAGCCTTATAAAGGTATTTTAGTAGGTTTTTGGAGATTTTGAAAACCCTCGATTTTTGAGGATTTTTGGCCATTTTGCCTTAGTATAGCCTTGCCTTTTTGGCCAAAATCGGGTGATTTCTTGGGCTTATTTTCATCAATTTTACTGATTAAAAGGGATTATTTTGCCCCCTAACTGGATAAAAAGCCTATTTATAGCCTTATAAAGGTATTTTAGTAGGTTTTTGGAGATTTTCAAAACCCTCGATTTTGGAGGATTTTTGGCCATTTTGCCTTAGTATAGCCTTGCCTTTTTGGCCAAAATCGGGTGATTTCTTGGGCTTATTTTCATCAATTTTAGCGATTAGAAAGGATTATTTTGCCCCCTAACTGGATAAAAAGCCTATTTATAGCCTTATCAAGGTATTTTAGTAGGTTTTTGGAGATTTTGAAAACCCTCGATTTTTGAGGATTTTTGGCCATTTTGCCTTAGTATAGCCTTGCCTTTTTGGCCAAAATCGGGTGATTTCTTGAGCTTATTTGTATCAATTTTACTGATTAAAAAGTATTATTGTTGCCCCCTAACTGGATAAAAAGCCTATTTATAGCCTTATAAAGGCATTTTAGTAGGTTTTTGAAGATTTTGAAAACCCTCGATTTTGGAGGATTTTTGGCCATTTTGCCTTAGTATAGCCTTGCCTTTTTGGCCAAAATTGGGTGATTCCTTGGGTTTATTTGTATTGATTTTACTGACTAAGAAGTATCATTTTTGCCCCCTAACGGGATAAAAAGCCTATTTATAGCCTTATAAAGGTATTTTAGTAGGTTTTTGGAGATTTTGAAAACCCTCGATTTTGGAGGATTTTTGGCCATTTTGCCTTAGTATAGCATTGCCTTTTTGGCCCAAATCGGGTGATTTCTTGGGCTTATTTTGATCAATTTTACTGACTAAAAAGGACTATTTTTGCCCCCCAACTGGATAAAAAGCCTATTTATAGCCTTATAAAGGTATTTTAGTAGGTTTTTTAAGATTTTAAAAACCCTCGATTTTTGAGGATTTTTGGCCATTTTGCCTTAGTATAGCCTTGCCTTTTTGGCCAAAATCGGGTGATTTCTTGGGTTTATTTTGATCAATTTTACTGTCTAAAAAGGATTATTTTTGCCCCCTAACTGGATAAAAAGCCTATTTATAGCCTTATAAAGGTATTTTAGTAGGTTTTTGGAGATTTTGAAAACCCTCGATTTTTGAGGATTTTTGGCCATTTTGCCTTAGTATAGCCTTGCCTTTTTGGCCAAAATCGGGTGATTTCTTGGGTTTATTTTGATCAATTTTACTGATTAAAAGTATTATTTTGCCCCTAACTGGATAAAAAGCTTATTTATAGCCTTATAAAGGTATTTTAGTAGGTTTTTGAGATTTTGAAAACCCTCGATTTTTAAGGATTTTTGGCCATTTTGCCTTAGTATAGCCTTGCCTTTTTGGCCAAAATCGGGTGATTTCTTGGGTTTATTTTGATCAATTTTACTGACTAAAAGGATTATTTTTGCCCCCTAACTGGATAAAAAGCCTATTTATAGCCTTATAAAGGTATTTTAGTAGGTTTTTGAGATTTTGAAAACCCTCGATTTTGGAGGATTTTTGGCCATTTTGCCTTAGTATAGCCTTGCCTTTTTGACCAAAATCGGGTGATTTTTTGTGTTTATTTGTATCGATTTTACTAACTAAAAAGTATTATTTTTGCCCCCTGACTGGATGAAAAGCCTATTTATAGCCTTATAAAGGTATTTTAGTAGGTCTTTGGAGATTTTGAAAACCCTCGATTTTGGAGGATTTTTGGCCATTTTGCCTTAGTATAGCCTTGCCTTTTTGACCGAAATCGGGTGATTTCTTGTGTTTATTTTGATCGATTTTACTTACTAAAAAGTATTATTTTTGCCTCCCAACTGTATAAAAAGCCTATTTATAGCCTTATAAAGGTATTTTAGCAGGTTTTGGAGATTTTGAAAACCCTCGATTTTGGAGGATTTTTGGCCATTTTGCCTTAGTATAGCCTTGCCTTTTTGGCCAAAATCGGGTGATTTCTTGGGTTTATTTGTATCGATTTTACTGACTAAAAAGTATTATTTTGCCCCCTAACTGGATAAAAAGCCTCTTTATAGCCTTATAAAGGTATTTTAGTAGGTCTTTGGAGATTTTGAAAACCCTCGATTTTGGAGGATTTTTGGGCATTTTGCCTTAGTATAGCCTTGCCTTTTTGGCCAAAATCGGGTGATTTCTTGGGTTTATTTTGATCGATTTTACTGACTAAAAAGTATTATTTTTGCCCCCTAACTGGATAAAAAGCCTCTTTATAGCCTTATAAAGGTATTTTAGTAGGTTTTTGGAGATTTTGAAAACCCTCGATTTTGGAGGATTTTTGGCCATTTTGCCTTAGTATAGCCTTGCCTTTTTGGCCAAAATCGGGTGATTTCTTGGGCTTATTTTGATCAATTTTACTGACTAAAAAGGATTATTTTGCCCCTAACTGGATAAAAAGCCTATTTATAGCCTTATAAAGGTATTTTAGTAGGTTTTTGGAGATTTTGAAAACCCTCGATTTTGGAGGATTTTTGGCCATTTTGCCTTAGTATAGCCTTGCCTTTTTGGCCAAAATCGGATGATTTCTTGGGCTTATTTTGATCGATTTTACTGACTGAAAAGTATTATTTTTGCCCCCTAACTGGATAAAAAGCCTATTTATAGCCTTATAAAGGTATTTTAGTAGGTTTTTGGAGATTTTCAAAACCCTCGATTTTGGAGGATTTTTGGCCATTTTGCCTTAGTATAGCCTTGCCTTTTTGGCCAAAATCGGGTGATTTCTTGGGCTTATGTTGATCAATTTTACTGACTAAGAAGGATTATTTTTGCCCCCTAACTGGATAAAAAGCCTATTTATAGCCTTATAAAGGTATTTTAGTAGGTTTTTGGAGATTTTGAAAACCCTCGATTTTTGAGGATTTTTGGCCATTTTGCCTTAGTATAGCCTTGCCTTTTTGGCCAAAATCGGGTGATTTCTTGGGCTTATTTTGATCAATTTTACTGACTAAAAAGGACTATTTTGCCCTCTAACTGGATAAAAAGCCTATTTATAGCCTTATAAAGGTATTTTAGTAGGTTTTGGAGATTTTGAAAACCCTCGATTTTTGAGGATTTTTGGCCATTTTGCCTTAGTATAGCCTTGCCTTTTTGGCCAAAATCGGGTGATTTCTTGGGCTTATTTTGATCAATTTTACTGACTAAGAAGGATTATTTTTGCCCCCTAACTGGATAAAAAGCCTATTTATAGCCTTATAAAGGTATTTTAGTAGGTTTTTGGAGATTTTCAAAACCCTCGATTTTTGAGGATTTTTGGCCATTTTGCCTTAGTATAGCCTTGCCATTTTGGCCAAAATCAGGATATTTCTTGGGTTTATTTCTATCGATTTTACTGACTAAAAAGTATCATTTTTACCCCCTAACTGGATAAGAAGCCTATTTATAGCCTTATAAAGGTATTTTAGTAGGTTTTTGGGGACTTTGAAAACCCTCGATTTTGGAGGATTTTTGGCCATTTTGCCTTAGTATAGCCTTGCCTTTTTGGCCAAAATTGCGTGATTTCTTGGGCTTATTTTGATCGATTTTACTGACTAAAAAGGATTATTTTTGCCCCCTAACTGGATAAAAAGCCTATTTATAGCCTTATAAAGGTATTTTAGTAGGTTTTTGGAGATTTTCAAAACCCTCGATTTTGGAGGATTTTTGGCCATTTTGCCTTAGTATAGCCTTGCCTTTTTGGCCAAAATCGGGTGATTTCTTGGGCTTATTTTGATCAATTTTACTGACTAAGAAGGATTATTTTTGCCCCCTAACTGGATAAAAAGCCTATTTATAGCCTTATAAAGGTATTTTAGTAGGTTTTGGAGATTTTAAAAACCCTCGATTTTTGAGGATTTTTGGCCATTTTGCCTTAGTATAGCCTTGCCTTTTTGGCCAAAATCGGGTGATTTCTTGGGCTTATTTTGATGAATTTTACTGACTAAAAAGATTATTTTTGCCCCCTAAGTGGATAAAAAGCCTATTTATAGCCTTATAAAGGTATTTTAGTAGGTTTTGGAGATTTTGAAAACCCTCGATTTTGGAGGATTTTTGGCCATTTTGCCTTAGTATAGCCTTGCCTTTTTGGCCAAAATTGGGTGATTTCTTGGGCTAATTTTGATCGATTTTACTGACTGAGAAGGATTATTTTTGCCCCTGAACTATATAAAAAGCCTATTTATAGCCTTATAAAGGTATTTTAGTAGATTTTGGAGATTTTTAAAACCCTCGATTTTTAAGGATTTTTGGCCATTTTGCCTTAGTATAGCCTTGCCTTTTTGGCCAAAATCGGGTGATTTCTTGGGCTTATTTTTATCAATTTTACTGACTAAGAAGGATTATTTTTGCCCCCTAACTGGATAAAAAGCCTATTTATAGCCTTATAAAGGTATTTTAGTAGGTTTTTGGAGATTTTAAAAACCCTCGATTTTGGAGGATTTTTGGCCATTTTGCCTTAGTATAGCCTTGCCTTTTTGGCCAAAATCGGGTGATTTCTTGGGTTTATTTTGATCGATTTTACTGACTAAGAAGGATTATTTTTGCCCCCTAACTGGATAAAAAGCCTATTTATAGCCTTATAAAGGTATTTTAGTAGGTTTTTGGAGATTTTGAAAACCCTCGATTTTGGAGGATTTTTGGCCATTTTGCCTTAGTATAGCCTTGCCTTTTTGGCCAAAATCGGGTGATTTCTTGGGCTTATTTTGATCGATTTTATTGACTGAAAAGTATTATTTTTGCCCCCTAACTTGATAAAAAGCCTATTTATAGCCTTATAAAGGTATTTTAGTAGGTTTTTGGAGATTTTCAAAACCCTCGATTTTGGAGGATTTTTGGCCATTTTGCCTTAGTATATAGCCTTGCTTTTTGGCCAAAATCGGGTGATATCTTGGGCTTATTTTGATCGATTTTACTGACTGAAAAGTATTATTTTGCCCCTAACTGGATAAAAAGCCTATTTATAGCCTTATAAAGGTATTTTAGTAGGTTTTTGAAGATTTTTAAAACCCTCGATTTTTAAGGATTTTTGGCCATTTTGCCTTAGTATAGCCTTGCCTTTTTGGCCAAAATCGGGTGATTTCTTGGGCTTATTTTGATCGATTTTACTGACTAAAAAGGATTATTTTTGCCCCCTAACTGGATAAAAAGCCTATTTATAGCCTTATAAAGGTATTTTAGTAGGTTTTGGAGATTTGTAAAACCCTCAATTTTTGAGGATTTTTGGCCATTTTGACTTAGTATAGCCTTGCCATTTTGGCCAAAATCAGGGTGATTTATTGGGTTTATTTCTATCGATTTTACTGACTAAATAGTATTATTTTTGCCCTCTAACAGGATAAAAAGCCTATTTATAGCCTGATATTGGTATTTTAGTAGGTTTTTGGAGATTTTTAAAACCCTCGATTTTTGAGGATTTTTGGCCATTTTGCCTTAGTATAGCCTTGCCTTTTTGGCCAAAATCGGGTGATTTCTTGGGCTTATTTTGATCGATTTTACTGACTAAAAGGATTATTATTTTGCCCCTAACTGGATAAAAAGCCTATTTATAGCCTTATAAAGGTATGTTAGTAGGTTTTGGAGATTTTGAAAACCCTCGATTTTGGAGGATTTTTGGCCATTTTGCCTTAGTATAGCCTTGCCTTTTGGCCAAAATCGGGTGATTTCTTGGGCTTATTTTGATCGATTTTACTGACTAAAAGTATTATTTTGCCCCTAACTGGATAAAAAGCCTATTTATAGCCTGATAAAGGTATTTTAGTAGGTTTTGGAGATTTTAAAACCCTCGATTTTTGAGGATTTTTGGCCATTTTGCCTTAGTATAGCCTTGCCTTTTGGCCAAAATCGGCTGATTTCTTGGGCTTATTTTGATCAATTTTACTGACTAAAAGGATTATTTTTGCCCCTAACTGGATAAAAAGCCTATTTATAGCCTTATAAAGGTATTTTAGTAGGTTTTGGAGATTTTAAAACCCTCGATTTTGGAGGATTTTGCCTTAGGCCATTTTGCCTTAGTATAGCCTTGCCTTAGTATAGCCTTTTTTGGCCAAAATCGGGTGATTTCTTGGGCTTATTTTGATCGATTTTACTGACTAAAAGGATTATTTTTGCCCCTAACTGGATAAAAAGCCTATTTATAGCCTTATAAAGGTATTTTAGTAGGTTTTTGGAGATTTTGAAAACCCTCGATTTTGGAGGATTTTTGGCCATTTTGCCTTAGTATAGCCTTGCCTTTTGGCCAAAATCGGGTGATTTCTTGGGCTTATTTTGATCGATTTTACTGACTGAAAAGTATTATTTTTGCCCCGTAACTGGATAAAAAGCCTATTTATAGCCTTATAAAGGTATTTTAGTAGGTTTTTGGAGATTTTCAAAACCCTCGATTTTGGAGGATTTTTGGCCATTTTGCCTTAGTATAGCCTTGCTTTTTGGCCAAAATCGGGTGATTTCTTGGGCTTATTTTGATCGATTTTACTGACTGAAAAGTATTATTTTGCCCCCTAACTGGATAAAAAGCCTATTTATAGCCTTATAAAGGTATTTTAGTAGGTTTTTGAAGATTTTTAAAACCCTCGATTTTAAGGATTTTTGGCCATTTTGCCTTAGTATAGCCTTGCCTTTTGGCCAAAATCGGGTGATTTCTTGGGCTTATTTTGATCGATTTTACTGACTAAAAGGATTATTTTGCCCCTAACTGGATAAAAAGCCTATTTATAGCCTTATAAAGGTATTTTAGTAGGTTTTGGAGATTTTTAAAACCCTCGATTTTTGAGGATTTTTGGCCATTTTGCCTTAGTATAGCCTTGCCTTTTTGGCCAAAATCGGGTGATTTCTTGGGCTTATTTTGATCAATTTTACTTACTAAAAAGGACTATTTTGCCCCTAACTGGATAAAAAGCCTATTTATAGCCTTATAAATGTATTTTAGTAGGTTTTTGAAGATTTTAAAAACCCTCGATTTTTGAGGATTTTGGCCATTTTGCCTTAGTATAGCCTTGCCTTTTTGGCCAAAATCGGGTGATTTCTTGGGCTTATTTTGATCGATCTTACTGAGTAAAACGTATTATTTTTGCCCCCTTACTGGATAAAAAGCCTATTTATAGCCTTATAAAGGTATTTTAGTAGGTTTTGGAGATTTTTAAAACCCTCGATTTTTGAGGATTTTTGGCCATTTTGCCTTAGTATAGCCTTGCCTTTTTGGCCAAAATCGGGTGATTTCTTGGGCTTATTTTGATCGATTTTACTGACTAAAAAGGATTATTTTTGCCCCCTAACTGGATAAAAAGCCTATTTATAGCCTTATAAAGGTATTTTAGTAGGTTTTTGGAGATTTTCAAAACCCTCGATTTTTGAGGATTTTTGGCCATTTTGCCTTAGTATAGCCTTGCCATTTTTGCCAAAATCGGGTGATTTCTTGGGTTTATTTCTATCGATTTTACTGACTAAAAAGTATTATTTGTGCCCCCTAACTGGATAAAAAGCCTATTTATAGCCTTATAAAGGTATTTTAGTAGGTTTTTGGAGATTTTGAAAACCCTCGATTTTGGAGGATTTTTGGCCATTTTGCCTTAGTATAGCCTTGCCTTTTTGGCCAAAATCGGGTGATTTCTTGGGCTTATTTTGATCAATTTTAGCGATTAGAAAGGATTATTTTTCCCCCCTAACCGGATATAAAGCCTATTTATAGCCTTATCAAGGTAGTTTAGTAGGTTTTTGGAGATTTTCAAAACCCTCGATTTTGGAAGAGTTTTGGCCATTTTGCCTTAGTATAGCCTTGCCTTTTTTTCCAAAATCGGGTGATTTCTTGGGCTTATTTTGATCGTATAGCCTTTACTGATTTCTTGGGCTTATTTTGATCAATTTTACTAAAAAGGATTATTTTTGCCCCTAACTGGATAAAAAGCCTATTTATAGCCTTATAAAGGTATTTTAGTAGGTTTTGGAGATTTTCAAATTTTAGTAGGTTTTGAAGATTTTAAAACCCTCGATTTTTGAGGATTTTTGGCCATTTTGCCTTAGTATAGCCTTGCCTTTTGGCCAAAATCGGGTGATTTCTTGGGTTTATTTTGATCGATTTTACTGACTAAAAAGGATTATTTTGCCCCTAACTGGATAAAAAGCCTATTTATAGCCTTATAAAGGTATTTTAGTAGGTTTTGGAGATTTTGAAAACCCTCGATTTTGGAGGATTTTTGGCCATTTTGCCTTAGTATAGCCTTGCCTTTTGGCCAAAATCGGGTGATTTCTTGGGCTTATTTTGATCGATTTTACTGACTAAAAGGATTATTTTGCCCCTAACTGGATAAAAAGCCTATTTATAGCCTTATAAAGGTATTTTAGTAGGTTTTGGAGATTTTGAAAACCCTCGATTTTGGAGGATTTTTGGCCATTTTGCCTTAGTATAGCCTTGCCTTTTTGGCCAAAATCGGGTGATTTCTTGGGCTTATTTTGATCGATTTTACTGACTAAAAAGGATTATTTTTGCCCCTAACTGGATAAAAAGCCTATTTATAGCCTTATAAAGGTATTTTAGTAGGTTTTTGGAGATTTTCAAAACCCTCGATTTTGGAGGATTTTTGGCCATTTTGCCTTAGTATAGCCTTGCCTTTTTGGCCAAAATCGGGTGATTTCTTGGGCTTATTTTGATCGATTTTACTGACTGAAAACTGGATAAAAAGCCTATTTATAGCCTTATAAAGGTATTTTAGTAGGTTTTTGGAGATTTTGAAAACCCTCTTTTGGGGGATTTTTGGATTTTGCCTTAGTATAAAAATCGCCTATTTATAGCCTAAAAAGATTATTTTTGCCCCTAACTGGATATATTTATAGTTAGGTATTTTAGTAGGTTTTTGAAGATTTTTAAAACCCTCGATTTTTAAGGATTTTTGGCCATTTTGCCTTAGTATAGCCTTGCCTTTTTGGCCAAAATCGGGTGATTTCTTGGGCTTATTTTGGTCGATTTTACTGACTAAGAAGGATTATTTTTGCCCCCTAACTGGATAAAAAGCCTATTTATAGCCTGATAATGGTATTTTAGTAGGTTTTTCGAGATTTTTAAAACCCTCGATTTTGGAGGTTTTTTGGCCATTTTGACTTAGTATAGCCTTGCCTTTTTGGCCAAAATCGGGTGATTTCTTGGGTTTATTTTGATTAATTTTACTGACTAAAAAGGATTATTTTTGCCCTCTAACTGGATAAAAAGCCTATTTATAGCCTTATAAAGGTATTTCAGTAGGTTTTTTGAGATTTTCAAAACCCTCGATTTTGGAGGATTTTTGGCCATTTTGCCTTAGTATAGCCTTGCCTTTTTGGCCAAAATCGGGTAATGTCTTGTTTATTTTGATCGATTTTGCTGACTAAAAAGTATTTTTTTTGCCTCCTTACTGGATAAAAAGCCTATTTATAGCCTAGAAGTGTATTGTGTATTTGGATGGTTTTTTTGGTTCTTCTATAAGAATATTTCAAGCCCCTCGATTTGGCAATTTTAGGCCTTTCTGGCTAATGATCCTATTTATAACCTTATAAAGGTATTTTAGTAGGTTTTTGGAGTTTTGAAAACCCTCGATTTTGAGGATTTCAAAAACGTCCGACTTTGAAGAAGATTTGAAGGTCTACACAATTTTTTTTAATAAGCAACTTGACTTTCGTCCAGCTCTCAAAGTTGCTTAAAATTTTAGACATTTCAGCCCTCAAAGTTGCTTAAAAGTTGCTTAACCTTTTTACCTAACAATTCAAATCCTATTTATAGCGGGTCAAAAGGTATTCAACTGTTTGGCCGATAACACAACTTTTGGGAGACAGTAAGTAGATTTTCAGTTAGCTAAAGAACTTCAACATGCAAAACAAACAATTTCCTAACAACAGGAAAGCGTATAAGCTTGTTTATTTGACTTCTTAGTTGCTTACAGAATTCAATTGAGCCCTCAAGTTGCTTAAAGTCAAGGTCATTTCAGCACTAGTTGCTTATTGAGCGGTTGCTTATTAAAAATAAAAAGTGTATTTCTTGACAGCATTGGTATGGTTCGCCTTAGACTTGGAAGAACATTTTTCATGATGTTTGTCCTTTTGGAGTCCTTCTGTTGTAATTTTCCCTATCTTACAATTGATGGTTGGATTAGAAAATAGTTGGGCTTTAAAGTTGGCATCTTTATACTCTACTTGTCAACAAATAGTTGGTTTTAGCGTATTACTTCGTCTAGCTTTACTGATGAGGAACAAAAGCATCTCCTTTTCAGACGTAAAAATTGAAAAGTTGTCACTTGAAGCTCGAATTTGTGAGGGTATAACTTTGCAAAATACGCAACATTATTCAGAGAGGCAGGTAAAAAAGAAGTGATTCATAAGATTCATCAGAGCATTTTAGTAAAATAAACATACATTTCGATACAGAACGAACTGAAAATAAAAACAAGAATTAACTAGAAAAGAGAAGAACAAAACACAAACTACATTAATTCTTATAACCTCTCTAAATGACTTCGAGTCTGCATACACTTCACGTACAGTCGAACCTCTGAATAGCGGCTACTTATAGATCCAAGGTCAAGTGGCCGTTATTGAGAGGTGGAACCTAGTCGGAGGTTTAACAATACTATGGGAAAGCGTTTGGGACTGAAGATTACTGGTCGTAATAGGGAGGTGGCAGCTTATCGGAGGTGGCCGCTATTAGAGGTTCGACTGTATAATCTTACCAAGAAAAGGTGTGAGGAAGATTCGTTTCTTGTTTAATGAAACTACCTTGCTAAATGAAACTACTCTAACTTACTCTCTACCCTAAGTTGTTGAAGAAAATGGGGTTTTCTGATGCATTGGATAGTCAGACTGCTTGAAAGTACCTATATCCTGAAACAAAGTATATCCGTTAAAACATGGATTGAAAATTGAAAAGCTACCAAGAAAATTGCTGCATAAAGCACGATGTTTCAGGGTTACACGCATTTTTTTTTATAAGGAAGTTCGGCTCAGGGTCAGTACTGAAAATTCCTTAACTGATGGTGAAAATTGAGTACTTGCTTGCTTTGTTAATTCAAAACTTCAATTTTTTAATCGAAATGCTAAGTTAAAGAAAAAGCCAGATTCCTTAGTAGTCTCCGGTCCAGTACTAGAAATTCCTTAAGTTTTTGCCAGCCTGAGTACTACCTTCCTTATAAAGCACTTCCTTATAAAAAAAAATGCGTGTATAGCTATTGTTTTTCAAGGTCAAGATGCCAAATTAACGGAGAAGATACTGACGATTTTCAACCAATAATGGAATTCAATAATTTTACAATTTCAGCCTTTTCTCCTTCATCAAAGCGTTCAAACATCAGGGTTCCTTCAAGACGCTTTCCTAACACTAAAATCACTGTCGATGGGGGAAGAGAGGAAAAATGGCGGAAATCGCCTGATAGCAATGGAGTTTATTTTACCTGGGATTAAAAACTAAATATCGATTCAATTAAAAGCTATGGAAAACATATAAAAACCATAAAAATTAATACATGTTTTAAAAATGCTTTTACCTATGAACAAACATTAGTCAAGCTGTTATTTCAAAGTTTTATTCTGCATCTTTTCTGTGTACTCTTAGGTGCGAAATAAAAGGGGCACACTTCTTCTATTATTTATCTGATATTGCCAACATGTAGAGCTTGCAAAGATCAAAGAGCTTAGAGAGTCTTTTTAGTTCGATATACAGTATCATGAATGTTGATTGAATAACAGTGATTTATTCGTTTCTAAAACTCTCCTCCTTTGATATAAACATTTTCAACTGAATTTCCGACTGCTCTTTATGCCGACTCCTCGTTTATTTGGCACCAAAGAGTAATGTTTTCGTACCAGACGAATTTGCTAAGTATTCTAACAGGTGCAAATGAGATACACGAATAGCCATCTTTTCGTATAAAATACTGAGGCTAGTTAACTAAAATATCTATAAATCTATGACTAAATCATGAGGCTAGTTAACTAAAGTATCTAAAAATCTATGACTAAATCGGTCTATAAGTCTGTCATTGTCTATGATTTCATAAAAAACTCAGAGTTAGGAGAAACTTCAAAATGCAATTGCTCACCAAAATGGACATTTTTTGTAAGGGTTCATGGTGTCGCCTTTGGCACATTTATATGCCGTTGAGAAAGGCCCAAAGTTGGACAGTGAACCAATCACTCTATGAATGAAAAAATATTAACATTAGAACAAAAAATTCGAGAATAATGGAAGCATTTTTCTTCTGACACTATTCGGAGGTATGAAACATCAGAATTATACCAGAATAGCTGAATAGATTTTGATAGTAATTAGATTGAAGTCGGGGGAGGGGCTTCTCCGAAATCCGCAGCTGTTACCCTCTACAATTAGGCAATGCAGAGAGTAAGCCCAAAGCAGGAACATTAGGAATAGCAGCACTTTTAGCTTTTTAAAGAAAACTTCTATTAATTTTGCTGTTATAGAGTAAATAGATATACGTATTTGTGTATAAATATTTTTGTTAATTTTTGATTGTAACTGATTTGTAATGGTGTGCTGCTAGCAAAGATTACGTTCTGGAGATGCAAACAGCACATCAATAGGTACCCAAGCACAACACGTGTCCCCTCTGGACGTCATGTTCTCCCAGAAAAGCATATGGATGGAAGAAAGTTCTATGTAATCAAAAGGAAAAAAAACAGTTCAGAATTCTCCTGTATATCCCTCAAACCACAAAAAGATCTGAGGATTTTGAAGATCACACTGCCAAGGCACACATAACTAGTCTTAAGTGCCCCAAGCCCCCTCAGCAATTAGGGACGTAAAATTATTGTAGCAGATCAAGCTTTATATTCCCACAACGACGTAGCATGTCTGAGAGCAAGTTGTATTAGTATCTTATACTAAAAACAAGAAGCACCTTGATACTAGTATATTGTAATTGTGTTACCTGTATCTATTCGGACTGTGAGTGTCAGTCTTGAGAAGATAAGATCTCACTGGTAAACTTGCTGCTTGACACCACATCTATGAAAATAATCCACAATCTTATTAGTTATCTTTCTCGTTATCTTAGCAAAAGATAAAATAGCAAGCAACAAACTTTGTTGAACAAAGCAAAAGAGAAAAATAAGGGCAATTAAAATTAAAGAAACAATTTAATGAGAAGGAGAATAAGAAGAAGAGAAAAAGAAAAGAAGACGAGGAGGAGAAACAAAGAAAAGAAGAAGAAAAACAAAGAAGAAGATAAACAAAGAAGAAGCACGTCAACAAACCAAAGAAGAAGATAAAAAACGAAGAAGAAGAAGGCAAAGAGGAAGAAGAAGAAAAAATACAAAGAAGAAGAACATCAACAAAACAAAGAAGAAGATAAACAAAGAAGAAGAAGATCAACAAAACAAAGAAGAAGATAAACAAAGAAGAAGAACCTCAAGAAAAAAAGAAGAAGATAAACAAAGAAGAAGAGAACATCAACAAAACAAAGAAGATAAACGAAGAAGAAGAACATCAACAAAACAAAGAAGAAGACAAACAAAGAAGAAGAAGAAGAAGACAAAGAGGAAAAAGAAGAAAAATACAAAGAAGAAAAACAAAGAAAAAGAAGGAGAAAAGAACAATAACATAGAAGAAGAAAAAAAGAAGAAGAAAAAGAACAAGAAAACAAAGAGGAAGAAATATAAATGACTAAATCGCTGAAGATATACCCATGCTTGACATTTAAGAAATATACATATGCACATAACTCTTTCACTGATAAAGGCTTGATATAACCAAAACAGAAAAGTAAGACGATAAGTTTGTTTTCAAGCTCTTTGATCTCTTTAGCTCAGTGGAATTGTCGTCCACTGTACGGTCATGCAGCCCGTTCAAGCCCCTATCAAATGTAATATACCACTTTGAGTTTGATATTTTGATTGACTTTTTCTAAGCATGAAAGGCAGTTTTTTAGGCCTTACCTGTGCATAGGCAAGAAAGAAAAGTTGGTCATAGCTTAGTTTCTTCAAATCTGCTGGTTTCTTCTCATTTGGATTTTTCTTCGCCCACGATTTGTATGCCTAAGGAAATTATGCAAAGTAATTGAGAACAATAACAACAAAAAACATGGTGTTAAAATATAGTAAATGGTCTTAACGAGGAAAGGAGAGATGTAGATATGATTAAAAGTAAGTAAGGATGGCGCAGACTTTCAAAAGGCCGCGGGACATATCTATTATAAGAAAAACAACCAGTACATTGTGGGAGTTGCTTATCAAAATATTTAGGCCTACATTTTCGTAAAAAGTTGAAGATGTTGAGCAATAATCCCTCTCAGTAGCTACGGAAATCTCCTTTTTCCCACAAGCACAATCGGATACCCCACTCACAGCCTTGATCGTTGATCGATCTCCAAAAACACCAAACAGGAGTTCTCGAAGGGTACTCGTAAAAAGCTCATTGCGAAGGGAAGCTTATTCGATAGCGGGGCAATTTCGAGGCCCAAGGTACCGTCTCAAAAGTATATCTCAAATTACCAAATAGGCGTATTTCAGTCCACCATGGTCAGCAATGTTCTCTGCAAGCGTCTTTTTACCATCAACCTTAAAAAAAAAACAACTGAAAATTAATAACTCTATCAATATTTTACAATCAATAACTTACAAAAAAAAAACAGATAATTTCCTAGACAAACAGTAGACTCGCTACACAAGTCGTTTGTCATTTGGCTGCTATTGAACTGAATTGCTGGACGCCAAAACAAACGAGTATACCGAATAATCGAAATATCGAATAATATATTTGAATACCGAATAATCGGGGGGGGTTGGAAAACGCTTGGAAATTTAATAAACAGAGGGGCTGGAATAAAGGGGGGTTGGAAAATACATTTCGATATTGTATGATTCAACTGCTCAAACGATATCGGACGAGAGCAAACAAGAGCTAAATCCCCGTTAGTTTTGGCATCCCCGATTATTCGGTATTCAAATAAACTATTCGGCTTGTTTTGGTGTTCAACAATTCAATTCCATAGCCAAATTACAAACGACTTGTGTATCGAGTCTAGACAAACAGCTTCCACCATTTACCTTCTTAGGAGGATGAAAGTAAAGAAAAGTGAAGTTGCCGTTTTGGAGTCTACTACTAGACACGTACTACTAAGTCGACCTCATACTTTATCTCTGGTCTGGATGCATTTGCATGTGTGTGGCTGCACCAATGCGTCGCATATAGCAGGGTGCAGCCACACACGACACGGCGCTCATAACTACTGACCACTGTCCAGGTACCCATTTATACACCTGGGTAGAGAGGCACATTTATGTTGACAACTTGCCCAAGTTTGTTATCTCTGCAACACAAGTGGAAAAATACCGTGGCTCGAACCCACAACATGTTTGTCGTGAGTGCTGCACGCTAACCACTGCGCCACAGAGACCAACAGAAAGAATACGAAGTAAAAGAACCCAAAATCCAGCATAAGATATTTAGGCAAATTTGCAAGCAAAGGCCTGAGAAGTTTCACTTGTAATATGATCAAAACAACTTAATACAGTAAAGCCTCGGCAAAGCGTAGCCAACATGTCACCCAAGAGTGACCAAATTAACATGCTGGCAGCGTTTTGCTACCTTGTTGGGTCAGCTAGCATCATTTTGAGTGATGTTGGTTGCAGTTTGACCAGGAAAAAAAACCAACTCAACATTTCGGGAAGTTGGCTTAGTTCGGCCAGCCGCGCTAACAAATTTTGGCTTCAGGCATGTGTATTAGTTAAGGCGCCCGGTTTTGGCGGAAAAACAAAGACAAACAATATTCTTAGTCTTGAACAAGCAAGCTGGTTACAACTACTGCGTGACCTCAGGATTGTACTCAGTTTGTGCGCAAATTTTACTCCAGTTTGTCTTTCGGCCTACGCAGCGGGTCCGTTGGACGTCTACACACAGTGTCGTCTGGCTAGGCCATTTTCGGAGGTCGAAAATTCCCAAAATCGGCAACAAAAGTTTCCAGAAAATTTATAGCTTCTTAAATTCATCGTTTTCTCTTGGAAAATACATTTCAATTGCTTATATTTTAATCGGGAAACAAAAAGTAGACGTCCAACGGACCCGTTGCGTAGGCCGAAAGACAAACTGTACAAACTGCGCACAAACTGAAGGTCACGCAGTAGTTACAACTTTCAATTTTGAGACAAAGAAAATTCGTAGAAACGAACCCAAACAAGACATTTCCAAATTGTCCCAGGCTGCTGAATCAAAAGCACATTTTTTATACGAATGCTGGCTGCTGGGTACGTTCAGCCACCTCTATCAGTAACGGCAGCAGACAACACGCAAAGAGGAATTAAGCGAAATGTTAGGAGTATTGTTGGCGACGTTTTGCCAAAGCTTTTAACACAGGCAAATCACTTACATAGCTTGATCCCCAAAGGTAATTGCTATACTGTGACTCAACACATTTTTTTCGAACGTCAAAAGCATCGGATGCAGCTTTTGTCCACCATGGTGCTATCTGCCCAGTTTTGTCATAATACCAGCCTGAAAATCACAATTAATCAGACGATAATTAAGAAAAAATCTGTCTAATGAAACATGATTTGAACTTCACCGAATATAGGTAGTATAACATTTTGTAGACCATGAAAAGGATTAAGGGAATCCTCTCCAAGTTCAAAGACTAGAATTGCAGTCGTTTCAGGAAAGAAAGTGCAGCAAATCTTGCTTCAAATTCATATTTAGTGGGAGTTAAAGTGAAAGAAAGGATTCAAGTCCCAGTTTATCTGCTCTAAGAGGCATTTTATCTATTATTTTCTTTTTTGTGAGTTACTGGCGTCTTGTTTCCTCAGTTTCTACAGATATTTAAAACATTTAATATCACAGATTGCTTTCTTCGGTTAGTCTTTCATTATTCGTGAAATAAAAAATAAAATCTGCTGCACTACCTCTCGTAAAGCGGCTGCAATCAAGGTCGTTGCACATGGGGAGGATTCCCTTACTCAGCATATCTACCATTTTCCAGAAAAACTTCGCGCTGATCCAGACCTCTTTGAAAAGGTCTATTGTGGTATGCAACTTGAGAAAAAATCTAAGCTATACCACGCTAGCGAATCTATAATCACTACTGTGGTGGATAATCACTACTGTGGTGGTACTTTTGCGTACTGTGGTGGTAGTTTCTGCGTACTGTGGTGGATAATCACTACTGCGGTAGGTTATTATGCTTGATATGGTGGGTTACTATGCTCGTTGTGGTGGTAGTTTTTGCGTACTTTGGTGGATAATCACTACTTGTGGTGGATTATTGTGGTGGTTATTCGCTAGCGTGTATACCAAATATATTTATGATTAGTGATTAAGTAGTTATTTGTCAAATGAGGGTATTTTAATGTAAGAAGATTTTATCTGGAAGTAAAATATCCAAAAATGAAGGAAAAAATATAAACAACTAAGTTACCTAAACTATCGTAGCCATGTAGCATCTCGTGGCCGAGAATGCTTGCAAGCTTTCCGAAGTTGATATAGCTGAAAAGTAAAGGGCGGCAAGTTATACTGTGGTATATAGCAAATTGAAAATTTTACCAATCCCTTACCTTACTTAGTTATTTCGAACTAAGGGATGACTAAGCACTTTGAAAACGGATCTCTTATAATATAAAACGAGTAAAGATAAATTGTTCTTAAATTTTTTCACCAGCTTGGAGAGATAACTAATATTCTCAGGGTTTTTTTTTGTATTTTAGGATTGTATTTTAGGATAGAACCAAGTTAAGGAAACAAAGATCTTGCTTCGCCAATTAATTGAAAACAATCCTCGTTGTAATTGAGCGTAGTTCTTCACTTGAATTTTTTACTGTACTTACCTTGGTCCAGAAGTGTAAAAGAAAGGACTGCGTAATATACCAGCAAGTACGGCTACGAAAAGAAAAAGAAACATTTTGATAATGCTATGGAAAATTTCTAACCTTCTGAGGGAAAGAGTTCCAGGCAGTTTTTAAAGCACAGCTAAGGAACCAAAGAATCCTTCGAAATTTGCCTAATTTCATTGTTACTGGGCAAATCATAGTACAAAAAAGTGAAAATTAGATTTTGCTTACTAATTCTGTTTTTGCTTCTGTCATAAAATGCATTGACATCATAAAGCTTCATAGCTGTGGTGGTTTTACCAATGCTAAAAGATAGCAGATCACATCATATTATCATAAGTTATTATCTATACACGATACCCCTTCAGTAAAAATCCGTACAGATCCATGCTTTTGGTACAAAACCTGCAAGGCAACAGGGACACAAGGAAGAGGCAACTTTTGTAAGCATAACAAAGCTTAGACTCACTACACGAGTCTCTAGTTTTCGCTCCCTTTATTTTGATTTGTCACTCCACACTGAGCGATTTTAGAAAACAGCAACAACAACATCGAGCGAAGTAGTGGGACCTATGGAGTGAGTCTAAACAAAGCTAACCGTTTCTTGAAGCCCGTGATGAAACAAATGCTGTTGACAAAAAATGCGTGAGACATTCAAAGTTATTCTAGAGGAGTAAGGTAACAAATATTTCGTGAAAACCAGCGGCCCCTCCACGTTCATGCACCTCCATGTCTCGACATACAATCTCCAACTTTAAAGTTCCTAGCTGTGTGCCTAGGGCCAAATGATCAAACATTGCTTGTCAAACAAATGAAGTTTGCATATCAAGCAAAATGTTTCACCGTTTGGTCACATCGCAAAATCTTGCTCGTCCAACATTTATTGTTTGTGAGAAGCAGAATATGTTTTTGAAATTTTTCAAAAGCATTGCTTAGCAATTCTGCTTGTCACGCACAGTATTGCAACGTGGCCAGACGTTCTAACATTGCTTGATAAGCAAATTTCAGATGTTTGGCAAACAATGTTTGATCGTTTGGCCAGGGCCTACGCCATAAGATTTTGCACTAAATGTCTGCGAAAATGAAAAATAAAACAGACTTGATTGATAATTTTCAAGATATGTACTTACCGTTCTCTGGAAACTGGTTTCTTCAGCTGAAGAAGATTGATGTCAACAACATTTCTCTCACAAGACAAGAAGAATTGACCAAGATTATCTGTTCGGGTTTTGACCTATAAAGCATTAACGATAATTTAGAATGTGATAGTGTAGTGTGCACAGAAAACAGGAGGGGTGGCACTATGAAGTACCGTTGAGAAAGGAAGGTAGAGGGTCTAAATATGTCAAAGCCTAAGGCAAGAAGGGCCATTTTACGTTGAAGGTGCTGTGGTGTCGTGGCCTAATCCAGCTTGCTCGTCGTGTCAGAAGCTCAGCGAAGCCGGGATTCGAGCCCCAGCTACGGTAGCGTCACAGCCGGGGTCGAGGTCTCCATTAGTTAACCTACTACTGAAATTCTCCCGACTGGCGCAAATTCACCATTTCACCTTCAGATGCGTTCAATGGGGTAAAGTGTCCGCCAAATTGCAGGGACACTAGAATTTGCTTCAAGCCCCATCTTTGTCACCACCCTCCGTCTCTGAACGGCCCTGAGGGTTTAATACCGTCAATCCAATAGAATTGTTTAGTTATTAGTATTACTGATTCCAAAGAGTGGGAGGAAACGTTACAAGTAAAAGTAACACTCTTACCGCTTTGTATCTTATCATCAGTGAGCTGCTATTGATCATGTTTGGATTAGCAATGATATAAAGAAGATAATTCAACTGAAACATAAAGAGACACAACGTTTTTAAGAACAAACCTAGCGTTTGAAGTAAAATTCTAGGAGCCTACACAAGAGATAATTGGCATAGGAGAGTTATTTGCCCTTCAATCTTAGGACAAAAATATGATGTCTAAAGCTGTGGCCATACTAGGAGACATGTCACGTACGACATTGTCATGTTTGGCGTGTTGCACAGGGTGGTTAAACCTTCGAGTGACAAGCCAGCAACACGTCCCCCGGGTCACAGAGACAAGAAATGCTTCTCTTGTCTCCTAGGAACATTTGCGTGTCTCTCGCTACAAAATACGTCGCGCTCTACAAAGTTTCCGAGGTGGCTCAACTTGAAGACATCATCGAGGGAACATGTCATGCGCCACAATGCAACGATCGATGATATAGGAGACATATTCGACTTGTAAAAAGTCTTTAAAAGGTTTTAGAGGTACCACGGCAAAAATTATACGTCCTTCGTAGAGTATAGTGCTTTAGATTGTGAAACGCAGTGTGTGGAATGCCAGTCTTTTGCGGAATTGCAAGCTTCAATGGAACGTGATGCAATAATACGTGAGTCTGGTATAGAAATATTACTTGAGTCCAAGCTATCGCTCATGAAACCAAGACTAACACTAAAGTGAGATTGCTCAAACTTGTAGTTGTTGCAGGGTGTCAGCGCTGTGGAGGAGTCTAACTCTGTATGGTGAGAAAGGGGGCAAAAAATATAATGGGCACGATTGGCTCATCACGTCAAAGTTTTTGTGCTTCAACGATAGAATAAATAATTTGAGAATAATCAATCACAAATGATTACTTTATTTCTGACAGCAGCACGAGTTTGAGTGTCCAACCAAGGTACATTATCAATGCCATCATGAAATGCATTTTTCACTTCGTTCAAAAGAACAGCAGTCTGTTAAAAAAGCAGCAATCAATTAACAATGCGATACACTTTACTTGCTGATGAAAAATTCAATACATTGTACTTTCTTTCCTTTCTTATCTTCGGGAAGGGGGTACTTCCTTATATTTTCTGACAGTTTTGTGACCACATGTGGGTAGTTTTTCTTCGAATATTCCAAATTTTGCCACAAAAACCTCAAAAGTGGGTCTAAATCACATTTCTTTATGACTTGGTATACAAAATGCAAACGGATTCAATAGAAATGGGTTATTTATGGGTGGAATCGAGATGAGTAGAGGGTACAATAGAAATTGGACCTGGGTGGGTAAAGAGATTTAGGAGAACACACCTGTAAATTTGAGGGTTAAGAATCCCTAGGTTCCATACCCCGATTTTTCTCAAGCCAGGAGCAACATGTGATCCCCATGTGTTCTTTATATATGTCATGGTTATCAGCACATTTACGATTTTTTGATAGTCTTCGAAGTCATTAAGTTCTTTAATTTAGCATGGGACTTTGAAACGGCACCTTACTTTGGGTACACCAGACCCACAAATGAACTTGCATTAATAAAAGAGAATTGTCTTCTGTAATGCAATGTACCTTATTGTTTGTGTCATCGGAGATAACCTTCTTAGTAAACATCATTCCAATGGTCAGCGGCATTCTCATTTCAGTATCAAGCATGCACGCTCTCCATCTTTCTTTGCCAGATGTACCGATATCATATGCTTTTGCATTGAAATAATAGGCAGCAAAATAATCATTTGGCAAGACTGGTGAGAGCTTCTTTAATAGAGTCCATGCAAAGAAACTTGGAAGTTTGCTGCGAAATAAAAAGCAATTGATTCTGCTATTCTTGTGCAATATCAAGGGAAGAACATATACGATACGTATTCTTATAAAGAGCTAGGAGAAAAATTGGACTGCTCAACTACCGTAATTATTCGAATGACCAGCCCGTCTAGACTTATTACCTGAGTCCCAGTTATCGCTCATGAGACCGAGGCTGACACTCAAAAGAGATGGCTCAAACTGAACGCTGTAGCGGGTTGTCGGGGTGGCGGAGGAGCAGAAACTAATGACACAGGTAATAAGCCTACAGTCCGTCTCAAAAGAGCGACTTTTGTTGAATGAATGCTCTCATTTTGGTTCAAACAGTAAAATAAACGCATTCCTCCATCAAGCGCCCCCTGAGGGACATGGCGACCTGGGGATATAGGAGGTGTGACATCCCCTAATAATTGAAGACGACAAAAAGTTGATCAAAGTTAGTCAAATGTTGGTCAAAACATTCACGCACAAAATGTCATGAAATTGCGAGGCTTTGATCTGCGACATACGTCTGTGTGTGAAATAAGCGCTGGTAGGGACCATTTTAGTCGATTTTTGATTACATCAGCTCTATAGCTGCCAGAATCTCGGACCTGCATTAAAAAATAAAGCTAAACACGTTGGGTAAGTCGTCAACAGAGTAGTAATGAAAGGGTACGCCATATCTTTCTCTTCGAAACCAATTAAAATAAATCCATCCGAAAATACTTACTCTCTTTTATCATACCAGTAAGACTTGGACAAGTAGTCTGCTACTTTGGAGAGGTATGAAGTAGGCACCATTAGGCCAACAACTGTGCTATTAGTAATTTGACTAGCACTATAGCCACTGGTAATCTTGCTTAAAACTTTTACCCAATCAATCTGTAAAAGGCAATCATTTCAAAACGTTATTACAGTGGAGGCCTAGATTTCAACAGTTTCCATAAGCTACGTTTAGGCTAATTTCGTATTCCTGAAACGCATTCAACCGCGTTGTTTTAGGGAAATACAACATAGGTAATTGGACAATTCTATATATTCAAAATTTCATTTTAACCCTAAATAGTATATCGAGCCAATGATGGGATGGGCCCTCTTTCCAGGTATTGTTTCGACGTTTTCTTCTAATTTCGTTAACAACAACAATTCCCTGAATCTGTCTAAACTTCCCGCAAGATTGGGATAAGTGGTACCCAACAAGTTCAAACATTAATTTATTAGGCGTCATTGCGAATACACTTAGCTAGTATATATATATATATATATATATATATATATATATATATATATATATTTTGTAAGTTATATAACTGTTATTATTTATATTTTGTTATTATTCGCTATTCAAAGTTTTTTTGCCTCCGATTCTCTTATACAAATATATACATATCTATACATATAGTACAAACCAGCTGTCATTTCAGCAACATTTCATGAAGCCGGTTGGCAATACTCTTGGGGAGGGGGGGCACAGGCAAGAAAACAAGTACTGAAGTATGCTATACAGGGCTTAACATATCACAATGGATACCTTATTCCGTGTCAATGTTTTCAGAGATGAAATTGTAACTTGTTTGTATATTTTATGTAGGACCATTCCTTTCATTGTGCTGACAATATCCTTAAAAAGATCAATAGCTATTAGTAACAAAATTTAGCAAAATGCAATTTACAGCTTCTACATATTCAATTGACAGCTTGTCCGTAGATCGGAGGAAACAAACTTTTTCTTAGTAGAAACGTTAGTAAACCTTTCCGCATGTTTCTGTGCAACCTCGTCCTGAGGGTGAATAGGCCTCTACGTGAAACTCCGCTGTCCATATTCGACCCTGGTACCGGCCTTGTCTATTCGCAATTTGATTGGATGTTCAATCATTAGAAATTTTAAGTGACGTCACAGTTTCTTCAAAATATCACACCAAAATAGGCCGAAAATTATGTAAAAAACATCTATTAAAATCAAAAAATGATGTTACATGAGATATTGTATCTTGCCTTATACAGTTATCAATGAAATTATTTGCATTTTCTTTCTAAGAACATCTGCTTTCGGAATATACATCTTGTTTTTATGCCCAGGCCAAAATTGACAGTATTTTGGCAGATTTTGTGGCCGGTACCAGGGCCCAAATCGATTTGACGGTTGAGATTCGAGGAAATTCGATTTGGGGCCTGGGGACGAGGTTGGTTTCTGTGCTCATTCGCAAAGAGATGATCGTAAATGTGATCAAATGGTGTATTCAAGTGTTCGCAACATTCTCAAGACTCGTCCCGAAGCCTCCAAGGTGTTTCCTGGAATATCAACCGTCAGCCTGTTAGGGCCCTGGTATCAGCAACAATATTTGCCAAAAAAATACTGCAAATTTTGGCTTAGGCATAGAATCAAGATTGGGATACCGAAAGATGTTCTAAGCACGGGAATGCAAAGAATTTGATTGATAGTCATCATCATCAGGAATGATACAGTGCAGTATGCAGCCTCATTATGTTACGCAGATTTCGGTATGACGCTTCAAAAAAAATTATGACATCAATTAGCAATCTCTATTGTTCGGGCAGCCAATCAAATTTCGAATGACGATACCAGTCAAATATGGACTCGGGGAAGAGAAAGCGAAAGATCCAAGAAAGTTGGATAGAAGAAAAAGAGCGGGTGGAGAACGGTGGAGAAAACGGCCAGACATCAAGAAAATGAATAGACCAATGCAGGCACCATCAAAACTGCATAGCCAATCACATCACTGAGTTTTATGATGCCAATAATTACTGCACAATGATTGGCTATTCAAAGATAGTGAAAACAAGCTTCAAAAGTCAGAGGTAACCCCTTATTACCAAATGTTGAAATGACCATGATAAGCCAAAAATAATACTCACTGCGATTAAATCAGATTCAAATGTCAGAGCCCTGTCTAATGAAGATCTGATGCTAGAAAACATTTTACCAGTTCTTGTTGCAGCCGCAGTAATGAACAGTTCTTTGACGTTCAGTTTAAAGTTTTTCACAAGCTACGAAAAGATAGAATGTGTTAGAGAGAGAATGCAACCTAAGGGGCTGATTACATGAGAGTTTTTAGGCCGGGTTTGAATTTCAGCTCAGTCAGCCGGGTTGAAATTGGCGTTCAATTATATGAACGTTTCAAGCCGGGCTGTGCGTAAAGACATTTTTCACCCTGGTCTGGAAAAAATTTGCGATAACATGAGACATCTCAGCCCGTTCAAGCGGGTTGGAAAACCTAGCCCGCCTAGTTGAAGTAGGGCCGGGCTGAGTTTTCAACCCGGGCTGAAATTATCTCATGTAATCACAAAATCAATTTTGCATAGAGATGACTGGAGAGAAGAGCTGAGTTAGAAGCCCGTTAAACCGGACTGAAATTCCAGCCCGGACTGAAAACTCGCATATAATCAGCCCCTTGATGTATTCTACGAGTGTAGCATCAAAGAGTCGATATCTTGAAGCTTTGAAAGTATCCAATCTCGGCGGCTATTCGTCGAAAAGGCCTATTGTGTCTGCCACTAAAAACGACCGAGACGAAACACATTCTGCCACGATCTAGATGATCCTTATCACATCGATCATTCCGATAGAAATTGAGTTGTCTGAGCCTCGTTTCCATATAGTCGTCGGGTTTTCATGACTCTAACGACCTCCCCTTAGCGATATAAATAAATATAAGTCGGATTACACGCTTTTTTTATAAGGAACCACTTTATAAGGAACCTATATGTAGAAGGCCCGAAAATTTAAAGAACGTATACTACTAGAGAACTTTTTATTGTTGAATGCTTTTATCACTGCAAATAATCAAGAATTAGAAAGCCAGTTCCATTCATTTGCATCACATAAATTGTACGTTAAGCATGCATCAAATTTTTCCATGAGTAGTTTCGAGCTTTGCTCACATGCAAGTGTCTCTCTTTTATTGTTGTGACCACTGTATGTGCAGTTAAAATAAAGGAACTATTAAGGAACTTTTTGGACTACAATTGCCTCGAAAGAGGTCAAAAAATAAGGAACTTTAAGAACTAGGCCTTTAGGGTAGGTTCCTTATAAAAAAAGCGTGTAATTTTTATTCGCGGCGTATAAGGTAATGGTGTGCATCAGTCTTACCTCTTGTGTTTCATCGATGTCATCTTCCAGCACATATCCTGGATATTTTGGTGCTTTTCCTTGCTAAAAAGGTAAATTTTTTAGCTCTAAAGAATCAATCACTCTGGAGGTCTATAAATCATATCAAATTAAATAATCCTGATTACAGCAAAATCCAGGGGAATAACAACAAGTAACTATAGCAGCAAATTCAGATACAGAACGATAACAAAAGGTTACCAAAAATACGCCTATATTTCAATCAAAGAGGTATAATCTTTGCAAGATTCTATCGAAAACTAATGTTATTCCTGCGAAATAAAGAGTTACTCATATTCAACGATAGAACTTTTCTAGCATTCCTTATGCAAACCCCTATACTATTAGAGTTAAAAAAATTGCCAGTGTCCCCATTATTTCCACACCCTTGTTTCTTTGAAAACCTGGCGTACAGACTTCAAGGGAGATTTAGGTGCGGCTGTATGACAGGATGAAGAGTCTGAGGGTTAAAATCGAATAGAATCTTCACAAATCGATAAAAAAAGTTGATTTTTACCAGATAATCTTCCAAGGCAAGCTTCGAAATCAATGCAGTGTCTGGTGGTTTTATCTGAAGAAAAAGGTTTTATGAAAGAAAAAATTTCATATACGGTAAGACAAAAGAAAAATCACATCTCTACTAAAAATTCACCATAATAATGCAAGGATTAGACTTATTACCCGAGTCCCTAGTCCTCTAGCCCCAGCTATCGCTCATGAAACCGAGGCTAACACTAAAATGAGACCGCTAAAACTGCTAGCGGGGTGTCCAGGTGTCCGGGTGGTTGAGGACCAGAAACTAACGACACAGGTAGTAAGTCTATGCAAGGATATGAGTTCACATTTCGGTGTTTGCTCAACGACAGTGACGTAGTCTGTGCCGAAAAGCAGTGACTAATGAAAAGACAGAAGGGGTGCAAGTGTTCTAAATGCTTCTTTTCGGGAAAAGGAGGCTCAGTTTCATTTACATTCCTCCTTTCTTTCCAGGAAGTTCTCGAAAGTAGTTCTCTAACGCTACCCTTTCACCACAAACCCTTGCACTTCGAAATGAAAGGGAAATCTCCCCTCGAAGATATTTGAAACACGGAACATCTAAATAGGAAGTGAGATAGGTTTGGGGGTCGAAAACGGACAAGACTTCTGGAGAGACACTCGGACAGAGAACTTCCCGCCAAAACTTCTGTTATTGCGGTTGCATAAAATTATGTAGAAATTATGATATTACGCTCCATTTATGCACGTAGGCTTAAGCCCCTTACTCAACTAACCATCCCGCATGCGCACTATGCAATACTTGAATTACTTCATGTAAAACATAAACATTACAAGTATAACAAGCCGAAAAACCGGGGAATTTACCGCTAAAAGTAGTAAACCCACGCTAGCGAATCTATAATCGCTACTGTGGTGGATAATCACTACTGTGGTGGTACTTTTTGCGTACTGTGGTGGTAGTTTCTGCGTACTGTGGTGGATAATCACTACTTGTGGTGGGTTACTATGCTTGCGGTGGTGGTAGTTTCTGCATACTGTGGTGGATAATCACTACTTTTGATGGTTTACTATGCTTACGGTGGTGGCAGTTTTGGCGTACTGTGGTGGATTTTGTGGTTTTTTCTTGCTTGATCTATAGAGTTTTGCTATGATTTCGTATTCACCACATAAAGCATTATAAACCACCACAAGTAGTGAATTATCCACCACAGTACGCAAAAACTACCACCACAGTACGCAAATAGTACCATCACAGTAGTGATTATCCACCACAGTACTCCAAAACTGCCACCACTGCAAGCATAGTAACCAACCACAAGTAGTGATTATCCACCACAGTACGCAAAAACTACCACCACAGTACGCAAATAGTACCACCACAGTAGTGATTATCCACCACAGTAGTGATTATAGATCGCTAGCGTGAAACCGAACCATTTAGATCAGCAGAAAACCGCATGGTGCAAAAGCCAAAAATACCTCCGCAATGAAAATAACTTACCAAAATGATATTCCTTGAAGAATTCAACAAATCAGTACCAACATCAACAGTGAAAAGTGGGTTAGCATTGTATAATTTCTTCATTTTCCAAAGGGCATCGTCAGAGTTCCATGAACTCATGCTAAAAGATTTGCTTGTGATTTGTGAACCACCAATATCAGTTGCAGCGTTCCAGAATATATCCATACTTCTTGCTCCATTCATGCATGTATCATAATAGCTGTAAGCCTTCTTGAAGACTGGGTCTGATGTTTTTGCCATTCCGTCGAGTGCCGATTTCGCATCTAGCACGTTTTTCTTTCCAAGTTCAAGAAACTTATTCTGATACACGACACTACCTGTGATTGGATTTGGTAGATATTTCTTGATGTAGTTTCCGCAGGAATATTTGTAAAAATCAGAGCATGGGTCAATGTATTTATCCATGTCCCGTTCCATTTCTGCAAAACATGCATAATTGTCACTATCAGCTAGGAACGATGACTTAGGGAGTATTTTTTGTCACATTCGGTTTTCAGCAGACACCTTCTCTTTTCGGCAGACGTCAAAACGTATTTTTGGTATACAGTCTTCTGAAAACGGCAGGTTTTTTCAGATTTTTGGAAGGTCTGCCAAAATCAGGAGGTTACCAAAATACACACTTTTTTTTATAAGAATACCTTATTTTTTGCCGAGCCTCGATTATTCTTAAGCTTATTCGATTTTGAGCCTGAAAATATTCTTAAATTATTCTTAATCATCAATGTTGTAAATTGGCCTGAAGATCAAGAGAAATAAGTCAAATCTTTGTCATTTGTTATTTTATTAATAAAAAGAGTTACTGTATCAAAGAGTTAGACAGGATGTATGCATTTCAAAACAAATACAGTTGCCTGACAATCACACTTATTGTGCAGTGTAAAAAACGCAGAGAAATAAAAATGATCCTCGTCAAGCTTGAGCCTCAGATTATTCTTAAATAATTCTTAAATTTCAGCAATTTTGAGCCTGAATATTCTTATAGACTGTATTCTTATAAAAAAAAAGTGTGTAATACGTCCTTAGAATATGAAACTAAAGAAAGCTCACATCTGGGGCGTTATAGGGACAATAAGATTTCCGAGAAATCTCCATGAAAACAATAGGATTTACAGCAAAGTTGCAATAGATTTCCGACATGTGAATTATTACAATCAGCTCAGATATGGTCCACTTGAATTCATTGAAATAAAGAGCAGCAAATCACTTCTTAGCTTTAAAGTTATACCCTGTAATTCAGTATCGTTTAGAACAACAAGTAATAGGGCAATAGGAAAACTAGCCCCATGGTCCATCGGAAGATAGAATACATATTTACAATTTTTCATACAACATGTGCAGTTTGAATGCTAATCCTTAGCCCCGGCCAAACGACGCAAAATTTGGATGCAACATTTCTGTTGCCGACCCGATGTTGAGTCGTTTGGCCACCCATGGTGCAGTGTGCAACATTTGTTGCACGATGCTGCATGAAAACGGTCAAAATTGTTGCACTGCGCAACATTGTTTGGCCGGGTCTTGCAACATTTGCTACACCTCGTCCTGCGTATAACAAGTAACAATAGCAGCAAAACCATGGTAACCATGGTTACCATGGTTACATAAAATGCTTTGGTACTGGTCGAAAAGCGCGATTTATACAGTCAATGAGATAACGCACGAAATTCTAGGAAAAAAGAGGAATAAAGGGATCTGAAACCAAGATCACTGTCTGAAACATACTGCCGCATTCCCCATGTGCTCTCATGTGTATCCTATTTGGACGGCTTATCCTCGTCCCTCCACATAACAAAGTTTTCGTGGGCGTGCAAAGAATTGTCCTTATTACGTCATAGCTATTTAACCGAAGAAACGTGACCTGGTGTTGTAAAATGGTGAAGAGCTTTAGCCAAAAAGCGGAACCAAGAAAGAAATAGTTATTGCCAATGATTCCAAGTTCATCCTTTTCGTTATAAAATTTTAACTTTTAATTTGAAACGGATTTTAAACCTGAGCTGGAGCCCTTTTTGTGGTTTAATGCTCTACTGGTCACAAGACTAAAGGCCTAAAATCATATTTAAATAACAAGTTTGATTGTAATTTTTTGTCGATCACAAGACTTGTGTGTTATTGATTATGGTATAAAATGCTGAGAAAACTACAGCGAGAATGCAAGTTTCCTGGGAATGTTCAAGAAATTCCAAGAAAAACCGGTTTACAGGTTGTAAATGCGCGGGCAAAGAATATTTAAAATTGTAAAAAAATTGTCTTGCGTTAGAGAGCTTTCTATTAATTTAAGAATGAACTTGCCTTCAAACTGGGGTATTTGATAAATATGTCTTGTGAAATACCATGTTAAAACAGATCCAGTTATTGCCAGGATTCCAATAAGCAGAAATAAGATAATTTTTCTCTTGTGAAAATTGCAAAATACTTTGACTTTGCTTTCTTTAACTGTAACATCAGGCACGGAGCCTGAATTATGGAACCTATGAAAAGGCATCTTGAAAATTTAAAACTCCAGACTTCAGACTTGAATCTTGACTGTCTTGACGTTCTTGTTCTTCGATCGATCTGTGGATACACGCGACTTGTTGGGGAGACGAGTCTTCAACTCTATTGTTTAGAACAAAAGACTAATAGGTTTGTCCGAACCAATCGGCTTTGCGGTCAAAGCGCATGCGATCTACGACATGGTTTCCCGCAAAAATTGTGCCTCTCCTCTCTCCTTGCAAGCTTCACTTGTTGTGGTGTGAGTTTAGGCCATGGACGTAGGATTTTCTTTAAAACTGGTGAACGATTTTGTTTGGAGTTTAGTCGGATCAGTGTTGTTTGGTTTTCTGTGGTAGAGGTAGATAGAGTGTGTTCGGCGTTGGCCGAGGGCTCACATCATGGCGAGTCTCCGTGTGCAGGATTATACTATGATTTTTTAACAAAGAAGACAAGAGTTTTTAACCACAGTGAGTATTGAACGTAGACTAGATAGTTGCAATATTGAACAGGCCATTATCATCGCAAATTTTGTTTGATAGCATTTAAGGGCCTACTTGCTGCACTCTTGATGGTAATATATTGTACTGTATTCGGCAGTGGCTTGAAACAAGAATGTTCTGTGATGGCTTGCTGTTGTGGACATAGGTACATGTAAATGATGCTTTTGTCTCGTGTTATGCTCATGAATTTTTGAGTTTGAGTGAAACATTTCAGATAGATATTGAGGGACTTGGTTGTTATTAATCTTCCTCTTCTTCTGTTCCTTTAAATCTTCCTAAAGGTGCTGTTCTAAAAAAGAGTAAAGTTTCAACTCCAGTCTCTGCAAAGCCAGGTAATGTGCTCTTTCCTTCTCCTGGAGTTTCTCCCCTTTTTCATAAAACAGGAAACAGTTCAGACAATGCACAATTTTATGATGAGACTGACTTGCATATTGAAAATATCAGTAAATGCACATCAACCATTGTTGAGAAGCAGGCAGAAAGTAAATGCATTATTCCCAACCGTTTTGCTAATATTAAACTGAAATCTTTGCTAAGAAGAAAATAAGAGGTGGTGGACATAATTCATGGGATTGGGAAAGTACAATGCTCATGATAACATATTTTAGACTAGAAAACATTGGTGACTGCTCTAAAGCCAATATTTGTAGTCAGCATTGGACAAACTGGTATCATTATAATTATAAACTTAAACAATCTCTTGATAATTACAGAGATCAGTTGACAGTATACAAGAGGGAATTCAGTTTTCAGATTAATTCTGTAAGTTGTGATTCTTCTTCCAATGACCATGATAATAACATGACAAGTTTGCTGCTCTCTGCAGACAGAAAAGTTTAAAACAGAGTGTTAAGTTTTCTAAGTTTCAGTGACATTAAGTCCCTTTCTCTTGCATGCAAAGCATTTAATGAAAAGGTGATATTGTATCTTATAGATGATTGTGCCTGGCAACGGTTATTGTTGAACCACTTTTTATAGACAGAAAATTAAACGGAAAACTTTTTGAATCTTTTAAAGCTATTGATATGTATTGTTCACAAGGCAGAAATTTTCAATCTGACATCAGTTCCAGTCAATTCAAAATAACATCTGAATTGACAAGACAGCCCAGCATTCTATTGCAAAATGACAACAGTCTTAATTTGCTTCTCAGAGCCTTTGGTCATAATAGAAAGCCCTCCTCAGTAGAAATGCTAGGTTATTTTGCTGCCAAATGCTTGGCTCAGTATTTTTCTCGTTACAATCAGCTGCTGAAAAAACAGGTGGAAAGTGACCCTAGGAGCTCTACTAGCTGGAACTTTGTTTCCATTAAGGGTTGCCCATGCTAGGAAGGTCCGATGGGTAGAGTTCAGACTAAGAACAGTTCTATACCTAAAGTAGATATTCTTTTAGTGGAACAAAACTGCAGGATTGCACAGAAAAGCAGAGACATATTTGGGCATACTTAAAAAAAGCTTTTTTATCTGACAATCCTGAATTCAGTCATCAGATAGAGCAGACTGAAACAAGTAACTATAGCAGAGTATATATGAAGATGTAGATTGAAAGCAGCTGTCAGAAAGAATTAGTTGAAGAATCCAAGAGAAGAAAGTCTTTCTGCAGAAAACCAGCTTTTTTGGTTTTGAAATGGACAGATTCCAAAAGCCCCAAATGAAATAGAGTTCTTCCACTGGCACAGTCAGTTTATTGTGTTTGTGTTTTGAACACCATTTTCGACCATACAATCTCAGTGTCTAATAATACATAATACGTTCATCCCAGTGCGTTAATGTGCGTTCGATAGCATTTACATCAAGTAGGGTAATCGGCTTAACAATAGCAGGTAGGGTACCTAGCCTGGCTTAGGCTTAGGCCATCCGGTCCGTCACTCTCTTGTTTTCTTCTTTCAACCTTTCAATGTCATCTCACATCAATAATTCGCATTCATTTCAATTCAATAATTTATTTCGCAAGCATATCTTGAACTATTGATTAGGCCTATTTCAAAATAAACAGCTTTGTTTGCGCCTTCAAAGCTGAGGTTGGACAAAAAATTTCCCTCCATTTTTTTTGTTGACCACCTCGTTTGCCAACAAAATAACTGACACCCGGCTTACAAGTTTTGACCGCAAATAGCTAGTACGCCTGCGCTTTAACCGCAAAAACGGGGGTACTAATATTTCCTCGGACTTACTGCTTCTCATCTCCCCAACAACCTTAATTTTTTCAACAAAAGGCCAACAAAATGAGGCTGAATTTCCACCCTAGGTAATGTCTGCGCAGTATTGTGGAGGATGTGCAGTAATGTGGAGGGATTTTCGCAGTAATGTGGAGGGTGTTCAGTAATGTGGAGGGATATCATCAGTAAGGTGGAGGGATTTTTGCAGTAATGTGGAGGATGTTCAGTAATGTGGAGGACTATCTTTCCGTAATGTGGTGGCTGCGGAGTATTGTGGAGGCTATCTTAAAGTAATGTGGAGGCTATCATCAGTAACGTGGAAGGATATCATCAGTAATGTGTGGGATGCGGAGTATTGTGGAGGGCTATCTTGAGTTAAAGTGGAGTGTTATCATCAGTAGCGTGGAGGCTATCTTTCAGTAACGTGGAGGATGTTCAGTAATGTGGAGGACTATCTTTCCGTAATGTGGTGGCTGCGGAGTATTGTGGAGGCTATCTTAAAGTAATGTGGAGGCTATCATCAGTGATGTGGAGGATATCATCAGTAATGTGGTGGTTGCGGAGTAATGTGGAGGGCTATCTTGAAGTAATGTGGAGGCTATCATCAATAACGTGGAGGGCTATCTTTCAGTAACGTGGAGGATGTTCAGTAATGTGGAGGACTATCTTTCCGTAATGTGGTGGCTGCGGAGTATTGTGGAGGCTATCTTAAAGTAATGTGGAGGGCTATCATCAGTGATGTGGAGGGATATCATCAATAATGTGGCGGTTGCGGAGTAATGTGGAGGGCTATCTTGAAGTAATGTGGAGGGCCCGAGTAATCAAGAAGCACTCTCGTAGCGGTCGCCGAGAATTTTCGTTTTTTAAACGATTCTCAGTGACAAGAAATGCAATTCGGAAGCTAAACCGTGCGTTTTTTAGCCATGAGAACCTTCACACTGCTTTAATATTTCATCATATAAGTGTAAGAATCACAGGTCTGGTTTATTTGCGTAAAATGTCTAATACATATATATTAACAAAACATGAATAAAATATATCTAATTTGACACTACACGCATTTTTTTATAAGGAAGTTCGGCTCAGGGTCAGTACTGAAAATTCCTTAACTGACGGCCAAAATTGAGTATTCCTTAGCAATTCCTTAACTTCTTACTTTGTGATTCTTAAAAACAACGGTCAAGGAAATATAGCTGATAAAGGTGTCATAAGACGAGTAGAAATGAATACTGATTGAAAACCATTGGCGATAAGTATTGCTTGCTCTGTTAATTCAAAACTTCATCTTTTTAATCGAAATGCTAAGTTAAAGAAAAAGTCAGATTCCTTAGTAGTCTCCGGTCCAGTACTAGAAATTCCTTAAGTTTTTGCCTAACCGAGTACTACCTTCCTTATAAAGCACTTCCTTATAAAAAAAATGCGTGTAAAGACATTTTACGTAAATGAACCAAAACTGTGATTCTTACACTTATATGATGAAATATTAAAGCAGTGTGAAGGTTCTCATGGCTAAAAACGCACGGTTTAGCTTCCGAATTGCATTTCTTGTCAATGAGAATCGTTTAAAAACGAAAATTCTCGGCAACCGCTACGAGTGCTTCTTGATTACTCAGGCCCTCCACATTACTTCAAGATAGCCCTCCACATTACTCCGCAACCGCCACATTATTGATGATATCCTCCACATCACTGATGATAGCCCTCCACATTACTTTAAGATAGCCCTCCACAATACTCCGCAGCCACCACATTACGGAAAGATAGTCCTCCACATTACTGAACATCCTCCACGTTACTGAAAGATAGCCCTCCACGTTACTGATGATAGCCCTCCACATTACTTCAAGATAGCCCTCCACATTACTCCGCAACCACCACATTACTGATGATATCCCTCCACATCACTGATGATAGCCCTCCACATTACGGCTGAATTTCCTTATGCTGTTCCTTTTCGTGAGATATGTTTGAATACTAATTTTTACAGCAAATTCATATAAACTTGCTTCATTTTCTAATCTTAAATATAAATGGAGTCTTTTTTGGAAGAACGATGGGAAATACATTGTTATTCTGCTACTGTATTTTTCGCACAAATCGTCTTGTTCTTGAAAAAAATTATTCTTAGTTTTTGATTCGAGCCTCGGCAGTTCCTTAAAGTTCCTTAATTTTTTTGGGAATTTTCAGCCTCGAGTTCTTTATAAAGGTGTTCCTTATAAAAAAAACGTGTACTGTATGTTGAGCCCATAAGCTGTTTCTGACCCACACAGAGAATAGGGAGATGGAAAGAAGGGAAACTCTCTGACCGCACGTTTTAATATTTTTATATTTGTATGTTTTTTACGTGGCAGTAGCAACGAGTCTCAATAACAAGCAGTAAATAGATTCTAGAAATCATGGGAGATAAGGTTGATCCTTTTGGATTGGCAGAAATTCATTTAAGTGCGACGAAAATTGTAGTCTAGCGGTCTCAAAATGCTCAAAATGGTCATTAGAGCGTTCCTACACGCCCTGGACCCCTAAATGGAGTTGCGCCTTCGGCGCACATTGCTACGAACGTGTCCGATTTTCATTTGTGCCCCCCCCCCCCATTGGTGCTAGCGACCCTACAGTTGATAAAAGCCCCAATGTATTCTGGTACTGTATTGCAAAAAAGTTGTGTTACATCGAAAGTTATGATTATGCTAACTTAGAAGGTCGAGTTAGCTGGCTACGATATCTCAGTGAAATGAATTTCTCACGATGACGATAATGCATCCTTATGGATTTTTTTGAGGGAAGAGCCAGCAGCAGTCAACGAATATGATAAAAAAGCTACTGTAGGTACGGGCCCTTTTATTGGAAGTAGCAACCCTGGATATTCGTTGCCAGTCCGCCTCTGATTTCCAGTCTCCATTGTTTTCGTTTTCATCTAATACAGTGAGCAGGGTAGGGTCTTTCAGCGAAGGGTTAAAAATGAATGACACCTGAGCCCTTTTTGCGATTCTATGTAAACTAAAAGTAGCTCACCTGTTAATGACTTTGCTACTTGTGGAGCAGTGGAAGGTCTCCTTGTTGTTGCTGATGCTGCCGTGGGTGATGTTTTTTCTAGAATAACAAGTACAATGTTACGAGTTATGTCCATAAAAGAGGTCCCCCTACTCTTGGGGGGTACTTCATTGTTCAAGAGACTAGACGTGCCGCCCGGGTTTTCCAAACCCACCAATGTCTACCGATAAATTCTGTTACTCGTGGTACCTATGTATAGAGAGAAAAACGAAATTTTTTACCCATTTGTACCAATATCTCAAATATTTGAACCCAATTTAACGTCTGAGTCAACTCTAAATGCGGCGAAAAGGCATTTGCGCTGAACTAAGACGCACTTTTTATCAGGCTTTTCAAGACAATGCATGTCTAAAAGTTTTTATATATTTTACTACCCATGTCTAGAGATTCTTTACGAAAAATCAACCCATATGTAGGGAAATTGGCGCTGAAAAAGTTACCCATTTGGGCGGCACGTCTAGTATAACGAACAATGGAAGTACCCCCCCGGCCCCCCTACATTCTCGAACAAAACTCAGTAGAGGTTTCGCTCACCTGTTGATGACATTGCCAATTGTGAGGCAGTGGAAGGTCTCCTTGTTGTTGCTGATGCTGCTGTTGGTGATGTTTTTTCTAGAACAACAAGTACAATGTTACGAGTTATGTCTATAAAAGAGGTCCCCTACATTCTCGAACAAAACTCAGTAGAGGTTTCGCTCACCTGTTGATGACATTGCCAATTGTGAGGCAGTGGAAGGTCTCCTTGTTGTTGCTGATGCTGCTGTTGGTAATGTTTTTTCTAGAATAGCAAGTACAATGTTAAAAATTTTCAGATTTTGAGCACTGAAAGTTTCTTAAGAGTTTCTTGAATACTGTATCCATATTGGGAACATAGTTATTCTGTCTAAATGATGTTCCAGAACCATTTATCGGTCATATTTGAATGCATATGGGTTTCCTGTTTGTCTGCTTGTCACAGAAATGCTTTATTGCAGAAGAAACGTGGAATATAAAAGAACATTTTTCACTGTCTGAGGTGAAAACTTTCCTATGTAAAAAATTTCCAGTACGGAGTTTCTTACATTTTTTGTATTTCGAGAGTCTGGGTTTCTTATAAAGAGTTTCTTATAAAAAGAAATACGTTTACGGCATAAAATCCTGAGAAAACTACAGCGAAAATGCAAGTTTCCTCGCCAAGAAATGCGGTGAAAAAATACCTCAAAAAATACCACCACAACATGCATCATGCATAATAACCCACCACACTAGTGCTTATCCACCACAGTTTGCAAACAATTCACTATGGAACGCAAAAGATACACCACAGTGGTATGTATCCACCACAGTAGCGCGTATAGATTCGCTAGCGTGAGTTGATTACACTGTAAATAACAGAATAAGGGGCTGTCTGTTAGAACGAGGAGCTGATGGTTCGCGGATGTTTCTTGGTTTTTTAGTCGAAGAAGACCAGTCGAAGAAAACCAGCCGTTGCTGGGGACCACGAAGACGTTGAATGACTACGCATTGATCGCCGATTTCAAAGACCATTGATTTCGAGTAAGACTAAGCTTTCCTTGAAAAATGCTGTTCTTAGAATTAAGGTGGAGTTTACAAGACGACTTTTAGGTTGCATCGAATTTATTTTCAAGCAAGATTTGAATTTCGTTGCGTTATATGGTCGCATTTTGATCCAATTTTATGCTATCTGACAATATCTTTTTCTATCTAGCATGTGTAAAATTAAACATAAATTAATTCCATTTCCCGAAAAAAGCAAAACAATTTCACTTTGAATTAAGTTCGATGCAACACTAACTACAATAATCGCCAAAAATGTTGGGGACATTATGTTATAAGTTTTACCTAAAAAATCCGGTCCCATTTAGGTTGAGTTGGGTTGAGTCGGGGAGGGGTATGCAACTTTAGAGCAAGATATCTTTGCTGCGTTTTGCTAACTCTGTCCAGGGCCGTAGAAGCCTAATCGCTGTCTCAAATAATTGGGGATAATCGGGCATGTGAGCTACCAACAGTATTTTCATCTTGGTACGTTATATCAATTGGTAGGCATCGACGATTCTCTCGCACTGACAACAATTAATGGCAAAGTACATCAGCTTGGCAAGGTCCTTTTTTCTGGAAATAGCAACCCTGGAGATTCATCCGTCTTTGTCGGCAAAACTTTTAAAATTGTAAACCAGTGTCTGAGTGCGTTACTAAAGGTCGTTTAGGGAGGTTGCATGTTCCCCTGTTTTCTTCAAAAAATCCCTTGTTCCCTGGAGTTTTGTGGGATTATTCTCAAGATTGATAGTCAAGCGGATTGATAGGGAAGATTTTGTTTGATCCAAGTTTTTCAATGTCCAGTTGCTCCCTCATGTTCCCTGGTAGGTTGTGTGGCCGAGTGGTCAAGGTACTCGGCTCAAGATCGTAAGGTCGAATCTTGTCGGGACCACTTTCCACAAGCCTACAGCCAACTCAGCTGTACATCATTCCGAGGTCGGTAAATGGGTACCCAGATGGCTGGGGTAATAACTGATGGTCTCTCCCCAATTAGTAGAAATGCTAAATACATTGACACTTAAATAATGTCATTATTATTATTAATATTATTATGTTCGTATTATGTCCCTTAGAACCCCTAAACGACCCTCGTTACTGTTAGTGAGCGTTCTGAATTTAAGATAATAATAACCTTACCTTCAAACCGGGGTAATTGAGAAATACGTTTGGTCCTGGTCCTGGTGAAATGCCATATTAGTACTGAGCCAGTTAAATTAGAAAAAGCAGCAATGCGATAATTCTTCTCTTGTGAAAATTGCAAAATAGTTTGCCTCTGCTTTCTTTAACTGTAAGATCAGGCACGGAAACTGAATCTTGGAATCTATGAAAACGCATTTTCTTAGTTTAACACTCCAGACTTCAGACTCGATGTATTTGCGTTCTTGTTCTTCCTTCGATCGATCTGCTGATACACGCAGCTTTGGGGGAATATAAACTGTCGCATACTCATTGACTGACGCAGGTTGAATTGATTGACAGGTTGAATTGAACTTGAACTTTACTACCGCGTTTGTGTTATGATGATGATGATGATGATTATGATGTGATTGACCGGGGGGTTCGAGAAGTTGAATTGAATCACATTCTTAACTTGACATTTAATTTCCGGGTCCTTAATTTAGCGATTTAGGGGGCTCAACAGGATGAGGCTTAACTCATTTTTGGTGCTTAACTCAAATCATTTTTGGGGACCAAATGGTGACAACCCAGTTCTTCCATTGTTTTCGATCTTGGACTAATGGAGATAGTTGATTGAGGTCTTTTAACGTCTTGAATTGTTTCATTGGTAGGGTAGGGATGGATATTTGAGAAGTGCTTCTGTTATTTCTTGATTCATTGATGTAGGTAGAATTGTTCTTGGAGTCTCAGAGCATTTCTCGAAGTTTGGTGTTGTTTGGAAGTAGCACGGCAACGCTTGAAATGCAGGGGTATCATTGGGTAATCGTAGGATTTGTCCATAAGCAACTGGTCAATAAGCAACTTTCAGATAGATATTCGCTGAGATTTTGTTCAAATTTTTGGTTGAATAGCTTTCTTTATACAATACATCATTGCAAACTTGTCAATTACATAGACCAGCATGAAAGGAGCCAAAAAAGAGTTTTAGGGGGTACCCAGTTATTCTGTGAGGGCTGAAAGGCCAGATAAGTTAAGCAACTTTGAGGGCTGGACCAAAAGTCCAGTTGCTTATTAAAAAAAGTGTAACCATTTAAACCAAGTCTACTTATCAACGGGAATACTAACAGCAAATAAGCTAAAAAATCAAAACAGATACTGGGCACAGAACCAATGGAGCACCCATAAAAAAAATAAAGCATACTGATCTCAGCACTGGAATCTTTTGTGGGGTAATCAGCTCATGAGTCAGTACGAGGCTACACTATACAAGCACAAACACACTACACCGTAACAAAATGCGGTCATATACGAAATCAAATGAACAAATATAAAATTTAATGGCAACTTTCTTGGGAAAGTGACTGGTTCTTTAGCCTAAACTTTTTCTGCTAGAAGAGTTTGAGGCTGCATACAGGTTATGGTTCCTTGAATCCTTTGACAAAATTGTGTCAACGGATACATACCGTTAAATACTCTTTAAATGGGGCTCTGGTAGGGGTTTTTTGGGTGCAAGGGAGCAATACCTAAAATGGGCTGGGATCATAGGAGTATTAAAGCACACCTGCTGCAATTAAAGAAATTATTCGAAGCACAAGAAAGCAAGGTTGGTGATTTTGACGGAAGCAAGGGAGCATCGTGCTTTTTTTGATACGGGAGCAATGGAGCAACTCCCCCCTATCAGGTCCCCCCATTGAACTATATATAAAATTATATATAGTTCATTAAATTATATATATAAAATTATATATAAAATTATATATAAAATATATATTTATATTTTATATATAGTTCAATGGATCCCCCAGATGAATTCAAGTACCACAGACCCCATCCAATAATTTACCTTATCATGAAAACAAAGAATCTAGGCGGGGAGGATCGTGATGTGTGCGATGGATAATAATTCAACCATGTGACTTGCCCATAAGTTCCAAGAAAGCCTCGCTCATAACGGACCCTGAATTATCTTACTGAAGTGAAGCGAGAAAGATACAGTTTTATTTACTTCAATGTGAGTGAAAGTAGGCAAAGAGAGCGACAATTGGCTTAGACTTATTACATGAATGCGTCGTGTCGTGGTGACAAAAGGGATAAGTGGAACTCAGGTAGTAAGTCTGCAAATACTTTGAGATGATGATGATGATGAGACTATTGTGCACTCCAGTGCCCAGTCTACTCAGCCGAAACCAAATCGAGCAACAACAACATAAACATTACCGGTGTTGGTGGATTGCCTGATGTTTGGTTCTGTTTGTTTACACTTTTCTCAGGAAGAGCAATAGCAATGGTAATATTGGAAAGAACTGAGAATGAGCCAGAATGCAATCAAGAAAACAGACGCACGAATGAAACCCCAGTAATATGCAAGGCCGCCATTAACATGCCTTGCCCAGTCGTGAACAACAATGGTGATGAGTTAGGGCATGGTCCAAAGTCTATCATGGAAGCTCAAGAAGAAATCATGGATGTTGAAATTAGGCTATTTGCCAAAAGATTCCTCGTTCTTTTTATTTTCTGCATGATAACAATGGCGAATGGGGGAATCTGGATCACTCTTTCATCAATCAGCAACATTGTTATGGCATATTATTCTATAGAATACGACGTTGTGAATTGGTTTTCCATGTCATATTTGCTTGGTTATGCAATCATGGCATTTCCTGCCTCGATTTTTTTGTCAAAATTTGGTCTTAAAGCTTGCATTGTGGTGGCAGCATCTTTAAATGGAGTTGGAAGCTGTTTGAGGTATGGTGGAGTTGAAAGGAATAGGTTTGTGTTTGTAGCAACAGGACAAACTATGGCTGCAATAGGATCTGCTTTTGTGCTTCAAGTTCCCCCAAAATTAGCAGCAGTTTGGTTTGGAGAACACGAAAGAGCCACTGCTACATCAGTAGGTGTATTAATGAATCTTGTTGGTGTTGCTGTGGGTTTTATTCAACCAACATTCCTTGTAGAAGACAGCGATAACATGGATATAGTTAGAGATGGCATGAATACATTACTACTATCACAAGCAATCTTCTGTGTCATCTTTGTTGTTGCAGCCTACCTATTCATAGATGAAAAACCAAAACTACCACCTTCTCGATCAGAAGCACTTAGGGATGAAGTAGGCAGTCAAAGTATGCATCTATCTCTGAAGAAATCAATCATAATTCTATGCAAAAGCAAAAATTTCATTCTCACATCACAAGCTTATGGAATAATGTTTGGTGTGATGACTTGTATTTCAACAGTATTGAATCAAACAATAAAATCAACTTATCCGTTTGTATCAGATTTTCAAATTGGTCTTCTTGGGTTCAGTTCGACATTGATTGGTGCTTTCTGCACACTGCTGGTTGGAATATTTCTTGATCGATACCCGAAATACAAAATGACATCAGTGTTTTTATTCATTTTCACCATTCTAATGATGACAGGTTTTACACTGGTTATGCTTCACATGAAGAATTTCATTCTTCTTTTCACAGTGTATTGCCTAGTTAATATTGGAATATTGCCTTTTCTAAGCAGCGGTTTGGAGCAAATTTCAGAGATTACGTATCCAGTCGAGGAAGATATTTCTTGTTCTATTCCACTTATATTTGGTAATCTTTATGGATTTGTTTCAACTTTTGTATTTGGATGGTTCATTAATAAAAACATGGTACAACTTGCCTTTTTGATAATGATTGCAATTTTTGGACTGGGTCTCTTATTTATCATCATTGCAAAGGTTCCCATGAAACGAAGTCGGGCAGATCATGGAGTGAAGGCATAGAACTTCTGACAAATATTATTAATATTAGTATCCTTCAAAAGGAAAACATTTTTTTAAAATAACTGAATAATGTCAATAATGTTAACTTGAAAAAACTAATCTAAAGTTAGAAATTATTATTTTTGTAATTTTTGAGACTTTCAATTTGAAAAATTCTTCATTTGAAATTGCTTTCTTTATCCGTATCCATATCATATTTTATTATTTCAATCAACCAGGGAAGATATAAAACCTTTACTGTACTATTGCTACAAAAGTACAAACATTTCAAAAAAATCCTTGCTGCAAAACCTTTAACACAATTCTGCCATATAATAGCATTTACTGGATAAACCAGATTGTGCAGAAAGTTACAGAGATTTTTTTCAAACATGATATTTGCAGAGCAAGATCGCTACTGTTTCATCAATAAAGCGTTTTGGAATCTGTCCTTATTAAAAACTAAAAAGACGGCTTTGTATAGACAGAAAGACTAAGTTTTCTAACTTAGACTCTTGAATTAATTCTATTGGTTTTCAGCACATCAAGCATAATAACCCACCCCATCAAGCATAATAACCCGCCCCATCAAGCATAATAACCTACCACAGTAGTGCGTAGCCACCACAGAACACAAAAAACACCACCACAGTACGCAAAACATACCGCCACAGTAGTGCCTATCCATCACAGTAGTGCGTATAGATTCGGTAGCGTGATTCCGCGTTAGCTTGTGAAGTAGTTACTCTATCGAGCATAAAGAAAATACAAAATACTGCAAGTATGTTCCAAAATACTGCAAGTAAGTTTTGTACAACTGTTGTACAAAACTTACTTGCAAACTACAAGCTCGAAAAGCTCGAAAAGTCAATACAAGATAACGAAAAACTGCTTCAAGGCCATCTCTTTACACAGCAGATTTTTATCGTTGTGACATGCGATTATTGTCTTTGGTGCAAAAAGTCTGCTGTGTGCAGTGACTAAAAACTAACGATTTTTATCGCAAGCGACCAATTTTTGAAATCAAACATGTTTGATATTTTTTTCGATCGCATGAGATCAAAAAAAAAATCTGCTGTGTGCGGTGCTTTACGACAAAAATAGTGGATCATGTGACAATTGTAGCCAATTGAAGCGCACAATGGCAGCTAAAGGAGAAAAACTTGGCGCCAAAATTATCTGCCACGCAGCAGCAGAAGAATATTATACGAAGGCATGTAAAAATTTCAAAAAGAAGACGACAATCGTCCCGCCTTTGGCATTCATCTCTCTTCTCATCTCTTCTTGACTCTTGAAACTTGCTGCAGTTGCAGCAAGACGTTTTTGCCTCTGACATATTAACTTGGACATACAGCGTTGAAATACATCAACAGCGTTGAAACTTTTGCTGGTCCAAAAGCAGCTGCTAACATTAGAAAAGGAAAAGCTGACCGTCAGAAAGCCAATAGCTGAACAAAGAAATACGGAGGCAAATGGTTGTCTCCATTTTGGTTTCTTTCGTAGCATCTGTAAAACCTGTATTCCTTTCATGCTTGGTGACGCAAATCTTTCCTAACCAGTTCGTAACTCTTTATGAATGTACAGATCTTATAGGATGAAGGTTCTTATGAGGCGGGAGTCGTCACGAGGCAGTGGTCAGAGACGGGCAAGTGCAAGGGCTAGTTACTGTATGTGTATATTTCCACAATATTATAACCAACTTGATCGTGGTGACAAGGCACATAAAAAAGAATCCCGAAACAGCGGAAATTCAAATTTTTGTTGTTTTACGAAGAGGCTGATCGTAGCGGGCTCGAACCTTACATAAAAAGAGCAGAAATAAAAGTAATTACACGAGTGGCTGCCAGACTAAAGCTGTTCAATCACACGGAATCAGGAATGATATCTTTCCTCTTTGAAGAAAAAGAACATGTTAATTATTACATTACCTTGAATTGCAGATTATTAGGTACTGCTACTGCACTAACTACTAACAGTGAGTGACCACTGTACTGTGCTGACACAACATGTTTGGCAATGTACGCAATATCAAGGAAAATCTTCAGTATCTGATGGGTTGCGGCATTAACGGCATTAACAGCTCTATATGATAGCGAAGATTCAAAGTAGCATATGATCGTTGTGAGCATCGCTACTGTGCTGTGCTGGCATGTACTCCAACCATTTTGCCATTAAGTTTGGCAATGTACGCAACATCAAGGAAAATCTTTACCTGGTACGTTGGCCATTAAGAGCTCTGTATGTTAGCGAAGATTCAAGTCAGCATATGATCGTTTAAGATTGTTTAAGCAGCTATTTCTTTGACCACCTTTATTTATGAGACTATTTGTCTTTAAACGTTTACATCTGAGGAAGAAAGGAAAAATCTTTGCATTATTTCTCCTCAAGAGATATTCTAAAAGATTCTGATAACAAATGTGAAAGTACTGTATTTTCTCGAAAGAGTGTCTAGTTCCTATTGAGCACCTCCCTTGAAAGCTTGTCTATACCTGGAATAGGCGCTTCTCCAGAAACTGTAAACAGTACGATAGATACGGTGTTGTTATATAGATCTAGTATAACATGGGCTAATCGGCTTTTGTAGTCTTGGAAAACATTGGGATGAACCTAGCTGAGTCCTCTTAAATGAAGGAGGGTCTCAACCTCAAAGCAAAGTAAGGCCCAGGACAATGACCATCAGGTGGGACCATGGGACTGGACCATGAAACCCAGGGCCATAAGTTTTTCTGAAATTCAGCAAGTGACATTCTAGAAAGTTTTATATATGGTTTAGTCAAAGAGTAATGGCTTTACAGTAGATTAGTCTAATATGCAATAGTCATGATTTGGTAGTCGTATTTGAAAATCAAGACATCTGATTACATGATTTCTACAAAATATGGCATTTGAAAGTGTATTGTCCTATTACCTCACCCACTTTATGGTCTCAGGTCCCTTGGTCCCACCTGATGATCCCAGGCGTTCAGAAAAAACAAGCTAGAGGAATCTCTCAACACTTTTTCGTCAGAGTCAAGCCATACCCTCGCAAAGCTGGTAATGATTGGGGACAACTGCCCCCTGCCCCTACTTCGGCTACACTTAAACAAACAAACAGAATTCACATAATTTTCTTCATAATAAAAAATAGTCTTAAGTTAAAGAAAAACAGGTTGCGAAATCCCGCAACAAAAGATGGATTTGTGGTTTCAGCTGAGCTCACTTGTTTTCCACTAGCATACAGTGCAGATTTGACGTGGCATTGTTAATAACTACAAAGCTTAATGTTGAAAAGTATGAACCGTGGGCAAGAACTGTACACATACTAAAGCTTATGTTGCCAAGAATGAAAAACATAGGGGCCCTATGGGCATGTTCGAAGAACGACTCTGGTTGAATATAGCTATTCCGGTCAAATGATGAAAGATGTTTATCGGTATGCACAACGATGACGATGATGATGATTATGATAATGGTGGTGGTTATGATGATGATGTTGATGACCACGATGATTATGATGCTGGTTGGTAGGGGTGATTGTGGTGGTAGGGTGGATGTGGTGGTGGTGATAGGGATGATCGTGGTGATGATTGTAGGGGGGTTGTGGTAGTGCTGGGAATGGTGTTCGTGGTGAAGGTGGTAGGGGTGGTTGTGGTGGTGGTGATAAGGGGGGCTGGTGGTTGTGATAGGGGTGATCGTGGTGATGGTTGTAGGGGTGGTTGTGGTGGTGGAGATAGGGGTGGTGGTGGTGATGGTTGTAGGGGTGATTGTGGTGGTGATGCCGTTCCTTTAGATCTTGCCACAGCCACATCGTCAGTGATGGTAATCATGATGATGATGATGATGATTATGATGATGATGATGGTGAGAATGATGACGATTTGCTTTGAAAAGTATTTTGAAATTGCCGCTCTTGCCCAGACTCTATGATTGATGATGAGAATGTTTGAAATGTCATTAACTAGACCAATGTGGCAATTTGCCATCGTTTAAAAAGTAAACAACAATGACTCATAGTGAACTATTACGAATCAGTAGAACAATTGTCACATGACCTAAGATTGACAAAGAGGCTTGCAGGCCGCCGTTGTGAAAAGCCAACCGCTAATTGCGCATCAGTTGCCGAAACAATGGCTCTAAGGGCATTCTTGAAATGCTTATGCTATTGTTACACGTTTGCCATTGTTCAAGCGTTGGTTAGTTAGTTAGTTAGTTAGTTAGTGACACGCCACCCCACACCAATATGTTCGAAATTCTTCGAACATAAAGATCAAGATGATGCCTCTTTGATGCAAAAATAATAAAGTATTTTTCAAGGTAAGAATGGCGTGTCTCAATTTTCTTTCTGATGCTGATACACGCTTTTTTTATAAGGAACCACTTTATAAGGAACCTACATGTAGAAGGCCCGAAAATTTAAAGAACTTATAGTACAGTACTAAAGAGAAAATCACTAAGGAACTTTTCATTGTTGAATATTTTTTTCACAGCAAGCAATCAAGAATTAGAAAGCCCGTTCCATTCATTTTCAGTCGAAAATCACATAAATTGTACTTTACGCATGTATCAAATGTTTCCTTGAGTAGTCTAGAGCTTTGCTTACATGCGAATGTCTCTGTACATTTGTCATTAAACTGTATGTGCAGTCAAAATTAAGGAACTATTAAGGAACTTTTGGAACTACAATCGTCTCAAAAGAGGTCAAAAAATAAGGAACTTTAAGAACTAGGCCTTGAGCTAGGTTCTTTATAAAAAAGCGTGTATCGCGGTTGATGCAACGAATCAGCAAAGAAACATTAAATATCCTACCACAACAAAGCCAAGCATTAAAATGACAACTGATTCATGTTGCAGTCTATATTTACAGCAAAAAATTTGGCCTAAAATTGTAACTTTCTAGTCCATAACTTTCAAGCCAGAACGCACATCTCTAGACTCTAGCAGGATAAAATAAGAGAACCAAGATAGTCTAACTAAATCGTGTCATTTTGGCCCATTTTGATTCATGCTTCTTGAGGGTTTAGCAGGCGGCTAACCGAGCTGAAATTCCAGCCCGGGCTGAAAACTCTCATATAATCAGCCCCTTAGATTATCTTAATTCTCTTATTTTGTCTTGACTAAAACCATAGCTCTCCGCCTGCGCAATGCAGACAATTCAGGATATTAACTTATTTGACTAGAGAAATATTATTATTTCTTTTATAGTACAATAACAAAGTAAAAGTTAAAAACTTCCTCTGTTTTACTCGCAAAGATCAACTGTTGATATTCCTACCAGCTAAAAGGTTACTGGTTTCACAGTGGATGGCGCTGATAAACCCTGTCTGATACGATCGATACGATCCTGGCTTACCAAAATACATCAAAAATTTTATGTACAATTTCAATGATAATACATCAAAAACAGTTTACACAGACACACAACAACAGCAAAGCAAAGGAGAAGCAAGGCACATAAGTACATAGATATGTAGATCGGCATTTATAAGTTACGTTAGTGCTAGAAACTGTCGAAACAGATTGAAACGATGAAGAATGGCAACACAAGCAAAACGAAAAGGTCAAGAAATGAAATGGAAGAAGGTAGAGATGAAAGTGTCCCGCTGATAGATGGTAAAAGCGACCATGATGATCAAAAATCTGACAAGGGAACGACATTACGAAGCCCATCAACAGATAGCCCGGATTCGTGCTCGGAATTCGAGATTGGTTTATCGAAAAAAAGATGGTTGGTTCTTTTCATATTTTGCATGATAACCATGTCAAACGGAGCAATATGGATTACGCTTGCATCGGTCAGTGATATAACGATGGCGTACTATCAAATACGATATGATTTGGTAAACTGGACATCTATGAGCTATCTTCTTTGCTATGCTATTTTAGCATTGCCAGCATCGTTTTTCATATCAAAACGCGGCCTAAAAACAGGTGTATTAGTATCATCATCGTTGACTGCTATAGGGAGTTGCTTTAGGTATGCAGGTGTCGACAGAACTCGATTCGTCTTCGTAGCTGTTGGGCAATTATTTGCAGCGATAGCCTACGCCTTTGTGATGCAGATTGCGCCTAAACTGGCAGCAGTTTGGTTTGGAGAACACGAAAGAGCCACTGCTACATCAATAGGCGTATTAATGAACCTAGTTGGTGTTGCTGTGGGTTTTATTCAACCTACATTACTCGTTGCAGACAGTGATAATATGGATATAGTTAGAGATGGCATGAATACATTACTACTATCACAAGCAATCTTCTGTGTTGTCTTTGTTGTTGCAACCTACCTATTCATAGATGAAAAACCAAAACTACCACCTTCTCGATCAGAAGCACTTAGGGATGAAGTAGGCAGTCAAAACATGCATCCATCTCTGAAGAAATCAATCATAATTCTATTCAAAAGCAAAAATTTCATTCTTACATCACAAGCTTATGGAATAATGTTTGGTATCATGACTTGTATTTCGACATTACTGAATCAAACAATTAAATCGACTTACGAATTTGTGTCAGACTTTCGAATTGGTCTTCTTGGATTCATGGCAACGTTACTTGGTTCGTTTTTCACACTGCTTGCAGGAATATTCATAGACAAATACCAAAAATACAAATTAGTAGCAGTCCTACTATTTATCTTAACCATTTTATCTTTAACTGGTTTTACACTAATTCTTCTGCATACGAAAAGCTTTATACTTCTTTCTGTTATGTATTGCTTAGCCAATGCAGGGATATTCCTTACATAAGTTGTGGCCTGCAACAGATTTCTGAGATTACATATCCTATTGACGAGGATATTTCATGCGTTTTTCCTTTAATAATTGGTAATTTTTATGGGTTTTTATCGATTTACTTTTTTGGCTGGATTATTGATTCAAAATTAGTAGATGTAGCGTATTCAGTTATAATACTTATGGCTACGACAGGCTTAATTTTGTCAATTATTGCTAAAGTCTCGTTAAGACGTAGTAATGCAGATCACGGTACCAGTAGCTAAACTGTAGCTCTAAATAGCACTTGTAAAGATAAAAGAAAGAATTCTGAAGCCTTACATTCAATAATCTAGGCTACAGTCCTAAGCAAAACCTGTTGAGACAGCGGCTAAAAACTGCCTTTTTGCAAGGAACAAAGCCAAAAGAAGCAAAATGCTCTTTGCCCTCTCTCCCCCTTGCTGATATACACGCAGTTTTTTTATAAGCAACTTCGCTCTGGTCTAGTTAAAAAAGTTGCGTATTTTTTGGACCTCATATGGCCACTTTTTAGTAGCAAAAGTTGCTTAGTAGTTACTTAATTTTAACTCTATATTTTTTGCCCTAAGAATAATAGTAGGCCTAGGTACATATAGAGGATATAAAAAATTTGGAGTCATTTAATAGCTTTTATGCAACTTGACGCTAAAAACACCTAGTACACAGCAAAGAAATAAATACTATTAATAACATCAGTCAAGAAGTATCATGTCTATTATATCATTGGTATCTTCTGACACAATGTAGTCAATAACACTTTGATGATAAGCAAGTTTTGACGGCAAATGGATGGAAATAGCTTCTATTTTGATCAGTCCTCGATTGCTTTCAGTGCTATAAATTATTTAAAATTTAAAATGTTGCTTAGGTTTCTTTCCTGTGGTACTATACGTTGCTTAAAGTTTTAGGCCTTCTACGTCTTGGTTGCTTATAAGCGGTTGCTTAAAAAAACTGCGTGTAGGGAGTTTCATGAAATTTCAGGATCATTAAACAAGTTTTGACTATTTTCAAAAGAAAGTTTTCAATATATAGGTGTATTCTGTATTCATTCATGTTTAGGTATATGATCTCGTATTTTTCTAGCGTAGAACTGTTTTTAACGCAAACACTGTGTTTTAAGGTTTTAAGTTTACGAGTGTAGTAAACTTTCTATGCGACGGAAAATGAGTTGATTTTAATTTTCTTTAGGATATTAAGGATACTTGGGATACTTTAAGATATCTTTAATTTCATATACAAAAGTGTTAATTGTTATATACGTCCCGTTCTCACGGTGCAATCTCACGGCAACCGTTCATATGTCTAAAGCATTCAGCAAAACAACAGGTAAAAAACTGTAGAGCTTAGCGCTATGTTCTCATAACATGCGGCGAGTCTCCTTCGAAACTGTTATTCTTAGAAAATAGCACCAGTTTTTATTTTATCAGTTGGTTAACCAAATTAAAAAGAATTTATATCGAAATAGAATATTATGAAAATATCATTGTTTTAATAATTTTTCCAAACCTCCTCCCCTGCGGCAAGTGGATCGGTAGACTCCTTGATAATCTCAGCGATAAGTATTGCTGCCGACTGGAATGGAATGAATTCAAACATCAAACATTTGAAATTTGCCTTTCTAGCAAAATGTTTTATTGTCTGGCCAAGTAGAAAAACAATGTTCGTCGAACATGTTTTGCTGGTGTCAAATTTTTGAAAACAAGCTCGAGCAGCTTCTGCTTCTCGAGCAATGTTTTGCGACGTGGCCCAACGTTCAAACATTGATTGACAAGCAAATCTCTAATGTTTGACAAAGAATTTTGGATCGTTTGAAAAATTGTTGGTCAAACATTTGAGGTTTGCTTTACAAGCAATGTTTGACCGTTGCTCGACAAGGAGAATCTTCTTAAACATCGTTTTCAAAAACTTCAAAAGCATTTTTTGCTTGTCTGAAACAAGAAATGTTTGACGTGCAATGTTTTACAACGTGGCCAAACGGTCTTACATTTTGTTTGACAAGAAAATTTCAAATGATTGACGAAGATTGTATGATCGCTTGGTCAGGGCATTAAAGTTTGGATGCAGCAACAGTGTTTACTCAGAAGGTTCTAGTGTTATTGAAAAATATCCAACTTTAAAGCAAATTTGCAACTTACTCTTCCAGTCACGTGTTCGTCGTATCTTCTATTTACTTCTGCATCTTGAAGAATTTGTAACTTCCTTTGAAGGAAATCAGATATCTTGACGTGTGCCTTTCTTTCCCTAAAAAGAAAATAATAAATGCCGATGAGAAAACACATGTAAATGAAGAAAGAAGGAAAAATGACATATACTGTAGAAGTCATATAGCCTCGAAGGGGATTGGGAGGGTCTTAATCACGTCACAATTGGCGATGAAAGATGGAAGAAGAGATCGGCGACGATCGCAGACGATCCCTGATCACTCTACGATTTAACAGAAACCAGGCCAATAAAAAAGAAACACTTAATAGCTATATATAGGCATCTCAAGCAAACGTGCATGCAAGGTCGAGTTTCGAAATAAAAGACAGCAAGCGATAGTCACAACATAAATGCTAGTGGCATAGAGTTTTCCACAAGTGGCATATCACAATTGATGGGATTTGAAACCAAGACTGCATGATCGGAGAGCCAACGACGTTTCCACTGAGCTATAGAGGTTCAAATCCCATCAATTGTGGTATGCCACTTATGGAAAAGTCTATCCTTGTGACTTGTGTTCGCCATTCATGACAAATATAAATTTTAGTGGCATATATACATACCTGCATTTTTGACAACTTGAGACGGAATGCTGCTTGCTCTCTTCATTTATCTGCATTATGAAATTAAGAAAACACGAGGTCAGTATTGGACTATAAAGCCTGATTCATACAAGGTCTTTAAGGTCATCAGAATGGTTTCGAAAGACCGAATGTTCAAACAAGGTCTTATCAGTGTGTGTCCCTGAAAACGGCGCAAACGAATCGGTTTTTGACTAAAATCAGCGTTCAAATTGATAGTGATATGGGGATCAATATGACGTTGGGCATCTTCTAGATTCATCTATACGTAAGTCAAACTCTTCGCAAACAGCAACTGCAACCTTAAGCAACAACAACCACTCTAATTGGAAAAAAATCTAACAAAAATCTAAGTGGATGGCCTAATGCTCAGAGTAATTAAGAGCGACCAATCAACATAACTAGTTCTATGCCTATCTATAAGACTGGCTAAAGGAGCGAAAACTACTACTCCTGTAACAAGTTTAGGTCTCAAGTTAAGTTTCTCAGTAGTGGGTCATTTGAGTCTCTGTTGAATTAGGTCGTTAGGGTCGTAAGAATCGTTACGAATGATGTTAGCTGGGCTCAAGACACCAAAATTTAATATTGTAGAATTATAGAATATCTCCCGAGACAATCAATAGCATCAAGCAAGCTAAATGCACTAAAGGCAAATTGTTGGTTGATCGATTCCTTGCACTCACAATTGATGCTGTTAAAAACGGAGAAAGCTTTCGACTTTTATGTTTGTCTTTCCTGATTACTTGATCGATTACTTGGTACCGAATAGAACTTATGGTCTTTCCATCCCTGGAACACATACACTGTAAATATAGAACATGCATACCACTGTATTAACATACTTAGTAGTTATAAAATGAAGCTTTAGATTTACTCACCCGTCGGGGGGTAACTTAACAGTTTTTGGGGTACGGGGACGTGCCATTATTTAGGGGTGCCTTTTTTCTGAAAAGTGCGGAATTATCGATATAGTTTTTAGATGTATATGTATATGCGGAATTATGGGTACCATTTGAGGAAACATGCAGAATTGTGGGTACCAATCTGGAGAAATTTTGAAGAATTAAGCTTAGCATTTACAAAATGTGCAGTCCGGACTGATAACTCTTTGGACTATCAGCAAGGTTGCCTTTAAACATTACTTGCTTTTCATGAGGTGATTTTGTTATCTGAAAATATTCTTTGCCTTGCGGAATATTGGGCATAACATTCATGTTTGCGGAATTATGGGTCACAAACGGAACTATGGCACGCTCCCGTCCAAAACTAGGCTTAGATACCCCCCCCCCCCCCTCCCGAGACTCACCCGTTCTAAGTGCTTGGTAAAATTATCAATTTTGAGTTCCTCCATTTTCCATTGAAAATTTTCACTTATTTCTGCATCGATTTTAGACCAAGATTTGCCTTATTAAAAGAAACAAAGCATTAGGATTCATTAAATATAAACTTAAGCCCTTCTCAATCAAAGCTAGATATTAATAAGATGCGTTGATGACCATAAACATGGTTAATTTGAATTTGACTTAGATGCTTACTTTTTCTCGATGTTCCTTACTAGCAATACCCATATTATTATGGAATTTCTTTTGAGGAATACTGATGTTTCTATCTTGCATCTTAGCTGGCTGGCCTTTTAACAACGCTATTTTCCTTTCGCAAAATGAAATTTTAGCAGGTGAATCTATAAAGAGAAAGAAGTGCATGTCAGAGTAAAACTGAAGCAAAAAGATTTCTTACATGGGTATGCAGACATGTGAGATTTTCGCGAATTTAAAAGAAGGCAAAAAAGTTAAAGGAATCTATTATAAACTCAGGTTTCAGCCACCCATCTCAACAGCTCTTTGCCATGTTAGACCCCCGGGGAGGGTACATAACATCTGAATGGACGGGGATGTGCAACCCAGATTTTACAGACCCAACCACTTATAATGTATACCCTTTATTATGAGTGGTTAAAATCAAGCCTGTGTCTAGAGAATTTCAGGTCTCAAAACCCACCCATATGAGCGGCACATATCCGTACCCAAACAATATTAAGTACCATGTTGTAATCATAAGAGAATTTCACAAAAAAGATATAAAATTTCTTACAAAGGGTGGAAACATTTGAAAAGCTTTTTGTTCATCAAGGCAAGCCACTGCGAAAAAGTTAGAGCCTGTAAGAGTAAAGTCGGCCGTCAAAGTAAGTAACCTATATTTTGACACTCCCCACAAGACTAAAGCTTTTTTTGTTGATTGCACATATGTTGGGGCAATTTGCGAGAATCGGGACATTTCAAAATATTTTTACTTCATAGCAGCACCTGGGACTGTCGCTCACTGTCTGCGATAAGTAAAAAATCAACGTTTTTAGTTTGGATTTGGTAGTTTGCTGCGACGGACTGCGATGCTCGCATGAGTCCCTCTGCGACGGTAGCTGACGAAATGCAACAAATGGAAACCGAAGGACGCCTGCGGTGGGGGGCAGTAAACTGCCCTCCTGCCCTTATCCATAAAGGGGGCAAGGAGGGGCAAGATGTGCCCTCAGCGACAACAATTATTTTTATAATAGCTTTAAAGTTGTCTGATAAATATTGTAGAATTGTAGAATAGAAGAAAGGCAAGAAAGGACCATCATATATTGATTTCATTATTTGTTTCTAGGTCGAGGGAAAATCGATGTGAAACTTGTCGCCCGTAATTTTTCAAAAATTAATGAACAGAGAAAATCATTTTTCGAAAACCAATAGCAACATCATATTACTCACCTTTATGACTTTAAATGCATAAGAATTCTTCAAAAAAAAGATTTCTCTTGCAAAATCGAGTAAATCTTAAACAGTTTTATTGTCAATGGGAAAATTTAAAGGGCGTTTCCCACGTTTTCCAGGCTTCTAAAGGGCGTGGTAGCTTAAAATTTTCCCCCTTAGTTGCCCTTCTTCAAACCTTTGCCCCCCTTGCCCTCCATAAGTGCAGGCGTCCCTGTGGAAACCAGGATTTGAGGTGGAATTTATAAGGAAAAAAGCTTTTAAGTTGCTGTGACAAAGGTGTTTCCGCTCCAATTCGCTATCTAGGATTTAGCGTTTCGAAGCCAAACTGAATAAGCAAAGTCTTCTTGTCTACCAAAAACTGAAAAAATGATCATGACATTTCTGCCGCTTAGTAGAACATTTCAAGGCCTCGTGAAACAAAGAGGAAATTTTTAAAATACAGTTCATCTGAATATTCATTTTAATGTTAATAGCAGATCATATCAAAATATTAGTTCTTGGGTATCGATCAAAACTTCAGAGCACTTTGAGTGGTCCCAAGAAGTTCTTATTGACAGAATCTTCTTGATTATACAAGAAATCGAAAGCTCCAGTGATGTATTCTTCAAGGCTCATGTCTCCATCGCCATTCAAATCAACAATTTTGAAAGACTTCTCAGCCTCTTTCTCATCAGGTATTCCCATTGCCTTGTAGTATATCTTCCATTCAGGTAATGAAATTATGCCATCACCGTTCAGATCGATTGCTTTGAACATCATTTCGAGGTTTGCTTTAAAGTATACGAGGGCGTCTTCTTTTGACCCGCCAGAGCTTGCCATCTCAACCCTAGTCTTGAGAAATTCCTGCAAACAAAATATGTGGTATTAGAAATATTATGATTTGAAAGGTGTTGAAAGTTCAATGTACCCTGAGAAAAGGCCTGGCTAAACTAGAAGACATGTAGCACACGACATTGGCGCTCGCGCGCGACATTGTCCCTCGTGACATGTCCCTCAATATCTCCCAGTTTTACCACCTCGGAAACTTTGTAGCGCGCAACAAAATTCGTAGCGAGAAATACACAAATGTTTCTGGGAAACAACAGAAGCATTTCTTGTCACCGAGACTCGGGGGACATGTTGTTGGCCTGTCACTTGCATGTTTAGCCGCCTGGGGGGAGACATCGAATACAATGTCGCGTTCGACATGTCTCCTAGTTTAGCCATAGCTTAAGTTCAACGCTGCACATACAAGAGTTTTCACCAGGTTTCGCATTCTTGGTAAAGGTGAAGGTGAAATGGTGTATTTAGTGCCAGTCGCTAGAATCTCAGTAATAGGTCAACTAATGGAGACTTTGATCCTGGCTGTGACGCTACCGTAGCTGGTGCTCGAACGCCAACCTCGCGAGCTTCTGACACCACGAGCCAGCTGGATTAGAGCACCACACCACAGCACCTACAATACTTTTTGGTCTTAGGGCAGTGGTTCCTTGCTTTCCGTTTCCCATTATTATTATACTGGAATTCTGAACCAGGGATGCGCCCCTCCCCCCGTAAATGAAGCCCCCACAAGTTAATGAAGCCAAATCTCCACAAGGCGATGTCTTTGAAGAGAAGGGCTTTCGTAATTCGCTGCGACAAACAGTCGAAGAGAAAATGCAATTCTGCGCCATTGCCGTTAGGAAATTTTCCCGTTTGAGGAAATTGCTCAACGACATGATACCGTACTCTGAAATCTTGGACTAGATCGTTGCTCTCATCGGCAGTTTTGATCGGTGTTTTCATTTTCTCGTTTTCCCAATGTTTGTTCTTAGCTACGAAAAATGGTCTACTTACAAAACGCCACTACAAATAATTAAACTTAGAAAAGGAAGCAAGATGTCATAACAAAGATTCTTGCATTAACCCCAGAATTCTCTTACTTTTAGATCTTATTCGACGGAGGGTACACAGAGATAGCTCAAAGTAAACAAATAATAGGCCACGATTTATGCCTAAAATAAAAAACCAGTCAAAGAGTTAAATACACTTCAATTACCTTGAAAGTATACGATGCGTCTTTCTGTAATGTATTATCCCACCATTGGGTTAACTTCTCTGAAAATGCGTTTGTTTCTTCTTCGCTCAGCTGTCCATACTTGCGAAATTTGCTAGCCAAAACAGGCAAATCCTTACGATTGAGAAAGCCATTATTATCAGCATCGATGCAGTGAAATAAAGTCTTAAGTTTTCTTTTCCATAATTCCGACGGGCCATTCTGCATTTGTGGGACATGCAGTTCTTTGTTGTTGTTTTGTGCCATGTTTAACGTGAGTTGGATTTGACCCTAGACACTCATTCAAAACACTCTTCGCTAAAGCTCGGCTCACAGCTCAATACTGTGATCAAAATACAAATATATACCACTATAAAGAGCTAATGGTTACCCCTTTCACTGCATATCAACAAAGACACCAAACAAGATTTCTTCTCATGTGTATACAAACTGTATACCATTGGCCAATAATCTTCTCACTTCTTTTCTTAATTCAATAAGATATGCTATTTGATGCACTTATAATACAGTACGTATTTACAAAGTGTGGAATTTCGAAATTTGCTCAGAAGTAAATTATTTTCTTCAATCTTAAAAGACCCAGGCAACAGCAACGTGGGGCTTTTGATGTTTGAATTAAGATGATTTACCTTGTGTCTTAAACGCCCTGTTTTCAAATGAGTCTTATCAACGATCAGTAGATTCTAGACCTTGTTAGCACGGTTGAATTCTAAGCTCGTTTTCGTTAATCCAAGTCTTTTCTAAAAGAAGCTCTACTGTATGACTTTTTAAGCCGTCTTTTGAGAACGTTCCTCGTCATGAATGCTAAAACCCATAAGCTTGTTTGAAATGCTCATTCGTGCTTGCTTTGAAATTATCTTTCTGACCCAACACCCACTCCGAAACAGTGTTCTTTCGTAAATTAGAGTAAATTGCAACCATTTGACTCTCGTGTACCGCACGGAAAACAAACGCTATCTAGTTCAAGCTATTCATGTTGCCGCATTTGGGAAAATATTCCGCCTCGGTCAGCTGCTTCAGTCTGCTTCTGGACTTTTTAATGAGGGTGATAAAGGCTATTTCGTGAAACGTGATTAACCATACCTTTTATTGTGAAACGTGGAAGGCCGGTTTTCTGAAAGTTAAACGTGAATGGCGAACATTTTGATCTCCGTGAATCGTGTTCCTGACCCCCTTTACTACTCCCTATAATCTGACATTTATTTCCTGCTTTTTCGTTATCCTGATGCTCGTGTTTTCCTTTCGTTTGAATAAACGATTCCCTTCTCTTGCAACACTAGTACTGGGAATCTAAGGCAACTTATTCTGAACTCCTTGCAATTCTACTTCCAAGAGTTAGAGTACGACTATTAAAATGAAAGGAAGGAACCCATATTTCAATAACCAAATAACCAATACGAATGAGATGTCATGTTCGAGGGGTTCCAGCCTTAGATCATTTGCGACATTTTCGAACTTTTCATTCATGAACATTCTGTTTTCTCCAGGCTTTCACTGTTGTATGACAGGCTGAATTGGAGTGCTGGATTGAACTTTACAGACCAAAATAGTACTTTATTTGTTTCTTTGCATGTTTATCATACGCTCTTGTTTGCTTTATCATATCATCCGTCTGCTATTAGTGGACTCCTCAGATGACCTCTCTTGATAAAATTAATAAAGCAGAAGAATTAAAAGAAGTATGATTTCACCCAAATTTACCCAAGTGTCTCAATCCACCATCTTCCACAGTTTAGTTTTCAGACCGATGTACAATATTTACGTCACTCTAGTATAATTTGGGTGGGGGTTATATGCTGCCCTATGTAAACGGGTGAGTTTTGGGATTCTCAAAGCATGTACCCACTTCTCCAGGCTTGCTCACACGAGGGGAAAATAAGTAAGAATAACAGATACTTTTAGGTTAGACTAAACGTAGTTGAAATGAAATTAATGGAAGCAAATACCTCTAATTTTTGCATGCAAAGACTTTGAAACCTTTTCTTTATGAAGTAACTTTGAAATACATTTTGCAACATACTCATCCAAAACTTGATCTTCTATTTCTCTTGAAGTTGTTGTTTCCTCAGATTCATTAAGTGATTTTTTGATGCTTTCAAAATCACTGGATTCAAATAAAGATGAATATTCAACTGCGGATCCTGAAGTGTGCTGCAATGAAAAAGGATACAGTATGTTATGAAATCAGGAGTGCTGGAAAGTGGAAAATGCCTATGAGCTAAGTTATATTAAACACCTCTTTTGTCAAACAGATTGTATTAATAATGGAGGGGGTGAAAGGGGGTATTAAAATAAGCAAATACCCCTACTTTTGACAAAAAAATACAAAAATCCCCTAATTCTTGATGTCCCATGAAATTGTACCACGCAGTCATTTTACTCTGCACGGGACAAAAAGGATCCAAAAATCTGTTTGAAAAGATAGTCTAAGTCTGAAATACAGTACATCTTAAGAATAACAGGAAAATACGTGATCAAATGAATACAAAATCCTCTTCTTGCAATCAACAAGATACACTAATCTGCCAAGCCTTTCACCCCCAGAGAGGGAGGGGAACTTTAGTTTTCTAGCTTTCTTCAGCATAAAAATGCATCAATTAACCTGAGAAAATTCATCTTCACTGTAGTTTTCTGCAATAGAATGTCTTGCCTTTCGGTTATGACTCATGTTCATGCTTCATTTAGTCAGGACAAAAGACCAAGAACACTTTGCATGTTTGCCCTCCTGGTTTGTTTGGCTTGCTTTGCCCCCTCTCCTTCTTATTTTATGCTTGTTTGGCTTTGTTTTTTTACAAAATGGTGACCTTGGCTGGGTTTTGATGGGTTTTAAATTGTATTTTGTATTTCAAACCAACAGCATTTCCTCTTTACTCCAATAATGCACGTCTAGTACTGTAATGCATCATCTTTGACTCAATTAACCTGGTAAATAATTCTTACAAATCCTCTTTCAGCGAGACAAGGCACACCAGACACACGCTAGCGAATCTATACGCACTACTGTGGTGGATACGCACTACTGTGGTGGTGTATTTTGCGTACTGTGGTGGGGTTTTTTGCGTACTGTGGTGGATAAGCTCTACTGTGGTGGGTTATTATGCGTACTGTGGTGGGTTATTATGCGTACTGTGGTGGGTTATTATGCTTGTTGTGGTGGGGTTTTTTGCGTACTGTGGTGGATAAGCTCTACTGTGGTGGGTTATTATGCGTACTGTGGTGGGTTATTATGCTTAATGTGGTGGGGTTTTTTGCGTACTGTGGTGGATAAGCTCTACTGTGGTGGGTTATTATGCGTACTGTGGTGGGTTATTATGCTTAATGTGGTGGGGTTTTTTGCGTACTGTGGTGGATAAGCTCTACTGTGGTGGGTTATTATGCGTACTGTGGTGGGGTTTTTTGCGTACTGTGGTGGATAAGCACTACTGTGGTGGGTTATTATGCTTGTTGTGGTGGGGTTTTTTGCGTACTGTGGTGGATAAGCACTACTGTGGTGGGTTATTATGCTTGATGCGGTGACATTCTTTTGCTGTCTGTGGTCTGTGGTTGATACTCACTATTTGGGTGGTTTTTTTGCTTCATATTGTATGGATACGGCTTTGAAAAAACAGGTCATTCTTGATCGTCACTGATCTTTTGATCAACTACAAACAGATATTTTGACTATTTAAATTCGAAAGTCGAAAATAACCCCAAGACATACAGAAAGTCTTATATTTTCTGAGCCTGGTTTAAAAAAACATAGCATATTATGAACTCTCAAAGATTGTAAAAAATCTCAGATAAACCTCAGAAATAATTCTTTCGAAGTGGTTTGGGCCTGCATTATTCCAAATGCGTGAAGTATTAAGAGAAGAAGAATATTTTAGACTAAAACCGAGGTTAAGCAATAAGACTTTCTGTGTGTTTTGGGATATTATTTTAGCTAGGACTGTCATCAATTTCTTACAGTTGGTCAAATTTTCAAATTTCGAATTTAAATAGTCAAAATATCTGTTTGTAGTTGATCAAAAGATCAGTGACGATCAAGAATGACCTGTTTTTCAAAGCCGTATCCATACAATATGAAGCAAAAACCACCCAAATAGTGAGTATCAACCACAGACCACAGACAGCAAAAGAATGTCACCGCATCAAGCATAATAACCCACCACAGTAGTGCTTATCCACCACAGTACGCAAAAACCCCACCACAGTACGCATAATAACCCACCACAGTAGAGCTTATCCACCACAGTACGCAAAAAATCCCCACCACAACAAGCATAATATCCCACCACAGTACGCATAATCACCCACCACGGTAGAGCTTATCCACCACAGTACGCAAAAAACCCCACCACATTAAGCATAATAACCCACCACAGTACGCATAATAACCCACCACAGTAGAGCTTATCCACCACAGTACGCAAAAAAACCCACCACATTAAGCATAATAACCCACCACAGTACGCATAATAACCCACCACAGTAGAGCTTATCCACCACAGTACGCAAAAAACCCCACCACAACAAGCATAATAACCCACCACAGTACGCATAATAACCCACCACAGTACGCATAATAACCCACCACAGTAGAGCTTATCCACCACAGTACGCAAAAAACCCCACCACAGTACGCAAAATACACCACCACAGTAGTGCGTATCCACCACAGTAGTGCGTATAGATTCGCTAGCGTGAGACACATCTTTCGTTTTTATTTGATTATTTTTTTTTATTTTGATTTTGATTTTCGCGGTTAAACGAGGCCATCTGAAATAATTCGAAGAGAGGCTTTTTGAAGATGGTAACGAGAAGAATTACAACCACAACAACAGATTGCTCATCTCAGACAAGGTGTCAAGTCTTGTGTGTGTCCAGTTGTGCAGGAATGAGAGACGTGCTACAGTAGGTAAGAGATTAACAGTGATTTTATTAAGGGTGCTATAAATGAAAGTAATAATTTTACTTCATAGATTTATACGATCTATTTTCCTGCCCTTAGAAGAGAAGAAGATCCAAGAGAAGAAGAGAGCCTCCAAAAGACTACAAAATCTTCTTCCCTCCCCTCAAAGCAAAGCTAAACCTTCAAAGCAAAACACAACACAACAGCAAGTTGCGCTAGAGCCAACAGGCCAGAACAAATCACACCAAGAAGACTTTTCAGCTAGTGTCATCCATCTGTATCGTTTGACTACAACCAACCTTAGAAATAAGACATAGCAACATGCATGTATTTTTGAGACAGACTTGGACTTGCAGAATTGGAAAAGCTTTTACAAAGAAATATGGTGTGAATCATTACAGTGGTTATGGACGATCAACTGTGGATACTATTTTTGACGATATGGTAAACGGCAAACGTTCTGCTTTAGCCCATGCTATAACTCTATGTGAATCAACTCTGCCTGCTAGGAGATCCATGGCAGAGACATTACTGAGCAAAACACTGAAGAGATTACGTACTGGTTCATCTTTCCCCCAGAACAAAGATGAGACATTTCGGATTGGTCTGACTGGACCCCCTGGGGCAGGAAAGAGTACTTTTATTGAAAATCTTGGGAAATATCTCACGTCTCTGGGTAATAAAGTTGCTGTTCTTGCAGTAGACCCTTCATCTGCAAAAACTGGAGGATCTCTCCTTGGTGATCGAACTAGAATGATAGAACTATCAAGAGACCCAAATGCATATATAAGACCTTCTCCTTCATCAGGCACTCTTGGTAAGTATGATAAAACCCAATCATCCACTCTGTTTTAGAATTAGACCCCTGGTGTTGAGCTTTAAGCTTTTCAAGAGATAGAAAGGCTTAAGCTTGTAAATATACTCGCTTTGTGATATTAACATTGCATGTGGCCCTCTCACATTGTAACAATTTAAACTTCTCAAAAACAGCAGTTTTTTCCAGTCTGAGGAGCGTGGCCCGTTCACATGTGATGTGAACAATAAAAAAATAGAAAAAAACAATAAGAAAACATTTAGAAAATATGATATTTGGGAAGAGAAAGGGGGACCCTTTTACTCAAACATCTATGAACATAAATGCTTGTTATTGCTCTAGGTGGTGTCACTAGGAGCACAAATGAAGCAATTATCCTTTGTGAAGGAGCTGGATACAACATCATTTTAGTTGAAACAATGGGCGTTGGCCAGTCAGAATTTGCTGTCAGTGATATGGTAGACATGTTTGTATTGATCATTCCCCCAGCTGGGGGTGATGAGTTACAGGGAATCAAGAAGGGTATTGTTGAAGTTGCTGATTTCATTTTGGTGAATAAATCTGATGGAGACTTAATACCAGCAGCAAGAAAAATGCAAACAGAATACATCAGTGCATTGAAGTTGCTGCATAGGCATCATCCTCTCTGGAATCCTAAGGTATTAGATCATTACGCATGCATATTTAATGGTAAATGCAAAATACCTTTTTAATTTGTTCATTGAAAATGGTTAGGCTTATCATTGGGTTGGCTTATTCGTTGGTGAGCTAATCTGTACAATAAGAGCAAAAGTCACATATTATAAGTAAGGACAAGGTAGGACTTTGGTGGGCTTATCTGCCATTTGGCTCAGAAATCGGTAAGACAATGGGCTTATCTACTGATGTGGTATATTTGCAGGCGAGCTCATGAACGGCAGTTTTTAGTGTAATACTGATGTCTTTGAAAGATACTCAATCAAAACCGTAGAGTGTTGATTCAACGTCTTTGTGTGTTTTAATTCAAAACCCATTCAATTTTGAGATAGTCCTCAGTAGGTAGATTGCTCTCCACTCTAGATGTGTCAGGTAAATATTGCTTCTCATTGCTTGATCCAAGAGCTGTTCTGATACTATAGGAACCCTTCTTGACATTCAGCAACCCAGCAGAAACCATCGAATCGAGGAGTAGAGAAACCAGCGTGTCGTGACTTAGGCCCTGTTGGGCGGCCTCCCGTATGATAGAATCTTTATCAGGTTTCTTCTTTTTGGTCTTAATGTCATCAATAATTCCCAATGCCAGAACCATCTGAATCATTTGTATTTGCCATTCTATGAGTGATTAGACGTTGCCAATTCAGACTCGTATCGAGAAAAACGCACAAATATCCAACGCCTTCGAAACAACTCCGCCCTCGGTTTTTTTTTTTTTCATTTAAGATTGCTATCACGTTATACCTGGTCATGCTAAGAATTTAGCAATGTTGTCAAACTATCAAAACTATCAAGTCGTGTTGTGGAATCATGAAATTAGGAATTGATCTTTGACGATGTTTCCGTTACAGTTAGGATCTTTTTCCATTGAAGAATACTACATTACCCGTCAATTGCCTGACGCAATTTTGCGAGTGGTTTGAAAATGACTTTAAGCCTGGTTCTCATATGTCGCAAAACTTAACCGTCTCCGATCATCGCCGACGAAGTGGTCACATATGCTGCTTGTCCTTGATGATTGATGATCCTTCAACCCTTGACTGTCACTTGTGACCATAATAGCAAAGAACCTAATTGTGATACTGTATGGCCCAGAAATGATCACCGATGATGCTCTCGTTTGGATTTTCCATCGCCGACGATCGCAAGAAACAAACTTCTTTTGTTCGTCGGCGACGGTCGCCGATCATTGAAAATTCATTTTCTCATCAATCGCAAGCCTCGTAAGGCGATAATGGCGATGGTCTTCGATATATGAGAACCAGGCGTTTATATCTTAGATCGTCGAATGCATTCATGCGACAATCCTACGATCAAGACACATTCACGTTATTGCAATGATTGCCATTTAGGTACATCGAATGTCCGCATTGACCAGTGATGGCCTGACGAAAGCATGGGAAACGATGACAGAATATCACAAAATCATGGTCGAGTCTGGCGAGTTGGAACAAACTAGAAGAAATCAATATCGTGTTTGGATGTGGAATCATATAAGGGACAATATTATGGACAGATTCAGAAATCACCCGAGAGTTAAGGAGGTTGTGAAAGTTAAAGAAATGCAAGTTGTCAATGAGATTATTACACCAGGTATGGCTGCAGATAGTTTAATGAGTATTTTCACTGGGGAATCTAAAGAATAGATATGGATGATTGTTATTTTCTTGCATCTAGGTCTAGGAATAACCAATAGTCCTTGCAGTCATCTTTCTGGGACATAATTCAGTGATATCACCGTACTAATGCGGACTTAATGACACCACGTTTAAGGGAATGCCCATGTATGGGAATAAGAGTACTAATGCCCCTACAAATGAGTCTGATTTTTGAGATAATTAAAAATGAGAGACATTAGTAACGCTGATTCCCATTAAGCCTCATTCTAATTGAGATATTTTCCTCACATTGCCGTTAACTGCTAGCGGCAGAAGGCAAAGGCAGTTGCTTAATTCCCTTTTATCCAAATATAGCCCTTAAAAATCTGCAAATCCCAAAACCAGCAAATAGCTACAGCAGAACGGTTATCAATTACTGTAACAATGTTGCCTTCTGTCTCTGCTTGCAAAGTTTCACCCAAACCTTATAATTTCACGGGTAGATCTTTTCACGAGTTTGTCTAGCGGCCAGTCGAATGAAAACATTGTGAAGCACGGAAAGAGACAGTCGTGTATTTTATACATAAATATATACAAAACAACCTTGAATACAATTATAAATTGAAAACGTGACTGAACATGAACGTGGCTAACCACGTGACTCGTGCCCAGTATTTGACAATGATCTTTGGAGAGTGAAAATGCCCTGGCTTGAATTTACCTTGGAAATACCTTGGCTTCTTCATTTGCCTAAGATTTGCAAAGAATAACGTTCCTTTTTGCAAGAGAGATGACTGCACATGCCTTACGTATTCCTTGCAGTTTTTATTTGTTTTGCTTAATTTTAAATAATTTTAAATTTTAACTTATTATAAAAAAGATTGAAATATGCTTTCATTACTCTTCACTGACATTCAACTAATTTTTATCCTTAAAATTTAACAGAAAGTAAATAGAATAGACAATGCTTCATTATCTTTGCTGACTTTTCAACAGATTTTTATCCTTAAAATTTACTAGAAAGTTGAACGGTTATGGTCCTATTTTGCTCCTAACATTCACTATTCACAATTATTCTAACTTCAAGATATTTATAATAAGCATTAATGAACAGAGTGCGGTTTTCGAGTTTTGATCAGTGTGTGAATAACATAATATTGACATTTTAGCTGAAAAAGTATAGCTATTTTTATATTAAATTCCAAGATTTTTAAGAAACTTTAAAGATATTTAATATACGATAGCAAATGTTCTTTGGAAAATTACTCTCACTGGGATTATATCCGTCTGGTTATCGCTCGCAATCCTAGCCTGCGCGCAGCCTGAAACGCTTCTTCAAGGAAGTGTACAGTCTGCACTGCGCATTAAAGTCAAAAAGCTTCCTTGAAGAAGCGTTTCAGGCTGCGCGCAGGCTATCGCAATCCAAGATCTCAAGAAAGAAGGGCTTTTCATAGGATGACATAGCTGGTGCTCTAAGTCCTTGCCTTACCATGGTAAACCGTTCAGTCTAAATTTTATTTACATATATTTTATTTATTTACATACTCAGATGCAGAACGAAATGCACAAATCAGAAAGTGAAGCAGATTAGGCATTGTCTTCAGAATGACAGAAAGACACTAGACTTCAATTAATTCCATTGGTTTTCCCGCTGTGTCCCCCAAGCTGATTGGTGTTGAAACACAATTCCAATTCTGCTTAACTTTCTGATTGGTGCATTTCGATCTGCATCTGTGTATAAAGTCCGCTCAAGTCAATGCTTCAGTTTGTTTCTGACGTTTATACTCTGTGAAGAGTGTCAGACGAAAAAAGCTTTTTAGTATGTCCAGATCTGTTTACGCTGTTTCTGGTAATCTTGAATAGATTTGCATTTCCTCTCAATTTAAAACAATGAAAGATTTTCCGAACCAACAATAATTTACCGTTTTTCTTACCTTACGCATGAATTTTATCCGTCTACACGAAGTGTCGCGGGAGCTGTTTTCTCATAGTTTTATATCCAAATCCCGTTTTCCCATAAAAAAATTTCCGGTACCCATGTTCCATAAGAAGCACCCTCTCCTCATAGAAAGTAGAAAGAGCTCCATGACGTGCTGCAATCTTTTATACCAACAATCATTTAATAATATATATTTAAATATTCAATAATATTCTATAAAGCCAGTCAGTTAACCATAGAAAGTTATAAATAAAGTTTAATTCTGACAGCATTTTGACAGCCTTTCACCAAAACCCCGCATGTATATACGTGTTGATATCAATTCCGCGTGTTTGTCCTAGACTCGAGATAATCCCGCGCGAGCAGGAAAATGAACTTGAATTGAACCTCGTTCTCAACAAAGGACATGTGCCTCTTTCGGAATTTCCGCAGCACATCTGGTATATGGACTTTTCCCTCTGTCATCAGTTGCTTTACGGTGTGCAAGCATGCGCAGAAAGTCCCACTTCTTCCAAAACCATCGCTGCATTGGACGATGATTGGTGGTTTGTCTGTCGTCATGTATTCATTTGCTAAGTACTTGCTGAGCTGCAGAACTGCGAATGGACTTGACGGGACGTCGTGGTCTTCCCAAGCAAGCACATGAAACTGGGTGACTTCTCTGTGGAGATCCGGGTTCTTCAGCTCAGAGAACGTGAAATCTCGACGTATAACGCACGGGAATGGAGTGCTTTCAAGCTCAAGTGTTACTTTGAAGTTCCCGTATGTAGCAGACAGCGAATCAGAGCCCGGCCAATATTGAGAGAATTCAACTGAGTTTTCTTCAGTGTCATTGAGCATGACAATAACCTCGGCTCTGCTGAAGTAAACCATGGTCCAAAAGTCATTGACCGTGATTCCGAACGGTGCCTGTGTTGTTATGAATCTGGATTCGTCGTTCATAGTAACAAAGGTTGCATTGATATAATCTGACGCATCTGCCTTTGTTGTGCCCATAATTGGCAGTCGCACCCTGTAGCTATCTTGCGGCACTTTGTAGGAATACCTGTTTTGTAATCATTGATGGCTTTTGATCCTTCTAGAATCTTTGACGATACAGACGGTATTCCACGGTTCAGTTGTTTAAACAGCCTTGTAAAACCACTGTATCCTGTCAGCAAATCGGTTTTGCCTAAACCGACAATGACGCTATTCGCATTCTTCTTGGTGATCTCAATGTTTTGCTCGACTTTGGTCAAAACTTCAAGAATGGCATTGTGGATGAATTCGTACTGCCTATCTGTCTCAACCATCTTGGTCCTTCGAGATCGCAAATATTTGACAAAGTTGAAAATGTCCACCATTTTGGACTGTCTCACGTTATTCAATATGGCATCCAGCGCAATGTATGTCCCTGATCTACCAGATCCATTACTGAAATATAAAAAAGTTACAATATACAATTTCAAAGTGCTCCAGAAAAGTATAAAGGGAGTCCTGGGACCAAAACCTTGGCTGTTAGTGAGAGGCAAATCATTGTCCCACTGTATATTATAATGTCTGTTCAAAATACTTTTCAATTAATTTCTGGCAAAATCTCATTTCTAGTAGAAGGAAGGAAGGAACACCAAAGGTTCAGTGCAGTGGCTCATTCATTTTATTATCATCAATTTTGCTAAGTATAGTTAAGTATGTACAATCCTAGTAAATGGTTCATTGAAAACCTGTGGAACCCTCTGAAAAATCGTTTCTCTATAACCTTCCTTATACCTTTTGAAAATGCTTTGACCCTCGGAGGAAACCCAGTGAGTGATCGATATTAAACATGAATACATATACAGCTTTCACAATGACACTTCAAAACCAGTTTCATTCAAACGAGCTTAAATCAATGCCAATCAGATCGATTCGATTTGCTGAACTGACCAATCATAACGCAACATTTGTAAAACTGTTGTAATTTAAACCGGTTAAATTTGCAGTGTGAAAAAAGTAATACAGTTTCTTTATAGAATACTATGGATGACATTTCGTTTCATACAGTTGTAACAAAGAGTTCCTTCCCTATTCTAGAATTCGATTACTTAGAGTTGGTAAGGACTTTCTTTGCAGTGAAAAACTTATTGAAAATTTATCAGACAACGCAGGTTAGTTTGCTGGAGTAAAACCTACGTTTTTCGTTTTTTTCAAACCTACGTGTTTGTCCTACGTTGATGATCTATTGCTTTCTGATGTTTTGCGTAATGCATTAAATGTTTATCTGAAAGCAAAATATATAACCGAAGTCCAAAGAGAGGAACTAGTTTTACAATCATGGACAAAATTATCGAAACAATGCCGAAAAGTAAGTTCAAACGTCTAATTGCCCCACTTTGCCCCCCCCATATCCTTCCCCAGTTCAATGCTGGATATTTTGTTTCATTCACCTTTTTTCAAAGTAGCCTATCCACCATGTGGACAATAATGTTAATTACAATCGATGAGAGAGTAATCAACCCTTGAGTAGGGAGGGAGGCAAAGACATAGACCTCTTATCAATGTGACTGAGTTTTTGTCTAAACATATTTTTGATTGACTGCCCATGATTGTACTCTTAATATTAGCAACTCGTCTTACCTGCACTGCACAACGACTGGTCCTTGTTTTCCAGTATTCCACTGATTCACTTGATCACGCAATCGAAATATCTCGTCGGCAGAATCTGGAATGCCTCTCTCAGGCCATTTCTTAAATTGAAACAAGCGAACTATTCTTTCAGCGAAATTCGCCACACGAATGCTGAACCCCCGTACATCTGCGATTTCATCGACCGTCGCATCTTCGCATTTCACAACAACATTCCCATAATGCGTACTATTGTAAGAACTAGGCCAGTAGCATGGTGTACTCTCCTTGTCAGTATCTAGGGGGTGACTTAATACCACGATTGTGCGAACATCATGTTGCCAAACCATATCCCAGAAATCGTTTATGTAATCACGCAAAGGCGTCTGGGAAGCTATGTAAGCGTTCTTCTTGGAGTAACTGTCAATCAAAGAGGCATTTATGTAATCTGATTGGTTGTTCTTTCGATTGTGTAGAATAACTCTGAAGCAGTCGTACGGAACAGCGCTCTTCTCCCTGTTGCGATCTTTATTTTCCTCCTTCTTTGCTGCCTGCTTTTCCCGCGCAATGTCGTCACCAAGCTCCTCAAATTCATCTTCAAAACAATAATCTCGCTCTTTCATCTTCGCAAGGTAATCTGGGAATTCTGTAATAGGTACCGGAGGATGCGAGAAGTCAGTCGGATGATCGAGAACAAACTTGTTAGAACTTTCAAAAACATCGTCAGCGAAACTACCATTGTCATGAGCTTTGACAGATCCGCCATTGCTAACGAGCTCCATTGTACTGAATCTATAGTTCAATTTGGGTGAATTTTTATGCCTTCTCCATAGTACAACTCCTAGCATGATAAATATTGGTACAACTAACACGCAGATTACTATTCCCGCGATCAAACCCGCGGATGAACCTTTTGGAGCTGGAGCAATTGTCGGTAAAGATGACGTCTTTATAGGTGCACTCCAGTCGCTGGAGAAGTACACAACTTGGCTGTGGTACGCGCGGAAGGATACCGCGTATCGTGACTCAGGCTCTAACGGACCGTTCAAGTATTCTGTAACACTTTGAGACTGTGAAACGCTGCGTTTACTGTACCGTTTCAATCTGCTCGTAGTTTTGCCGTCTCCTATGACAAATCTGTCTAGGCCCTCAACTGAAGCTTTACTCAGCTCCGCAGTTACATAAGGCGTCACGAATCCCTCTGTCTTGGCATCTGTATATGTCGTAAGGTTTGCCTCTTGATAGTGGCTCAAATGCAGTAGATTATCATTAGCGTTTTTCACTTTTTGCACAATAACGCGAACGTATTGCACTCCTTCGTTGAATACAGGGAGTTTAATAGTAATAGATCTCGCAGACTGTCCGCCCGTCGCCAGCACGGGCTTCTCGTTGATAGGGTATCTATTGATATCGACAAACGATAAAGGACTATAGTATGTTTTGCCGTTCCAAACAGTAACCGCGCGAATAAATACCGTATAGTTCAAGCCTGTGTCCAACGGTGCGTTGAAGAATCCTGCTGATGCCAAACCGTCACCAACGTGAAACTCAAAAGTTGTATTTATTCGCCCAAGCTCCATAGCAACATAAAATGATAGGCCATTGGCCATTGATGTTTTGAAATCACTTAGTTTACTAGTGAAATTACTGGGCAGAATGTCACTTGAACGAAGTCGAATGAACACAATTACCTGGTACTTTGTGACCGGTCCGTTTGAATCCGGGACAGGACGAAACATCAGTCGGAGTTTGCTGTGAATTATTGTGCTTTTTTGAACAGTTAATTTCTCTGGTTTTAAAGGTGGCTTAGCATCATTCGTAATTGAGATATTTGTGCATGGTCCAGTATACCTGTTGTTCATTGCCCTGATGCATATATTGTATGTAGTTGCAGGGAATACAGTACGTATTGTGATATTTCTATTAATAAACCCTGATGTTTGGCTGCGTGTGATTCGAGTTTCTTTCTGGTAGTTAAAGCTTTCATTATAACTTCGCATTCCTTGAACTGTTATAAGATATCCTTGTATTACTCCGCGGGGCGTTGAAGGACTACTCCATGTAAACACTGCGTAGGTGCTGTTTTGTGAATATATTTGAAGCTCTTTGATTGGACCAGGGATACCCTCTGCCGTCGTTAATTGGCTGATTATTGACCATTCACCGTTGCTGCTGTGGCCATTGAGCCTTGATCTGAATTCGTACTTTGTGTGTGGTTCAAGTCCTGACGCATGTACGCTACTGCCAAGGGATGATCTCTTTATTCTAACCCACGTTGCTGGAAAGGAGAGAGGAGGAATTTTATGAAAAAATGCATCGTCAAATAAACCAACAGCGTCTGTCACTGCAAAAGTCGCTGGAACACCCCCCCCCCGTAACGATTGATTAATATCACTTGCGTTCGCTTTTCGCTGGAAAATACGGGGCATCAAATCAACCCCCTTCCCAGAACTTCGCTTTTCTGTTCGTCGATGCGGGGTAGGGGCTCTGCTACGGTAGCTACAGAGTGAATAGTATAAGTGTTCCAAAACTTTTGACAGGCATAATCAAGCTGCAAACTGCCTGTGCAATATATTGTAGATTGCTTTCAAACCAAATTTTTGACGGTTAATTAGCAAAATAAGTAACAAGTGGTTTACATAATCACCCCAGCGCACTGTCGATTACTTACTGTCTTTAGACTTGCAACGTGCAAACGGTCTACATCAACGGTCTACGTGCAAACGTCAAATCACATTCTCGATATCTTGTTAAACCAAAATAACATAAGAGAACTTGGTTAAACGTATGAGATAACGTCAACATTCCCTCAGATGTGTTGCACACTGCTTGCAATATACGAGACGTCAACACAATCTGCAAACAACATCTAAAGATGACTTGCTAGCGTACTGTATGACGGGTTACAAACTGATTAGCTAGCACGAGTCAGCACAATAGATAAGTGACTTGCAACAAAATCGAATTCTATATTCTAAGACCACTTGACAACCTTTTACAACTTGCAATTTAGTTGCAACAAGAATCGTAAGGCACAAGCGAGCTGTAGCATAATCTATGCAACTTCCTAAGATAAGTTGCTTGCAGACTGCAGGTTAAGCTCCGAATTGCACCCATGCTAAAAATGTCACGATTTAGCAAATTGCTTACATAGTATTGCATATTAAGACAGCTTACCTTCACTTTGCTTTCGATATTCGACATCAAATCCAGTAACACATTGAGACGAGCCAACATTATCCAGATGAATCCACACAGTAACGTTGTTAGGATCATCTTTCTCCATAAAAGTAACATTATTAGTGAAAGTTATATTGATATTATCAGCTGTTCTTCCCTTGATAACTGACATAGGCCCACATCCAACTCTGTTGCACCCTTGAAGAGAAAATCTGTACTCCGTGCAGACAAGAAGACCAGAATAGACAGAAAAATGTGTCGTATTATCGAAAGTATAAGTTCGATTTGACATGATGTTATCTTCTTCACCAAATGTAATGATATAGCTGTTTATGACTCCGTGACTCTTTTCCACAGGGACCATACCCCATCTTAACTCTACTGCTGTCGTATTTAATGCGGCCGCACTTACGTTCGCTGGCCCGTCTGATGGCATCGAATCGTCTGTCGTAAATCGCACTATGTTAGATGTAATATTGACACCTGGCTGCTCTGTTAGTGCGGTAATCTGCATAGTGTATAAAGTTGACGGATTCAGATTACCGATAGTCGCATTTCTATTCGTGTTATTCCTGTAGACGTTCTTTGATACAGCGCACAGTCCTAGTTCTGATAACCCTGACAGACATCTAAAGATTAGAACGAATTGGGTGACTTGAAGAAACTTGCACCTTCCAATTAACACACGAGTATTCCAGTTAGTAGTAACTGTCGATGAGTTAACAACTTTGGCGTCTAAAGATGCGCTAATAACGCCGCCTGGCGTTGTGAAATTAGTCTTGACGCCGGTGCTTTCACCGAGGTAATTATTTGCCATGAGCTCAACTATGTAGAAAATGCAGGGTTGTAAATTTGGGATATGATAAATCGTGGTTTCAAGCACCCGGTTTTTAGGTGAAACGTATATAATAACCGGGGGACCGACTATACTCGTTACAATCAAACGGAGACCTGTATAGTTCATAACAGCATCCTCCAGGGGCTTTTGCCAGGCAACAATAGCAGAGTGGTGCATCACTAGTTTAGTTGAGAAGTTGCTTTGAGGTCTGGGTCCTATGTCGATGTTGACTCTTGCGCTTTTGCTGACGTCACTTCCTGGGTATCTTGCGTTGCAAATGACAGTAGCGCACGGAGGTGGGTTTTGCAAGCATCTAAAGCCATGTTTTGATAAAGCTTTTTTGGATAATTTCAATGTGCTATTCTGAGCTCCTGAAGTTGTCGAAAACCGATTTAAAATGAATTCCGATGTAAATGCATAGCCATTCGATGTTGTCCAAGATACTTGTGGGTGTGGCTGCCCCTTGACAACGCAACGTATAGTAACAGAATCATAGAACGCAATGTCAGTGTTCGACGTCAAGGAAACGGTTGGAGCTGCCTCGTTGTCGCAAGCGTATATTAAAAACGAGGCACACTTTGAACTGTTATTCGTAGAGCCAAGTTTCAACTGGAAATATCTTGTGAATAACGGTGTAGTTAGATTGACTTTGTTACCTGTGAGTGAAATCTTACCGTCGTATATGAACCATAACTGATCATCATATGAATACCGAAGCTGCCCAACAAGGATCGTTTCGCTGTCCAATGATATTGCGTTTATTGTATATCCCTTGCTTAAACTGATCTTGTACGCCTTATTTGAGTTTTCAAGGCACCCTGTAGAAAAATGGCTTTGAATGAATATGTTACAGCCTCGAAGGCAAAAAACATGATGAGTAAATGAGACTAAGATGTGTTCCAGTGAACATTTAGCAGCTTCCCTGTCTCCTTATACGCGCTATGGAACCTATAAATATTATGGTGGATAAGCTCTATATCCTTGGGCTTTTAATATGATGGATATGGCTTGCATGAGGGGGTTGGCTATTATTTATGCTTGCAAGAATGGTACGTTTGGCTTGATATGCGATGATATTGGTTATTATGCTCACCAAATTCAAACCATTCAAACATAATAACGCTCAATATTACGCTCAAGTTATAGAATATCACAATAACTTCCTCTCTTTCTCTCTAGTATAGTGCAAATGCACAACATCAAGCATCATAGCTTGCCCCTGCATGCATGGCTTATCCACCGCACTTTGCATAATAACCCTTCCTTTTTATGTATATCCACCACATTAGTGCGCAAGGCTTCCTGGGAGGCGGAATAGGATTCTGGGAATAATTTCTTTAGTTGCTGCAGGTGAGCACAAAAACGTTAAATTCGTCGAATTTTCGTAACTAAGGAAATTATTCCCAGAAATCCCTTCGAAAATCTTAATGAAAACAGAGAACTGACATAAACGGCCGCTATCCTATTTTGACGATAAAATTCGCGTTTCTCATCTGTAAATTTGTCCGAAAAATGCTTACGTCAAGTAAAAAACATCATGCCACAATGTTTGTTACTTTTGCTTGTCGAGCAATGTTTTTGGACGTGGCCTGGCCGAACGGCCAAACATTTTTTGTTCAGAAAATTTAAAATGTTTGACCAGAAATGTTTGATCGTTTGACCAGGGCCTTAGGGGAAAATGCAGATTAGCGAAAGCGCTTATATCGCAACGGAAATCACAACCGTCCGATAGAGTAAAAGAGAAAAGAAAAGAGAAAACTCTGTCCTGTATCAGCATCCATTTCTGACGAGCACCTATTCAGGGGAGGCCTGTGTTTACTTCTGTTGATATCATTCTACAAATAACTGTTCAATCAACTAAGATAGAAGTCAGCTCCGTTCGCAAAAAAAATTTGTTAGAGAGCTAACCCACTAGATTTCAGCCCTGCTGTAAAATCTAATCTATGCTGTGCTGAAAGTATTCTCCGCTTATTGTACTCGTGTTTTCTGTTTTATTTTATATGCACAGCACAATAACCCAAGATTTTAGAAATATTTTTTATAATAAAAGCACAGTCAGTGATATAAGCAACGAAAATGGAGAGAGGTTGTGGAGAGATTAACACACAGGAGGAGAACATTTGAAATATTTCGCCAATGTTTAGTGAAAAGAAAATGATTGTCTGCTTCTTTACAATGATATCCCATAAAAATGTATTTCAATCATTTTCTTTGTAAGACAAATATACAAACCGAATGATGAGCATAGTACTGCGTTAAGAGCGACAGAAGCGATAAGCAATCAGTAGTGGTCTGACAGCAGGTCGATCTCTTAGGAGGAGGCTAAGAGAAGACATTGACAGAGCGTATACCAGACCTAAATAAAGACCCCCCACCCCAAAATTAACTTCACAGAATATACCAATCCGTAAAACAATTGAGTACTCAGTCCCTCTTTTCGGGTTCGCCTTTCCAGGAACCAGCTTCATATTATTCCAAAATAGTATTTTCGGTGCATGACAGTGAAGGCCAGAACACTAACTTGAACCTTTGCCTAACACAGCTGTTGCTTTGCAGCCTCGTTTTGGGAAATTTTGGAAATCCTAACATTTGTAAAATTGGACAAATTTCACCCAATGTGTCGTGTGTTCGAATGATACTCTCCACTTATTCTCTATATGGGGACAATTTCGTAGGAGCATTGAGGCTAAAATTCGGTTCAAATTGAGAACAGGGCCAGCTTTAAATAATGTATAAATATCACAATTTTAAGAGGGGGTGTTTCATACATAATTCAAGTTTTTGTAAGGGCGTGTAGTTAACGGAACTTTTTAAAGAAGGGGAAATTTTGCAGAGGTCAGAGAGTACAGCAATGCAGTGCTTATTAAAGTGAGTCAAGAGGCGTTAACAAAAAAGAGAGTAAAAATGTGTTTTGGCGGGTACAGTTAGGAACAGGGAAATGGAATAACGACCTCCTCACATTAGAAAACAAACACAACGCGTTCTCTGACTAATTAGCAATTTTTTACATTCTTGTCAATGTTGATACTATCCCCATATATCTTAATTTCATATTACGCAAACCTCTGATTGCAATGAAATTTGTAATCAACATGTAATTGTAACCAAAAAAACTAATTGCATTTGCGTAGTTAGTTTTGAAAAAAGATCTTGGAATTTTAATGAAGACATTGAAAAACGTGTCGGGAAAAATTAACAGAAAATAATAAGCCGTTATTGTTAATATTTTTTTGCCTTTGAGATATCCCACTTGTTTGACTTCCAATTATTTTTTCGGAGATTTTTGTCCTTCTTGTCTATCTAGCTACTTGCAGTGACGTTTTATAAGTTTACTACGCTCACGATTTACAAGATAAACACCCTCTTTTAATTGAATGGCCTCTATAAAAGCAAGCCCCTGGTGCTTATTAAAGGCAGCCTGCGCGTAGACTCAACTGGTGTTTTTCTCCAGGAGAGCTGAGTTGATTAAAATTTCAAGAAACTGAAATTTTAATCAACTCAACTCTCCTTAAGGGAAACACCAATTGAGTCTGCGCGGAGGCCAATTAAGGGGCACTCAATTAATTCCACAATCGCAGAAATATGGTAGGAGCTCTTAAAAGGGAGTAGGCGCTTAATGGAGGAATTTCGGTATTGCATTTCCCAAGTTTCGTTTCATCCTTTATCATTATCGCCGTCTCGCGTTCCACCCTCACTTCACTCAGCTACTAAGTCTGGTAGACCCACAGAACGGGTTGTTAGAGACTTGCCACAGAATAGGGACTAATAACTCCGTATTCTGTTCTGTGGCAGAGCTTTGCTTTATCGTTTGACTGTCTCGGATCTACCTCAAAGACAAAAAGACAATTTTGTGTTTTTGTCTCTAAAGAAAGTTGAAAAATGGCCTCCCCACGAAAATTGTAAACAAGGTCACGAGGTGATGTTACAACAATAAAACGGGAGACTATCTTTTACCGACCATTTTCAGGACTTCATTTTAATACCGTTTGAGAGCTAGGGCGATATTCACTCAACAAAGGTTTTAGACTATTTCTCTGGTTCCCCAAGTACAGCAACCCCAGTAAAGTAACTCCCACCCCAAGTACCCTTGTTCAAGACGATTGTAACTAAACTTTGACGCATAGACTTGAGACACGTCCTGTTCTTAGACTTTCTCTGCAATTAGAATGAACTTCCTAAATATATTAATACAATATACTAGTTGATAAAAGTTAAATGGTGTAGTAAAAACAAATGCAGCAAAATAATACCCAAACTCAATCAAAAACCATCGCGATTCGCAGCACGAGTGCTGTATGGGCAACACATATTTATAAAACTGCGCCCTCAACGACGTATTAATATAAATAAAATGTAGGCAAGAAATGTATAAAGAAATATTTCAAATATGGTATACAACTATATCCTACTTAAAACTAAAGCAAAATGAAATAAATAATATTTAGATACCTGACGTTGTGACATTCTTGTATTCATTTCCATCAAACTGTTGGGCAGTGTAACCAACCGTGGTATGACTTTTGCAGAGTTCATTTCCCAATGAAAACGGACAGAAAAACACCATACAGACGACAAAATACGAACCAAGAACACACGGAAATCGATATTCAACCATATTTGATGTCTACTTTTCTTTTCTGTACATTGTACACTAACGATAACAAGGCTCAGTGAGTTCCATACAATGGAAGAAATTGCATACTTTCTCAGTCAGGCATTATGGTCTCTATGACAAACTCTAGTGTGTTAGTTGATTTTATTAAATCGATTTTTAATTACCACCTAATATGTTTTGTCTCTTAACATAATATAAATAAGAATAGATTCTACTGGAAATGAGAAACAAATGACTGAAGTTAAATTTTATTATGCTAATATTGGTGACCATGGTATTACGAGGTATTCTTATGTCATTTCCTGGTCATCATAAAAATTCTAGAAGAAAGTATAATTTCCACAACACAACTGAACTCTAATTGCTTTGGGTGTGTACTTATTGTTAAAGACTACGAGGAAAAACGTAATTCTTGAAAGAAACATGTATCAAGCATGCCGGTACCGTTTAGCCTGTATCGCCTATGCCTACATATAAGAAATCTTAAAATATGGGCATGATTCGCTGCCTAAATGTCTTCGATTTCTTGGGATTTCATGGAGATTGGGATTGGTTTCGCTCAAGTCTGAAGCGGTTGGAAGTAACAGAAATTGTTTCATGATGCAGATAATTGAAGAGAAGTTTAAATACATGCAAAGATAATCAGCATATTCGCACAAGATGTGGAAGCAAGAAAATATAGAAGTGACTTCTATATTTTCTTGCTTCCATATTAGTGCGAAAATTTTTAGAAAGGGAGACGATTTTGCCATCGAAATATCCAAAATAAGAAAAGAAGCATTTTACATGAACAGTAGCCCTCGCCTCGAATTTATTTTTTACAGAGGAACTCGCTAGAAGCAACTAACAAAAAATTGCTATAGGCCTAGTAGAAACAGGCACCTTTTACTGGAAATAGCAACCCTCCGTGACCTTCCTTGGCTACGTCAATGATCCTCTGGAAACAAACTATTATCCCCTATCTTAGGGTAATTGAAGCTTAAAATACATTTGAATGTATCAAAAGAGAAAAATAAAGCGCTAAAAATTCATGAATTTAAATTTGTTAAGATGCGAAAATTTCAAAAATTTCATCATACTATAAATTTTCATTATGACCTCGTTTCTGTGAGTCAAACGAGGCTAATACAAGAGGACACGTTGCACACTGTCCTTTTCGAAAAAGGAGGATGGAAGACTTCTAGAAAACTAATGCTGAACGTGATAAATATTACTTTAAAGAAGTGTAATATCGCGAAATCAATCAGATCAAGTTTATCAAACAAAGCTGTTTCCAGGAACATATTTATTTCAGCAGCAAAAATGGTTTTAGATCTAGATTTATTCAGAACAGACAAGGGTGGTGACCCAGAAGCAATCAAAGAGAATCAAAGAAAACGTTTCAAAGATGTCAGTATTGTCGATAAAGTTGTTGAACTTGATACAAAATGGAGGAAATGTAAGTTGATTAATATATAAATGAATACCATTCATATCAGTGAGAGTATTTTGATATTAGTTTGAAATTTGTGAAGAAGAAAAATGATTGATGTTCTCTCTCCTCTGCATACTCCTGAGACCTATAGACTACTTGAAAATTGAAAAAACAATAGATAAATTAACATAACAATAGGTCAAACAATAGGAGAAGTGCGAGTGTAGCTGCGAGTGCGAGAATGTTTTCCAACCAGGCTTGTATGGAAACTGAATTCTTTTGCACAGAATTGTGCAGAATTGTGCACACACCAAGACCAGTACAGTACACTTTTGCAAAGGACCAATCTACAACCAGAGTGGAATCTTTGCACACCTTGCACTGAGGGCAATCGTTTTCCAAACAATAGGGGCTATTGTTTTCTATTGTTTTGACAAGATTGCACAATGAAGTTCATCAGTGTGCACAGCAAAGTTTCCAAAAGGTGAAGTATGGCAGTTCTCAATGAGATCTTGTGCGTGCAGAAGAAGCACATTTCTAGTGTTCTTTTCTACACGCATTTTTTTTTATAAGGAAGTGCTTTATAAGGAAGGTAGTACTCGGGGTGGCAAAAACTTAAGGAATTTCTAGTACTGGACCGGAGACTACTAAGGAATCTGACTTTTTCTTTAACTTAGCATTTCGATTAAACAAATGAAGTTTTGAATTAACAGAGCAAGCAATACTTATCGCCAATGGTTTTCAATCAGTTTTTATTTCTACTCGTCTTCTGAAACCTTTACGACATATATTTCCTTGACCATTGTTTTTTTTTAAGAATCACAAAGTAAGAAGTTAAGGAATTGCTAAGGAATATTGAGTACTCAATTTTCACCATCTGTTAAGAAATTTTCAGTACTGACACTGAGCCGAACTTCCTTATAAAAAAAAATGCATGTATTCTATCTATTGGTTATCTTGCGTGTGCACACGCTACACTCCAAGCTGACTTGGCAAAGGACTTGTCCCAGATTGACAATTATTTTCCATACCAATGCACTTTCAAACAAGCTTAAGCTTAGTACCACCCACACCTATCACTATATAGCAACTTATAGTAAGAAATCTCTAAACTTTATTTCAGTGCGTTTTGATGGAGACAATTGGAACAAATTAAAGAACTTGTGTAGCAAAACTATTGGGAACAAAATGAAGGTATTGGTTTGAACTTTGTCTGCTATGACAAGAACATGCCCCCTAGCCACAAGGTCACTGCATGAATTTAGTACAGGGACAGCATAAGTGACCCCCTGCCTTAAACCCAGATTGGAAGGTTGCTATTAAGCTATTTTCCAGATTGAAAATGCTATTGAAAATCTTTGATGTTGGTGTGCCTAACTAAATCATGTCATTTGTTTGCAGAAAAAAGAGCCAGTAGGTGATGATTCTGAAATCCCAAAAGAAGTGTCTGATAATCTTGGAAGTTTAACACAAGAAATCTTACAGGTACAAAAGAAACTCCAATGATTCAAGATCATTTTAATTAAAAAAATTCGTACTTATGAGACTTCACGGTGTGATAATGAATAATTGATAATAAATAATTTTTAAGCCTATTCTTTTTACAGGAATTAACGGTCACCCAAGTATAAGTCCGCCTCTGCCCCTTGAGTCTTGTGCTTTCAGCAAGCAAGAAAAAACGAGCAATCAAGGTTCTTGCAGCTATAATGTTCATGTGGACCTGCAGCTTGTGCGTTCAGACTTATGTTCTAATCTAGAACAAATGCCATAAGTACTCGATCATTTACCAACCTTGCAAGGATAGACAGCACAGCTAAGTTTAATTTTCAAGAAACATCAGCACCTCTGGTTATGCTCACGAAGTCACCTGTCTTACCATACTGTTGTTTAACCCGTTATATTTTCATGACTTATTTGTACCCATAGGATGAGAATGGTATTATCAAAACGGTTGGTGACTGTGAAGTAAAGAAGAAATATTCTCATGTAGATTTATTAGTAATGATTGATGGCGTTGATTATGAAAAAGGGTCCATTGTTTCTGGAGGTCGTGGATACTTTTTAAAGGTGTGTATTTTTTTGCAAATTTAACATGTATAGGTTTCAGATATTATGTGACGTTTATGCTCGAAGGAGCATCAAAAGAAAAAGACCTTCCTTGGCTTCGCCACTGATCCTCTGGAAACAAACTATTATCCCCTATCTTTAGGGTGATTGAAGCTTAAAATGCATTTGAATGTGTCAAAAGAAAAAAATTAAGCGCTAAAAATCATGAATTTAAATTTGCTAAGACAAATAAATTTTCAAAAAATTGCATCATAAATTTTTATTATGACCTCGTTTTTGTGTGTCAAACGAGGCTAATGCAAGAGGACACGTTGCACACTGTCCTTTTCGAAAAAGGAGGATGGAAGACTTCTAGAAAACTAATGCTGAACGTGATAAATATTGCTTTAAAGAAGTGTAATATCGCGAAATCAATCAGATCAAGTTTATCCAAAACAGCTGTTTCCAGGAACGTATTTATTTCAGCATCAAAAATGGTTTTAGATCTAGATTTATTCAGAACAGACAAGGGTGGTGACCCAGAAGCAATTAAAGAAAATCAAAGAAAACGTTTCAAAGATGTCAGTATTGTCGATAAAGTTGTTGAACTTGATACAAAATGGAGGAAATGTAAGTTAATTTGATAAATGAATGATTACCATTCACATAAGTGAGAGTATTTTGTTAGTTGCTTGAAATTTCTGCAGAAATATGCATAGGGCAGAGAGGCAGAGATCTCGTACGTTGATATGCGTGCAGAAGCATATTTCCATCGTTCTATTCCATTGTTCTATTGTTTACCTCGTGCGTGCACACGCCTTACTCGCTGACACGGAAAACTAGCACAACCCTTTTGCAGAGGGCATACATGTCCCGGATCTGTCAATTATTGTCTATATACTGACAGAATAAAAAAACTTCACAATTTTTACCAGAGTATGCTGATACACGTACGAACAAGCTTAAGCTTAGTACCACCACACCTATAACTATATAAAAATTATAGTAAGATATCTCTGAATTTTATTTCAGTGCGTTTTGATGGAGACAACTGGAATAAATTAAAGAACCTATGTAGCAAAACTATTGGGAGCAAAATGAAGGTATTTATTTTAATTTTTGTCTTTTATGAAAAGAACACGCCCCCCAACGACAAGGTTCCTGCATTGGTTTAGCACAGGGACAGCATAAGTGATCCCCTTTGCCCAAAACCCAGATTCGACGGTTTGCTATTAAGCCATTGCCCAGATTGAAAATGCTATTGAAAATCTCAGGTGTTGACATGCTTAACTAAATCATTACATATCATTTGTTTGCAGAAGAAAGAGCCAGTAGGTGATGATTCTGAAATCCCAAAAGAAGTTGTTGATAATCTTGGAAGTTTAACACAAGAAATCTTACAGGTACAAAAGAAATTCTAATCATTCATGATAATTTAAATTCAAGAAATTCATGCTAATGAAATGTAACTGTGTGATATTCAATGATTGTTAAGCATATTCTTTTTACAGGAATTAACAGTTACTAAAATCAAAAGAGTTCGAGTTTTGATTGATGAGGCTGCAGTGAAAACTGATCAAGATCTTCATGACTGTGAAAAAGAAAGAAATAAATCTCTTTTTGAAATTGGCAATGTGGTCCATGAATCATGTGTCATCAGCAAGGATGAGGTATTATGTCTTCTGTTACCAGTACCATTGAGAGGGGGTCCAGCAGGATCAGAGGTCCACAGTCCAGGCCATGAAAGTCCAGGTTCCAGGGTCCAGGCTGTTGAAATTCACGTTATTGCTCCCCAAAAATTCTCTTAGTGACCCGGTGTGATTACCCCAGGGCCTTCTCTGCCTCTTGAGCTGTCTGTAGCTGAATATCAGAATTTATGCGTCATGGTTTCAACTTAGAGAACCACGAAACATGCCCTTTGCAGCATGCCTTTTGCAGCTTGCTGCCATCTCTTGCTTCTTTGAGATAAAGCATCTGGGGATTTTGAGCTGTTATTAATCGTACCAATACAAAAAGGTTGTCTTGTGCTTTCAGCAAGCAAGCAAAAACGAGCAATCAGTCTTATTTTCTGATACATATGAAGGTTCTTGCAGCCATAATGCTCATGTGGACCTTCACCTTCAGCTTTTCCCTGCAGACTGATATTCTAATCTAGAAAGATACCTTAGGTACTCAATCATTTACCAACCTTGCAAGGATACATGGCACAGCTAAGTTTAAGTTTCAAGCAACATCGTCACTTCTGGTTATGCCCACGAAGTCACCTGTCTTACCATACTGTTGTTTAACCCATTATATTTTCATGACTTATTTGTATCCATAGGATGAGAATGGTATTATCAAAACGGTTGGTGACTGTGAAGTAAAGAAGAAATATTCTCATGTAGATTTATTAGTAATGATTGATGGTGTTGATTATGAAAAAGGCTCCATTGTTTCTGGAGGTCGTGGATACTTTTTAAAGGTGTGTATTCTTTTTGAAATTTAACATGTAAAGGCTTCAGATATTTTCTGACGTCTAGGGAGTGTCAGACGATAAAAGATTTTAAGGGTGTTTCGAGATGTTTTCACTTCTCTTTGCATTGCAGTACCGCAGTTTTGTACGGGGAAAAAATATAAGTCATAGAATATTATTCATAGTATTATTTCAAATGGTTATGGCAAGTTTTGGAGAGAATTTGAAGGATTGATTCAACCTGGAAAGGTCTTGAGCCTGCAAAATTTGCCTTCCTAGGCCAATGTTCTACTAGATGGTTTGAATCTTTTCAGTTGTGATATGACATTCCTGAATTGCCATTCAGATTTATGTGCGTCAAGCCGTATTTCGCTCCTAATCAGGTGCTTCAACAAACCAAAGCTTTCGTAATTCGACTTGCTATGTGTTGATTCAGTTTTAAATCGCCTGTATTTCAATTTTCGGTATTTCACTCTACTTTTATTGCTTTAGGGTCCTGGTGTGCTACTACAACAAGCTCTGGTTACATTTGCAACACAGAAGTTGGTATCAAAAGGATTTATGCCTCTTTATGTTCCATTTTTCATGAAGAAAGAAGTGATGCAAGAGGTTGCCCAGCTTAGCCAGTTTGATGAGGAGCTTTACAAGGTACTTTAAGTCTGTGTTGATATGTCTCTGGGTTGATATGTCAATTTGAAGGTGCTGTGGCGTCGTGGTGTAATCCAGCTGACTCATGGTGTCAGAAACTCAGGGTAGTCAGGGTTCGGGGCCAGGGTCGAGGTCTCAATTAGTTAACCTACTACTGAGATCCTAGCGACTGGCGCTAAAACACCATTTCACCTCCACCTTCACCGTCACTTCTGTACATGATGTTTGTTTCATTACGTTATTTCTCTCTGTTTTGTAATATTTTGATTAGTAATAGAAACACAACTTTTTAATATGCTAACCAATTTTACCCACCATTGCTTAACTGCTAGTGAAGCCTTATTTTCATTCTGTGTAGCTATTTCGTTGGTGACTGTCGCAAAGGCACGTCTGCGATCATCAAAAAACGTCGCAGAGTTCCAAATTCAAGTGAAAATCGCTAATTTCTTTATATCGTAGACAGTCTGTTTACTATCGCAGACACTGGTATAAAATAGAAGGATTTTGAAATTTTTCGATTTTCGCAGACTGTCTCGAAAAAACCGCAGCTAGTTAGCAATGGTCTGCGACATACGCGATCTGCGACAGTCGCCGAAGAGGTTGCCCATTCGTCTCGGCTGTATGATCTATAAAAACATAACTCAACTAGACTTTCCAAATCTCTTGCCTATTTGCTACCGTTGTGGGTGCAATGAAATGGCTTTTCAGGGTCAAGGTCATTCCATTTCAAATCCCCCCACGGTAGATACGTGCTTCATCTGATCGACCTTTTAGCAGAACCAAATTATAGCGAAGCTGTACATTGTTAATGTCTAGTCATTTCATTCAAAGGTGCTTGGAAAAGGAAGTGAAAAAGCAGACGATGCGACTGTAGAAGAAAAATATTTGATTGCAACAAGTGAACAACCAATTGCAGCTTTTCACAGAGATGAGTGGATCAACCCAAAAGACTTGCCAAAGAAATACTGCGGGGTATCAACGTGTTTCAGACAGGAAGTCGGATCACATGGAAGAGATACAACCGGGATTTTCAGAGTGCATCAATTTGAAAAGGTAACTTAACTGTCGATTTTTACTTTTTATCTGGCATTGAAGACAGTATGCATAAAGTCATGTAAAAGCTCTCATCAATCGGATCCAAAAGATTGGTACCTTTTGGTACCAAATGGATACGATTTCTTTGCGCGTACACAGGAACGGATTAGGAACGGGTGTAAATGGATCCACTGTTCTAGCGTACACAGGAAGATAAGATACCCTTCCCAAAAAGAAACGGGCCCATGTGTAAGCGATGACCCATGTAACCCGTGTAAACGAAAAGCCTATTGCGATGACCCGTGTAAACGAAAAGACTATTGTGACCTTTGGGAGCTTATCCACTTGGATCCTTTCCCGTTTAAACGGGGCCTAAGAATGCTCCGGTGAATACTAAGCCTTGTTCAAACTTTCGGCTGATGCAAACTTGGGAAAAAGTGAACTCAGGCCAAAGAAGCGACATTTCTTTTCAAGGATAATGTGTGAAGAAGGAGCGGTCACATAGCTAGCTACCACCACTATCAAAGAGTAATTTGCCCGTGCCCCGTAGTTTTGTAAAATGTAAAGCAGGTACAGCCGCCGATGTGACCAAAGCCACTGATTTTTGGAAAGCAGTCAATTCTAATATTTTCGCTCATACTTTCCAATATTTGTAATATTTTCAAAGGTTGAACAGTTTGTTGTTTGCTCACCTCATGATGGTGAATCATGGCAGATGATGGATATTATGTGTCAGAATGCTGAAGAATTTTATCAAGAACTTGGTCTGCCATACAGAATTGTCAACATTGTGTCAGGTAAGAGACGATATGTTTATCCCCAGTATAACAAACTGTTCCCTTGGCTGACCTTGACTCACCACACGAAACGTAGTGAGAGCTAAATTGACAGAAACATTTTCGACCTACTTTAAAGTTTTTTTCGTCTGACACTCTTCAGAGTATAACGTCAGAAACAGACCAAAACAGGTCCGGTTAATTTTCACACCTTTCGACCCGACCTTTGCAATAAATAGGAAAGTAACCAGATTTCTCATTGCCCGATGATGGGAGACGGATCCCTCCCGAAACGTTGCCCAACTAAATATCAAAGGCTTGTCATGATACGGTGTCAGAAACAGCGTTGATAAGTCCGAATATATTTACTCAGACCAAAACAATTCAAAAAAGCCTAACTTATACCCAAGTGCTGATCGAAATTTTTTTATACAAAAGCAACGTATCCTCGATGCTCAATTGCTTACAGCTTCCAAGCTGGGCCATTAAGTTGCTTCATATCTATGTGCTCCCACTTCTAATTTCTTCTTAACTGGTTGCTTATTAAAATAGGCTAATTGCATTGTAGGAGCCCTGAATAATGCAGCTGCAAAAAAGATTGATTTAGAAGCATGGTTCCCTGGCAGTGGTGCATTCCGTGAACTTTGTTCGTGCTCAAATTGTACTGATTATCAATCAAGACGGTTACTGGTTAGATATGGTCAGGTTAGAAAAATGAACGAAAAGGTAAGATATAAAGTATTATTCCCTAGGCCCTGACGAAACAATCAAACACTGTTTGTCAAACATTTGAGATTTACTTCACAAGCAATGTTTCACCATTTGGCCATGTTGCAAAAAAATTGCTTGACAAACAGAATTGCTCTGCATGTTTTTGTAAAGCCTCAAAAGCATTCCGCTTGTAGCAAACAAAAAATGTTTGACGAGCAATGTTTTACGTGGGGCCCTGACTAAACAATCAAACATTGTTTGTTAAGCATTTGAAATTTGCTTGTAAAAATGCTTGAACTTTTCAAAACATCGCGGAACAACTTTGCTTGTTTTTGCTTGTCATGCAATATTTTGCGACGTTGCAAAACGCTCAAACGTTGCTTGATAAGTAGAATTTCAAATGTTTCACAAACAATGCTTGATCGTTTGGGCAGGGCCTAAAAAGCATAATCAATGTAAAACAGTGAGCACAGCTCTTAACCCTTGAAGTTTTCCTCAGTTTTTGAAATATTTCTCAAACTAGAGCACGTGTGAGAAAAGAACTGCAAGAGCTGATGTAGTGTTGATGAGGAGCTTCCCTAGTTCCTGCTTAGCGATAAGCTGCTAAATAGCCAAAATTGCACTTTCTATAGAACACTCATCATTAGCTTGTCTTTTTCAACAACATCACGCTACAAATTTTGCTGACTTTTGCTTATCAAGCAATGTTTGATCGTTTGGCTGCCTTTCCAACATTGCTTTGCAAACATTTCTATTGTTTTTAAAAAACTGCAACATCTTACAACATTTCACCACCTAGCATCATTTCTTAGAAACAAGGCGTTCGTGATTTTGTACTAGCAATAACATGGTTGTTGGATAGCAATGTTTTTGGACGTGGTCAAACGGTCAAATATTTATCTAAAGCAAATTTGTTATGTTGGACCACAATGTTTGATCGTTTGGCCAGGGCCTTAGACTCACTACATAGGTCCAACTACTTCTTTCGACCTTGGTTATGGTGTTGGTGTGTTATCGCTCTTTTGGAGTGCCAAATCAAAGGTAGGAAAGCGTAAACTAGAGACTCATGTAGTTAGTCTAAACCATTTGATTCATGCACCAGACAGAGCACGAAGTTAAATGTTATCCGTGATCCCAACCGAAAGCCACAAATTTGTTGTTGCTCAAAACCACATGTCTCTAACAAAATAGTTTTCTGTCTTTGGCCTACTGCATCTGAACAAAATATTGAATTTCAGGCAGAAATGTGTCACATGTTGAATGCTACCATGTGTGCAACAACTCGTGTTATATGTTGCATATTGGAGAATTACCAAACAGAGGAGGGAATCAAGATCCCTGAAGTACTCCGTCCATTCATGCCAAGCAACATGGATATCCTGAAATTTGTCAAACCTGCCCCAATTGACGAAGAAATGAAAAAGAAAGGAAAAAGCAAAGGCAAAGACAAAAAACCTGATAAAAAATCAGAAGCAAAGAAGGAAGATGTAGCAGGAAAACTTGAACAAATGAAAGTAGACTCGTGAATCTAGAATAACGCGAAATTAATCGTTCAATAAAAATAAAAATACATAGCAGATATGAATTTTAAATTCTTGCTCATTTATTGGAAAATTTTGAGTGAATATCGATTTTAAAATCAAGAAAAGAAATTGAGAAAAGTATACGTAAATTTCGTTTCTATTTGTACGTCCTTATATTCAACAATTCTAATGTTAAATTATCTATGGTATTTAAACTGCTTCGTTCTTAACATTTTACCTCTATTTTTGGCAAGGAAGCCCATTTTCTAACTCCATATTTTTAACCTCGTTGTGTCTGTTATTAGTAGACCTTTTTAATGAAATCACCCGGCATTGAAATTTTTCGAAGCCTCCAGATATCGAGTTTTTGATACTCGATAAATGGTATAAAACATCTTGAACTTTGTCTTAGTGCAAAGTTTCACTGTCTTAGCGCTAAAAATATTGATTTTTATGAGCATTCAAAGTTCTTAATTCTATAAAGTCTTTGACGATGAAAAGTAACTGGCGTTGAAATGTTTTGCCCCGATATAGCCCTTATTGTCAGCTAAAAAAATTGTCAACTTTGAACGCTTATAATATCAATTGTTTGATTCCTTTATGAATTCATCTTTGTCATGTTTTCTTCTGAATCTTTTCTAAAAGATAGTTCATCTGGTTTGCCATGATTACTTGTCCTTTTCTGGTTTTTTTGCTGAGATCTTTTCTTGTCTTCTTTCGTTTTTTTATGTTCATACCAACAGTCTTTTCATGAAGCTCTTTTTCCTTCTCTCTTTCCTGAAGTTAAATGATGTTAAAGAAATTGTAATGCGTTACACCAACCCTATGAAAGTGAGTAGCCCGGTACTTTTCTTTAATAGGATTCAAATTTAATCCATCAGAAATAAACATGAAAAAAACAGTTAATATTGCTCCATTTGAAATTAATGCTGATAATCAGATATCACGCTAGCACACACTACTGTGGTGCATACGCACTACTCTGGTTGAATAATTTGCCTCTGTGGTAGTGTTTTTTTGCGTACTGTGGTGGATACGCACTACTGTGGTGGGTTATTATGCATGATGTGGTGGGTTATTATGCATGATTTGGTGGGTTATTATGCTCAGGGGCGCCAGAAGCACGGGGGCAGCGGGGACAGCTGCCCCCCTGCCCTTGGAAAAATTGCCAAATTCTTTTATTTTCCTATTGTTTTGCCCCAAAATTGTTGCTTCTGCCCCTGCCGCCCTGCCTTGCTTCCGGCGCCCTTGATTATGCTTGATGTGGTGGTATTTTTTTGCATGCTGTGGTGGATACGCACTACTGTGGTGGGTTATTATGCTTGATGTGGTGGGTTATTATGCTATATGTTGCGGTATTTCTTGCATACTGTGGTGGATAAGCACTGATGTGGTGGTTTGTCATGAAGACATTATCATGAATAAATCCCAACTAATCTCATCAAATCTTCATTGTCACAAATCTTACAGTTTCCTAATCTAAGGTAACAGGCTGTACAAACCTGTCTCATTATTAACGCAGCAGTTTTTTGTTCTTGGTACTTCTGTCTTGCATGTTCTAATTTATTGAATTTTGTTTTTCCAAATTTCTGCTCATTGTCTTTGCCATCTGTTGAATCATTAGCTTTATTCTTATTTTTATATTTTTTCACAGCTTTCAGTTTCCTTGAGAGGGTAAAACCCTGGCCTAGAATAAATACAAAGTAATAAACTAAATTTTAATGTATACTAGTTTATAACAAGGCCTTCATTTGAATCTAGGCCAGCAAAAGACAAACACCTAGGCCGCCACTGTTCAGATAAGATTTTTTACCTTCCGAAGCACTCCCAAAGTTTAAATCATGTTTCTTTCTTTTGAAAAACGTTTTTTTATTGCTTGAATTATGTGAAGCTTCCAAATTGCTCTTTTGCGTCTTTATTTTTTGAAATTTCCCCATTTCTGTTGGCTTTCACAGCATGTCGTATTTCTCCATTGACGAGAAAAGAGATGACCAAAACTTTTCGTCTGTTAAAATTGTAATGGCTCATATTGTAAAGGAGGCGGACCTCGTCACTTTGCGAAGTAAGTGCTAAGTTTGATTGTTGCCTTCACCTCAGTGACATGGATTGAGGGTCCTTCTTTATCAAGACATGTGTCTTTTGCTCAATGGTAAGTATAACTATGGTAATGTAAGCTTCTCTAGCAAGCAGTCATGTTAATCGCCCGCTGGCGCTCTCCCTCTCGGATGAAAGGAGTGGCACTTGTCTTGCAGCACGGCAGCACCTCGATCCTTGCGGGAGAGAGTGGAGTGGGACACCAGTAGCAAAACTGGCACCAAGATGAGGGTGTTGTGGCTCCAAGATGGGGGACTGAGATGATTTAAGGGGGCTGATTCTCAAGACATTCATGATACATCAATGGGCAAAAACTCAAGATTGATTTTCTTGTGCCATTGCCTCTTAGTTGAACTTAGTCCAATATAAGGTTTCATGATGAGTGCTTTCAATCTACTTGACTTTATCAGATGGAAGTTACCCTTAATAGATGAATGTGGGGTGCACCAGGAAGACCTGCCAGGGACAATGTCATTTGGTAGTGGATGGAGTCATCCAAAATTTTTTGGGCATAAGGGATGGTCAAGGAAAATTAGGGTGTGGTTTCAAAAGAACAAATAACAAAGTCGTACCCTGCTACACTTTCATCAGATTTAACCAAACTGCTTAAATCCCAAAAGATCCCAGCAATATCATCATTAAATTTAGTGAAGCAACATAACTAGCTGAAGATAACAGCCTTTGACCACATAATATCCATCCTGGTGCATTGCCCCCCTTATCAATATAACAACTATTTATTTGTAGCTGACCAGAGATGGAGAAAAGTCCAAAAGGAAAATGTAGAGAAAAGAGGAGTTTTATTTGCTCACATACAGGATGCAAAATATACATAACCAGTCCTTCACCCAAGACAAAGTTCTGCAAAAAACATAGACAAGTTGTTTATAAACAGAATTATCTAAATAGAAATCTAAAGCTGAGAGCAAAATATCAGGTAGTTGTCATTTTATTTATTTTGACTTCTCCCTAAAGATTTTACACTCCTTGCAATGCTACAATCCAACTTGAAGAATAAAAAATGGTTGTAAAGCTGGTCTTGTCTGTCAAAGGAAGTAAATCAGTTGAATTTTCACCTGCACCCATCTCTAGAGCCTGGTTTCCTTATAGTCAGGGAGGGCAGGGGTGTTTCCCCGTCATTGCTATGGAAATGCTTACAATGATATGGGAACAAAATTTCTGCATGCTGCTGTCAACGGTGTCAAAAGAGAAAGATCAGAAAAGCCTGGTTTCAATATTGGTGGGGGAAGACAGAAAAATTTAATATGGGAACCAGGCTTAACAAGTAGCTCTGTTGTTAGCACATCAGACTAGAAATCTGTTGTCTGGTCCATGTCCATGTGGTTTTAAAGGAATGCTTACATTATGTCATAAAGATCTACTTAATATTTTTTAGTGACTGATTAAAAACTTATTTCAGGCCTCAAGGACTTGTTTCTCTGGATCTTCTGATCCTTTTGATGGTCAAGATCTCGACGATATGCTACATCAAGTTCTGGTTCAAAAACGTCTGGTAAGTATCTTTTATAATTTAAATACAGAGGGGGAGAACTCAGAAAGTTTCCTGACATTAGAGATAAACTAGCCTTGGTACCCATGGATGTCAGGTTGAATTTTTTAAAAGTTTCTGTTGTGAAGTTTTTTAAAAGTTTCCAAGAAATGGTTTGAGTAATACAGTGGATAGAAATTGCTCTGACCTCTATTAAGTTACTCTCTTTCTGCAACTGGATGTGATTCCCTTATTTTGTTTAGCCAATCTGAACAATGAATTTGCATCTTGCTCATTGGACATTGTATTCTGATTAGTTTGACCTCAATGCATATTTTAAGAAATTTTCAGTGGTGGGCCAAAGGTGACATGAGGCCCAATAAATTCTTATAATTTTTTTTTAACTGCCAGCCCGGAGAAAGTCCACAGAGATGCAGGGGCTGTCTGGCATCACAATTGCAGGGTAGCTAGCAAATCAAAAGGGCCAGGTTCAGGGTGTGGCAGATAAAGTTTATGAACCACACCCACTAATAAAGAATTCATCTTAAATACTGTACGCTTAGTCGATATTATTGATAGATGTGCTGAGGGGTACTATGCTTGTATTTCAATTTGAGAAACATACTTTTGCACTTTTTTCGCTTTTTCCAGTTTCAATGTCTGCAAACCTCAAGTCGGAAGACTAAATCTGCCGCCCACCATGGTTGGGCGGCGAAGAAAATTTTGGTTGCTAGACCCTCTAAAACGTCTATTTTAGCAATTTAGAATTGGCTCACAAAAAATGTAGATATCGGTCATTGTGGGGCCCTACAAAACATCACAGACCAATTCCCTGGTGGCATCAATTATTTCTTTTGGAGAAGTGAACAACTTTTTTATGCTTTCAATACAATTTTGTAGTAAAAATAAAACGTGTTTCAGTTTTATTGTATCGAAACAACTCCAGGTCATTTACTAGATTGGGAAAAGGGCCCACACAGTGGTGGGCCAATTTGGCCAAAATTGTCGTCAGTGGTGGGCCAGCTTGTGGGGCCTGGTGGGCCAAATGGCCCACCAGTACATATGTTAAAATATGCCCTGTTTGACCTCAAATTGGCTTCTTGAAAACTACATTCTGCCGCATTTTGTTTCAAGACTAATACCTGTTATTTCAGTCCAGAAACGTTAATTCTTTATGTTTTTTGAAAAATTTTCAAGAGGACATTCTCCTGAAACACTGTTTCCAAAACTACGCTTTGTTTTATGGTATGTGGAGCAGATCTTGAGTTATGAGCGAGCATATATACATGAATAAAAATAGTTTTTTTTAAAACCATGTGCTAGTATGTGCTGGCTGATTAATAACTGAAATGGATGACAGAATCATTAGCCCTGTTTAAGCCTTGAACATTTAGACAAACCTTTTGATAGTTGGTTAAATCTCTTGTCAAGGCACTGATGCAGTCACCATCAATTGTTGAATTCTTTCAACTTCGTCAAAATGAAATTAAAAGACAAAGTGAATGCCAAGCTGCTGAAGAGCTCAAAAAGTTAAATGCAGGAACTGAATTTTTTGAGAAGGATATTAATTCAAATTTGCTGTTTGCAACACAAGATGAAGGAACTCAAAGCAGTAAGCCAAAAGTATTGACGAAGGGAAGATTATTCTAATGAAAGTACATACCTGATGGAACCCTCCGTACATTCACCTGTCAATGTCTCAAGTACTATCAACATGCGAAATTCATCATCTTTGAGCAAAGTGAAATGTATTGGTAGTAAGAGAAAGAATTTAATGCATACGGAAGGTAATAATTTACTTGCGCGCGACACTGTATTTGGCGTGTCTCCCAGGGTGCCTGAACATGCGGGTGACAAACGACCAACATGTCCCCCGAGTCGCAGAGACAAGAAAAGTTTCTGTTGTCTCCCAGAAACTTTTGCGTGTGTCTTGCTACAAATTTTGTCGCACGCTACAAAGTTTCCGAGATGGCTAAACTGAGAGACACCGAGGGGACATCAATGTTGCGCGTGACATGTCTCCTAGTTTAGCCAAGCCTTTAGACATCAACGCTGTTATTTCCCCAAATGATAAACTTTGGCGTTGGACGTTGCGTTTTTCAGCATTCATGAAAAATCGTCCGAAATGGCATATTGTAACTATCGTTAACGCAGCGATTTCTGTGTTGAAAATTGCCCTCAGAAAACTTCCTTAATGAAGGAGATGTAAAAAGACATTTAAAAAGAGCCATACTGTGTATACATAGCTACTATCTGTAATAAAACTTTTTGTACTTCATATAACAGTTATTTTTTCAAGTAAACAAAGTATTGGACGCTTTCTTTAATGTTTGCGAAGATATATTTTCAAATTAACTATTTTTGTATCTTAGTTAATCTCTTGATGTTAATCGACAGAAAATGGGAAAATCTGTTTCATCTACTTTCTTCTGAATTCAGTAGATATCTTCCAACAACGTACAGTTACAGTTAGATAGTAAGAACTTGCACAATCAGACGCCGTTTACACGAGAAAATGCGATACGGATTAAAAAGATCCGCACCTTTACGATATGGGTAAGATTTCATTGCTTTTACACGGGAACGGATCGAGAACGGATCCAAATAGATCCGCTTTTCTAGCGAGCCAAAAAAGATACGATCCTGTTCCAGAAAAGAATGCCAAACCCGTCGGAGAGAATCCCTGCTTTGGGGAGGGGGAGCTGAAATAGTAAAAAGTGTTTGAAACACCAAGGTGTTTGGCATTAATGGGAGCTCTAGCCCAAACCATTTTTAAATAGTGTTAGTGTAGAGATTTGTAGGCTTTTAAGCCTTTCCTCCCCTATTCTATTTTATTATCATTATTATTAAAAACCCCTACCCCTTCCACCGCTTCCCACGGGCATGCCGTTCTTGCTGACTTTGAACACCCTTGTAGCAAGTTCTTATTTGTAACACGATTTTTTATACCAAAACGGGTAAAACAATTTGACCTAATTCTAGAAGTCCCCGCTATTTAAATAGAACTTCATAAGATCAATAAAGAAATCTCAGAAAACCTCTGCTATTTTGCTTGATAATAATGATGAAACACGCTAGCCATTATATGTACTCTGTCCTGCTACTCCTTCTCTAATCCTCTTCAAATTGTTTTATCTCTCTCCCTTTAATTCAACTTGTTTTATCTTCTGAGATGTTTCTTATACATTGATATAACAGCCATGCTGGGTTTTTTCTCTACGACTTTCCTCCAACCATCGGAAATTGCTGTCACTAAAACGCGATCCTCAACATATTCTTTTCTAACTTTGGCATAGGTAAATGTTTCTAATCTCTTGACTGCTTCAAGTAGTGCATCACTAACACACGGTGTGCTTTCATTGTTTTCCACTTGTGCTTTCCTTCGTGCCTTTGGACTTGGAGTTGGACTTCTTAGTCTCTTTATGTTGGTTTCCCGTCTAAATGTCCCTATTTTATTCGCTAAGTTCTGATTCAGAAGTCTTTTACTTGCTTTCTTATTGAATGATTTGACAAAGTATTTCAGCACAGTGCCTTTCTGCATGTCTTCGAACGCACGGCGAGCCTTTGAGTACGACTGCTGGACAGCACTGATGAAAATGTTCGAAATAAGCAAGATCATTATGCAGTAATACATCAGTAACAAGAAAGGCCCAAAGATCGCTTCATTGTAAAGATCACCATTATCAGGACGAACAAGCATGTCCATCAATGTCGGATAGGTAGTACCGAAAGTGGAGAAACTATGCACCCTTGCAACAAACGCAGCACGTGCCCAGAACATGAATGCGAAGATAATGACAATAGTTTCAATCGCAATGCCTTTCATGTTAGTGAGTGTTTCGACCACTGCAAGGTACATGTCATCGAAAAGGCCCAAAGTGAATAAAGGCTTTACCATCAATGCAATGCTAAAGAGATTCAATACTGATAAAACGTGTTCCAGAATTCGCTGGTAAAACGCAATCTTGTGTAGGTTCTGTGCATGTAGATTTGACCTCAAGCTTCCACCCTGACTTAGCTGATAAACACACAAGTTTTTCATAGCGACTATGGTTATGACAACGAAAGAAAGAATAATTACCAGTGCTTCAGTAAGCAACCAACCACTGAACCACGTAGAAGACATTCGTTGCTTTCTGTTGAATATGTCGAAAATGAAATAAAACGTCATGACGAAAAATATCAACTCCGCATACTGGACGAATTCATGCTCAGGCGAAAAGTCGGGAAACAGAACGAAATTGAAGAAGCTCCCCGTGACGAATATGTATCCTGAAGTAGTGAACTCAAGGGCAATGACGACGGGTGATAAGAAATTGCTCGATACGTCATACACGAATACCTCTAGGTACACCATTCTCGTGTATTGGTCTATCCACTTATACTTAACTAACTCGTTTATGTTTTCCTGGATGTTAGTCGCGTTAAACGTAGCAATGTATCCCTCTAGTGCATATGATTTTGACGAGCTCAGCTGTTGTATTTCATGGAACATGACGCCTCCTCTGAAGTTCCATGGGTCTGCAAGGGTTTTTACTGCTTCCGAAGGCTTCCAGGCTTCTGAGTATGACAGTCGATCTTCATACTTTTTCTCGAAATCAACATTGCATTCGTCTATCAACGGCTTCATCTTTTGATTCACTTGGCACTGCCCTATGAGGAGATAAAATAATATCATTTAATTGAATGTCTTGATAAACAAGGTACCTCGATGGAAATGCCAGACTCGGTTTGGACTTGAACCTGGGACCCGGAATGTGTTATGGCGTGAAGGTTTAATCTAGCTAGCTTGTGGTGTAAATAGCTCAGCGAGGTCGATGCTCGAGCTCTAGCCAGGGTATTTTCACAGCCAGGGTCAAGGGGTGACGGTCTTCTTATTTCATCTACATCTGAGGTCCTAGTGATTTGCGCTAAATACACCGTTTCAAATCCGCCTTCACCTTCATCTCCGGCCAAACTCCAGCTCATCTTATAGTTGGTATCAAGCAAATCACTAAGTTCTGCAGTGAATTGGCCTACTAGATTCAAGTCCTCTGAATTTTCAACGTGTCTCCTCGACAGGCATTGCATTACCTCCTTTAACCGGCTACCTTTTGACCTGGAAGTGACTGGAAGTCCCAGGTTCGAATCAACTAAAAGGCAAGTCTTACACCCCCTTGCTAGCTGCCGAAAGTATGTGTAATAATGTGTATGATTGTATATACCTTTTTTAACCCGCTTTTGTATTAGATTCAGTGACCGTCCCATGATGTAAAATTGCTGTCTGGTGATATCTCGCTTTGTGATGTTGAGAAGGGGAGGAAGAACAAGTCTCATCCATTTCCAGAAATTAACTACTGGATCAACCTGCAAAGTAAAATAGATACCTGATATTCCTCTCTAAAAGAGTATGAGGGTACTGTATCTCTCTCATTATCGATGTCAAATTACTTATTGGGGTATACTGTATTTGTATACTGTATATTTTTTCATCATCATTGCCATATTACCATCTTACATTCTGCAATGCTTCTCCAGCTGCTCAAATTTCGACCCCACTTTTCTTGATTGCAAAATCCAAGAACGTTTTTCTCTCCAGTCTTAGGGGGGGGGGGACTAAGCCTCATCTCATAGGCAGTGCTCTTTCATATTCCTGTCCTGATTGCGACCAAGGTCTTTGATACAGTCCTTGTTCCCATATGTCGCAGACCATCGGCGGTCATTAATTCGGATTATCTATCACCATATTTCCATTTACGGGTAGCAATAATAAAAGATGATCAAAGCCATTGTTGGGGTGCTTAAATCACGTCATCTGAACGAAGATCAATATCCTGATCGTGACCACGACTGGTCTTTCAGACCCCCGGTCTTTCAGGCTCAGACCATGTCATTCTATTCTGTCGTGCGGTAGCCACGATAAATGCGCTAAACCCTCCTACCCTCCTACGGCAGTTTGATCAGGTCTTCTGGATGCTACATGGACGTGCATTTTTGGACGCTCAAACTACCCCTCCCAGCAAACAGTATTAGGTTGTTATAAGGTTGCAACTCTTCGATACCGTGGTAGCTAATGGCATAAAACTTGGACGAAAAACATTAGCTCCGGCATACCGGAAAATTGGGACCTAGAGTCTTAGGTGGGATCCGATGGATCTGGGACCTTAGACAGGACCGTAGGTTTTGGAATTTTGGAGGTTGGGCTTTAGACGTGGGACCTTGGACGTAGGACTTTTAATATTGGACCGTAGACGTGGGACTTTAGACGTGGGTCCCACCTAGGCCCCTGGGTCCCGCTTGTCTGGTATGCTCCTTTAATCTTTCATTCACTCAAAATAACGAAATATTTAGCACTCACCGAGCCTTTAGATTGTATAGTTGATAGCTGTTTGAAGTTGAAGAGAAAATTCTCAAGTGATCTCCAGAATCTAAATGACTTGCTGTTCAATGTCCATTGTGTAAGAATAAGCAAAACTACCACGAATAATGCAAAAATAAGAAAGTCCTTCACTTTGCCTTTTAATCTGTAATGATTTTTAACCATCATTTGTTTATTTTCTGGAAACTCTTTACTGAAGAATTCTCGCTTTTCGGATTCAGCACGTTTTGAAACCAGGAGATACTCTGCGTATTTAGTAAACGTCATTTGTTTTTCGATCTTTTTTAGTTTTATGCGTTCCTTTATAGTGATTGCTAAAACATATATAAGAACCCTGATTGTATCTATAAGACAACAACAAACTGCCATTCCCAGTGTGCTCATTGATATCCAATGATATGCTACGTCGCTTGTCCAACTAGCACTGTTGATCAGTGAATACAGCACTGAAAATGCTAGCAATAGGTAATGTAGAATCCAAAAACCGTTACTTAAAAGCACGAAGAAACAAACTTTGAATTTGTTTTCTTTCATCGTAGGCAAGGTCTCTCTGTTTAGAAACTGCACTGTGTTGTTAAAATCGTCGTTCTCCTTTTCATTCTGACTGAACGCGTTACCATCAGCCTCGTCTGTGTGAAGAGCCTGCTCTCCATTACTATATACAAAGCCATTACTTTCTGCATCAGGGTTTGTAGACAGCGTCCCTATGGTATCATCTCTGACCTCCTCTCTACTTGGTTCTTCGTCTTCGAAAGCGTTATTGTCCTGTCCCTTTACCGTATAGTTTCCTCCTCTCATAGTATCTAAGTCCCTGAAAACTTCCCACTGGGAAAATCGCTGCCACTATCTATATCTACTACAATGCTATCACTAGTCAATACTTTTTCGTTAGGATTTGGCTCGTGATTGAATTCTGAACTGAATTCTGAACTGCCTTCATTTTCAAGCTGCTTGCCCTCAGGAATGGTATTCATCGCTGGTTCGATTGATACAAAAGTCTCTTTTGGTTGATTCAAACTTAAAAAAGATTCAACCGGGCTTTTTACGTCATTCGTACCCATGCTCGTAACGCTTTGTGATCCAAGTCTACCGTTTTCCTTGTGACTTCCATTCATAGTCACATGACCATTCATATTATGACTTTGGCCATTTATGACATTGTTGTTTTGGACTTTGTTATTGTTTGCATTGGCTTGCTTGTTTGTTTGTTCGGTCTGTGCAAAATACACCTTTGATGGTCTTTGTTTATCTGTTACCACCCGTGATTGAATGATATCTATATGCAATGGTCTGAAGTTTCGATCTTGTGTATAAGACGATTTTGGCTGATAATGCAAAAGTCTCGCAACAGTGCTGAGAAATGCAGCCGTAAAATATGTTCCAGTAGCAGTTACGACGGCGAAAATTGTCGTAAAATAATTCAATCTGATCACCCCAATGTGTATTAAATGTACTGCATGACCCTCTTCTTGCAATGTGTTATGCTGTAGATAAAGAGTCGCAAGGCAAGTCAATACCAACCAAAAACTATACAGAAGGGCAAGTCGTTGCAACTTACTGAAACTCTGCAATCCATAACTGCATGTCCATGACGTCACCAAATGCTTTTGCAGGAACAGCTGCTTGCATCGAGACGCGTAATCGACAATGAACGACCTTCGTAAACGCTCGTTGTTTTTATGAAACACTTGCGAGACACTCTGCGTGCAACTCGCGGGTGAAAACCACGAATGACATTCAAACTTAGCTAGTCTTGTGATGACGTCATTGTCACTCCAAAGAGTTCCATTTGGCTTTTCACTATGTTTGAAAACATCAACTTTTCTTAAGTACCAATCCGAGGAAAGATCCATGTTTTTGCAAAATATTCCAATAGTTCCTACGTCACCGATTTCTTTGAGTGTCGAGACTAGAAACGAGGTTATTCCGTCGTCTTCAAATGAGGTTGCTGGAAGATCAAGTGGTCCGATGACGTCATGTGTTCCATAAATAGTGAATTTAATAATACATTTGGTCGATTTTATTGATAAGCCACTGCCAACGTGAAATCGTACCTCGTACATATGTTCATCAGTTTTATCAGTTAGATCTTGCACCTGCGGCAAAAAAAAGAGATTATTGTTAGCAATAAGCATTAGCAAACCGATATAGATACAATTGAGTACATAAGAATACTCGAATACTCGAATAGCCTTTCGATCATTCCACCTTATAGTCTCAGTGGCGAAGCCAGAGATGCAACAATGGAGGGGTGAAATGGGCGTGTTTTTTTTAGTGAAGTCGTATCCTACGACATTTTAGCATATTACATCAAGTTAAGGCCAATATAAAACCTGCCTCATCGACGGTTGTAGTGGCGACTGCCCCCGTCCTCCTTTACCACGCCAGTTCTGATACCTGATGTAGTGTAAGGCGTTGCAGATTCATCCGCCTTCTTCTTACGCAATTGGAATGTTAGGGTACAAGTTATGACCGTTGACAAAGCGCTAGTGACTGCAGGGGCGGACTGGCAGGGATGCTAGGTTGCGATCGCAACCCGGGCCCTCTTGCTACCGGGCCCTTGATTGATAAATTACAGCAAATTAACTTTTCATCATTCATACGAATCATTATTGCTAGAGATTACAATTAATAGAAATCAAGATGAGATTTTGAACGCAATAATTATGCATCAGCCTTTTGGGGGCCTATTATTGTAGGTTTGCAGCTTCACAGCTTCGACCCTTATCCAGCGTGCGGATTACATTAAGTAGGGAGTCAGCGGTTTATGACACAGAAATTTTGCAACTTAGATCGGGAAATGTAATATCTATAGAAATTTTTATAATTGCGATAACCAGCGAAAACATTATTGGGCATACTTAAAAGCTTTTTTTGTCTGGCACACCTCAGAGTATGAACGTCAGAAACAGGCTAAAAACACTTAGACTAAAGCGGAACTTCTACCCAGAGACAGCGAACTCTTTCTGTCTACACAGAATCGGCTTTTTGGTTTTGGTGTGGACAGATTCCAAACGCTGACTGAGGTGAAACGAGGATCTAGCCCTGCCAATTATTCGAAAACAATCCTCGTTGTAATTTTCCGCACACTCTGGGTGATCTAATAAATGTTGTCCTATGGCAGAATCATGTTTGAGGGTCGGTTGTTGCCTAGAGTTGAAAGAAATTTTTATGTATTGTATGTTTTCTACGTGG